>OX454322.1:17602408-18852408 GCA_949715965.1 Dysmachus trigonus
TGATAAGACTCCCTTTCGCAGTGAATGGGGCGATGCTATTTTTGGCGCCAAGACATATATATACCAGCTTAATGGTGAGGCGGAGGTGATTTTCTTCTTCTTCCGGTTGATACCGAAGCGCCTTTCCCCGCTTTTCGACGGCTGTTTCTTTGAGTGTTCACAATTTATGACTTGGCACAGGGCAGAGGTTCGGGCCTTCCCGGATACCCGGAGACCCGGACAGGGATGTAGGGGCCACGCTAAATATTTAATCGCCTTTTATTGCAAGAATTCCACCTGAAATATGCATGTCGGCCGATGAATTATTCATCGACTAATGGCGCTCTGCTGAGGAATTCGGTAGACCATGTAAACCATATTTCGCTGTGCCTTGTACCTATCAACTGTAATTCTCCCAAGAAAAGCAAACTATTCGGGCACCGGAGCGCACTTCCTCTGGTGGCCCCGACTCGCCCATTGTGTTATGAATCTGGGCTTGTCTACTAGAATCTAAATTGTATACAGGTACTACGTTTCGCATCTATTACAAAAGAGCCTTGCCAGTCGTGTGTTGTAAATTTCTTAGTAAGCAACCCGACTCCTTCGTCCTTCAGAAGACCTCGTCCGTTTCGAATCACTACCGTCGTCGTCGTCGCCGAACGGCCGCCCAACTCCCACCCCATAGACTAAATGTTGCATAAGGTACTCTTCACAATTTTTAAAATTGCATGAAACACATTTTTTTATTTCGCAAAATCGATCGTAATGCATTTATCAGGAGGCGGACATGTCCTCGGCCTGTGAAGCCCCAACTGGCTTTATAAATGCATCAATTTGAGATAGCCGGGGCCTGGGCTCCTTCGCCATCAAACGAACTTCATTGGACGTCAAGAAACGAGTGCATATTTCATGCAATGAAACTTTAACTAGCCCCCGGGTCCGAGGAGTTTCAATTTAACGTGAACGAATGTGTGCCCCCCTCCTGGCCAGTGGCGGCAGCAGCCGTAGGACGGCGTTGGACATATGTATGGGGTGGTGAGCGAAAGGGGGCACCTGACCACTGTCCGTCACAGGGCAAAATTACAACTTGATGGTTACATTACGGTGGCCCCATTTCGGGGACATGATGTCTAACGAAACTTTTATTGAGGTTAAATGGATCGTATGAGTCTATAATTTTGCGCGGGAAATTTGAGGCGATTTTTGGCGGCTACTATGCCACTTCTATAGCAGTTTGGCGGAAAAAACAATATTCAAAATATTACAGATTTGTGGCAGTTAGGTGTAATAAGTCCTGCCATACCGGAATTATGTCCAACCTCGAATCGTTTTGCATTTTGATGTTTTTACTCGAAATAATATGCTGTGGGATGGGGGTGGAATGGAAATTCTCTGAAATTTCTTCGAAGAAAATTAGAATGTGCATATGTATAGCATATAATTCAGAATGTAGCTATTGAGGGATTTTATTCTAATTTGCAATTTTTTTCTTTTTCAGGTGAGTAATCAAACTTCCTTCTTGCAACAGTCGCCAGTTGCTGTGAGTATAATCTTTAGAGATGCATTAAAAAATTAACTTACTATGCAGTAATTACGACTCAATCATTTCTCAATTAATCTGCTAACTAATATAATATTAAAATTAAAATTAATATATCAAATAAATACTTATCCTAAAAATCAATATTTTTCTCAACTCTAAAAACGGCGATTACCTGGAGAAGTATAAATAATATTATACCGTGAATACAGCAAATTAGAATTATGCTAACGTTGGATAAGTTGAAGTATTTTTTTGAATTTATAAAACAAATCGTATAACTATGTTGGTTATGGAAAATCAAAACCGTAGATTAAAAATCATTCCACAGGCTTTTATTAGTTTTTAGAAAAAGTTGGAATCAAGCGTACTAAGACTTGAGCCAAAGTTATATTTGCAATTAAGATTTTAGTGAAGTTGATTTGGTTTTAACGCAAGTATTAAAGCTATTATAAATCTATATATGTACAATAGGTTGCTTTTTTTTCGCGACTATTTTTTTTTTTTTCAGTCGCACCTCGAAATTTTGTGGCAAATACCTAAACAAAAATTCCCTGAAAATTGGAGCCCTTAATATTAATATTAAGTACTAGACCAAGGCGTATAAAGATTTCCCATATAGAATACACGTAAACTTTGATTATTTTTCTTCAACACTCTACAGCTCAGAGGTATTTTATGGTATAATCTTGGTCAATGGTAGGGTTTCTTCAGAATTAAATGCTCTACAAAAGTGTCCATTGCGGTTTAACCCTAACTCCCACCAGCGAGGTAATACGGGTCACTAAGCCCAATTTTTCCATGAAATTATCGCTTTTTACCCCTATCTCGTAAACAACAAGAGGTACAGAAAAAGTGAATATGACAAACTTGTAGGAAATTCAATTTCCTACAAAAAAGTTGTGAACAACAAATCGCTAACATCGATATTTCTTGAGATATTGGGCTTTGAAGTTTAGGTTGTGTGGAATTTTCATGGATTATTGAGCTAAATTGTAGAAACAGAAATTCATTTCGATGAAGCTCTTTCTATTTTATTATTATTATTTTTTATTTTTGTTGTTGCTTGGAACCTGTTCAATTCAAGTATCCACTGAGGGTGGGGTTACCCAGAAATACTCTTGGTAGTCAAAGGTATACGGCCCATTTGTTTTACTACATTTATTCTTAACATCTTTTAAAATATGTATATATGTAAAAAATTTGTCTGTAGATTATAATTGAAAATTTCTCATTATATTTTCGAGAATTATGAAAAAAAAATTATTTTGTCTGTTTTTATTTTTTCGAAATTCTTAAAAATACTTATAAATAAATAATTTTGATAAGAATTTGCAACACAAAAAATAGCTTAAACCATGAAATATAGTGCAGTGTTAATTGTGTAGGGTAGGGAGGGGGAATGGCGTTCACTTGAGGAAAACATGGTGTATTTTTTTAATTATTTATTATAAATCAAAATTAAGAAAAGTAAATAAGTCTTTAATTATCGAGTCATCAACAATTTAACAACAAAAGCATATAACTTTGACCTACTAGTAGTAGGAAAACATTATAAAAAAAACATGTTTGAGCGGCATTGCCCCTGACTTTGGGTAATGCCGCTCAGGGTACGGGGTAATGACGCTCAAACATGTTTTTTGGAATATAACAAGTAAAATACATTTTAATTAAAGAAATCAACTTCAATTATTATAATATAATATAAAATAACATGTTTTTTGGAATATAACAAGTAAGATACATTTTATTTAAAGAAATCAACTTCAATTATTATAATATAATATAAAATAATTATTATTATTAGAGGTAAGCAGACAAATTAGAAATAGTAATATTTTATTTTTGGAGACATAAATCACAGATGTATCCATCTGGCGAATCCCACCCTGAACACATTGCATGAGCCCACAGTCCGCAGATGGTGCAGCGATACCACAACTCGTTATTTTTTCCAAATTCTTCGCAAATAATACATTTGTTATAATTTTCATCATCCACATTCATTTCGTCATCACTGTCATCGTCGCAAAGGTGCTCTACATCTTCACTCTCTGAAGAACTTTCTTGTAAAATTTTTCTCTTGAAAGATTTTTGTTTCATATGTTTGTTCTTCTTTTCTTTGACAACTTTTTTTGGTCTTGATTTATCATCTTTTCCAGTCTTATTGAGTTTCGCTATTTTTTTCTTTTCTTTATCCTCTAAAATAATTGTCATAGGAGTCGCAGTTAATATGGTAGTATGTTGTTTTCGGTTTCTTTGACCTGGCTTAGAAGATGGTGCAATAGTTGGTGTCGTTGCTATAGCAGCAAAGGATACCGGAGTTCTTCGCTCATCAACAAGTTCTTGGTTACAAGCAACTGCCAAAACAGATTCAGAGCATGGATTCTTATTTGATGGACCTGCCAAAGGAGATGTATGTCCTGAAATTATGGCCATACCATCAGACTGCGCATCTTCAAAATTCTGGACATTTGGGTCTTGGTTTTCAGCGATTTGTTCCGATTCTTGTGCCATCAGCGACGCTGCCAGAAAATCTTGATCAGTGAAAACATTTGGGTTCAATGGGTAAATTCCCGTGGCTCGAAATCCAGATTCTGCTTTACTTATATTCGCAACTTGTACGTATGCTTTATTGAAAAGACCTGCAACATCGTATGGAGTTATTTTAGACATTAAATGTGTCTTCATGTGCCTGTTGCATTCATGCCTATAAGCAGCTTTCAGCGGCCCATAGAAAGACACATCCAGCGGCTGTGTTCTGTGTGAACTGTGTGGTGGAATGGAAATCATTGTGATGTGGTCTTCCTTGCAAAAATTATAACCTTGAAGGGAAATGTGACTGCTGTGATTGTCCAGAATTAACAACACAGGTGATTCTTGGGTAGGCTTAGCAAATGCTGCGAAATGTTGAGTGACAAATAAGTCTTCGTTTATCCAGCCATTTTTAGAGTTGGTGTATAATGCACCAGCTAGTCCATCTTTTTCTAATAAAGGTGTCATTCTCTGTCTGGCAAAAATAAACATGGGCGGTATGAAGTTTCCTGCTGCACTCATCGCACACATAACTGTTATGTTGCTTCCTCGTTCGCCGCTTGTAACAGATCCGACTCTTCTTTGTCCTTTTTCGGCGAGCACTTTTCCTGGGTCTGTCACCGTGGTGATACCAGTTTCGTCAGCATTGTAAATGTTGTTGGGAATAAACTTATGTTTTTGCATTAAGTCGCCAAGTTTATCATAGAAATGTGTTATTTCTTCTTTGTTGAAAGCAGAAATTCTATTTAAGCTTGTCGCTTCAGCTTTGCGTATAGAAACTGAAGGGTTGCGTCTCATCGTCCTTTGACGATTTCTTGGCATATCTACAACAATAAAAAAATAAGTCACTAAGGGGTAATGGCGCTCAGATGAGCGGTATAACCCCAAACGGTCGTTTTGTAATTAATTTGAAATTTAAAAAAAATCATACACAATTGTTGAAAATTGATTGCATTATCACAAAATAGAATAGTTTTATTGTCAGAAAAGTAAAATTAATAATTAAATAAGCATTAAAGTTTTGAACTTACCGACAAAAAACACCTAACCAAAAATTAGATCAGCGCGGCCGCAAACGAAGAAACGCACTTCACGGTCGCATGACACGAGCTGACTGTCCGTTTGTATCGCTATCTGTGAGAGGCCCCCTCCCCTCGCGCTTCACGCGACGTGGCGTGTTGCTACGTTCCATTTTGACAGAGTTACAGAGGTGAGCGCCATTACCCAGTGAGCGCTATTCCCCCTCCCTACCCTACCGTTGCTGAGATGTTTTGAAAACACTATATGCCCAACTCAACATATTTTGTGTCAGTACACGTTACAAGTACACTGCAAAAAAGTATAACATTATAACATAAAAAAAATTGTTCTACTCGTATAATACAACTCTGATCAAAAAATAGTAAGACTTCGCCCATTTAAATCGAGTGGGCTTATCCCAACAAAAAGTTTTTTTTTTTTAGGTTTGGTAGCACTCTAACTGACATCTGCGTCAAATTTTATGCCAATATCTTCAGTAGTTAATAAAATACGGTTGTTTACTTTCATTTAAGCAAGTGCATATTTTGATTTTTAAAATTAGTGAAAAGATTCAGCAAAGAAGTTGCATGAAATTTTGCTTCAAAAATGTAATTTTGGCTTCCGAAACATTGAAAATATTGAAACAGACTTTTGGTAACAATTCACTGTCCGATGCGAGGGTTTTTGATTGGTATAAGTTGTTCAAAGAAGGCAGAGAACACGTTGCAGACGATGAACATCCTGGCCGTCCTTCGATGTCTACCGATGCACACCGCGTCAAGGAAGACAATGATTTGGTGCTCAAAAATCGTCGATTAACAATTAGAGATCTTTTTAACATTAGGTACTCAAATATCGTTTGGGTCGATACAAGCGATTTTGAAAGACCATTTGGGCCTCAGACACTTCGCATCTCTTTTGGTTCCAAAAACACTAAATTTTGTCGAAAAAAAGAATCGTGTTAATGTTTGTGAAACAATAATTCTGACTACCAGAAAATCGCAGATTGAAGAAATATAAGCCGAATCGAAGAGGGTTTTGAAAGTCATTCCGGAAATCGACTTCAACAACTATTTCGAAGATAGGAAAAAACGTTTACGTAAGTGTATTGTATCCGGAGAGTATTACTTTGTATGAAATGAAATTAATTTGGAAGAATAATAAGCTGTTTATATTGGTTACTGGATTATAGCGAAGCCGGATTTTGTAGTTTTGCCGACTAATCACTGAACTGACACTATTACAACAATATAATATGTAATTTTTCATATATGGATGCAAAATAAATATCCTATTCCCGCTTTGTTGTATTTCCTATTGTATCATTATAGAAAGTATAAATGTTATATTTTCATGATTGTTGACAATTTTGATGTATGAAAATCAGTTTTTTTTTTTTATCAATTTTTTACAAAGCATGAATTCTTCAAGTTAGATTTTTTCCAGTTTTAATTAGCATACTTACGTACAGTGATTTCTATATAAGTTTTATTTATTTACGTATAAATGCATATTCACGTTGTAGGATCACATTGTTGTCCGTCTGTCTATCCATCAATACCCATTTTCTCGAGAAACGGCTATAAGTATCGAGTTAAAATTAATACCAAATTCTAAAGTCTACGGCCTCATAATCCTAGAAAAGGTTTCTAACTCAATGAAATAAGAAAACGGCCTTTCAAAGCGTATTTTCATAATGACAGACTAACTCACTGACTGACACATCAAAACCTATCCCGTTGATCTCGAATTTTGAGGTTTGGTACTAAGGAAGGTTTTATAGCACAAGTAAAGGAAAAAATCCAAAAGTTCTACGAAAGTTGTTCAATATCTGTAATCGAGTAACGGTACGGAACTCTTAGTCCTATTCGCACTTGTCGGTCTTGTTATTTTATTTTACTGTCTGTCTTTTTATTTTTTTTTTCCATGGCGTGACATTTCCACATTCATGATGTACGGAAAAAGAGTTGCATAGAAGGGATGTCAGTGTCAGTGTCAGTGTCACCTTTAAGACAAAAGTTATGAATTCAAGCGAGAAATAACTGAATATGTGAGTTATATTACGTCAATAATTGGATTATATATGTGGAATGGGTAGATTTATTTAATAATTGAGTCCAAAAATTCATTTAATTTCTCTTAAACTTTTTATGATTCAGTTTTAAAATTTCTAATGGAAAAGTACCTTTACATATCAATTTGAATGTGATTTAATTAAATTTCTCAAATTAATTTTATATCGCCATCCATTTCAATTATTACTATAATTAAAACTTCTAAGCTTGGTCTTGTCGTGTGGACTGGGATATAATTTCAGTAGTCCTTGAACTGTATTTTAGATAGTCAGACCTTGTCGCATGAATTATTCAAGGAACTAAATATACATTAACATAAAAAATATAATGGTAGATGTGTGTAAAGTGTATATCTCATTATTCCACAACATAAGATGTGTGCTGTACATAAATTGCTCAATTCATACATATTTGGACGGTATAGCAGCGAAAATGAGGAGTCCCTTTCCGGCCCGTGATACGATCCCGAAGACGGAGGCTATTATTACCGGCAATTAGACAATTACCGAATAGGGGAATAAATCAAAATTTCGTGATTACTCCGTAATAGGCGAAGTTAGTTATACCTGAATTTTTAATTACCCCCATCGTCCGCGTGCGCCGGCATTGATCCAACTGGGAGCTCTCCTGCAACCGGAGGCAGCGCGGCAATGGCGGTGACGGCGCGGGCGGGCGCTCCAACCGGATATTAAAAACTTCTTCCAACGGACGGCCGGAACACCTTTACATATCGGAAAAATCACAATACGTGCCAAGACGATGCGGGGTAGGGTGGGGGCTGCTGCCCTTAAAATCGGGTCCCTGGGTGCTTCTAGGTCTCGGGGCACGGGCAGGGCAGGACATAGCCAGAGCACGGGCAGGGCGAGCAGCTCACGATAACATTTATCTGGCCCAGCATAATAATTTAAAATTTTCAGAAGCACAGCGCCACCAATAGCACCCCACACCCAAGTGCGCCCAAGCCGGCCCCCTAAACTACCCGAACAACCATCAAATAATGAAAACAGAAGTCAAACTCTATTTATTATGAATTACCGAAAATCCATAATTCGTGCAATTCGTACGACGAGGACGAGCGAGCCGGGGCGAAACCCGTCCGTAGATTGGCCATCAGGTTCTTCCCAGGTAGGCACGAAACCCATAAAAAGTTCCGATAAAGTAAAAAGGTCTGTAAATTGCGATTTTAGTGAATAATTAATCTGACGATTCCGTAGTCGTATACCTCTACGGAGTCGCCGCTGCGCTCTCCCGCGCCCCCTAGACGGTCCGGGACACCGAAAGAGTTGTCCATAGATAAAGTGCAGGACGAGCAGGAATCGAAGGCGCGCCAGCGGAAGGGGGGCGGTGCTGCGGGCGGAGGCGGCGAGGCTCGTAATCAATAATTGTTTTAATAAACTTTTAATGTAAATTTGTTTTCTGCTCCCGATGCATCGACCGATCCACCCCCGCCCGAGCTCCACCCGTCAAGAGATGAAATTGTGCGATAGACGCGAGTTATGGAATCGATTTGCTGACTCAGGCGATGGATGGGATGTTCTTTCAGTTCGAATGGCGCGGGGAAGAGGCACGGGCTGGGCAGGGTGGATGACAGAATGGCGCGCGGCTGGTGAAACCGACTTGCTGAGGAGCGAGTATTTCTTAAAACTCTAATAAATCAGGGGACACTACGGCAGATCTCGGACGCGACCCACTTGGACGCGCGGGGCCTCTCCATATTCGCGGAGACCGCGAAGGCTGCCTGCCTGCTGCCGCTTCATCGCGCCAAGATTTATGAAGATATGCATGACGAGCACGTTATTTATGTCTAAATTGTTTAGATAAATCCATAAATACGTCGAGCAGTACGGCGCAAAAAGCGAATAGAGCCCCTTGACGGGAGGAAGTCGCTTTTTATGAATATACATACGTACATACGTGTACATACGCGCGGGGACTCCAACGGCGACGGTGGGGTCGCATCGTCATCGTCGTCGCATCAGCGCGGAATGCCAGCCCGGCTAAGAAACGTTCAGTGGTCGTTTTTATAGTCCGCCGAGTGTAAAATTACCTGGCGTCAAAGAACACGGTGCATCACAGGTAGTAGTTGCCTCGCCCTCACCTCCCGCGCGCGTGTAGAGGTGATCTCGGTGGATGTACCTTTGTTCCGTTAAAAACGTCCGTTTTCCGCTTAATGACACGCAGCGCTCGGTCCCTTGTGCTCGCTCCCCCCGGGGCTACGGCATCTTCCCGTAGGGGGCGCTAGCCTGGTGAGCTGCCAAGTGTACGTCGAGCGAGGCAAGTCCGTTGCCGGCTACTCATTTCGCTTCTCCTCGCCGCATGGGGGATGCCACCGTGTTTGGATAATTACGGCGATTGTTTCTCGCCGGCTTCTTGTAGTGGGTGGCGAGTACACCGGCCCAGAAATGGGCTGGGGGAAACAGCTGAGAGCTGATGTTCTTTTGGTCAATTTGACGACTGAGCGTGGGTTTAATGTCCGGAAGGATCACGTAAAGTTCCGCTGATCTTTGGATAATTAAAGGTTTTGAATGCAACCAGTTTTTGTATTTTTTTTACTCATACTGATAGATCAACTCAAGTAAAAATTGTGGATGAAATTTTACTTACAACGAATAACAACTGAATCTACTCCTCAAGTTGTACCAAAATAACACCAGATTAGACCTTTTTAACGAACAAAATAGTCAATCGATATTTCTACGAAAACTAAAAGAGCACCAACATTAACACTAAATAACCACCAAACAATAACCATCATATAAATATCTTCCGACGATTCTATACTAAACGTGCACCAAAATAGCATCGTATACTACTGTGATCAAAAAGTAAAACCAATTTGTTTATAACTTTGAAAATTTTTATTTATTCTACCAAATCTATAATCTCCTTCAAAGTAGTCCCCGCCTGATACAATACACGTATGCCAACGATTTTTCCAATCCTCGAAACACTTATGAAACTCGATGATTGGAATGGCCTTCAGTTCCTTCTTCGATTTTTCTTTTATCTCATCAGTCGATTCAAAACAGTGTCCCCGAATCGGTCTTTTGAGCTTAGAGAATAGCCAGAAATCACATGGAGGTAAATCGGGTGAATACGGTGGTTGTGGAACGACATGCATCGCATTTTTGATGAAAAAGTTTCGAAGAACCTATGAAGTGTGAGATGGCGAAATTTAGTGTTTTTGGAACCAATCGAGATATTACTCTTCTCAAGCACAAATGATCTTTTAAAATGGTTTAGACCGATCAAAATGAAATATTTACAATATCAGCAAGGTCTCTATTTGTCAACCGAGGATTTTTGAGCACCAAATCTTTGATTTCATTGACATGTTGTTCATTGATTGATGTTAATAGTCCTCCGGGACGCTGTTTGTCTTCAACACTTTACTCTTACCTTTTTTGAACTGTTTATACCACTTGTAAACATTTCTTTCAGACAAAACCTGAAGGTCTTCTGCAACATTCTAAAAGTTTCTGCAGCAGAAATTTCATTCCGCAAACAAAATGTAATGCAACTTCTTTGCTCAATAAAATTACCCATTGTAAAAAACGAAAAATTCATTTTTAGTTGCTCAGAAAACACAACGAAACTTACCAAACAAATGAAGTACTGGGGTGAAATTTTACACAGATATGAGTGACACTGCTGCTAACCTAAAAACAAGAAGATTTGCTCGAATCAATGTACCCATGCAATTTAAATTCAAAATTGGCCTTACTTTTGGATCACAGTAGTACTACTGATTCTAATAAATTAGTTAACTTTATAAAGAAATTGTAAATTATGTATGTAAAAAATATGTAGTGTTCATTTCGTTGTGAATATGTTTTGAACCTGTTTTAGTGGTGTTTTCGAGCTTTCATAAAAAATTACATTTTTCAACTAATATTTGTCCTTTATTTGGTGGTAAATCAGTACCTTTCATTTCCAATAGCAAAATCGATGTTATTTTGGTTATATTTAGATGAAAATCGAATATTTTGTGCTATTTTGGTTCTGTTTTTGTACTAACGATTTTTATTCGGGAATCTATGGTTGATTCAACTATTTTGCATAGTTGTAAAATAGGGCATTCTTTTAAGAATGTATTTCTTGAGGTGATTGGAAATGATTGGTTCATAAACTTCAATTCGAAACTGGGACTTACAGAAACCAAATTGCCATTCATTTTGAAGTAATGAATGGTTGCAGTCATATTAACAAAACAAAAGGCTGAAGTCATGAGAATGCAAAATTTTGTGAAATATAAAAAATAAATAAAAAGACATTATGTTGCCATACATAAAGTGAATTTAAATAATGAAAACGAACCATCGACGTTTGAGGAGAGTGACAGAAGTGTTTTTTTGATATTTTGATCTTAAAACTGAACCAAAATATGTATTGAATCTTTCTAGTCATTCTTTAATTTATAATAGACATAAGTATATTAATTAACCGTTCTTTAAAAATATTGAAACTTTCAAGTTTAACCCTTATCCCTCCATAGACTCTAAATAGCAAAGTATTCCTTTATGATTAAAAAGAACTTCAGATTTTTTTTAACACACAGTGTTACCAAAGCCAGTATGCAGCAAAATGTAAATTAAAACAGGAAAATGCAAAAACTCTGGCATTGGGACTGCCGGTTAGAGTACAACGCTAGATTTCATTGCCGATTGGAGTGATAAGAGTTAAATTCAAAAAATTGGAAATCACTATCTTTTTTTCTATACGCCTTATATATGGTATAACACATTTTTTAAATTTGCTAAATGGTACTTGCTGTAATATAACCTCCTATTCTGAAATAAAAAACTTACTTTCTGAAATACAATAAATGCTTTCTAAAATATATTCAGATAATCTAAATATATATTTAGTATATGAAATGAAATATATTTTATAAGACTTAAAAATTGATGTTTTCTAAAATTTAACTTCATTTGAATTTCAATTAATAGTTTCTAAAAAAAACTAATTTTCTTAAGTACAATTTATTCTTTCTGTCAACCAGTTTAGAAAAGGTGTAGTAAAATTTGAAAAACTTACTGACAATTTAATAAATTTTTTACTTTTGCTAGGTTAAAGGTTCATTTTGACGAGTGAAGAATTATCTATTAAATGACATCGTAGTGAATCTGATAAGATGTATGTTACTAAAGTTATAGGGTGTTAGCAAAAAAAGATTACATCTTTCTTAAATATTGATTGGGATAGAATCGATTGGCATATGTTGGAAAACTTAGTTACTGATTCTTTGACCATTGTCCATGCGATTAGTACCTGAAACTAAGCAATTTTAATGAAGGTTTTAACATTTGCACCCTTTAGACGGCTGTATGCCTTCAATAAGCAAAGGTGAACCTTGGCAATTTGCAACCGATCAACAAATGAGCAGTCAAGGTCGATATTCGTGGAAGTGCTGGCAGACCGCATAATATGGAAAAAAACGCGAAACGCCATTGAGCATCGAACAAGAGCACCTCAGTGATTTATAATATTTGCTTCCTGAAGGTGCACACATCCATATACCGGTCTCAACCGAAGAAGAATGCTGCATGCCGGCACTTTAAAGCCCCCCCCCCACCGGTGTAATGTGACTCCGGCTCAGGTGCCTTCAACGTCGACGTGGATTTTCGACGCAATCTTCCAGTTAGCACGAAATATCGCGTTCAGAGTTTCACCTGCCCATTAAGCCCATTCTCTTGCAACAATTGTTGTTTCGTTTGATTCCACTTTAACGTGCACTTAACACCGAATGCTTATGCCAGTTTGGTGTGAAACCCCTAAATTTTGGAGCTCCGCACCCTGGCGGCGCGCCCCGCAGTCAGCTGTAACCGCTATTCTGCCTGCTGGTGCTGCTGGGTTAATACAAGCAGGGAATCAACTTAAACAACCCCCCGCAGCCGCCCTCATTTTGAGAAGGCTTTCGCCCTGCGAAGTGGTTTCTTAAGACACCCCTTCCCTAGGGATCCTTTCGTGAACTGCACCATTTGAACCTTCTAAAGAATGATGGAATGTGGGTACTTGTGCGGGCGCAGCCTGGCGGCTGGTAGCTAGAAGCTGTCGGCTGCCGGTTGGTAGCTAGTAGCTGCCGGTTTGGATCAAAAGCGCATTTCTTCCCCCTAGAACATGCAGTTTGAGAACGAAATGAGAAAAAATAAAAAAATAAAGAAAAGGAATTAAAAAAAAAAAAAAAAAAATCGCCTAGACAGGACTTTATTGCCTTAACTGTACAACTACTTGAATTTGGGCGGCCGGGCAGGACAGGACCTCGCTGCGGAACATGAGGACTGGAATTCGCCTCGTGCTCGCCACTCAAACAAATTTTCCAGATTTTTCCTTGTTCCCTTTTTGTGTTAATTTCGAGGCCCGCAGCAAGTTTTCATGGCCTTTGTGGGACATGCCTCACAACTCGGGGGGATATTTCATATGAGTTGTTGCTGATGTTTTGCGCTTTTCGACGCGTTCAGTTTTATTTGCTGCCTTTTGACTTGAGACGACGAAACATTCTTTTTTTCGCCCCGGTCCAAAAACTTTTGCAATATTCGCCCCGCGGGCGGCTGGTACGCGCGCTGCAGAATTGTTAAAAATTGAAATAGGAAATGCAATAATTTCCACCGCCTGTCAAACAGACGTTTCTCGTCCTGCCGCGCGACCCTCACACTGCCCCATGAATATTTTAATAAAACTTTCTAAAATCAATACTGGCCGCTTAAATTCACCCTCCGCACGACGGGCCCGCTGCAAGAAGAGAAAATAAGCCATCGTTAGCCCCAAATGAATATTTCGCGAAGGTAGTTATTTAGCAAACAGTCGGGTAATAAAGTAATTTGGAAAAATAGCCGGCTTTACCGCGCGTGCGGTGGCCTTCTTTATTTTGGGCGGTGCGGCTCCGTTCCTGGGCCGCGGCTAAATCATGGAACATTTCGGAGGAAAAGGCCGGGAAGTAATTCGACCACCGTCGCTGTAGATCCCCCAAATAAGCAAATATTATACTGTGAGGGGCAGACATTAACGGGTGTAATGTTTCTTAAGTGCCTAATATACATGTAGCCCATCAAATTTGCATACGGCCATCAAGGATTGCCAGTTTCAGAGCTATCCGAAACTGCGCGGACTCAAACGGAATAGTCAATATCCCAGAGGACGACGGCACGGACTGCATAATATCGCGTCAGTGAGAAAAGTTAATGCACGGAATAGTATGCGAGTAGCTAACCCACCCAACCTGCCACCTACCTGCCACCTACCTGCCACCTACCTGCTAATAGCGGGAACACCTGAGCACCAGAGATACATCCTTATGCAAGCTCGTATAATTTTCAAGTAGATTCTTGTTAAAGGAATTTCCCTTCATTATGTGGCTCAGAGTTTTCCTTGCTTGCCGGCACTGGCCACTTTCTGACCGGCTGCTGGGCGCTCCGATTCGACTCAAAACAACAAACGTGTGGCCTTTACATATTTCCAGGCTGCTTAAGCCACTTCTGCTTCTATAACTTCCAATCAGGTTCAGATTTGTGGGTACCACGCAATCGACGCTTTTGTCTAATCTGCCTTGGTCTGTTAATTAAGTGGATTCAAATAGATATCAAGGATATCCAGAGATCCGAACTAGAGGGTGGCTAGCAATTTTCAACTTCGTCGAATGGGATGGAACTGCAAATGTTTGTTCTCATACCAAAGCATACACATTGCCATCATGCACACTCATTAGGTTTAATGCCCTTTTTTTAAATTAAGTTGCCCGAACAAAGATGTTTGCTTCCACAACAAGTTATTAGATAAATTGCTACTTTGTTTACCAATAATCTGCCACCAGGAATAGAATTTTAATAAATGAAAATCACGATTTAAAAAAATTAAATGTGCAAATAATACAGTGAGATTCTCTCTAATATCCTCACGACCTCACGTAGGCCTAATGGTGTAAGCTTCGTGAGTTCGGAATGGAAAGTGTAGAGCAGTCACCCACCCAACTAGTATCTAATTGAGAAAAACTCATGAACATAGTCTAAACCTAAAAAAACCCATAAAAAGCTTGAACTACTAAAAAACTTGAGTATAATTAAAAGCTCTTTAATGATATAGATATGCTTTACCATTACTACACTATATCACTATTCTACATTACAAGTATATCGATATTACTTGGTATTTCGTTATTGTCAACTATTATGAATATATTTATTAATAAAGGGTGGGCCATCGACTGATTTCTGGTTTAAAAATGCTATGAAATAAACACTGTTCAATATTTTTCAAATTCTGTTGATTTATTGAAAAGAGTAAACTTTGGAATTAGGTGTGGGATATAATTTCATTTAAATGGCTGTTTCGGCTGGCTTGGCAGTAGCCAATCCTCTCAACCCAGTTTTGGAGTACATTTTTGATGATTTGGGGCCCTATTTCACCAATATCTCGATCACTATTGCGCTTAAGTGCCTGAATCTTTTCATTTTCAGCATAACATCAATAAATAAGACTGCCCCACAAAAAAAAGTCCTATGGCGTCAAATCGCAGTTTCGTACAAAGTTGCGTACTAGAATCGCGGTTGTTGATTTATTTCGGCCGAAATTTATTTTCAAAATTTGCACAGTTTTGGCAACACAACACTCACTTTGGAAATAAATTTTCAATATTTCCCAACGTTGTTCAAGCATAAATCTATTCATTTGATGCCATGGACCCTTATATTAATATTTATTATATATCGCCATGTTGAATTCCCAATTTTCCTCACAGAATTTGAAATCAACGAACATGAAATTTTTTGAGAACGATTTCCACGGCATTCCCATGAAATTGGATACTGGATATTGGAACAGACATTTTGTTTTATAAGAAATAACGAATTTACTGAATTAAAATCTGTGCAGACTTTTGAGTTATTCGAGAACAAACTGTCAAACTGACATTTCATATTTATTAATATTAGCCTACAATTTATATGTGGGAAAATGGCCTTGAATCATACGAATAAACTCTTCTTCATTATGAAATAACATGTATTTAGTGCAGAAATGACAGAGACCGAAGCCACAAAGCAACCAGAAGCTCGGGTCAGAGAGTAAGATATGAAAATGTTCTTTAATCAGATACCATAAAGATAAGTCAAAGAGAATGAATTTTAAATTTGAAAATATTGAGTATATAAAACTGGTAGAAAAGATACCTGAGTTATTTATTATACAGATGTGAAGTAGTGTTAAAAACAAAAATTTGATTTCTGCTTTTATTTAAAACCATAACGTAGCGAAGTGTGTATTAATTTGGTTTTCCACAATTTGTCTTTTTTAATTAAATTAAAAGAATCGTTTGGAAATTTAAGAAGCGACATTGAAGCTTGTGTTTAATTTATCGTATGTGTAGTAATTTGTAAATATATTTTTCAATTTTAGAACTAAAAGAAAATTAGTAGACACAAACAAAAATGAATTCAAATCAATTCTCGTCAGTTGTTGCTTTGTTAATATTATAAATTTGTATTCATTGACATGTATCTTGTATCTTTTTTATTTTGTTTTTACATTACTATTTTGAATTTTCAAAATTTTGTATAGCCCCTTCCCCCATTTGTGACAATTGTAGGATTTTACTACACCCTTCCCCCCTCTCGTATAGTAACATTACCTTTGTTTAATAACATGCCTAAAAAATAATAATTAATAGATAAACATAAAATTGTATAATACATTTTTTTTTTAAATTTAATGATATTTAATCATTTATGTATTACATCTCTATTTTTATAAGACAGATTGCCGGACGACGCGAAAATTTACCTACACACATCTCTAATTTGGCAATGTTAATTAGTATACTGCTGTGACCAAAAAGTAAAGCTTCTCTACAAAAAATGTCTCTACACTTTCTTTCATAAGTATTGCCATTTCCGAGACATAGCGGTTCGAAAAATTGAAAAAATTATTTTATTCGTAATATGCACGTTAATGTACTTTTAAATACATTTTTTAACCGTTATACGAGTAAAAATATGAGTCCCTATGTCTTATACATACAAATTATAAAATTCTTAGAATATAAATGAACGTGAAAAACTCTGCCCCTATTTTTATTTAGTCGCATGGCCTTGAGTAACATCTGTCTCCCATTCAATTGTCAGCGTGGCGATGCTCGTATACCTGCTCCGTTTCAAAGGTCTCATACTCAACAAAATACTATTATGCCGGCTGTACACACTCGGCGAGAGACCCCGAGACCTGCCGAGAGCGAGTGTGTACAATAGAGCTCTCGTCTCGTCTCGCTCTCTCGCAGTTGGCCTCGTCGCTCTCGGTCGCCTGTCGGTTTTTTGTACCGAGTCAAAGGGTCTCGTTGGGTCTCGTGTGTTAAGTACAACTGATGTAACGAGTGTGTACAGGATGTGCCCTTCTCTCGATGCTCTCGTTCGGACACTCGCTCTCGGGTGTCTCGCCGAGTGTGGACAGTCGGCGTTATATTTTGTAACAAAGTTTGTGCATTTTACTGCTTTTAAATCAAAATGTCGCAATTCTGCTTTATTTGTAGTCAACCTTTGACTGAAAGTGGAGTTGTTACTGTTGATCGCGGTATGAAAACATTAATTGATGCAAGTATTGAAAGAGGTGATGAGTTTTCGGAGTACCTGAAAGACCAGACATCTGTAAAAATTCATGTGCAGTGTCGAAAAAATTATACTCGGAAAAGTAGCATTGATGCCGTGAAAAGACAGCGCCAAGCAGAAGAAGCTGGTTCATCAAAAATAAGTCCTCCTCATACTAGAGTACGAGTAAGTGACAGCGCCAAGAAGAAGAAATCAATCATCAAAAATAAGTCCTCATCGTACTAGAGTCGGTTTCAAAAAGAATTGTAACAATCGTTATGATACTTAGCTTCGGCAGCGACTAAATCATATTCAAATTCAATTCGAGCAGCAACAGCTTTGGCTACATCATCACAACGAGTTTTAGCTATATTTAGATTACTGTCTTTGAACGAAAGTGTAGTCACTTTAAAAATCTTACGTCGGTACTGCAGTGCTTTTTTCTTCTCCAACTCTTCATTTAAGGGGGTATTCTAGTGTAGAGGCACGAATTTCGGCCGTTTTTTTCAAGCTTCGTAAAAAAAGAACAAAAAATATTTTTAGTATCCATTTTTTTCTTATTTCCTTATTGATATTTTAAGAATACATAAAAATTAAATGAAAAAAAAAACCCAAAAATTCCAGAAGTTATCGGCTGGCAGAGTGGGGGATCCAAAAAAAAAGGGGGTGTGACGGCGGTAAAAATTACAACCGTTCTAGTTAACTGAAACAAAACAATCCAACGGATTCTTAATTAGTAATGTTGTCGCTATCGCAACAACCTCAAAAAAGTAAAAAAAAGTTTTTTTTTCACAAAATGGCGGTCGGTTGAAAAAAAAAATTTTTTTTTGCGATTTTTTCAACAGTTGTAAATTTTTTAAAACTATTAAGAATCAAAATTTTCAACTTTTTTGAGGTTGTTACGATAGAGGGATATATAAAGAACGTTCACACCAAATTTCAAGTAAATCGGTTTAGTAGATCTCGAGATATCCTTACCGCCAACTTGAAAAAAGTAGTTTTGAGAAAAACGCGTTTAAAGTTTAGAGTAAAGTTTCAAGCAGTTGCGCTCATGCAATTGTACGGTATACTTAAATATTTTTAATCGGCGATCCCTGCTCCATATAAGGGACCTTCCTCCCGTTCAAAATCTTCAATATATAGGTATAAAATACAAAAGAAGTTTCATGGTGGAATTTATCCGCAGGTACTCGGGCCGCGCCTACCGTGTATTGTTCAATTCATTCCGGTCGGACCAGTTTGGTTGTCGTTTCACCAAAATCACTATAACTCGGTAAATAATTGAAATTTTGAAAAATCCCTTTGAAGGCATATTCTTGAATGTTTAAACTTTATAAATGTGGAAAAAAAAAGTTTTCGATTTTTTCGAATTTCTACACTAGAATACCCCCTTAATTCATTGCCGCAAAATAAACAACACTGATTGAAACGAAATGTAGTTTCACTTACTCGTACTCTAGTACGAGGAGGACTTATTTTTGATGAACCAGCTTCTTCTGCTTGACGCTGTCTTTTCACGGCATCAATGCTACTTTTCCGAGTATAATTTTTTCGACACTGCACATGAATTTTTACAGATGTCTGGTCTTTCAGGTACTCCGAAAACTCATCACCTCTTTCAATACTTGCATCAATTAATGTTTTCATACCGCGATCAACAGTAACAACTCCACTTTCAGTCAAAGGTTGACTACAAATAAAGCAGAATTGCGACATTTTGATTTAAAAGCAGTAAAATGCACAAACTTTGTTACAAAATATAACGCCGGCTGTCCACACTCGGCGAGACACCCGAGAGCGAGTGTCCGAACGAGAGCATCGAGAGAAGGGCACATCCTGTACACACTCGTTACATCAGTTGTACTTAACACACGAGACCCAACGAGACCCTTTGACTCGGTACAAAAAACCGACAGGCGACCGAGAGCGACGAGGCCAACTGCGAGAGAGCGAGACGAGACGAGAGCTCTATTGTACACACTCGCTCTCGGCAGGTCTCGGGGTCTCTCGCCGAGTGTGTACAGCCGGCATAATAGTATTTTGTTGAGTATGAGACCTTTGAAACGGAGCAGGTATACGAGCATCGCCACGCTGACAATTGAATGGGAGACAGATGTTACTCAAGGCCATGCGACTAAATAAAAATAGGGGCAGAGTTTTTCACGTTCATTTATATTCTAAGAATTTTATAATTTGTATGTATAAGACATAGGGACTCATATTTTTACTCGTATAACGGTTAAAAAATGTATTTAAAAGTACATTAACGTGCATATTACGAATAAAATAATTTTTTTCAATTTTTCGAACCGCTATGTCTCGGAAATGGCAATACTTATGAAAGAAAGTGTAGAGACATTTTTTGTAGAGAATTGGATGATCTACAATTTTTGTCTGAACTATTTTTGCTTTAAAACTCACCGTTTAGCTGAAAAACGCGAAAAACCTATTTTTGCAAACTTTCACCATCAATAAAATTTTTTGCACAAGGGGGATTGATGGGGACTTTTCACAATTCATTTATAATAGTATTCTGAACATTCATACCAATTTTTAGCTCTATGGGAATTATTGTAACCTTACTTCTATTTTAAGGGCTAATTTGACTGGACTAAACCTAAAAACAAGATTTCCCCGAGTCGATGTATCCGTGCAATTTAAATTCAAAATTGGCTTTATTTTTTGATCAAAGTAGTATGAACTCACTTTTCCTCCCTTAAAGTGATGACGTAGTTTTTGTACGAGCCCTAATATACGCATACCTAAAACAAATATAACATCTCATTATAGAAACGACACAGTCGTTTAGACCCTCTACATAAGAAAAACATTGGCTTCGCCGTTTGTGGAATAAGAAACAAATACATCTTCATTATTTTTCGCTTATTTTGCCGGCGTTTCAATTGTAAATTTATATTTATTTCAAGGGAATAAGATATTGTAGGGGTGTTTTCACAGTAAAAATATGTAATGTGTTGTTCGGACATGAAATTTAAATTCATTAATTTTAAGGACTTTCATGGAATTATTTAATTAGTGGTCTGAATGAATACAATTCTTGTGCCGCATAACTACCCAGAAAATCCGATTGCCATGTTAAGTTCTAAGAAACAGAACAAAAATAATCAGCATTCCGCAGCCCAGCGAGCGGCGTCAATTAATTAAACTATTTTTCCGTCCCAGAGCAGTAGTGGCGAGCTCAATTAAATTCATTAGCGAGAAGGGGGCTTTGGCAAAGTCGCGGGTTGCTCCACTCGTTGGAGCCAATAAAGCGCGCAATGGCCACTTCGCAGGTCAGTGTATGATGCGTGTCAACCAGGCGATTCTTCAGCTTGTTGCTGCATTTTGCCATCGCGATGCGGTAAGCGCAAGGGAAAATCACGATATACCGGCGATGCATGCAACTCCCCCTCGGCCAATACGCGAGGGGTGCCCGCTCCAGCTCTCATATTTATTTGAGCATATTTATGTCCGATTGTGGCCAGCATGACTCTCTGCGCTGCGGTCATTAGGTAATTTTTGGTTTTTCAAATTTCGCCACCAGATGATGTACATGTTTCGCGCTCTGAACAGTAGAGGGGGTTGATGGTCACGATGGACCCGGGGTCGATGCATCCGGTGCAGGATGCAACTGAAAGCCTTTGCCTTTGTTGCAGCGTACAAAAATGCAGGTTGTAGTGCCCGGGACGATACGATGGGCTTGCTTCAGTCTATCCCCTGGGCACTGTCGCCGCCGCCACGCTGGTCGGCGGGGATCACAGTCACATTTTCCCGAAATTGAGTTGTGTGTCATCTTGTTCCCGGCTATTGGACGATAGTCAACCCACAAAAAACTGACTTGCGGCAATGGATGAACTCGATAATTTTATGATCTTTTTTAATCGGAATTATTGTCACGTAATCAATGGGTTGATTTACACGTTCAGCGGTGATAAAGTGCCGCCGTGATGTAAACATGAAGCGCGGACGGCTGCTAAATAACGAATTAATCCCGGGAGTCTCAACAAATCTGCAAAATGCCCAGACGGGAATAAATGTTGGCCTCCATCGGCTGAAGAACGATTGAATTTTTTATTGAGATTTCAATCACGATTCAAGTGTCTGTTGGAACTATGCCAGAGACCGGGCCTTTTGGAAAAGTTGGGTCGCAAGATGAGCCGCTCGAAAAAGCTCTTTTTGGCTGAGGTTGTCGCTTTCACCTTATCGAACCCAAACGGTTCAATCAAATTTTATAATCCATAATAACAAAGATATTTGAATAAATTTTGGGTATTTCATAAAAACAGACAGCTTGTTTTGAGCATCATGATCATGCCAAGTAAGTTACTATAGAAAAATGATTTTTTTCTTTTTTTTAAACTTTACAACATTTCGTATTTTTGATTTCATGACAATTTACAAACTTCCTTCTTCTCAAAACTGAATTCTTATAACCGGTGATCGTAACTTCTCAAAAATTACTCAACCGATTCGATTTCAATCAAAACATAAAATTATTATTATTATAATTATTTTTTTCATTGAAGCAATGAAACACAATTTTATCCAAAATCTATGCTATCAAAAATGTTCTATTTGGCAGATCTATTTTAAATTGTACACCTCGGATTAAATGAAGAAAATATTCCATTTCGGGACTTGTCACCGCTTTTAATTTCATAATTTTTCGTGATTAATAGCTTGCGACGATTGTTATGCATTTGATAGAACTGTGCAAAATCCAAAGAATGCGTCATATCAGCGACCGTTTCTGATGCATACTATAAATCTGATGTATCTTGCAAGATCTTCATTTATTTGATTACGTCAATCGAGACTTTAAAAGTATTATAATTAGAATATCATACAGTTTAAAATTTCTTTTTGTTCGACATATCGGAGCGGCCATTTTACTACCATATATTCGTTTTCATTTAATTAATTAGATCTTTTATATGATGGTATTTAAAAAAGACCCGAAAAACACCCAAGTATCTTCCAGATTCCTCGACCAACACTGCAATGAAATGATGTGGGAAAAAACTTCTAAGAAGAAGAATTTTAGCAATCAATAGCTTACAAAACCGTAGGTAGATAGATAATACTTCAAGATTTTTTCTAGCAGGGTTATAAAAGATTGACAGTAATTTCGTGGCTACCGTCAATTACATTATTTGGTCGTGAAGCCTATATTTCCATTGTTTTATTCGAACCATCAGCTTAGCTAACAGAACTAATCTGTAGCATATGCCTAATAATTCTTCATTTGGTCCAATGTTAGTAGACATTTGACCACAACCACCAACCAGACTCTTCAGTGAATATTTTCCTATTATTTGTATAGATTAAAAATGATGTGAAATAAAGAGAGAGGTCCTTGATAAGCTTAATACCCTAGACAGACGGGACATATCAATCATCATTTGAGAAGGAATGATCATTGAATAGGCCATGTGTCATCACATCATGGAAGCAATGATCATTTCTATCGTCATTGCACAAATTATGTCTACCCAAGCTCATTCAACACGAATGATCATTCCTACTTTCCGACTAGAACGCCTCCAGTGGAATTTATTGGAAAAATTTGCAAAATCGGCTTTTCCTACTGTCACTTCATAATACCTATCAAGTTCCTCTGATTTATTTATGTTTTGTGAGAGAAAGAATTTTAGTAACTTTGGAAGGATAGTCCACAAACGTCTTCGCAACTTCCTTTTTGCACGAAGCAGCAGAGCGGCCACCTTCAACTTTTGCATTTTACACACGTTTCTTCGGGCACGCTTTACTCTTTGAAGCGCGAGTAGCTTAACCTTTCTGGATTTCCTTTTATGATGGTTTATTTGCATTAAGGGGTTAGGTGTAGTCAGGATTTTCAAAAAATCGATTTTTTTTTTTTTTGATTTTCCTTAAGTATAATATCTTAGAAATATTCTCTGAAAATTTTAAGTAAATCCGACAAATACTTTTCGAGTTATTCGATAATTAACAAAGGGTTCTCGGGCGCTCTATATACAATTTACAAACTTCAAATGCGTTTTTCTCACAACTATGTTTCTTGAACCGGTGGCCACTCTAGCTCAAAAACCGCTCGGTAGATTTTAATGAAATTTATACAGATTTTTGAAAACATAAAAGACTAGTGCCTGATCGAAGGATTTTTATTTTTGTTTAAATTTCGAGTTTTTATAAACAATTAACTGTTGGTTTTTTCCCAAAAATCTGGAAAAATTTTTCCTGAGGCCGCCATTTTGTTAATTTTAAAAGAAAAAAAAAAAGCTTCGATCAGGCACTAGATTAGATATTAATAAATCTAATTTTTTTTGTCCAATTGATTTTAGATGAATCTCCAAGGATATATGTTGGCCACCGCAAGGCGCTTCGGTTGGAACTGGGTTAAAGCAAACAGCCATAACTTTTAAAATTATTAATTTTTTTTTTCCAAAATTTCTGTCAAGTGAAGTCGAAACCTTATTTAATAATGCTATGTTTTTACTTTTACAAAACAAAATAATTTAGTGGCAAAAAAAAATTATTTAAAATTGTCATTTTTTTATGCCTCTGACTACACCTAACCCCTTAATATACTTAAATTATCCAAAATAAAAAATGATTCCATTTTAAATGTCACACAACTAGAACCAATCTGACAACTGTCAAATCGAATTGCAAGAAATTTGTAATTACCGTGTGTCACCCCAAAGTAGACAGGATCATTGAATCTATTACGTAATTGAATCAATGATCATTCTTCCGCGTCGTGTTTCTAGGGTATAAGAACCTCATTAGAAGTAATACAGATAGACAAATTAATAGAAACTGGATTTATGTTTAAGTGGTTAATGTTATAAAGATCAGATAGATTGATTTTTCGAAAAAGGACGCAAACATATCACATATCGCAGATGAAATGTCACTAGACACTCTTTCCTATTATATATTAGTAAGTAGTCGTCCAATTTTCTTTTAGTGTTAATAAATTTATAAAGTGTGCGCCGACTGCTGTAGTCGTAAGTCATTTTACGTAATCGTTGTATAAATGTGGAATATTCTTGAAATTTATTATAACATTCAACGAATTCATCGTACGAAGAGTTATTCGCATCCAGAAGTAAAAGTAATACCTTCCACAATTTATTCTTCTTATATCTAAGCCTCCGAAGATCACCAACCACGCTCGGCCCTATAAGAGCAGAAAGTACAAACGACAACGGTCGGACCTCAGTTGCACCACGGCAGAACCTATTTATATGGATATGTTTTGATAAGCTGTGGTGCAGCCATGGCCTTGATGCAGCCCCTGTGCTGCGGAGGGAGCGGCCGTACGAGCCTTTAAGTGGCAGAGCTACGGCCGTGTCGCAGGTTTATTAAAAAATTTTGGATATTTTTACTCAGGTGCGAATATTCTTATCAAATAAAAATTTAGTGAAATCAGCGGAGGACATAACTTTGGAAAGTTCGTCCATATCTGCGGTCCTAAAATTGTAACGTTAACATATTGTTTAGTATTTTCAGGACTATAAAAATAAACTATTTAGACAGACAGTATAAGGCTGTTTCAGACTAAAAATTAGAATCAGTATAATTAGGTCAATATCCACAATACTACCATTATAGTCTAAGAACAGCGACAATATCACTTTACCAATTTTGCTAAAATTTAATATTAGTATAATATTATAACTTGGAAATGGGATGTATTAATTCCGCTGAGAAAACAGCCAGATTGCACGTCTGCTGTAGCAATTCATTAAAAGTATAATGATTTGCCCGGTCACTATGCCAGCGAACCAGCGAGACGACGAATGGCCTTTATCAGAATTTTTTACATCTCACGAAGTCGGACGTTTTCTATTCGCAAAAAACCCTTCCATTGTTCCTCTCCTTTCATCGGATGCATAACTTGTAATTTAGCAATCAATCGAAAAATAATATGCTTTAAGGCCCGATCCCGTTGCGCCGCTGCCCCCTTCGAAATTATCAGTTGCAGGCGCACGGGGAGCGAGACCAATCTATAAATCTTTTTGCGAACAAAACGGCCCCAGCGAAGAAAACAGCTCTTCTTGCTCAATTCATTTCGAGATCTGTGCTGGCATTCGGCGGCGCGGCCGTGTTATTTGCATAAATCAGATGATCGCGAACGATCTTGCAAAAAGTCTGCTATAGCTCCGTCGATACTAATCACAGTTTTCTTCGTTTAATTTCAGGCCAAACTTATGGAAAACTCTCACGCATGGCTGGGAGCATCGACTTCGTCAATAGCCGGTAAGTGTTCATTAGCGATTAAAACTTAAAACTTGATCATTACCTTCGGTGGCTGCTTCTCCTAATAATCGCCTCATTTTTCCGTTTACGCCGCGTTTCGCCGGCCAAGACTAACTTTCGAGCTCCACTCGCTAGCAGCCCATGACGGGGCCTAAATTAATTTTAATAGGCACTTGGATTGGACTTTGTTTAGATAGGTTCGGTAGCACTATCATTTCCCTGGGAATTTCCAGCTAACAGCCTGCCTGGTTGTGGCCGCAGCAGCAGCAGCCCCGACTCGCTAGTTACGATGAGAGCTATCGTTTTGTCCACTCGTTTGCCTGCTTCCGTGTAATTGATGGGTTTTCGTCGTAAGTTAAGTTGCCCCAGGAATTTCAATGGAAGTAAGATTTGCTTGACTTAAGATACTTCATGGATCGTGAGTGGTGCAAGACTATGTCTATGTCTAAGCACTTCAAGATCGAATGGCCGTTTTAAATCATTTACGTTTTTAGCACTGGAATTACTAGCCCATTCCTTCCGAAGCACGTAATTTTTCAAATTTTGTGGTAAGAGTCGTTACTATGTCAAAAAGAAATTTCTTGATTAAATTTATGAACATCTTTAAGGCATTAAGGGTCTTAAAAAAATGTGAATGGGAACATTTCATAAAGGTGGTTTTTCCTCCCTATATATTTAGTTTAGATTGCAGCTGTAATACATACATATTCGTAACACAATTCGTATTGAAACCGAATCTGAGAAAAGTTCATACACATTTGAATTTCAATTGAGAGTAAATTAAGAGTTAAAGGCCACATTCTAAACTTAGTCTTAATAAAAATACGTCTTAAATAAATTATTAACTTAATTATAAATGCAATTTGCTACCAAGCTTAATTTGCATAGAACATTTATGACCACTTTTTCCAAGTCGTAAATGTTTTATCGTCATTTAGTCGATGTCATTTGGTTGGTGCTAGCAGTGAAGACATTGCGAATGCAACATGTACTTATTGTTGTGCGGATATATCAAGGTAAATTCTAATGAATTATATTAGACCGCATTGTGTTTCCAAAATTTTATGTAATTTTTCTAAACTTAAAATTCCAACAACTTTGCTTTTTTTAAAGATATACTCGTATATATCGGTCTGGTTTTATTTTGACTTTTAATTTCTTTGTTTTAAATTCCGAACACTGCGATAAAGATGCGCATACGACATCATTAGCTGTTTTCTTCTTAAATAGGGGCTTGCACTCTTTCTCTTGGCAAATTAACACAACTCTGCTGCACCTAGATTTCGACTCGATAAAACAGAAGTATCCATTGCATTTACTTCAAATGAAGTATTATAACAATAATCTCATTGTGCATTAAGGTACTAGTTCCCAAAAGAATAGGAAAAAATAGACATATATATATATATATATGGGTAATTCTAAGTTATGAGGTATTTTCAACGGCAATGATAAAAAATCATATATACATATTTAAATTATTTGAAATAAGCCTGTTATATCTTAAAAGTTACCATCTTCTTTATGGTCACTTAAATTCACGAATTAAGTGTATTTAATTTTGTCACAAAAGAGCCTAAAACATGAAAAATGTATCTCCCCTGGTCTGTCCCCCAACAGATTATGTTAGTCAATCAGTAGTTTTAACTAACTTGAAATTATGTTATAAACTATATTTCATATAATTTATAAACTAGACTAATTAAATTAATGTAATCTAAGAAAAAACAATTGCTAACATTTTCTTTTTCATAAAAACTATAATGTCTACATTTGTCCTTCATATTTAGCGTCTCTTCCCCTGGCGTTTTCTATTCGTTTAAAAATCACAAATGTTTAAATTTATCGCGTAAATTGCGACTATAAATATAAAGCATTCCACGTGAAGTTAGCAGCAAGCCTTCACAACACAAGGGTACGGCCATTTTGCTCGCCATTTCAGTGACGCCACTTGCTGGAAGTAGTTATGAATCCGTGAATGCGTTCTCTCCCCTGGTAAGTTTTTTAGCGCAATTATAAGCCTTAATAACTTGTTTTCTTTATATAATTACTGTAAATTATGCATAGAATCATATTCTTCTTTGTTAATTACGTATTACAAAAACTTTGACGTTTATACGAATTTTTTAACAGAAAAGTATCTCCCCTGTCTTCTCTCCCCTGCCTTCTAAGGTGCCAGGGGAGATACTTACTGTCCAGGGGAGATAAAAATATGTCGTGTTGGAGTATTTTTACAGCCAATACGTGTACAGTCAAATCCCCTATAACGCGGTGTTTTTATAGCGCGATTCCCATACAACGCGGTGTGAAAAATGCGACAAGTTTTCCTATAACGCGGTCTCTTTATAACGCGTTTTTGATACAAGAACATTCCAACAACTCAAATGGTTTGAAAAATTTATCTATGGAAACACTTATTCGATGTGTTAAATTTTTGTATGTACATAGTTAGCATTTGTGGTGTATTCCCCTGTTTAACAATTCTAGTATTCATTAAACCAAAATTTAAATATGTAAAAATCTACATATTCATTGTCATTTCTATTATAAAATTTCATTTATTAACCGTATCAGTCACAACTTGTTACTTTGAGAATGTAGTTTTTATATAGGTCTGATTTATATAGAATTTATTTATTTCTGAGATTCCATATAACGCGGTACAATTCTCAAAACGCGGTTCCATAGAACGCATATCCTGATTTGAATTAATTTGAAGTCTCTCATAGCGCGGTTTCCGTATAACGCAGTACGAATCAATCTCGTTATAGGAGACTTGAATGTACTGTTGTTCATAATTCAGTCAGTACAACCATATTTTATTATCGTGCTCATTTCACTTTTAAACTTAGGTACTTAATGAAACAATGTTTTATTTTGAATGCCGATTGTCTGAGTGTTTATGAGTGGATTTATTTTATCAAAGCAAGATTAGTCATCGCAGATCCTCGGGAACTTTTTATTTGTTTTTGTATACCAGTATTTTTGGGTCATGAATTCAATATAGTACACCAATATCAAGCATTGAAAACGAAGAAGGAAACCCTAAATGCTGAAGATGCTATCAAACGCATAGACTTCAGCGAAAACTATTTTACCAAATATTCTGAAGAAGTGCAGTCCTTCCATTTCGGGGGTTCAAGGCAACAAATCAGTATGCACACAGTTATAGTTTATACCAAAGAAGTTGGACAAGACATAAAAGGCACATGTTTCTGCACTTTGTCCAAAAATTTGTCGCACTCACCTCCAGCTATATGGGCCCATTTGTATTTTGCATACTCAAATAAGAATTTAAGTTTTTAAGTTACTTTTATAATTACTGATGGCTGTTGTACAATAAAACGTCTGATTATTATTAATTAACAATAAAAATAAAATTGATCCTTAAACTACTACTGTGATTTGCTTCATAAAATAACATAAATATCTCTCCCCTGTTCATAAAGTATTCTACCCTGTACGTCTTGTCTCTCCCCTGTATCTAGTATCTCCCCTGGTCAGTTATAAAATAATAAAAAATAAATAAATTGACTGGCTGCTTTTCGCATATGAAGATAATAAGTGTTTCGATAAAAACATACTGCAATCATATTAACATTCTATTATTTTTGTCGTGCCGCCTCTCCTAATAACTTAATACCTCTTAACTTAGAATGACCCATATAGAGCGCTAAGTATATTTTCTATATATACCATATATAAATCTCGTGTCACAGTGTTTGTTACTGAACACCTCCGAAACGGCTTCACCGATTTTTATGAAATTTTTTGTGTATATTTGATAGGTCTGAGAATAGGTCGTAGACTATTTTTTATACCCCAGAGATCGGCAAAAAAATAATATTTCTCTTTCGATTTTTCAATTTGTAAACAATTTCTAATTGCAACATTGAAATTATCAATTATTCAAAAATTAATAATCGTCGTTCTAGAATTTTCCATTGCACAAATAATCAGTAATTGCTCAGGCAAACATTTATGAATACCCAAATACCGATAATTTGCCCTCCAAACAGTGTGATTATTCAAGCAATCGGTAATCCATGGGCCAGAAATTCGAGAATACTCAACTACTCAGCAATGTTCTGTGAGAAATTTCTGATTACTCCAGCAGTCGGTAATCCATGGCTCAGAAAGTCGAGAATACTCAACTAGTCGGTAATTTGCTGTGAGTAATTTCTGAGTACTCTAGCAATCGGTATTCATGGGCCAGAAATTTTAGAATACTCAACTAGTCAGCAATTTTCTGTAAGAAATTTCTGATTACTGTAGCAATCGGGAATCCATTGGCCAGAAATTGAAGAATACTCAATTAGTCGGTAATTTTCTGAACCACATTTTTGATTACTCTAGTTTTCGGTAATTTGTTGACTAGAAATTTGAAAATACCCATTTTCGTGTGATGTATGATATGTTAGGAATCCCGTATCGCATTAGTCATGTGATATGTGACATAACTGTATGTTATGTTTGACAAAGCACATATAACAAATCACATATAACATGTTTGCACATACAGTTATGTTATTTGTAATATGTGATGAGACGCATAACATATGTTACATATAATGAATATGCGGGGAACGCACTTAACATTTCCCATATGACATGTCATGTCACATACAATGAATATGAGATATATAACTAAACGAAGCACATATTTATATGTCACATATGTTTTGTGACAAATCACATATTACGTTGAAGCAAGTACCACATGTTCTCTATGGCTATGACATATGACGAAGAGTGTAAGTTGTGTGTTGTATACAATATATATGTATTAGGGTGGTCCTTATTTTTCGACTTTTGAATTATCCCCGGGGCACTTTCTCATTTGATTATATACCTCTAAATATGAAATAGGTTTTTTTTTTTTTTTTTTTGTTAAGATTTAGAGGTCGCTACCAGCTGTCAAAATTTTTTAAAAAGCGTTGAAGGACAACTTAAATGATGGTTTCATTTAGGTGTTTATATCACATTTTACGTGCAAGTAAAACTCGCATAGACAATCGCTTCTTATCCCCTCCTCCCCCCGACCCCTCTTCTGTACCGACGCGTTGAGATTTAGCCCGCCCCGCACTTCAGTTCTAATAAGTCATTAACGAGAGCGATAAAGTAAAATGTTTGTGTTTTGACACTACTGCTGTAAATACCGGCTTAAGAAGTGGAGTATGCGTTCATTTGGAGCAAAAAATGGATAAAGATATGCTTTGGCTTGCTTGTCGTCACCACATAATGGAAATTATGTCCTGGCTATAAAAATAAAAGAATCTAACAAATACAAATTTTGAATTTTTATTTAAAATTCAAACCTTGGTAGCGACCTCTAAATGTCATTTAAAAAATTCAAAAAAAATACTGAAATACCTTCTTATGGTATATAATCAAATAACGTGGTGCCCCGCGAAATTAAAGAAAAATATTTTTTTTCTTATGAATAAGGACCACCCTAATATGTATATTATACAACATACACGTACACATCAAATATCACATGTGACAACGGCACATGAAAACTCATGCACAACAGCTGACGTGACACTGTATGTGACATGACATGAGACATGACATGAGACATGACATATGACATGACATATGACATGACATATGACACGACATATGACATGACATATGACATGACATATGATATGACAATGACATGACATGACATGACATGACATATGACATGACATATGACATGACATATGACATGACATATGACATGACATATGACATGACATATGACATGACATATGGCATGACATATGACATGACGTATGACATGACATATGACATGACATTTGACATGACATATGACATGACATATGACATGTCATATGACATGACATATGACATGACATATGACATGACATATGACATGACATATGACATGACATATGACATGACATATGACATTACACCAGGGACCGTGACGTTTATGATATTTTCGATAAAAATCAAATCTAAAAAATTATTTCCTGACTGTTATTTTTCTAGACAAAAATAAAAAGTGTGTTCTCATTTTGATTTTTAAAATCAGAAATAAAAATCATACTCTGATTTTTATTTTTAAGATCGGAAACAAAAATCAGAAAATGATTTTTCTTTTAAATAAAAAAAATGTTTTTATTTTTATCATCAAAAATAAAAATCAGAAAATGATTTTTATTTTTAAAATCAGAAATAAAAATCGGAAAGTGATTTTTATTTTTAAAATCAATAAGAAAAATCAAAGTGATTTTTATTTTTAAAATCAAAAATAAAAATAAAAAAATGATTTTTATTTGTAAAATAAAAAATAAAAAAAGGGGATGACTTATATTTTTAAAAAATATATATATACATATATATTGTATACAACATACAACTTGCACTCTTCGTCATATGTCATAGCCATAGAGAACATGTGGTACTTGCTTCAACGTAATATGTGATTTGTCACAAAACATATGTGACATATAAATATGTGCTTCGTTTAGTTACAAATCTCATATTCATTGTATGTGACATGACATGTCATATGGGAAATGTTAAGTGCGTTCCCCGCATATTCATTATATGTAACATATGTTATGCGTCTCATCACATATTACAAATAACATAACTGTATGTGCAAACATGTTATATGTGATTTGTTATATGTGCTTTGTCAAACATAACATACAGTTATGTCACATATCACATGACTAATGCGATACGGGATTCCTAACATATCATACATCACACGAAAATGGGTATTTTCAAATTTCTAGTCAACAAATTACCGAAAACTAGAGTAATCAAAAATGTGGTTCAGAAAATTACCGACTAATTGAGTATTCTTCAATTTCTGGCCAATGGATTCCCGATTGCTACAGTAATCAGAAATTTCTTACAGAAAATTGCTGACTAGTTGAGTATTCTAAAATTTCTGGCCCATGAATACCGATTGCTAGAGTACTCAGAAATTTCTCACAGCAAATTACCGACTAGTTGAGTATTCTCGACTTTCTGAGCCATGGATTACCGACTGCTGGAGTAATCAGAAATTTCTCACAGAACATTGCTGAGTAGTTGAGTATTCTCGAATTTCTGGCCCATGAATTACCGATTGCTAGAGTACTCAGAAATTTCTCACAGCAAATTACCGACTAGTTGAGTATTCTCGACTTTCTGAGCCATGGATTACCGACTGCTGGAGTAATCAGAAATTTCTCACAGAACATTGCTGAGTAGTTGAGTATTCTCGAATTTCTGGCCCATGAATTACCGATTGCTAGAGTACTCAGAAATTTCACACAGAAAATTACCGACTAGTTAAGAATCTCTAATTTCTCACCGATGAATTACCGATTGCTTAGATAATGGAAAATATGTTTTGGCTTATTACCAAATGAATTAACAATTGGAAATTTATTTAATAAAATTGTAATTTTTATGGTATTGGTTATTATTATCGAAAATATTGACGAAACAAATATTTTTGCCGATCTCTGTTATACCCCTAGGTGATAAGGGTGGCCCTCTCCAGAATTTTTTTTTATTTTGTGGATAACAATTTTTTTTATTATTTTTTTATGATTATTTATGAAAAACATTTATGACCCTAAATTTTCACCCTTCTACCACCAACCCCTATTTTTTAATAGCGATATTAGTATTTTTACTTTCATCCACAGATGCGCAGTTGCAAGATGGCAATTGATTAATCTTTTTCGTACGATCAATTTTTATGTATTTAACCCAGTGAAAACAGAAAGTGCGATTGTTGTAATCGATTGCCGTCCAGTCGATATTGCAACTTTAAAGTTGAATTCTTCCTCTCTCAGTGGTCGATAACTGATCAGTTATTAATCGATCAGTTATCCCTGCCAGGTGTCTACAGGTGTCACCTCTCACCCAGCGAACAACACGGAGTAGGGATGAGAAAGAAGCCAGTCTCCTGTCTCTCTCACACAATAAGTTTTCTCTCACTCCCTACACAGTTTTCGGCCATTATTATTGTTTGTGCATCGATCGTAGCAGTGACGTTTTACTTTCTCATTGCAACTCTCATGTTAATTATATTCTTATAGTAAATTTATCATCAATTTGCAGTGCTATCATTATTTATTCTAATTTTATTAATAATTGCTGAATACTTCGAAAAAAAAAATGGCGGATGTTTGAAAAAAAAATTTTTGAAAAAATCGAATTATTTGGTTTGCTCGGTTTGCAAATATGTTTTTTATCAAATTTTTCTGAATTTTCTGGTGAATTGCCCTACAATAGACTTTAACAAACAAAACGCTATAAGGTTTATTCAAATCGGTTCAGCCAATCCAAAGATTGACTGTACGCCATTTTGAAAAATGTATATTAGTTTCGAGAAAAACGCGTTTAAAATTGTTTACGATATATTTATGTGTGTATAGGTAAAATTGCGCACGCACTAAAACTGCTGTAGCTCTTAGATTTTTTCGAATTTCTTTGTTTTTTAGCAGATGATTTCTGAAGGTATAAGGAATCATAAAATGCAACAAAAAAAAATCGATTTTTAAGATGTCATTCCTTTTCCTACAAATTATTTTTTTCCCAAGAATAAGGGGTCGATATTGATCTCAGTGTGAAACTACTTACTTTTAGTTTTGTTCAATTTTTTGGAAACATAAATCAAAATTTTTGACTACATTCTGAGTTGTGATAAAACGATTTATTTCTATTATTGTTCGTAAGCACTTTCTCTAAGGTCTGCCTTCCTCATCGAACCATTTTTCAAACGAGTCCTGATTCCTTTTTTAAATCGTCCCCGTTTCCGATATTTGCTATAAAAAGGATTGCGCAATTTGTACAGCGATTTTAAATAAAGGAAATTGAATTATGATCAACAAATAATTGATAGTGATCGGCTCGGTTTTTATCCCCAGTTGAGCATACGAGTAAACTTGTGTAATAATTAACGAAGTAATCAATCTTTCGAGTACCACATTAGAAATTGAAGCAATAATAATAAGAGTGATTCATTACATTAAGGAACATTTTGCACAATAATAAAAAACAGTTTATTTTTAGATAGAAGATTTCGGTTTTATTTTATTTTTTTAAGAATAATTAATATTTCCAGGAACGTTCCCTGGGCATATATATTACGCACAATCAAAATGGACCTTCAAAGGCACATAATATATATTTTTACTTTTCTTTATAGGAGTTTTCGTCCCATATACATGCTAATATTTCTTAAGGTTATCGTAAAATTAATCAATTCAAGATTCATCATATTAAATCCGCCAATTTAAATTTTTAAATTATAAATAATCCAAAGAAATATAAAGTAGCATCAGCTTTTGTGAATTTGTTCAGAAATTATAAATAAAAGGCGTGCCTTATGGACAAAATAGGAATTTAATTTATTCAAGTGAGTATATGTACCAAAATTACATATTTAATTTTGCGAAATTGTTTTTGAAGGACTCTCATGTCGGTTATTTTATCGAATTTAAGAGAAAATATATCTTGATACAATCAAGGTTTTGTTTGATTTTGAAGAACAAATGGCAATTCTAGACAACGCCATAGATGTTTCTTCTTAATTTCGAAATGAATGTTTTTATTTTTACTACATACCAAAATAAATTTATTAATTTATAATCGATATGTCTTAATTGTAATTTAAAAAATTGGATGTTGTAGTCAGAGATTAAAAAAAAAGGAAGAAGAAATAATATTTGTAGCTTTCTATAATTTTAAAATTGTTTGTTTCAATACCTATAGGTTCGATGTGAATAAAAGGTATTTTAACGTACAAATAAAAACAATCGGTTTCACAACGAAACTTTACTTAAGTATAGTTTGAGTTCTTCTTTAATTGAAAAAAAAAATGCTGAACAAATGTTTGACATGATTTTTGTCTTTACAAAAAAATTGTTGAGGTTTTATTTCTGAATCCAATAGCTATGAAAAATGTTTACCCTTTGCGAGTCGCGTCGCATTTAATTAAAACAAAAGATACTAATAAAACACTACAGCATTCATACTAGAATTGATTTCAAATTCTTCAAATCCCTATAATTAATGCACTTCCAAACTTTTTTAACTATTTAAAGATATGTCACATCTTTCATTCAGGTTTTATTCAGCATATTTTTTTTTTTTAAATTTAATCATGATACAAAAATATAAGGCCATAATATGAATATTTCGAAATATTTGACAGAGTTGCATGAATTAATTTAAAAAAAAAAAGACAAAAAAAGTGATTAATTCTGAAGGTACCCAAGCATTTGCTAAGCGCATAGTTAAGAGAGGAAAGTGTAAAAAGGTAAAAAATATGGGCGAGAATCACGCAAACAATTCAAATTTTTCATGTCGACATGCTTGGGTTAGATTACAAATTGTACACACTGTTCTTTTTGTTCTTTAATTTAATTTATATGTAAAAAGAGGATGTTGTTGCTAGATGATGACTATGATTTGGATTATTCGTAACTGAATTTAATATTGTGTTTGTCAACATTCTTTGTTAAAAGATTTTCTCAGTAGTCTTGAATCGTTAGATAGCTTTTAATCATGACCGTATTGCATTGAATTATAAATATTAATTAACAACACTAATCTTGTTCCATTTCAATTAATTATTTTTTCCTGCATATTGTTCATTTCCATCTCCATGGCATCTAATTTTTTGTCCGACTGGAAAAGGTCATGTTTCTTGAAGGTATTACAATATAAGTATGTTTATTTCCGTGTACCTACATATCCTCCTAGGGCCGCAATGGTTAGATGGATTTTAGTGAATTAGGTTCATTTCAATTCTTTTAATCCCAGGAATGTTATTATTATAGGGTAGTTAATTTGACCACGGTATGGTCATACTAATTAGTAGGTACAAAGCAACATCGCGTGTCTTGGTTTCTTTAACTTCTGTAACAAACCCTTGATATTATAATAGCACAAAACTCAATAAGATTTTTCTAACAAAAAATTCCAAATGTGAATTAATTCCTCAGTTCTCATACCGAAAATATAAATAACCAATTATACAACATATCGGTTATTGCATTTAAGAAAATTTAAGGTAATCTCAATATCAGTAAAATATTCCAAGCTGCTCCTTTTGAGTATACTTTTTCAAAATCCCATATCATTAGGTAACCCCAACATTTTGTTAAGATTAAATACGAAATTTTAAATGTTGTATCCAGATGTATCCCCAGTGAAAGCAAGTAGATTTCTTTTGTTTTGGATGAAGTATTTTGTTATTAATTTTTTGACGTTAGACTGATATTGCTGTAATAATTAGAACAAAAGCTATTAACAAAATGTGAAGGTGACTTCAACCAAAAATTTAATTGTAATAATCACCCTGTAAGTCGGAAACGGATAACCTTTCTTTTGGACTACCACAAAGAAAACACCCAGTATAAAAATATTGAAAATTATTTTTGTTGTGCAAAGTCTTATTCCCAACTTGGTTTAAGGGGGTAGTCCAGTGAAAACGACTGTTTTTTCAACGATTTTTTTTTCATATTAGAAATTAATTTTTATTAAAAACCTTTTTGACATATGATAGTACAACTATTAAACTACAAAAAAAAAATTTTTATTTTTTTTTTCAATGAGTCATCCCGACAAAATGGCCGCTCCAAAAAAAAATTTTTTTTGTTGGCGGACGTCGAATCTCTGCAACGGTTCATTCGAAACAAAAAATTCAAACGAGGTTTTAATCTGTAGAACATTGGCTATCGTCGGAACTAGAATTATTAATTTTCAATAAAAAATAACAAAATGGCGGCATTTTGAATTTTTCGGGTGCTTGATTTGTTTATAACTTTGTAAATAAACAATGGATTTTAATAATTCTAGTTCCGACGATAGACACACAATCAAGAAATATACAGCTAAATTTTTAGATCAATCGGAGCAAAAGACTCTGAGATCTGACGTCCGCCGAGTCAAAAAATGCTGTTTTGAGAAAAACGCGTTTAAAGTTTTTGTTGCGGAAAAAAGCTAAATTTTACCTTAGTCAGCGATGCCTGCTCCATACATAACTAACCTTAAATACAAAGCAGAAGGACCTAGACCGTTATAAACCGAAAAAAAATGGGCGGAGCAAACAGAAATACAAGAGTCCTCCTTGCTCCGAAACACGCCAGGGGACCTTCGAGCGCTCGGATTACACGTCTCTCGAAAACTCTCTGTATCTTTAAAACTATTCAATATTTTGCTTAGATATTTTAAGGGAGTATTTTCGAGGTGTAGTAGAGTAGATTTAAGCGAAAACAAAAAAATTGAAAAAAAACTTTTTTTCACTGGACTACCCCCTTAAACCAAAGATGTGATAAGAAGAATTCGAAAAGTGGTATAACTCAATTTCATCTTCGTTTATTCATTCTAAATTTGCAATTCCATTAATACGGATAAGAAAAAAAAACTTATAACGATACAAAATAAAGATAATGTTACCTTAATTCCACAGATAAATTATGTACGGATAAAATTTCATAAATACTTACTTCTTATGATAAGAATGAATTCAGCTTGAACTCTTTATCAGTTTTACAATAAAAGTTTTTGTTACCGCCTCATATCTCAAAGTAGCAAATCAAATGATCTTCATCCCCTCTCCTTAATCGTATGTGACGTAATATGAATTTACAAATTGTTTCATTAAAGTAGCACCGGTGTGCCCTTTTTTTTTTTGTATGTAATTAGACAGCTAATAGATATAGCATACTAGCGCGATCTATCGAAAAAGTCTTATAGTTTTAGAAATGAGGAAAAAATGAACATATGGTATTATGTCCGAGTGGTTGAGGGTGACCTTTCTCATAAAATTATGAAATATTATATCAATAGAAATCTCCATGTTTTGGTATATGGGAAAAATGTCCACCTTCTTATCTAACATAGCATTGACAGGCCTAATACGAGTATCTACTATTTTCTGTTAACATTTGTCATCCCCAAAGAATAACTTTGTCCGCCCTTGCAATAACACCTATGCCTTGGGCAGACAGGGTTCTTGTTTACCTCTTCTCTGGCACAATAATACAATTAAACAGAACAATATTTATTTGCTCATCAAAACATTCGTCTTCTCGGGAAGAGAAGAGCCGGGACCCCGGCAAGTAAGTTCCACATTTATTTACTTAGCTGAACGTGAAAGGTTTCTGCCCGAGAGCAGAGCAGCCCGAGACTAATACCTCCTCTATCAGCGATGACCCCCTTAATTCAACTTGGGGTTAATTAAATTTGCTGCCGAAAGACAGGACCGGGCGCGGGTGGTGCATCTTGATCTTATAGTCCCAGCAGCAAAAGTAATAAAACTTTTCGTTCGGCGCAAACATCTTAATCTTTGGGTGCGGTTCGAAAAGCTAAAAAAAAAATAAAATAAAAAAAATAAAAAAAATCAATTTAGGCCATTAAGCAGGCGGGGCTGGGACGCGACTGGGGGGTTTCTTTTATCGATAATTATTTACATAAATAAATGCCGCTTTTCGAGTTCGAGCGCTAAGATAAATTCCGCGCCAGCAGTACAGAGTGAAGCCCGGAGCGGCGGCGGCGCGGGCAGCTGTGTGGTGTGGTGTTGCTCCAGCGAACTCGCCGCGTCGTATACAAATTTTGTAAATATTTTCGTCTCTCCGCGAATCGGCGAGATTATTCCCGGAGCCCCGGCCTGGCTAATATTTACTTATCAGGCACTCTCCAATTTATATTCCTCGGGAAATTTAAATAAAGAATATATATATATATATTTTTTTCTTTTTTGTTATTATTAAAAAACAAACAGCAGCAGCGACGACTACAACGACGACGGGGGAACGCGGCTCCTCAAACAGCGCGCGTCTGCGGTGCCTGTCCTAACGCTGGATCTCATTATGCCACTATTTGCGCCGCGCGTATTTATTTGGTAAATATCACTCGGCCTCATGTTATTAGCTGGCGGCCATTTATTTGAGAAAGTACTCCTCGCGCCGTGGTCCGCTCCGCGCCCGTTGTTCTTTGTTGCTCCTGCGGAATTGCTGGTGCGCCGCCCCGTGCTCCGCGTCCCGGCGAGGGCGACTGGGGGGCCACTCCACCGAGCGGGCCCCAAGCATCGCATTATCGCCACAGTCGCCGCACCGCAGCGCACCCGCGTCCGTTGACCTTCGCGCTAACGACTCCAGTTCGACATTAGACAACACTCAGCCCCAGACTCGCATTATTTTTCTGTTTGGTTTATTGATTATGATGGTATCTGCTCTCGCTGCCGATGAAATGTGGATTTTCGAGCTCGATGTATTTTTAAAACTCTTCAGCTCCCTCGACAGGACCCCTCTGCTTGGCTGACGACGCACGTCGGACAGGGTGTCGGCTCCCTCCATTAGCCGCCTCTACTGCTCCGGGGGCACTTTTTACGCAAGATTAAGAAATTGTATTTATCATAATTTCCCATCGCCCGGCGCGGGAGGAATGGACAGCTCTGTGATGCGATGATTACCCCAAGTGCGATTGTGAGTTTCACTTGAATTAAAGTTATGCTCCCGGCGTTGTTACATTCTGCCGATTTAGTTTCAAGTGCAAACTGGGTTAAGAGGACCTTTACTTTCAAAATCGAAAAAAAAACACTTTTTAAAAGTTTTTTTTTGAAAAGACTATTATATTTATTATTCTGAAACCTTTTGTACATTATTGGTAAGATTATGAAAAATATAACAAATTTTTTTAAAAGCAACTTTAGTTTATTTTAATGCCTGCAGAGGGCGTCATTCAAAATGCACTTTTCAAACGGCCGCATTTCTCTAGGACTTGCTGTAACAGATAGAGTAAAAATCTTTAGTGGATTGTTTTCATAAGACACAAAACTAGTACCTAAACCTAAAAAACCTTTTATTTTTAATAAATATATCATTTTATACACATTTTTCTAAAAAAGTTAAAAAACGACTATAAGTTAGGGGTAAACTACCCCTCCGTATAAAAAAGTTAAGGGGGGGGGGTAAAATAATATTTTTAAAGGTTTAGTTACTAGTATATTTGATAACGAATCGAATGACGTTTGGTTTGTTAAAATCGGTTGAATAGTTTTTGAGATACAGATGCGACCATTTTCAAAAATGTGATTTCGAGAAAAACGCGTTCAAAGTTTTTGTTATATAATTTTTGCATATAAAACGAGTAGAGTTAGCGTTACAAATATAGGTATAACTTTTTTTCCTGTACGGATTTTTTAAAACGGACAGTATTTCTGTGATGTTAAGAAGCATTTTTATGAAAAAAAAAAAAAAAAATTGATTTTTTTTCGATTTTGAAAGTAAAGGTCCCTTGAAGGTATTCATTTAGGACTCCTTACGCCTAACAACAAAAATAGGACTCTTGTAATGTGACCCCACATCAGGCCTGGGCACTTTTTATTTGAAATAAAATAAGAAATAATTATTTCAAATGAAATGTTAATGCGTGTTATATGAAATAACACATTTAAATTAGAAAATTATTTCAGTTAAATCTTATGATGAATTCGTTATTTGAAATAAAATCTGAAATAATCATTTCAAATAAAATTTTATTTTGTCAAATTTGAAATAACTATTTGAAATAAAATGCTTATTTGAATTAATCACGGATTAAAGTATAACTCGAAAAGTGTTTGCAATGGGAAGGAATTAGCAGTGAAAAATGATATGGATTATAAATCATCTTTATTCACATAATGTAAAACACGCTCTTCAAAATATTCATTAAGTGTTTTAACATCCGTTCTATCAATAAAGATGATTTATAAATCGACCTAATTTTTACCTACTGTTCGTGAATGAAATGTTCTCGAGACACTTGTTCAAGAGAACCAATCAGCGATAATAGGTAAAGTTCTCAAGACACTTAGTTCAAGAGAACAGAGACGAGAAATAAAAATTAACAAGTTCACTTTATGATCGCTTTATTCTAAAAGCCTCGATACTTAACAATTCTCGATTTATATACCTAATTAACAATCAATACTTAATACTAATATTTAATTGTATTGACATAATTTCATTCATGTATTACGCTGGTGCATCAATTCTTGCAAAGTTCATTGCCGTACGTAGAAAAAGTGCTGATCGACAATTTACGCTCAGCTGAAAGAATTTACGCGCATTATTGCTGACACGCATTTATGCTTGAGGTGAATGAAATTATGTCAACATGTTGTGAAATATAAGAACAAAAGAATATGAATTGTGAGAATTATTCTAAAATTTATATGTACTCCGTACATTCTCCCCCGTCTAGATTAAGTGATGGCAGGTCCAGAGTAGATTGCTGATCTGGTTTGCGGTTTAGACGTCTAGGAGCGGGTTGTGGCAGGTGATTTTTCTTCAGTCGGATCATCGCAGTTTTTCGGCATCGGCAGTATATGAATATGAATAGTAGCACAATGAGCATGATGTAGGTCATCGAATAGTGATACAGATGATGGTTCCTTAGTTTGGAGATATCGTCAGCATTGTTGTGTAATTTTTTGACTGCCGCGTCGAGTTCGGCGAAATCGTCACTGTTTATCTCTGTCTTTAATTGTGGCACATGTAATAAGGACGAATTACTCGGCTTCGCTCCAATACTGGTGTTTAGGTGTTTTGAAACCAATTGACCTTCTGACACAAACGAGGTTTTCAACTGGTCTGTTATTTTTTGATTCCCATAAATAGTCATTGTTGGGTGATTGATCATGCATGACGACTGAAGCTTAATGATTCCATTGCCCTTTAATGATATCGAATGTACAGATGTCTCGCATATTATGTCGAAGGGTGTTTCTTCCTTTAGGATGTATATCCATGAACTTGATGCATGCAGTTGTATCCAAGAATTTTTGGCGGTCTCGCTTCTTAACTGACAAAGGGATGAGAGTGACCTTTGTTTGCTCAAGAGTTCCATCTCACATCGGCTTTGATTTGATCTTAATGTGAACAATGGTTGTTTCAGTTTACACATTAATTCATTGTCAGATGAATGGATACAAGCCTTCATATTTTGCTGTGTAAGAGGGCTAAATCGATCTCTGTGTCGATTTACTGCGAGGTATTCGCTTGACGGTTGAATGTATATGTGATTGTTGGAATGCTGTACAGGAATCGGTATCAGTTTATATAAGCGGTATGATTCACTTCTTAATAAGGGAATCCGAGTGTCAAATAAGACCTTCGTTTGGGTGATCCTCATTTTTACATGCATTGCATTATATATAGCTAGTACTGAGGAAGAACTGTCAGTTCCTGGGAGTTTTAGGTTGTCTGGTAGGTGTTCTCTTATCATACTGAGCTGTTTGTTGAGTTGTGAGGGAGTTAAGAGCAGCGTATTTATTCGACCGTGTCTAGTATCCATTACGACTGATAAAATGCTTCGCTGTACATGTTGAAAATTGATAAGATTTAATGTCACCAATATTGCTGCCGAATTGAATGTTTGTGTTACTGTTAGCACTTGTTGTGATTGATTGATGCTGTTTTTGACTGCTTCAATTTGAGACTTTATTGCACTGATTTGATGTTGAACTGTCTGGTGGTTCTTTTTCATTACATTAACTGTGTGTTCGGCAAATGATGTCTGATCGTTAAGAAGTTTCTGCAACGTCATTTCGTTTTTGTTGATTTGAGCAATCTGATCTTCATATCTATCTGCAAATTGTTGGTCAAGAATACCAAATAACTTGTTAGCAGCGGTTCCAATAATTTCCAATGGAGCTCTTTTGTTGCGTGTTGAAGTTTTTTCATTTTGTTGGTAGAGTACTTCATTTATGTGTTCTGACTCGAGCACTTGGTGGTTTAGCTGCAATATTGTAGCATTACATAATTCCTTTGATAGTCCTGTTTGTTCATTCTGCTCACAAAGTTCACTCAGCCTCCGTACAGATTGCTTAATTCCAAAGAATTCCGCCCAGTAAGCTGTTAAATCATAATAGATGAGCAGATTCCACTCGCTTCCATATAAGTGTACTTCTGCAATGTCATCAAAGTATATTCCTTCTTGATTTTCGAATGTTGTTAACTGATACGGTTGTGGTTTTTCCTGGCTAAAGGCAGGAAGGACGAATAATGTACCGAGCAGTAGATAATGAAACAGACTCATGTTGCAGTTTCTAGTTGTAGTAGTTTTTCTTGATTTGCTCTCGATTTTGTCTCGTTTATCTTCATTTGAGGTTGACGGTTCATCAAGTGGCCGTTTGCGTGGAGTGATAGAGCCTTCTTCTCTTTGGGGGGGTATAGTGGGCGCAGTAGCCTTGTTATCAATTAATGGTAACAAGGACAGTTTCACTACTGGTCGTTTTAACTCTCCTCTTTGAGTTTTTAACGTAACGACCCTAGTAAGACCGTCTGGACCTGGATGTGTGTCAATAACTCGACCGAGAGCCCATCTGGATGGTGCTAAGTTTTCTTCCTTTATTATTACCAGGTTTCCTTTCTCTAGATTAGTTTGTCTTTGAGCCCATTTTGGCCGGTGTTGCAGTCTTCCTATGTATTCGATTGACCATTTTTTCCAAAACTCTTGATTCATCCGTTGCAAGCGTTCCCATCTGTCTAGTAAGTTAGGATTTGTTTCTAGCTGATTTCTTTCTGGTATAGTTAGTAGCGGTGAACCTATAAGAAAGTGTCCCGGTGTTAAGACTTCCAGACTTTCTGGGTCTTCTGAAAGCGGACATAATGGCCGGGAATTGAGGCAGGCTTCTATTTGTGCCATAAGTGTGCACATCTCTTCGTATGTAAGCCTGCTTTCTCCTATAACTCTGCGCATATGGTGCTTAATCGACTTTATTCCAGCTTCCCAGAGACCTCCAAAGTGAGGTGAGGCTGGAGGTATGAAATGCCATTCCGTATTACCTTTTCGTAATGCATCTTCGACCTCGGCTTTGTATGATTCTTGCTTGTGTATGTCGCTAATGATTTTGCTTGCTCCTACAAAATTTGTACCGTTGTCGCTATAGAGATGGGCAACCGGGCCTCTTCTTGCAGTGAATCGTCTAAAGGCGGCAATGAATGCCTTTGATGTCAGTTCCGTTACCACTTCTATATGAATCGCCTTAGTTGTTAAGCATATGAACATGGCAATATAGCCCTTGTGAGACTTGGTACCTCTTCCCCTTGCTAGTAGCATGTCAAAGGGTCCTGCATAATCAACACCCGTGTGGTTAAATGGGGTACTTGTTACTACTCTTGCCTTTGGTAACATGCCCATCATTTGTTGGGAAGTCTGGGCCTTGTAGCGATGGCATTTTACACAGTTGTGGATATGTCCTTTAACGGCTTTAAGTCCATTCAAAATCCAGTATTTTTGCCTTACGATTTCTAGAGTTAGTGAGTTTCCTCCATGACATGAAGATTGGTGAGCATCGTCAATTACTAGACTGGTCAGTTCGTGCTTATAAGGAAGAATTATTGGATGCTTCCTTTCATATCCCATATCTGAATTTTCTAGACGACCACCGACGCGCAGTATCCCATTTTTATCAAGAAAGGGAGATAAGCTTAGGAGCCGGCTTCCTTTCTGGAGGTCTTCTCCGCCCTTTAATTTTTTTATTTCCTCTTCAAAATGTGCAGTCTGCGTAGCTATAATCAGTGGTATCAGAGCTCCTTCAATTTCCGTTACTCTTAGTAGCCCAATGATTTTTTCTTTCCCTTGAGCATTGTTAACGAACCTTTTGCAGTATGCTATTATGCGTAATAGTTTTCCAAGAGAGGAATATCTTTTTAGCAAGTGCATTATCATATTTTCGTTGTCTTCTTCCCTGGATATTGTATTACATTGCTGATGTTTTTTTCTTTCTTCTGAGATTCCTGTAGCTGGCCTTGGAGGAAGCATGATTATTCTTTCCTTTAGCCATTGTGGTCCTGTCCACCAAAGCACAGAATTTTCTAAACTGGATGGATAAATACCTCTTGAGGCCATATCTGCTGGATTCTCACGTGATCGTACATAGAACCATTTGTTGTCATCAACTAGTGATTGTATCTCAGCAACTCGGTTTCCGACGAAAGTTTTCCATGTATGGGGGTTTTCTTGTATCCATGACAGAACAATTGTGGAGTCGGTCCATGCGTACCACTCCAGATTCTCAATTTGAAGACTTTCTTTGCTTTCCTTTAGAAGATTTGCCAATAGTGTTGCTCCGCATAATTCCAGCCTGGGAAGGGTCAACTTTGACTTTAAAGGGGCTACCTTTGTTTTTGCAGCTAATAGATTGACAGATATGTTATCTTCTTGTATTGCCCGAAGATACACTACAGCACTGTAAGCTCGTTCTGAGGCATCGGAAAATCCATGCAATTCGTACCTGCAGTTATCTCCAGTGTACCCTATCCACCTGGGTATTGCAATTCGTTGTAGAGTTGGTAGTTCCCTTCTAATTCGATTCCATTCTTCCTGGATATTAGTGCTTACGTTTTCATCCCAGTGAGTTTCTTGTCTCCAGAGTTCTTGGAATAGCAGCTTTATTTTTACCGTAACAGGTGCTAGTAATCCAATCGGATCAAATATTTTAGCAGCTTCTGATAGTATTTCGCGTTTAGTGATTGGACCAGTGTCAGTCATTACCGTTACCTTTATTTTAAAATTGTCGGTAGAGGGATTCCAATGGACACCCAATGCCTTGATATCCTTTGTTTGATCAAGATCCAGTTCATTTCCAATCTCTCTGAGTTCTGACGGTATGTGCCTTAATAGGTCTTTGCTGTTACTCGTCCACTTGCGCAGATTGAAACCTGCACTTCTAAGTAATTTAACTAGTTGATCACTTGACTGTTTAATTTCTTCTAGCGTGTTCCCTCCAGAAAGAATGTCATCAACATATGCATCGTTTAGCAAGATCTTTGCGGCTGTTGGATAGTTATGTTGTTCATCTTTGGCTAGTTGATATAGTGTTCGTATAGCCAAGAATGGTGCTGATGCGGTCCCATAAGTCACTGTAGACAATTTGTATTCACGAATAGCTTCGTCTGGTGAATCCCGCCAAAGAATTTTTTGGAATTCTTGATCCCGGACGTCAACCTTGATCTGGCGATACATTTTTTCAATGTCCGCCGTGTAGACAAGCTTATGTTTCCGCCATCTTAATAGGATAGTTGTTAAGCTTTGTTGAATTTGTGGGCCAACCATCATTAGCTCATTAATGCTTCTCGAATTGTTACGTTTGGCTGATCCGTCAAACACTACCCTTAGTTTCGTAGTAGTGCTATCCTTTTTGGAGACAGCATGATGTGGAAAGTAGTAACCGCTCTCAATTTGATTAGTTACAGGAATCATGTGACCCAAGCGCAAATATTCATTCATGAATTCCTTGTACATATATGCGAAGGTTTTATCAATCTTGAATTTCCGTTCCATTTGAAAAAGTCTTGCTAGCGCCAAAGTTCTGCTTTCAGATAGATCTTCTGCACTTTCGGGGTTCTCCCGATATGGTATGCGTACGGTATAGCGACCATCTGCTCCTCTTTGAACATATTGTTTGTAATGATTTTCGCATGCAATATCCTCGCTTGTCATGGTTGCTTGCCCTTGTAGTTCTTCAATTTCCCAGAATTTGTGTAATTCTTTTGTGAGATCTACCTCTGATATTAGGCATTGTACTTCTTTGTTAGTACCAGCGTTTTGTACCTCGCCTGACAATATCCAGCCTAGTTCGGTTTCTTGCGCTATTGGCGATCCTGGGGCTCCACGAATTACACTATCTAGTAGGATTTTGCCGAGTACATCTGCACCAAGAATGATATCAATTCGTCCCGGTATTTGATATTGCGGGTCTGCCAAAATTATGTTTTTAGTATGAGACCACGTATCTGATGATATTCTCTCAGACGGTAATAATTTTGTTAATTTCTTCATTATCAGTGCAGTTGTAGTCAATGAAAATGTAGACAGAAATCTCGGTTTTATGTCGAGCTCTATCATCGCTTGTATAGCATCAACGTTAGTTTCTCCCACTCCAGTTATTACTGCATGCACTTTTCTCCTTGGCAATCGTAACCTTTGCGCTGCGTCTTCGGTTATAAATGATCCTTGTGCTCCTTGATCTATTAGAGCCCGTAGCATAATTGCATTTCCACCTTTGTCAAAGGCTTGAATAATAGCTGTAGCCAGCAGTACGGTCCGAGTTTTATTTTCCGTAACGTGCGTAGCTACACTTGCAGTTGTTGCTTGTTTGTTGCCTGATATGTTTTCAGTACTTTGTTCAGGTTTCGTGAGATTCTGGTTGTTAGCCTTTTGTTGAATCATATTGTTTGAATGCAAAAGCGTGTGGTGTTTCTTATTGCAGTTCTTGCATGATTTCCAACTTTTGCAATTCATAGATGAGTGGCCTTTCATTAAGCAATTTGAACATAGTGCTGCCTTGCGAATAGCTTCCCATTTTTGTTGGGTACTTAGTTTTGCGAATTTTTCGCAAATGTATATTTTATGCTTTTCTTTGCATATTGGACAAGGTTGCTGACCAACGATACTATGATGAATTTTCAAATTTTTCTCTGAACTTCTGATCACGGCTTGGTGTTTTGTGGGCTCTGTCGCTTCTAATCCTTGAAATCGATTTTCAAGAAACTCTAAGAAATCTTTGATATTTTGCAATTCTCTTGGATGTTCCAATGATTGCTCATAGAGGCGACGCGTTTCTTTATCTAGTTTCTGCTGTAATATGAATATTATGAGCGGGTCCCAGCTCTCTATGTCAAGTCCCAAATTTTTTATTGCCTGAAGGCATTCCATAGTTGTATCATGGAGTTTTTTTATACTGTCGGCTGACTCCTTTGTAGTTTCTGGTTGCTGTAGTAATGTGCGAAGATGCGCTGACACTAAAGTTCTTTTATTGTTGTATCGTTTATTGAGAATACTCCATGCTGTATCATAGTTATCGTTGGTTATCGATAAATGTTGAATTAGTTCACTTGGCTCACCCCGTAAATTCGTTTTTAAGTAAAATAACTTCTCAGTTTTTGTAATATTTTCGTCTTTGTGAAGTAATTCAGTGAACAAGTCTTTGAAAGATTGCCACTTAACATAATCACCATTGAATGCCGGAATATCAATTCTAGGAAGTCTTACATGTTTATCTTGATGATTTGTATTGATCATCGATTGTACTGTTGGCTTTACTGTAGAAAGTACTTGTAGCTTATCTTGCTGTTCTTCCAGCTCAATCAGTACGTCTTGGTACTTTCTTTCCGTTTCAACGAAAATGTCTTTTTCGAAATAATCATCCTTGAATTTTCCAAGTGTTATTATTTCTTCGTGATTAGTCATTATACGCTCCCAGTAGCCTTTTAAAAGACTCGCAGTTTGGGTGAAGTAAGCTTTTGAAGTTTTGGTCTTCATAATAGTTTTAGCTTGCGTTAATGATCTCTCAAGAGACTCGATTAAAGCAGTTTGCTTTTGAATTTTCTTCAATTGCTCTTCAATCCGTTCCGACATTTTTGATCTTTCAATGGTATCGCGTAATGCGGTTTCCATAGCTTCCTTCGCTTGTTCATAGATGCTTTCAGCTATGTTGAAAAAATCCTCCTTGAAATATTTATTTTCAGGAGCCTCATCTCTGTAAACTTCCAGTTCTGCATGCCGTTCCTCAAAAATAGACCATGCTTTATTAAGCGCTTGAAGGCGCGATTCCACATATTCCTTAGTTTTCCTGGATGCGGCGTCCTTCTTGAAATTTTTGTAGTATCTCTGGATCAGTTGTCCGTCAGCTGCTTGTTTTTTAATCAATTCCTCCATGTTTTGTAGAATCGAAGACAATGCACTTAACAACACTTTAATTCTTTAAGTCGATGCGGTAGCAGTAGTAATTAGCTTTTTCGATTGCTTAAAGACACTTAGTTCTTTAAGTTTGATGCCGTAGCAGTAGTAATTAGCTTTTTCGATTGCTTAAAGACACTTAGTTCTTTAAGTTTGATGTCGTAGCAGTAGTAATTATTATTATTTTATTTTAACGTTTTTATTTTTTGCTCGAAGGACCAATGTTCGTGAATGAAATGTTCTCGAGACACTTGTTCAAGAGAACCAATCAGCGATAATAGGTAAAGTTCTCAAGACACTTAGTTCAAGAGAACAGAGACGAGAAATAAAAATTAACAAGTTCACTTTATGATCGCTTTATTCTAAAAGCCTCGATACTTAACAATTCTCGATTTATATACCTAATTAACAATCAATACTTAATACTAATATTTAATTGTATTGACATAATTTCATTCATGTATTACGCTGGTGCATCAATTCTTGCAAAGTTCATTGCCGTACGTAGAAAAAGTGCTGATCGACAATTTACGCTCAGCTGAAAGAATTTACGCGCATTATTGCTGACACGCATTTATGCTTGAGGTGAATGAAATTATGTCAACATGTTGTGAAATATAAGAACAAAAGAATATGAATTGTGAGAATTATTCTAAAATTTATATGTACTCCGTACACCTACTAATTATTTATTTATTTATTTATTTAGCAATAGATACAAAACCATCTGACATTACTAACTATTAACTATAAGTTATAAAATTGAGCTTAAGACAAATGAAAAAGCCAAAGTTAATCATTATATATTGCACGCTTAATTGAATTTTTAGATAAATTAAAATCGATTAAAGAAAAACATTCGTTATAAGACGTAGCCATGTTGGAAAGCGGCTCGCGAAATCCATAATGAGTTCTATGATGGTTGATATATATAAAGCTGCGACCCCTTGTCATCCGAGGACGAGTATTTATATCGACCAGACTTAAGAGTGCAGGAGAGTCTATATTGTCAGATACAAGATCGTGGAAAAATAAAACACCAAGCGTCTCCGTACGCCTAGATAAAGTGGTCATATCCAAAAGTTTAAGCCTGTTCTCATAAGGACGTAGGCAATTGCTATCACTCCAAGGGAGGTGGCACAAAGCCAGTCGTAGAAACATAGAATTTACAATGTGATTACTTCAACTTTATTTCAAGTAAAGAACATGAGATTTTATCAGCAAAGGTTATTTTCTTTAATTATTTGAAATAAATTTTTATTTCATTAAAATTTTATTTCATTTTTAAGGGGAGGTTCTCATCTAGAACGTCAAAAAGTAGGTAAAGTTCGTGATTTTTTTGAAGGCAAATGACAAGACATAGGGAAATGATATTTGGCATTATCTTTTATTGTATATTTATCTGTGCGAAAAAATTTTTTTATTAAAAAAAAAAACAAAATGGCGCCCGTTATTCAACTTCTCCGGAGGCATGTTTTTCGAAAATGGCCCAGCTGCGTACAATTTAGGGGTCGCAGATTGGTCTGAAATCAAATAATGATGACATTATTATAAACTAGACTAAATTTGTCTCAGAAAGAGTGGACGACTTTCAAAAAAAATTTAAAATTGACGGAATGGCGCGATTTTGAAATTTTAAGGCCGTTTTCGGCCGTTTTTTTCATAGTTTATCACTTACAAAAAGGAGATAATGTTACAAGTTTCAAAATGTGCTCCACTCTTTCTATGAAGAAAATTGTTTACTTTAATATGCACGAAACTAGAAGTTGATCGGTTGAACCGTTTTTAAGTTATCTTGTACGCAAATTTGAAAAATCTTGAAAAACAAAGTTCCGAGATAATCGTGATTGAACGGCACGGCACAGGCTGAGCGCCCCACTACGATCATGACACCGCCAGAATCAATGGGCTGTAGAATCCGTTCTAGTGCTCGGATCGACTAAATATTTTAAAGCAACATTCTAGACATATTAAACTTTAATAATATGAAATAAAAAAAAAATCGAAAATTTCAAGATTCTAGATGAGAACCTCCCCTTAAATGAGCAATTATTTTGAATTAAATTTTATTTTAAATATAATTTATTTTATATCAAATAACTGATTATTTAAAATATTTCGGTTAGTTCATTTGGAATAACTGATTGTTTGAAATAATTAGGTTAATTCGTTTTGAAATAAAATTGTTATTTGAAATAACAAATTAATTCAATTTGCCCAGGCTTGCCCCACATACAGGTTCTTCTAGCCTAATTCAAGCCAACAGACCTGAATCAAGAAGAAAACCTGATTTAAAAGATAAAAAAATATTGATTCTTGAGAAACAGGTTTAATCGCAAATAACACTCCAAGCCAAAAAATGTCTTCAAAATTTCAAAACAAAATTCAAAACGAATTTCAAGTTGACCAGATTGATTTTGAGGTTTCCTTACAGATTTTTATGAAACGTTGTAAAAACGTTCATTTGCGGTCAAAATTGATAAATACAGGTAAACCTGCTACAACGCGGTAGATAACTTCCTTGAAAATGCCGCGTTATGGAAAAACGTGTTATAGAAGACATTCACCCCTATTCCCATAGTCGTTTTACTTGTCGAAAATGTTGAAAAGCAGAATTCGGTATTCTCCTAGTTGATTTAAACGACTATGGGCGAAAAGTGACAAAAAGTGGTATTCTGGTTGTCGTTTATTTACGACGAGCGTCGTTAAAAGTGACAACTTTTGTCGTGAAAATTTGTTTGATTTTAATAATTTGATTTATTATATATCATTTAAAGGGGTCTTTCTGGAAAGAAAATTTTCGAAACATTTTTTTTTATGGATATAAAAGAGATATAGTTTCGAAAATTTATCAAGTAGGTTTATTTAACTGTAAAGAGTACACAAATATGTTTTTTGGATTTTTTCGGTAATTTTTTGTGCCATTACAAAACAACTCCATAAAAGTGAAGGCAGACATGATTTCTGGCGACTGAATCAACTGAACAAAAAAAATTGCAAATTATTCTTTTTAGAAGTGGCTATCGTCCGAACTTGAATGATTTTTTTCACAAAATAAAAAAATGGCGGGAGTTTAAAGTAAATCGATTTTTGAGGTTGGGAAATAGGGTGAAATTCCGGAAATTTGTTACCGATCAAAACGATTCTATTTGTGTACTCTTTAAAGTTAAAGAAATGAAATATACCTGAAAATTTTCAAAACGATATCTCTCTGTTTTTCTATGTAATAAACATTTTTTTTTTTTTTTTTTGGAAATGTTTTCCCAGAAAGACCCAATGCCTTATTTTCCTTGGTTTTTGCAAATGATTTGGCAATGATACCCTATGACATACAAATGGTATTCTCACCTATTTCTGGGACTTTCGTACGAAAAAGAAAATGAATCACTTCGTTTCGTTTGCTAGAGCTGAATTTCCTGTACGAGTTCTTCAATCAATTGAAATTAACGAATTAAAGGAAAATATCTTCTTTTTTTTTTTTTTATTAAAACGACGATGACAAGCACGCATTTTTCTGAAGACTTTGGGGATGGAAACAATTTCACTCTGGAAAAATGATGTTACTAACATTTCGAAAAATGTGATCTTGCACTGAAAAAAATATTTCTAGTTGATTCAATAATGAGGGCTTATTAATTCAACTGTATTCCTAGAATCCCACCTAAGTCAATATTACTAGAAAATAGTTGAAATAAAGATAATGCATGTGCATTTTATTTGAATACGTTTGTTAAATTTTTCAACAGAAATCATTTCAATTTATCTTTTGATAAGGTAGTCTACATAACTTAACATGGTCATGGCCTAAGATGTTGAGATTAGATTAATTTTTATAAAATAGTTTAATTGCTTTCTCTATGTTTTCCTGTTACTGCTAATGAATTAACAGATATAAAAATCAATATACTCTCCAAAGTTAGAAAAACTCAGGTATTACGAGGATATAAGTTAGGGTAAATTTTTTAAATTTAACGGTAGGGTGAAATAACAAAGTAATTTTAGAACTTTTAAATTGATTTCTCTGGTCATGATTACCAGGAATCTTGTCAAGTGAAAATCCTAAGCAAAAATTGTTAAATGAACCACGAAATTAGTTGTTGGAGCCAGATTTTATGGTCGTAGTGTTGCCTTTGTTGAGTATATTTTGTGCTTTAGGTTAGTATATATTCACTTGACAATGTGTGCATCCTGATCTAGGGTTTTTGTTTATTATTTATTCATGTATTGTTTTTCTGTATAGTTGTTTGCAAATTCTTTGGTGATGTTTTTACATGTTGAAGTTGTGTGTTTCTGTGTTCTAATCGATTTTCGACTGTTGCCATATAGTTTGTTATTTTTTGCGGGCGTCCGTTTCAGTGATCATGTAAACTTCACTTGTGGGTGCATTTAGTTCCCTTTTATACTTACATGGTTCGGGATCTACATGCAAATAATTTCCTTTTGGCCTTCTTTTTTTTCATGTACAGTGCTGTGCAAAACATTTGCAACTAAAACCCCAATTTTCTATGTCTTACTACAACAAACCTTAAATCCTTAAAAACAAAAAAGCTAATACAGTATTTTATTCTTTATTATATCTAATTTAAGAATATTAAAAAAACTAAAGGTAACTATTCAATAAAAAAGGAGAAATATTCGTTTTTTCATACTAAGATACAAAACGGACTGTGCAAAACATTTGCAACTCCTTGACATTAACAATGTTGGCGACTTTAAATATATATTATCATTAATATTTGGTTGAATAGCCTTTATTTACAATAACTGCTGCACATCTTCTTGGCATAGAATTAAATAGCGACTCAATATGTAAAGAAGTTATATCATTCCAAGCCTTTTTTATACCATTAAAGAGTTCGTCACGGTTGTTGTAAAATTAACCCCTCATATTCTTCTTAACTAGTTGCCATAGCTTTTCTATGGTGTTGAGATCTGGGGACTGTGCGAGCCATTTCAAAACTTCAGTGTTTTGCTGCGAAAACCAAGCCTGAAGAAGTCTAGAGGTGTGCTTAGGATCATTGTCCTGTTCGAAGCGCCAGCGCAGGGGCATTTCTTCCTCTGCGTAAGGGAGCGTAACATTTTCCATAATGTTTTTGTAGTCCTCCGCTTTCATTATCCGTGGTATTTCATAAAGAGATCCCACGCCCTGAGCTGATAAACACCCCCAGACCATTGTATTACCACTTTCATGCTTCACAGTTACCACAGTTTATTGCGGATTTAGTCGTTTGTTCGTCGGTCGTCCTACTTTTTGCCCTCCATCAAGCCCCACTAAGTTAAACCTAAAGTTAAACACTCATCCGAAAAAAGGACAGTTCTCCATTTTTCTAGGGGCCATTCTAAATGACTTTGAGCAAAGACAATTCGAGCTCAGCCATTTTTTTCGGAAGGTAGTGGCTTTTTCGCTGGCCTGTATGTCTTAAGATCGATTTCTATGGCTCGTCTTCTTACTGTCGAAGGATCCACATCCAGGTTTTATTCGTTTTTTACCTAAGTACCTTGAACTGAGGAAAGGCCGAGATTTAATTAAAATTTAAATTCTACGATCCTCAGCCTTTGTCGTTTTCCTTGGTCTACCACCCTTTATGAATATTTGCAATACTCCCAGTCTTTTTTAAACTGCTTATAATTCTGGATATGGTGGATTTAGCTATTTTATTCGGTTTTTTATTTCATTGTAAAATTAATTACTCCCATTTTACAAACTTTTAGTTTAATTGCGTTTAAAGGAAAAAAAAATATTTTAATAATACACTGGACTGGATTATATGCCTTGCAGTAGTTGGATCGGAATAGAAAATTATTATTATTATTTTTTATTAATTATATATGGAATAGAAAATAACAGTTAACTAACAAAGTACTGCCAATTCTCATTTATTCCGAGAAATGTATTTGTTGATATATAAAGTTGCAAATGTTTTGCACAAGCAAAATTGTTACGTTGAATAAAAAAATGGATATTGCTCCCTTATTATGGGGTATTACATTCTGCTATTGTTATATCTGGGAACTAGACATAATAAAGAATAACGCACTGAAAAACTTTTTTTGGTATCAGTGGTTTAGGAAATTTTATAATGATCTGTAATAAACTATGATTTTAGTTGCAAATGTTTTGCACAGCACTGTATGTTGTTATATATTTTCTGGGTTATTGAATTTTCAGTGTTTGGATTTATGTTTTGAACAGCATTGATCGCACTAAGTGAGTCTGTGAGGATTAGGTGTTTATCCTTCTTCAATTTCTTTAATTAGATTAATCATGCAAAATATTGTGTGAATTTCAGCGGTGTATATACTTTCGCCTGGTAGTTTGTATCTATAATAAAGGTCTTTAATGTTTCCCATAACGCCTACACTGAACAAAATATCGCTTGTAGGATCAATTATGCGCGTTTTTGATTATCATGTTTTTAAAATTTGTGCGGATCGTTGTACATTTAACATAAGACATTCTACAAAATATATGCAATAACGAAAATAAAGCATTTACTTTTGAATACGGTACAATGTTGTTTGAAGTTTGTCAAATTAACGACGGAAATTTTTAGCCCCAAAGTATAAACGTAGTTAAATTAATTTCAAAATAGAAGCGTAGTTAAATTAATAATTCTCGGTATTGGCGCCAAATCATATTTGAAGATTATTGATTTAATATTGTTCCCAGTGTTTTTACAACGATTTTTTCTCAGTGATAGAGAAAGTTAAAGACCACCCTTATTCCAGTGTTTTCATTTTATTGAAATTAAAGAAAACTACTTGAATTATTCTAAGATATAATTTGATTTTCGAAATAAGAACATTTTCTATATACTAAACCGCATATTTCCTCATAAGAAGAGTGAATTTTTCTTTACTTACTTTTATCTACTAAACTAAGTAAAACTTTTCCTTCAATTTAAAGCTAAAATGGATTTATATTTGTATCATTATCAATTTTCTTTACTTTTGTAGCCATTTTCATCGAATTCTAGCAAAGTTATTTTCATTGTAATTTCTTAGGAAAAACATATCCTCAAAATATCATTTTTTGAAGATTTAAAGTTATAACTCGAAAAGTAACAAGGGACCAACAACTTGTTTTTCAGCAAAAACTACAATATAATATTTATGTAATACTATGCTTAAATCGGGATGTAGTTTTCTCACAACGTATACGTGTAGAATCTGGATTCAATCCCGTATACACGCATATTGCATTGAAACTGGATCAAGGGAATCCGATCTACCTTAGCTGGCTGGATCGAATTGAAATGACAGCTACAAATGCGGATCGAGGTATCGATTTGACAATTGAGAAATTTCTGACGAATCTATGCTCCATCTTCATTATTCTATTTATTCATAATCGCATCCAAACTATGAATTGCCTTTACAATAAATAAATGCCATCAAAAACATAACTTGTAAAAAAAACCAAGTCTCGCAACTCAGTTCTTCTACCGTAAAAAGTTGTGAGATCCATGTAATACCAAGTCGGTTAATTTATTCAGTCCCTACTTAAGGGACCTTCTGTCTTAAGTTATTACGTAATTAGCTAACCTAACAACAACAATAGTGACCATATCAATATTAAAAATCTTTTATGTTTTAAATAAATAGATTGACTCAGATGGATCTCACAACTTTTTACGGTAGAACAACTCAGTTGCAAGACTTGGTTTTTTTACAAGTTATATTTTTGATGGCATTAGTGTGTTTGGAGTAGTTTAGTGGACAGGAAGACCTCGCCTTAGGCTAAAGCCATTCTGTGGCATTGAGATACTGAACAATGTCACCAATCCACTTTCCGGACAGCTCCTTGAGATCGCCAATCTCCTTGAGAAGGTGTCTCCTTCTCATTGTGCTTCAGATTGTGCTGGAGGTTATTATATTTTTTAATAGGTCCATGTTTATAAATAAAAATCTTCTCCCCACCGTATTCAAAAGGTCGCTTGCAATATCGTAAAACTGATTGTTTCGCAGTTTCCTTAGCATCGGCCATTCAAATAGATACGGATGCATTGCAATTATGATAAAATCATAGTTTCAATTAAGAAAGATAACAACCAGTTGCTTTTGTGATTTGTTCTAATTAGAGACAATTTGCAACCTGGTCTACCTAAAATTGTCTTTGTTTGTTCATATTTTGCTGTGTCCTTTCCCAACTCGGTTGTGTAGTGTGTGAATATAAAAGGATTGTCCAGTCAATAGGTTAGAACCAATTGTTCAGTAAAATGGAATTAAGAGCTTTGATGACTAAACGTATCTGCAGTGCCGCACTATAATCTGTCAAAATGCTATTATTGGAAACAATCTCTATTTTCTGCCTTATGGGGTCACTAATTCAGCGAGTTAAGTTTACGGAAAACAAAATGTTGAGTGCTTTCAGGACTTCAACTTGCCCCCTAAGGTCGATTGCTTGAAGCTCGACAAAACAAATTGATGAAATAAGAGGATGAAAGCAGAGATAAATCTTTGCTGGGATTAAAAGAGGAGAAAATACGAGCAGATTTCATAAATCTCGGTCCCCTATTTAGCTGGGAGCTGCCATTCATTTTTGTATTGCTCACTGCAAGGCAATCCGTCAATCATCGATTGAGCAACTATACGAATCACTTTGTACTCTGTTTCCCAACGGCCTCCCATTGTTTATCCAACCACGTAATTTTGCATGTTTTCCGTGGATGGAATCGTTGGCATGAGTCAGTTGATAGTTTTTTATAGTTTTTCACCATTTTAGCGAATATTCATAACATTCATAAGAGGAGGTGTATGGGAGGGCGGGATGAAGGGGCTCTTTTCACAATGTTAAGTAGCAGAGCTCCACTTCCCTGGGACACTTGGCAATCGCCTGCTGGAGCAATGAGGTATGTTCCCAGTGTTCTGTAGCACCATAATAGTCATTGTCTTAAATTAGCAGAGCGAGAAAGCGGAAATCGCTTTATCGCGGAAAATAAAAAAAAAAAAAAAAAAAAACATAAGCGAGCTCTGCGAAATATCCATGGAATATCTAAATAAATTAAACTCCCGGCTGATGATTTTTATGTGTTCGGTTTATCGCGAATTATCGGAATAAAAAGTCAGAGAAGCATCTTTTAGGCGGACCTGGCATAATATATACAACAAATGTGCGCTCCTCCGTCTATTTTTGGTACAAGACAGTGCGCCCTCTCACACAGCTCACACTTGTACGGGAATTGTAAATAATTACTTTTGCGCCAGCACTTCAAAGACTGGAATCTGGCTGTATGACGAAGAGGTAATTTTGTTAAAATAAATAAGATAAAAAAATACGCCATTCGTGCGGCCATGATACAGGGAAGAGTACGATTTCCGTCTCATCCGATCGTATAAAGGTAAACAAGTGCCATTGGGCTGGGATGGGCTCAGATGGGAAGAAGAAGCTCTAAGAAAACTTAACGGCGGCGTCCTTTGCTGCCCTGTCGCCCCCCTTGTCGGCGACTTCTAACATCTTCCAAGAAAACTAAAGATTCCATTTGGATCGGGCGATCTATAGGTATGGCGGCAAATGGAGTCACATTCGGCGGATGAATGTCTGATTTGTTTATGTTGCATAAACGGACCATAAAAGCCATAAAGCAATTAGTCTCGTTTTTATGCTATGGAGCAGTGATAAATGGGGAACGCTAGCAAAACCAGATGTTGATTGACTGATTGCAGAGCGGCCGGCTCACGCAGCCGGGGCATCTGGGCACTGAACGCTTACAATATTTCCGCAGGGCACCGTGCTAGGAAGGGTCAAGACCTTTAGCAAATTGCCTTTCTTTATTTTCCTCGAGACGTGATTATTGCACGGCATCGATTTCCCACGGACCATAAATGCCTTCTTGCGGCTGGCACCCGTGCACCGACTGGGCTAGAAGCGTGCAAGAACGTACCCGATTTATCGGGGAGGGAGAGTATCGAAGAAGAATAAGAAGACAATGTTCCGTCTCGTTAACAGAAGCGGAAGAAGTAATTAAATCGTTTCCAATCAACGCCCTGAAACCCTAAGTGATTCGCGAGGAGCAGCTTCTGTCTTCTGACAAAACTTCGACCACCCTTGTCATACCTGTCTTCTTGCCAGGTGCTCCGTTTCGATTCGGGTCCGCCCCCTTGACAGAAAGAGAGAGCCTCTAATGAAATCACTCCCGCATTTGTCCTCTAATGACCGAATAAAATTTTTCATTTTTAATGAAATTCATTAAAATTTCTGGAATAAGTTAACGAGTTTACAAATTAAAGCAGTGAATTATGGATTGAGGCCACATTTCATTAAGAACATTGTGATTGGCGCTGGACGGGGGGAAGGGGTTTTAGAGAGGGTACCGAATGGCATAGAACTCGAACCCCCGGATAAATTTCCCCGCTGTTGTATGGTGTAATGGTCCCCATATCGGTGATGTATGAATAGTTTTCTTGAGGTCACTCGCAGATATTATTAAAGGTGATTAATGCGTTTGACTGACGGAAACCGTGCACCACATGCACATACACATACACATATATATACACCGGACAGCCTCTGCGCTAGATGAATGGTGAGTGCTAATCTTTCTGAGTTTAGCAATTTCGCTACAACCAAGAACTCTTTTGTTACGCTAAGATCCCTCTTAAGATATGACGGGTGATAATAGCCCAGCTATGGGCTGGACTTCTATCATTTTTCATTACGTTTGACATGCGACTTTTTAATGTTTGCGCACTTTGCTGCATTGCATTACCATCAAATTCAATTCAGCGGAAAATGATTTATAAAAGCCGCTTTACATTGTTCCGGGCACGTGAGGCGTAATGAATGAGTAGAATATTTTCGAAAAAACACATTTTTATTGCCTGATGTTTTAAGGAAAAATGGTGATTTTATTCAAAAACTCGTCCAAGTTGTATATTGACATTAAGAGAAGTTAGGGTCAAAATTGCATTATTCATATAACAGTTTAAGTGGGTCATACATTTTTTAATAATAAAATAATAGGGGTATCAAACTATTAAATGTTGTATTTGTACTTGCATTGAACTAGCGCATACATTTTATATTAAAGAGGGAAACATTTTATAGGAATTATTATTTATATATTTATGATATTATTACAAAAATCAACTACAGCCCTATAACTATAATACTGTAGAAGCTAGCAAGTGGAAACATAATACAGGAATGTTATACACTAATATGAGACTGTTGATCGAAGAGTTGTTTAATTACATGTTATTGAATCTTAGGTTTTTATTTTTTAAAAAGAATAAAAATTACCAAACTGAAAAGCTCTGAAAACTTTAAGCTCTCCAAAGGAAACTTCTCTAGATATTAATATGATTTTAAAATGTTCTTAGAAACGTTTTGATAAGGCTTTCGAAAAAGAAAACTTCTTTTTTTCATAAAGAAGTCATATCAATTTACAATTTCATGTCGTTGGCTTAAGAATTTTTTACAAATCTCATCTATATATACTACTAGGGTGCTTTTTTTTTCGTGACTATTTTTTTTTGTTAGTCCCACCTCGAAATTTTGTGGCAAATACCTAAACAAAAATTCCCTGAAAATTGGAGCCCTTAATATTAATATTAAGTACTAGACCAAGGCGTATAAAGATTTCCCATATAAAATACACGTAAATGTTGATGTTGTTGGGACTGAAAAAAAAAAATAGTCGCGAAAAAAAAGCACCCTAATATATACACCCCACGAAATAATTATAGAAACAAGAACGAAAACTGCAATATTTGGGTTTATTTTAGTTATAACAAGTAAATATTTAAATATTCGATTTGCCAATACTGCGCGTAGGTTGTTGCTATTAAAAAGTAATAATACATTCAAAAGATTTCACTTCATTTCTTATTAACCGAAAAAAATAGCGACAAAAATGTAGGAACGAAATAATTATAGAAACAAAATGTTAATTTCGTCAAAGAATTGAATGTATCACATATACAATTATATAATAATTATATCAGAAACATTTAACAGTTCGTGTTGCCACCTGAGTTCAAAATTACTTGTTGGAGTCTCATGGGCATAGAATTAATTAAATTTTTCAGATGCCATAGATCAGTTTTGTTCCATTCGCTAATTACGACATCCCTAAGATGTTTCACAGATTCAAATTGACATCCATTCTTCTAAACATTATTGGCCAATAGACCCCAAACATTTTCAATCGGATTGAGATCCGGACTACAGGCTGGCCAATCCAATAACGAAATGTTATGATCATCCAAGAAGTCTTTCGTCAGTCTAGCAGAATGAAATGCTGCCAATAGTTTTGTCAGTCCATCTGATATAAAGCGGCAATTGAAATTAGATGTTTCCGTGCGTCGAATACAGTAAATTATACATGACGCAAACACTTGTCCTATGAAAACATAAAGTCGAAACCTCAACTTTTGTCTCATCATAAAACAGCTCGATTTAAACAGCTCTCGCACCGTTCGGCAGTTACAGGGTGATTCGTAAATCAGGATTTTGCCTTATATGGGAACCGCTCTTGTATTTTTATCCTTTTTTCTACGCATCACAGCGACCCAAACCGATCTAAAAAAATCATTATTTCGAAGCCCTTTCCAATAAGGTCAACACCACCCCCCTATCCCCAACCCCTTGGCTACAATCCCCCTATCCCCAACACCTTGGTCACAATCCCCCTTGGAAGTTGAAAAAATTAACTTTTATTTCACAATTTTTCACCTTTCGCTCCACTTTTCTCCGAAATTCATGTTATTAAGATACTTACTTTTTATTTTGTTTAAGTTGCCTTTCTAATTACCTTTCCAAAAAGGTGCAACATACGATTTTTTGCTTGTCTCGGTCTGACCTTTCACCCCCTGCAATATTTCCCTCCCACCTCTGAACACAAAAAACAAATTAGTTATTTTTTCTTTATTATTATTATTTTTCTTTAATCCTTAAGTCTTATCCTAGATGCTAATCCATGTTCGATGTTAAAGCGGAATGAAGAAAAATTAACTGATTTAAATTTTTTCCTATTAGTATATTGTATAATAGCCGCTTTTGAGAAAAGCCTTAAATGGTACCGATGTAGTTACTATCGGAAGCACGTCTCTGCTAATTTGATATAAATTGAAGAAAAATGGCTTGGATTCTCCCATATTTTGTATCATCTGCACTCAATTTATACTTCAAATAATTTAAAATGTTTAAATCTCTATTGATGTTTCCAGATGTTTTTCGATTTTATGATTTATTATAGTTATCGGCTAACTTTTCGCGTATTTTCCAAATGTTTTCAATAAAAATTTCTTTGTTAGATGAGTTAGCATTTTCACTAAAATTATTTTCATGCAGTCAGATGCGTGAAAAAAGGAATATTTTTAATAATTTTTTTTTTTCATAATAAATAAGTTTATTTAATAAAACTGAATACACAGAGTTTTTATGTCATGTTTTAACTTGACTTCTACAAAATTTAAAAAAAAAAAAATATTAATTATTTATAAAAATATGGCCATCTTTGTTGAGAACCCCCTTCTGCAAGCAGTGCTTCGCGGTGACCATCAGAACATCACATTGAATCATCTAAAGTCAATAAAACAAATAAAAATCATTAGCTTAATAATAAATCTAGTCTTTAATCGAAGATTTTGTTTTTTCTTTTTTGAAAATTAACAAAATGGCGGCTTTTGAGAGTTTACTCCCGGATGTACGACCAAAAAGCATTAGTTTATTGTTAAAATTTTGAAATTTTGGACAAAAATCAAAATCCTTCGATCAAAGACTAGTTTTTAATGCTATTAATAAGCTGTAAAAATTTCATTGAAATCCATGGAGTGGTTTTTGAATTATAGTGGTCACCGACTTTGAAGACAGTTTTAAAGTTTTACACTCACCCATCGATGGTCGGAGAGTCCTTCAGTAATTGTAGGATATTTCAGAAACTATTTATCGAATTGACTTGACATTTTCAGAGAATATTTTCGAAACATAATACTTTTTTTTTATAAACGGATATTTAATAAAGTACTTTAAGCAAACTTTTGCAAAAACTCAATTTTATCATAGCGAAGTAGAAATTCTTCGTTTAAAGCATTGTTAAAATTAAGGTAAAATACCAAAATACATCGGGCAAAAATTATGTGATGAAAATATGAATTTTTGTTTTGTTAAATATATCGATATATCGAGTAAATCGATATTTTCCAGTATCACTATTTAGTACAGAAGATAACTTTGGTCACATCAGCTGCATTGGCAGCATTAATTTTAATTGATATTTTCACTTATTTTTACTTATCCTCAGCCTACCTTAGTTGTAAGCATATTTTCATTTACGCTTTAAATAATTTTTTAACATTTTACTTTTATTTACATTTTAATTTAATGAGTTTTTATTTGCAATTACTTCGCACCGAAATAGATTATTCGTCTCTCCTAAAGATGAAGGCGCCAACATGGAACCAGGCACAGCTCCGGGAAGCAATGTACGCAGTCGTGACACAAAAAATGCGTTTCACACAAGCCTCCGCCAGGTACAATATACCGAAAGGCACCCTGTACGACAACATCCTCGGGAAATCGAATCGGATGCAAGTCCTCGACGAGGCCGGTCTTAGCTCCAAAGACGAGGAGGCAATCCTTGAATTTTGCTGTGATGTCTCAGTTTCGCCATACAATCGCCGCACCAAGAAACCTCTTTCCGTGATTCTAGATTTTGTCAGAAAACTGAAAAGGGATTCGCACAGGTGTTTCGAGAGTAGTTTATTTGAGTTTCACGGAAGGAACGGTTACAGATGGTGGTGGGCATTTTGCAAGAAATATTCCATTGTCTCGCTTTATTACGATAACAACAGCACCAGCTTCGAAGATAGTCCGCCTACGCCCGAAGGACCCAATTAGATTTAGCTCCTTCTAGTGATCTCAGTTCCGCAATTTGTTTAAATATTTTATAATTCATTGTAGAATATAACTCAAAAATGAAAATTCCATATTGTTACTATTTTTGTAAGCCATTTTTCCTTAGCATGTAAATGTTGTAAATAACACTTTGTTTTAGTCAAACAAATTTTTCCCATTAAATTTTTTTGTAGTCTGTTATCCTTAATAAATGATTTTGAACACAATTATTTTTGAAATATTTTTAGTGTCGTATATTAAATACATAACTTCTTCCCAGGTAAGACAAACTGCGTACCAAAAGTTGTAGTTTTTGTATACAAGTTAGCCAAAAATGCAGAAAATCTGTTTTTCCAGAAGAGAATACCCGATTTCACACCAATAGTATAAATTATTGAATATATAGTCGATACTTCTGCTATTAACGGAAAGAACATTTTAAACAATTTGAGTTTATATGTGCAAGGTAAATAAATATTATTGTTATTTCAAAATGATTAAACAAAATATCTAGTATACTCGGATTAATTATTTTACTGCATTTACTACAATTTTATTTAGTCTTATTAAAAGTTCTATTTCCGTAGTTGTTTTTCTTTTGTTACTCGAATGAACGCCATTATTTAAATACTTTCGTTACGTATCTAACATTAATATACGTTTGCATTGTAATATATTCCTCGAGACTTATGAAAAACCAAGTAATTACAATAATTATACGTTGCTCCGCTTATTTATGTGTAAAAGAGGTGCCTATTAAAAGTTGAACTTTAACCTACAGTATTGCGGATACAAAAATATTCAACTGATTAATTTAAAAATATTGATAAATTTGAACTGCAAAGTATATAGTTTTATTTAATATATTACAAAAATTTTCATAATAATAGTTCTATTTCCACTACAGTAAAAGTCGATATTTAAGGAAATATATAAGATGACACGGAAATCATTTTCTAAAAGCTCGATATACAGGGTGGGCCACTTAAGATTTGGAATTTGAATCAGCTATAAAAAAAAACAAATAAATATTTTTTCAAAGTTATGAGTTTATTAGAAAGATTGAACCTTTCCATTTAGGAATGGAAGAAAACATCATTCAAATGACTGCCACGGCTAGCCTTACAATACCCCATTCGATCAGTCCAATTTTTCAGTACATTTTCGATTGTTTGGGCCTCTATTTCGTCAATGGCAACTTCGATTTCACGTTTCAAGTCGTCAATCGTCTCTGGATGGTTACCGTAACACTCGTCCTTAACGGCTCCCCACAAAAAAAAGTCTAACGGAGTCAAATCGCAGCTTCGAGGTGGCCAATTCACATCAGATTTTCGGCTGATTATGCGATTTCCGAAAACAGTGCGCAAAAGATCGATTGTTACGTTGACTGTGTGGCACGTTGCGCTGTGCTGTTGAAACCAAATGTCGTCTATGTCATGCTCTTCAATTTTGGGAAACAAAAAATCGCTTCGCATAGCGCGGTAGCGATCGCCATTCACTGTAACGGCGTTTCCTTGCTCATTTTCAAAGAAAAATGGCCCAATAATGCCGCCAAACCAAAATCCGCACCAGACAGTCACTCGTTGTGGATGCATTTGTTTCTCCACGATGACGTGTGGATTTTCTGAGCCCCAGATACGACAATTTTGTTTATTGACGTATCCTCCTAAGTGGAAATGAGCTTCATCTGAAAAGATGATTTTTCGGTAAAAATGCCCATCTTCGATCAAGCAGTCTTCGGCCCATTGAGCAAACCGAAAACGCATCGGATGGTCATGCGGCTTCAGCTCTTGCACTAATTGAACTTTGTACGCATTCATACCGAGATCTTTATGCAAAATTCTTCTCAAAGAAGTGCGTGAAATGTTCAATTCTTGAGAACGATGACGAGTTGATGTTGATGGTTGTTCACGCACATTCTGAGCAACAGCAGCGATGTTGTCGGTTGAGCGCACTGGACGAGTACGTACACGGGTTGTTTTATCCAACAACGATCCAGTTTCACGAACTCGCTTCACAAATTGATCCACAAAATGCGTTTTTGGCACATCCTTTTTGTCAAATTTTTTCCGTAAATTTGGAAGACTCACCACTTTGGAAATAAGTTTTTAATATTTCCCAACTTTGTTCAAGCGAAAAGCGACCCATTTCATAAATGTCAAACATAAAACTAACTTTCTGTCACATCGAAAATGTCATCAAACCTTCCAACCTCAAAATAACCTATAGTTCCAATTCCAAACGTTAGATGGCCCACCCTGTATGAGGTTTTCAAAATGTTTTTTTTTTTTTAAGTATAGTCCCCTGAGAAATATAAAAGATTAACATAGTTAATAGATATTTTTGGAAAAATTTAGACATAGCTAACGAAACTACCTACCTAATATTCCGTATTCGGCATTAGAAAAATTGTCTATTCGTTGTAACTATATTATAGATAAATATTAGGTATATTCGACAAAATTAAAATGCGAATGATTAATTCGACTAGTGTTTTACAAATTTAAGGGCTTTTAAAGTATATGCGTTCCTCTCGAGTATTTGGTGAAAATCTTGTAACGTTTAATATATTTTCAAAATTTGGAAACCACTATACGGAAACGACTGAATTTATTTCGAAAATATCAATGTTGATCATTTAAGATGTAGTCCTTACATATTTTACGAGTTAATTATAGTAAGTCACAAAATAATTATCCTAGTTTATGAAAAATCAACAAAATACTTACCACTTGGTCAAAAGAAAAATTATAACTGCCACACCCTCATGAAAGACGTCGAATTTTAGACAAAAATGTTGTAAAATTTAAAGTTAATACCTAATAATTTAGGGCTCAAGCTTTGATTTACGTCATTTTTTAGGCTCCTACGATATTTCATTATTTTTATACACATTTCTAGAAATACATTCGCTTTTTAATCTCATTTTTCTCAATTATTGGACACAGTGGAATTAATAACTTATTGGAACAATCCTATGCAAATCACGTATCGCTTGTTTGTCGTAAGAACACATTGTTGAATAGTTTGTGAATATCATTAGCTTTTATTAATTCTTTTATCAATTAAAGTTTTAAAATAAAATTAATCATAAGCTCACCAAGATTACAAATAACTATTTATATCATTTTGATTTTTTGCTTAATTATTAATATTTAAGTGAGCCACCACAATACATGTTTTTTTACAAAGTAATATACCTCCAGAAGAATAGTAATAAAAAAAAAATATTGACGTAAATACTGAAATCACGAAAATTCGAATGTCGCCGAAATTTCAGAAACTCAACGCTCACGAAAATAGGGATAAATTCAAACGCTTAAAATAGTTTGGAAAGCTCTGTGTAGTGTCCCAACCAACTTTATCCTAAATAATATATTGTATTTGGTTAGTCATCCCTTTCTTCCGCCTTTTATAAGCTGGACAGATGTACGAATCAGTCTGCTCATATCATGCGAACTTGTGGGTCAATTTACATGAAACAAAATTTAAATTGTTCATTGCATTGAGAACTACCTGAAAAATATAATTCCAATGTTACAATACAAAGTCTACTCCAAATTCAAAATATAAACACAAATCGACTCAACATTCAAAAATTTGCTATTCATCAATCCAGAAAATTATAAGGCAATAACATCGCAATGCAAATGCGAAAATTGAAAGCCATATTGAAATCCAACGTGGCTCAGCAATGCCATTTATCAATGAAAAAATAATTGAGTTATTAGACCGCAAGATACTCTGGAGTCAATTTTAAAATTTTAAGTAAAATTGGGAAGTTGTTAAGTTTTCCTCTGAATGTTGATAACTAGAAATAATAAAAATCAGTGACCGAAAATAACTATTATTTTCAATTTTTCAAACCAAAAAATCATGTAGACAAATTTGTGGGAAAATTGGTTTAAATGTAGCATTATGATTCTTATTGCCTGAGCTTTAAGAATTTTATGTGTTTTTTAAATTTATGATTTTTACGAAAAAGATTAAAAGAAAAAAATTATTTTCGCATTTTTATTTTTAAAATCAAATTATGATTATTATTTTTAAAATCTAAAATAAAAACCGGAAAATGATTTTTATTATAAAAATGAATAATAAAAATCAGAGTATGATTTTTATTTCCAAAATCAAAAATACAAATCAGAATATGATTTTTATTACAAAAATAAAAAATAAAAATCAGAATATGATTTTTATTTTTAAAATCTAAAATAAAAATCAGAAAAGGTTTTTTATTATTAAAATCTAAAGTTAAAATCCGGCATGATCAGTGTTTAGTATTGCGTGTATTGCTATCACATTCAACAGATAGCGCTCTCATTGCCGTAAAATATTTAGCTTAGCGTGTGTTGTTTTTACGTCCGATGGCGCAGTTTAAAAAAAAAATGTCAAGGGAATTTCACTTTCACTTTCGGAGATTTAAGATTTTAAACAAACGAACATATACATTTATATATATTAGATTTTAAGAACAAAAGCCATTTTAGGATTTTTATTTTACATTTTTAAATAAAAATCATTTTGTGATTTTTATTTCTGATTTTCAAAATAAAAATAATTTTCTGATTTTAAAAATAAAAATCATATTCTGATTGTTAGTTTTGATTTTAAAAATAAAAATTATTTCCTGATTTTTATTTTTGATTTTAAAAATAAAAATCCTATTCTGATTTTTATTCTTGATTTTAAAAGTAAAAATCATATTATGATTTTTATTCTTGATTTTAAAAATAAAAATCACTTTCTGATTTTTATTTTTGATTTTAAATTTTAAAATTTCTGATTATAAAAATAAAAATCATTTTCTGATTTTTATTTCTGATTTTAAAAATAAAAATCATATTCTGATTTTTATTTCTGATTTTTATAATAAAAATGATTTTCTGATTTTAAAAATAAAAATCATTTTCTAATTTTTATTTCTGATTTTAAAAATTGTTTAATTTTTTTAATTTAAAAATTTTTATTGTCGTCTAGATAAATAACAGTCAGGAAGTAATTTTTTAGATCTTATTTTTACCGAAAATATCATAACGGTTACGGTTACTGATAAAAATAGGTTAAACACAACCGATGTTAAAGACCAACCCGATGTTCAGACATATACATATACTTATTACGATATGTATTTAGTAGTTTAATATCAAATATTTAAGATACTAGTTTTACAAATTACATCTGCTTCATATTCTCAACGTTCTGTTCTTTAAATATTGCTCTATATTCCACTTAAATCAAAAATATATAAGTACTATAAACATAAGATTATTCCTAATCGATATATTGTTTGGAAATTTTCATACATACATTATCTTATTTTAAATAATTCATTTACGGAGTCCTTAAGTTTTATACGAACAGCAAAAAAAAAATAATAACGAAAACATTATAAAAATAATATGATTTTGAATGTGATGGGTTATTTCTGGGAAATTTTTTTTTCTTTTCTGCCAAAGTGCTGCACTAAGAATTACTATTTTTTTATTTGCAGATGTATCACAGACTATCAGGCAAGGTGAGATATATAAGAAATAATAAAAAATTTAAAATTTAATTTATGGTACTGGCTTCACCGACACCGCTTACGTCACTTAAAAAAAAATACGCTCATAAAATCAAAAAAATAAGTCAAAGAATCTAACTTCATAAATCACTTGCGTTCAGTATAAAGTCCATTTTCCATGTTGTGTAATAATCTGATTTCAAAACATTTCAATTACATTTACTCCAAAAGTGAAGTGACCTAATTTCATCTATCTTTCCTTCTATGTATTTACAAAATTAACGATACTTGCATATACATATTCCCAAAAGCCAAGTATTAAGCGAATAAATTAATAAATAAATAGTTACCACTTTATAACAGAAGTAACCTCATCAATCAAAATCTTTTTCAAACCATAAATTAGTATTTTTTAAAACGATTTTAATACAAAACAGATAAAAGATATTTCTACCTATATTTTTTGTTCACATACAAAAACAACGAGCAGCAAGACGTCTTACGATTCAAAAATATATGTATGTAGTTGATTGCGTTTAAAAAATAAAATCAAAAATAAAAGAAACAAATAAATATTTTAATCTAATAAAGCAAAAAAGTTTATGTTTACAGCTGTAAACGCGGAGATAAAAAGTTAAATATAGTTCGTTTACGTACTATATTCAGTTTCGTGAAAATAACTTAATATACTACTGATTAGAAAATGAAAAATAGAACTTGTATGATCATCTTTGTCTCTATACATGTAGTTACTTCATGCACGTGTTAAATGTAATGAATAGAGTCTTACCTGCTAACAAACGAGAATATTTTCCTATTTTTATTATATTTACTCAGTCGAGATTTTTCATTGTTATCTTGGTTTTAAATTATCGTATTTTCTACTTGGTATCAAAATCTCGAATTTTAATGGAGCAAAACAAAATTATTATGAATAGAAAAGAAAAAAAGTTGAAAATGTGTTTTTGTGAAAATATTTTTAGTTATTTTCGGTAGTTCGGTAGTTCGGTAGTTAAGGGGGTAACCCACTGTTGAAGCCCAGAAAATGGAACTTTTTTTAAAAAATCGGTAAAAAAAAACTATCAGAGATATCTTTTCGATTTTTTCCATACTTCTTTACTGAGGACTAAAGTTTACATTTTGATTATAAAAAAAAAAAAAATTTACAAAATGGCGGCCGTTACGATGCAGCGCGCACGCAGTCCAAAAAAAAAAATGCAAATTGGGCCTCATAAAATCCTGGCCAAAGTATGCATTTGCAAACACCTACCAAAGAAAAATCCTTCAATATTTGTTATAAAGGATAGAAGTAACCTATTTTTACAGCAAAAAAAAAAATCTGATGATTTAGTGCACGTTCGAACATTGATGTATCGATTTTCGTTATGTTTTAACACGAAAAAGTTGATCCTAAATCAACAAAATTTGTTTTTTTACTCTAATAATAGGTTACTTCTATAGTTAAGTCCTTAATAAAGGTGTATGCAAAATTTGAAGTAAATCGGCCCAATAGTTTTTTCATAGTTTTACGACGCGCACAGAAAAAGAGCGTTTTGAGAAAAACACATTTAAAGTTTTCTCAAAGAAATTTTGTGACATAAGTAAAAAAATTTTCAACTAACCCTTAATCAGCGAATCCCAGGTGATAGTGGGTACCTTCTAATTATAATAGTATAAGGAACTATGTATTAGTGTATTATGTAATATACATTTAGAAAGTATTATAATAGGTAATACACGCGGCAGCTGTTTGAGCTGCTACAAGGCCGCGCGCGCTCCGAAATCGTAATTGAACGGAGGTGGACTGTGAGAGTTGTAGAAAGAACAATTATTTAGATATCGATCTGAAATTTTACACAGATATTCTTGAAGTGCTAATCTATCGAAATATATAAAAAGAAAAAAATCGAAATTTTTCAACAGTGGGTTACCCCCTTAATTACGAATTTCTTAGTTTCCCCCCAAAATTAGCCTTTTATTTTTTATCGGTTTTCGCTAATGCAATAATGACATAACTTCAATGATAATATCTGGGATATTATTAAACCCGGCTAAAAATAAGGGTATTATCAAATATAGTTAGCCGCTTGAGCTCAATATACGCGCCAGTCAAAGCTTTCCGTAGTCAGCTATTAAAACATTATATGGAAAAATCGAAACAACGTGGCTATTCAAATTACTCATTATATTATATTATATATATCTATACCTAAAAATAGTCCCGTGTAGTTAAGAAACTCCTTAGGGAGGGGATAATTTGAAAAAAGAAGAGTAACAAATTATCTTGCATTATGAAATGATAAGGTATCAGTGGCGTGGGGTGAAATTTTTGAGAAGGTAAGCCGGTGCAAAAATCAGAAACTTAATAGCGAAAAAAAACTTACCAAATGAAGTCAGATATTACAAAATGTGTTCAACAGTGACTGCGTGTATTCTTGTCGAATTTAGTCGGTCTATCATACTTAAAGTCATTGGAAGTTAAGTGCTATATGAATATGATGAATAAATATGCACATACAATGAACTTCAAGAATAATATAAGTGGCTTTGAAAAAAACCGTTATAGTCGCGTGTATCGTGCAATCAAACTAAAGCAGTTAACAAAAACTGTGAAAAGTTGATATGAAATATAATTAATCTTACTTATACTCCAAAACTAATCTACGATTTTTTTTTATAAATTCGACCAAAACATCATTGTAAAAATTCGACTGATTTCTAATTTGTAAAAGAAGGTGTTTTTCTATCGATAAGAGTGCTAAATTTGAGAGCCTTTCTTCGGTTTGAGAATTTCTTAAATAAGTATGTATTCTCTTAAGGGCTGAAAAAGATCTTTCCGCGGAAGCAACTGTAATGGGAAGAGTTAAAAATATACAACACAAGTTTAAAATTTGAGGAAAAGTATCTTTTAAAATGTCACATTTAATATGCGAGTAAAGCGCGAGAATATCAAATTGCCGTAATGAAGAAGTGGTATATAAAACGTTCAATTCATTTTTTAAAGCAGAAAACTGGAAAATTCCCGGGAAAACTGTAATTAAAGATGATATCTTTTCGTTAGGACTTGATTGAGCAAAATAATCATATTTTGATTTATTAAGTAAATCTAAAAATTTTAGTTGACTAAAGGAACTATACCGAGTTTTAATCTGAGAAATTACATTGTCTTATTAAAATGTTTGAAAAACCCGTCCTTACGCTTGTAATCTATTTTCATCGACGGTTTTGCGCGACCTAATTCGATAACTCTGCTTTTTTGCTGAAAAGATAATCTATTAAATTCATTTGCCTGTTCTAATAAAAAATCCGTTAAGCAGCATTCAACACTAAGTAACGCCATTTCCAACAAAAATTAAAGACTGAGAACAAGATATAAATAAAAAGCTACTAAAATGTCCTATAACAGACCACCTAGACCTTACAAAATTCTCACCAGCTTTTCACAATTAAATTCTATATATTAAAGTACAATTACACTTCACTTTAAATCAAACATGCACGACAAATCCTTCAACTGACAAATTGAAACAAATAAATAATCGAGAAGCCGGATTCTATCGTGTTATCGAGAGTTAATAAAGTAGCACCACACCACACTCATAAGTCACAATCCGTTGAGCACCAAGGCAAAAAGAGACACAAGTTAACAATTTTTTTATTAAAATATAATAAACAAAACCACAACACCCCTCCCTTCCGAGAAGACGACTTCTGCCGTGTTCTTGTGAAATAAGGGAGCATTCACTCCTACAATTCACAGCCCCTTCAGTATCAAAGAAATTTACAGTCAGCTGAATATTGTTTATGAAAAAAAAATTAATAACCAAACCCACCCCAACCAACCCCACTCACCCGAGAAGCCGCTTTCTACCGTGTTATAGGGATAATAAGAGAGCACCACTACACTCACACCCGTTCATAGAGAAGACACGAATCAGCTGACATTCTAACAAATAAACAACCACCCGCCGAAGTGACCCGAGTTTCAACTTATGCAATACGAAAACAACCGAGAAGCCGGTTTCTATCGTGTTATTTGCTTATAGGATTTGCTTTTAGTGAGCAAAGGATATCACACACGATTTCTTTGTTACTCGTGGAGAAAAGTGTGGGCTTGAGTAAGCCGTAAAATGATCGGCTTACAGAAGCAGCGAGCGAGCGCTTCATACCCGATGCAACCCCTTGATAGAACCTGCTACGGTGCGAGGGAAGGTTCCATCGTAGTGCAACAACAGATTATGGTTGTTTTTGGTTGTAACACTTGTTTTGCCATGTTTTCTTTACGAGATGAATTTTGGGAGCGCTTTCCAGGAATTTTACAGGCATAGAACAAGTTTTAAATTTACGGGAATAGGATGAGTTCCCAAAAGGGAAGCCGGTAGGAATCGTGTTATATGGACCCCACGCCACTGTAAGGTATATCATACCTATGAAATAAAGAAGCTTTTTGAACTCGAAAATTAAAAACGTTAGAGAGATTTTAAAACAGCCTTTCACAAACTATCTAAAATAATAATTAAGGCCCATATGTAATCCGATATTTTTTAATGATACTAAATAATTGATATGGTGGAACGTTGTAGACAAGTACTTAATAGGTACTGTTAAAAAGTTAAAATACTTCTACCTTTGTCTACGTTTGTCTACCTAAATGTGAATATACTTGCAGAAATTGTTCTGATAACTTTTCAGAAAGTTTGGAAGAAACATCAAAAAGTAATAATTTCCTAGAAATTTATATTTCGATGTTTATGGTTACTAAGATAATTTCTAGCCATATAATTAAGAAATTATCAAGAAGATCTCATAAAAGAAAATATCATAAATTGTGCCCGTTTGTACGACCTTATAACATTTGGAATAGGAAAACGAAATAGATCAGTTACCCTTTGAATATTGTTGGTCAAATAAAGCATATCATCACTGTGGAGTTAGAATAACCCTTCTTTTAGGGCACAGCCGCGGAAGGGAAAAGGTCAATTTCTAAAGCTTAAGCCAGGATAGCCTGTCGACAATCCACATTGTTCTACTTCTTTTGGCTGAATTGTTACCAGCTGCAGGTTATTTTCACTTATTGCGTAAAGGATTTTTGGCACCTTCTAACCCAAAAGGAGGTCGTTTATGTTCAGTGCGATTTTTCATAAAGTGAAAACATTGGAAAAATCTACAAAAACAATTTTATATTAGGCCAAGTGAATCAAGCATTTAATAAACCCAAGATCAATAAAAATATGAATTCTAGATATGTTCAAAAATATATACATATATCATTTTAAATACTTTTCCAGTGAAATCTTAAATTCAAACGTGAAGATAATCCTCATGTTTATTCACTCAAATTCAGGTGTATAAATTAATTCGATCCGTTTTTTTGTTGTTAAAAATATATTTATTTTGAAACAAAATGAATTAACAGATTAATCAAAGTATTGTACATCGTTGATTATTACTTTTTCCCACCTCTCAGGCAATTTTCGAATTCCATCTTGAAAAAATGTTTTGCCTTTTGAGGCAATCCAACTTCCGATCCAATTTTATATTTCTGCGAAAGAAGTGAACTGCCAAGTCGTGCTGCATCCGTCGGAATAACCGGTAATCAGAAGGAGCAAGGTCAGGAGAATACGGCAGGTGCGGTAAAATATCCCACTTGAGTGTTTCCAAATATTTTTTGATGACTTTTGCGACATGAGGTCGAGCGTTATCGTGCAAAAGAATAACTTTATCATGTCTTCGTTCATATTCCGGCCGCTTTTCTCGTAATGCGCAGCTCAAACGACTCAATTGTAGCCTATACCGATGGCCCGTAATAGATTCACCATCTTGTAGCAGCTCATAATACACAACACCCTTTTGGTCCCGCCAAATACACAGCAAGACTTTTGAACGTAAATTTTGCTTTGGTGTTGATATTGAGGTCGATGGTAACGATTAACCAGGCTTAGTGTAATATTTTTTCTTCTTGGGATTATCGTAGAATATCCATTTCTCATCCCCAGTAACAATCCGATGTAAAAAACCCTTTCTTTTTTGCCTTTGAATCAACTGCTCGCAAGTGAAAAATCGCCTTTCAACGTCTCTTGGTTTCAATTCATGAGAAACCCAGTTTCCTTGCTTTTGAATCATTCCTATGGACCTTAATCGTACAGAAACGGATCTTCATGGAGTAATGCCTCCAATTCTTCGTGTTCGAATTTTTTGGGTTGTCCAGGAAGAGGCTTATCTTCAACGCTGAAATCACCATTCTTAAAACGCCGCAACCATTCCCTACATGATTTATCAGTTGGAGCATTATCACCATAAATTTCCACAAGCATTCGATGCGCTTCTGCTGCACTTTTCTTCCAATTAAAGCAACAAATTAAAACCTCCCGCACATGCAGCTTAGTTAACACAAAATTTGACATATTCGACAAAATAAAAAACAAGATTTGTTATGAAATTCAATGTGATAGAAACTGAATGTTATTGACAGATGGCTAACATCTCTGAAACCATCGAGATCAGCTGTCACCGTGAAACATTCATAACAGCCAGAACCATCTTTTGAAAACGGACGGAACTAATTTGTATTTTCTGTAAATTTCAGTATTTGCTTCGAAAACTAGTAAATGCTTCCAGTAAAAACGTTTGGTGGAGTTTAAAGTAAAAGCTTATATTTTTATTCACATAACTAGTCAGTATTTCCTACAAATATCAAGTAAAAAGCATTTGCTTGCTTTTATCCATTTGGCCTATTAATTTTATACTTTCTGCTAAAATCCTACACCAAACTATTTTGAAAATTTTAACTTGAACAACGCCTTCCGTGACTGATTATGCTTAAAAAGTCATAACTTTTGAAAGAATTGATGAAAGTAAAAAAAATCCAAAGGCAAATTAGAGTAGGAAAATGGAAATGAAAAAAAACGATAAAGTAATAAGACATGCCTCCGATATAAAAAACAATTCTTTTAAGATCGTGATCCCAAATCTTGAAATTCTTTAATATACTTACTAGAGATGCCACGAATAGTAATTTGGCCGAATACCGAATACCGAATATTCGGCAAGGTTCTTGGCCGAAGCGCCGAACATTCGGCAGCCGAATATTCGGCCACACTTAGTACTTTCCGCGGGCGACAAGTCACAACTGTCGCTGCAGAAAATGTTCGTTCAGATGAAGGTGTGGAACAGAAAAATTCTGTTGCAAATGAACTTGATTTTTACATGGTATCTGTTCGTTTAGATCGGACAGCAGACCCTTACAAGTGGTGGTCAGCAAACGCGAAACAATATCCAACCCTTTTACAATTTGCTAAGATGTATTTATCATCTCCCGGTAGCAGTGTGTATAGTGAGCGGCTGTTTTCGGAAGCAGGTATAATTTATGAGGAAAAACGCAATCGTCTGCTATCAACAAATGCTGAAAAAATTGTTTTCATTCATCATAACTTACCACTGGTAGATTTTAAATATTAATTTGTTAGTTCTTTTTTTTTGGTTAAATAAATATATCTTTGTGAGTAATATTTTGAGTTCTTTTTTCATGATTTATTTGGTAATCCTTACTATATTTTGTCATAAATACGAAAGTAAATCTGTTTATCACGATTTCAGGCCAAAACTGCTGAACCGATTTAAATGAAATTTGGTACACAGATACTCTAGAGCCTTAGAAAGGACATGGGCTATAATTTACGCGGACGAAGTCGCGGGAAAACTGCTAGTAATAAAAAAATAATAAATAAATTGCTATTCGGTATTCGGCCGAATAGTTAACCATATTCGGCCGAATACCGAATAGCGAAAAAAGTGTCCGAATAGCCGAATACCGAATAGTTGCCGAATATTCGTGGCATCTCTAATACTTACCTATTCATTCTAAGGTAGTTTTTCCAGTTTTATTTTAAATTTTCATGAAATGTGGAAAATAGGGAAAAGTTTTATGAAATAATGTCACCTTCGAAATGATGTATTGGTTAATCGAGGCGGACGCTTCTCAATTCCATCGATAGACATAATTAGCAGACAAATTATTTTTAATGACAACAAAAAATTAAAAAAAAACTAAAAATAATAATAAAACTCAAACAACAAGTAATATTTAACACATTCTTGGAAAAAGAGGATATTTTTTCTTATGTCCTTTCAAAAGGGGGTGTTTTTGGGTTAAAAAAAAGGAAATCAAATACAAACTTCCCAAGGGACTTCGATTTTTTTCCGATTGGTAGGTATGTGGTATAATCTAAAGACCATAAGATTTTTCTAAGTACTGTTATAGACATGACCACAAACCTTCCTTTGCTTAATAAGTGTTAAACTTTTCAGTTTTAAAGGTTTCAAAAATAAAATAAAATTTAAAATTCCCAATTCTCCTTCATGCTCGTTATAATTTCAATTTTACAATTGCCAATCGTATTTTCAAACAATATTGTGCTTGAATGTTAGTGAAAACTTTTGAAGAAATTCGCTTTTCATCGCACTCATAGAGAGCTCTATCGAGCTTATAGAAGAGGTATAATAACAGTATCCTGAGAACTAATTAATCATTCTGCATATAAAGGTATGTAATAGGGTGTATGTTCACTTGAAAAAAAATTATACGCAATGCTCGCAACGCGCATTGCGTATGTGATACATTGAGGTTAGGCTTGGGGATACCTGCAAGTGGAAATCAGCAGCAATTGCTTTCAGCTTTAGGCTTACAGGTGAATTTTCTAAACCAAACAGCAAAACTATATTTCACTGCCCCTGGAGTGCATATCGCCGTTGCGAATTGCGATGGCATGCAATAAAGTAAAAGACCATAGAGCCTACCTTTAAGTGGGGTAGTAAACTTCCAATCAAAGGCGGCTTTGCCACGAGTTTGTTAAAAACAAAATTTTCCCTGCACCAAAGACTACTCCTCCTCTATCCCGGAGCCTGTGCATTGCAATGCCTTCTAAATCGCACGAAAAAAAAAAAGAAAAAAGAACAGGAGCGAAATAAAAACGCACGCGTACGAGCTGCCGCGTGGCAACGTTTCCATTTCATGCCTTTTGTGGATTTTCTATTTCTGCTTCACTTGACTAGCGAATTCGCTGGGATTAGCCACCGAGATGTGCTAAGCTAAGTGCGCGAGCAGTCCCTCAAAAGAACTACGTCGTTCGCGAGGTGCAGTCAAACTCCCATCAATTTTTTATTGGCTCTAAGGATCCCATCGATTCCTTTTAGAGTCGGAGCACCCTGTTATAGGGTGCCAAGCTCACCAACGGCAGAGCCCCGGGAGCTTGCAATAAAACGTAGTGCCTAGGTAATTTCATATTTTTATGAAATGCAATTATAAGTGGACGGGGTAGCTATGCCTTTTGAAAAAAACGGGAGCGAATTACACGAAAAGTTCGTCTATAGTCTAATATACTACAGGACTAGAGTTAAAATTTTTCATTCGTACCAAGAAAGCCCTATTTTAAAACTCTGGTGCATTTTCAAACTGTATGACTTTATTATTATATTTCTTTCTAAGACTTGAAAAATATCATGTAGCATTTCTAATCTATACTCATAAATTTTCCATCAATAAATCATTTGACACATCCACATATATTCCACTTTTTTTTAAAAATGAATATTCATATCGTTAAACATTATTAATCTGTAGTATTTAAAAGTAGAACTTCTCATATCCGATTTTGCATATACAAATTGCTTTAAGTACACCATTTTAAAAATTATAAACAAATATATGTTTCCACCAGGATAAAGAATTCAAAAAAACTATATATGTATTATTATTCTTTCAATATTTTTCTATGTCATTCAGAAGATACAAATTATTTTCAAAAGTTTAAATTTTGTTTCCTACACTTTAACAATTAAATATTATGGACTAACATTTTGCCATATTATCAGTCACATTAATAGTAATCAATTCGAGAAAAAATATTGAGCATCTTGATCCTACTATGGCTTTCAATATTTTTTCACACTCCTATAGGATTTTTTTCCGTAAATTACAAGTCCAACAACAACAAGATCACGTCAAATTTTTAGAAAATAGGGTTCAAATTAACATAAACCCCGTATTTGAGCCGTTTTTGAAAATAGGTAAAAATAAAGAATTATTATTATTATACCATTATTCTATTTTTGAAAGTAATAATCTCTCGTATGTTATTATACATATAAAAAGCTAAAGATTCAAACTTTTTACTTTACGCTACGTTACAAAAACTTTTATTACAATATGTCCGATATTTTTTTCCAAAAATTGAGGTGATGGGTCATTTTCCGAGTTCATATTGGTTTCGGTCAATTAAGTTTCCTCTGGCAGAGGTTCACATTAATAACATTTAAAATATACAAAGTCATTTTCCTTTTTTAATTAAAATCCCAACGATTTTGTTATTAAGAATTTCATTAAAAAAGTTTACATAACACTCGGCTAGTTTAATTCAAGATTGTTTTATATGTCTCTGGCGTTCCTCAAGGAAGCCACCTGGGCCCGCCCTTATTTTTAATTGCTATCGACGATGTTGTTTGCTTTAAATTTGCTCCGGTGAGAATTGTCATCTCTTGCAACGTGACGTGGTTAATGATGGCTTTTTGCTTAATACTTACAAGTGTAAATGCATCTCTTTTTTTTGTAAAGCCAGTACGTCCCTTTTTCATTATAAAATCTCAAATGATTTCATCCATCGTGTTGAGACATTTAAGGAGTGTAGTTGTTGTTTAGTGTAGTCTTTGATTGTAAGTTATCTTTTAACAAAAACCTTGATTGTATTATTCCTAAAGCTTTCTATTTTCTTGGCTTTATTAGGAGAAATGGTAAGGACTTCTCTGATCCTTATTCTTTAAAAACTTTATTTTGCTCTCTTATTTTATCTCTTCTTGAATATATAGTACTTCCATTGTTTGATTCCTATATCCGAAATACACATAAATAGAATTGAATTCATTTTAAAAGTATTCACTAGATTCGCTTTAAGAAAGCTGGATTGGAATGATCCTCTTATTGATTTGGCGGACGTAATCCTATATTATTAAATATATACAGTGTTCGCACTTTAAATACACCCTTTGCAAATCAAATTCTTCATTTCGCAAATGAAGTACTTCTAATTATATATTAAACAAAAAAAAACCCAAATGTAAACTAGGTAGTAAATGTAAACTAGGTAGTAATTACCTAATCATTAGAGCCAGTACACATAACGTAATTCAAAATTAATTATATGTACTGACTTTAATAAATTGGTAATTACTTTTAAATAGATACCTTTTTTTTAATAAAATTTTTTATTTTAAACTAAGTAGTTAAATTTGGTGGTTTTTTAGTTAAAATATTTAAGTAGAAGTACTTGATTTGCAAAAGGATGATTTTGATTTACAAAAAGATGAATTTGATTTGCTAAAGGTGAATTTAAAGTTTGAATACTGTATTGTATTTCAGTTATATATTTTTGTTTTTTTATTAGTAGTTTGTGATGGTTTTCAACCTGCAAATGGGAATAAATAAGGAATTATATCAAAATATGTTAAATATAATCGTGCCTTGCCACTGGAAACATCTTGTCGTTAAAACAAAAAACATTTTGTTAAAAACGATATGAATTAAAATGGGCACAAAATTAACGATTTAAAAGTAACGAGCCTTTAAAAGTTATATAAGGTAAAGGTACTAGTAATTGACCACTTAACCTGTTAACTGATTAGTTTTTCTTAGAAAGCTCGATATGTGCTGAATTCATTTCAAGCAAAGACGCGTATTTAACATAAGCAAAGTAAATTACTATGCGTTATAAAAGTTGAAATAGTGTAATATTTTTAAATTGGGTTTGATTCAACATTAAATGTAGTTTTATAATTACAAACTGATTTATGCAAAAATATGAAACTTTTGACATTGACGCATATATACGACATAATCAGTTAACAGGTTAAGAGCGCTTTCAAATAAGTTTATCGTTTTCATCTTTCAATTTTAATCAGAGCAAGGTCTTAAGGGCTCAGCAAATTAAGTTGTATTTCTAAAGTAATGAACAACAACTTCTATTTTAGTTCGATTAACTATGAGAGTTAGGCAAAAAAATTGAAGCTTAGTAAGTATTTGTCCCAGTAATTGACCATCGGTGACAACGAGAAAATTAGTAGTTGACCATGTGCTGTAGCAGTAATTGACCACGTAGGGAAATAATAATACAACGAGGATAGAAAAAATTAAGAGTAATTTAGCACTTGTTTTATTGAATATTCAAAAAGGAAACCGTTGCAATGGAAACAGGCTTACTTCGAAGCGAATTCCAACTCTGGAACTGAAAACACATTTCGGGTTTTGCTAAGCTTCTTCGGTTCTTCAATGTGAGAGACAACTGAGTCCCACTGGTAACTTAGAATAACCGGTCTCTTTGGCCACTTCCACAAACGACCAAATTTCTGCATGGATGACACCGTAGCTTCAGCTTCAGCCACGTTCTGTATTTTGCCAGGGAAATATTTATCATTGAACTTGATTATAATGAACTCGTTAATGCACTTCTGTACTGGCTTCCAACAATGGCCTTCATGTTCTTCTTCATTTTTCAAAGATTCCACCCATAGAGTTTCTCCGAAGGAAACTTCTGCACTGGAGTCTGAACTTTCCGAAAAGTTCACCTGTCTTTTATTTCGCTTATTTTGCTGGTGTTTACCTTTATTTTGCTTGGAGTTTTCCTTCTCCTCTCTTTTACGTTTCCTCTCATGTGCCCTTTCAGTTTTCATTCTTTCAAACTCTTCTTTACCTTTTAATTTTTTTCCAAAATACTCCTGGCAAAGCTTGCCTGAGACGATTGTTGGCATTTTATCTTTTGGCGCTCTCTTGTTTTGGGTTTTAATACCAGATGAATAATAGAAATGCTTCTTAAAAGGGCTCGGTATTGTATTATCAGAAACTGATATTTTTTTAGGAGTTCTGTTTTCCCTGAAGAGTGGATGGAGAACATCAGGGGCGTGAGACGGTCCAGAAACAGGGCTTTTATGTAGAGTTTTTCTTTCACTCGAAAATGGTAGGAGAAATTCAGCGGTATCGGTGCCGAGAAAAGAAAGCGATACTTCACGGCTAGCGCGTCTACTACAGATATTCATTATTGCTGACGATGCTAGTTCTTCATTTGTAGTACTACTGTCTAAATTCATTGGTAGGTCGGCGATTAGGGCAGGTCCTTGCATCGGTTCAGCTGAAAGTAGATGGTGATATGGTCCGACAGCTTCTACCTGTTTGCTAGCAATGTCATTGAGTGATGGCTCTTCAATTTCATTAAGTTCGGTTCTCGTCTCAATGTCCGCATTTGCACATGACTCAGCACACAAAGTGAATTGATCAAGTTCCATTTTGGTCTTCCTCCACAACATAAATAAAGAGGTGTCAAGCAAATCTCCAGACCACGTATCATCCGTGTTAAGTGATGACTGAAAGAAGTCGAGCTTTGCCGCGCTCATGTTTTCATTTAAAAAGCGTAAGCCTTCTGTTAAATATTTTGTCCGGAGTTCCTTATTTATGCACTCTTGCTCATTTCTGATTTCTTGTCCTGGTACTTTCACTTCTTTTGGATTCCACGGATGTAAACCACATTTTCTGAATCCGTTCGTCAAAACGGATTTTGTAACGTTTTTCTCCAACAGTTCTCGTAATAGCTTGGCAAAATTCCTCTATTTCAGAAGTGGAGACTCTTCTTTCTTTAGGTTTTCTATTCTCCATTGCTGCACTTTTCTCTTCCAACCTTCCTTAAGAGTTTTAAAAACGGCGACGTCCATCGGCTGTAGCAGATGTGTAGCGTTTGGGTATAGCGCTACTAAAATAATTCCATTTTTTTCACAAAACTGACTGGTTTGTAAGCATACAGTGGGACACATGTCCATCGACAAAAAGAATGACTGGTAAAGTTACTTTCGTTTTCACCAGCCACGGTGAAAAAATATTCGAAATATATTAAAAAAAAACCTCACAAGTCATCCACCCAGAATCAGTTTTACCTAGGCCCCATTCCTTAGGAAAATTTTCTGCTATGTCTTGTGGTATACGCTTATATTTAAACAACACTGTGGTTGGACCTAGGACACGACTTGCACTGCCGATAATTAAAACTGTGACGCATTCCTTTTCGTTGCCGTTTACTTGCTGGTAAACATTTTTTCCACCTTTCTTTGCTAAGACTTTCGCCCCTTTTGGATTTAGAAAAAAAACGGTTTCGTCACATATTCGAGATGCATCATCTAATATATTTTCACAGTCATGTGTTTTTAGATAGGTGAAAACTTCTGAAAACCAATTAAGTATTTGCTGCTCTGTGACCGACGCTCGCGAGATGGTGAGGTTTTGCGAAATTCTTTTCGAAACAGAGGGATTTCTACGTAAAAATCCCTTCACCCAGGTTCTGCCTGGTCTACCATCTTTAAAAGGGTTCGATCGTTTCATTTCCTTCAGGAACTTCTCCACACTAACAGCTAGCTGATCTACCGTCACCGGGAAACCAGTCTGACCCATTTTGATAATCCATCTACTTATTTCAGCCTCCTCTTCTTTGGTGAGAATGGAATTAGGTCCCATTTTCCTTCCAATCGGTGATTTACCTTCAATTTTATACTTCAGTGTTGTTGTTGGGACTTTAAATTTTTTGGCAGCTGTCCGAATTGGTGTTTGGTGAAGCCGAACATCTTCGATGGCGGAAGTCATTGCATCTTCTGAATAATTCCTAAATGATCCCTTTCTTCCAGGCATATTGCTCTTCTAGATTAAATCTTAAAAAGAAATATTAACATGAACCAATGCACTTGCAATTAAGAATCGCTTCATTCAAAGCTTTTCGAAACGAATATAAAATATTAGAAGCATTAAGAGTCAGGTCAAAATGTTGGTCAAATGTGTTCCAAAAGTTGACCATAAGATGAATCAGTAATTGGCCTAAGGGTCAATTACTGGAATAAAGCGTATTATCCGTTCACACATAAGAGCTGGTTTTTTTCTATTACTGGCGACCAATATAATTCGCAATCCGATTTAATTTAAAATATACTAACTTATTCAGAAATTGACCACCCTGGTCAATTTCTAGATCAATAGTAATAATAGCATTCGGTAGTTGACCATCCCCCTTAAAGCATCACTAAGTAATTTTTGACTTCAAAACAACTGTTTTATCAAAAATCACACACTAATTTAATGAATAATAACGTCACACTTACTCAAAAAATTTTCGGAAAGTTATTTAATATCACTTTTGAGATATCACTTCTTAAGAAAAAATATAATAAAACACATGTAAATATTACGCCACAGAAATTCTACACAAAACGCTTCGGTAATTAGTAACATATAATGCACTGCGTTTAGGAAGCTTTATGATTTGGTCTGTGGAGAGCAGCACCTATTGACACATTTGATTTTAATTGAAAATAGCCAACTAAATCTTTAGTTTTGGTCTTTATGGGTAAAATGGTCAATTACTAGAACACGGTCAATTACTAGTACCTTTACCTTAGCGCTTTTTCCAGGAAAGTTTATACTTCTTTGTGCAAAAAGCAGTTGGGCGGGTAGATTTTGTTTTTCAATTTCATGTACGTTATTTATCTAAGAAATCCTGGATGGAGTCGAATAATCTTTTCTCTCTATTACACAGTGCAGATTGCATATTTCGATAGTCTATACCTTTGAAAATAACATACTAAAATTTCAAGTGCATATCTCAAATAGTTTTTGAGTTACATCCATCTGAAGAGCAGCCGCTCATCCTATCGAGGTATTGAGAAATGTTTGAATTAAACTTTAAACGCGTTTTTCTCGACACTACTTTTTCAAATTTGCTGCAGTTGTAACTCGAAGACAAATCATCCGATCGATTTGATTCTTATTGCAGCTTCTTTTATACATGTTTGTCCATGCCATGAACCTCCAGAACTTTTGCAGATCGAATAAAAAATATAATTTTGGCAAGCCAAAAATCATCAAATTTTCGCGCGAAATTTTAATTTTTTTTATAACTCCCCCATTGTTTTAAATTTAAATTTTCCTTTTCGATCGAGGTTCATGGAATGGAAAATACCTTCTAATTTAATAAAAAAAAAAAAAAAAAAAACTTTTTGGTTTTTTGATTTCACTGCTATCACTGCAGCAGTGGGGTTGACTTTTTTTTTAGTCTTGAGAAATTGCGAATAACTCGCAGAATTTTAAATTTTTTGGTCCAAAAATTGTATCATGTATTTACTATATATACACAAATATATCCATAAAATATTAAAACATTCCATGCAGTAGTTGTCTTTAAAAAAATTCCCAAAAATTAACTTTTTTTCAGGCGGTCACACTAGTGGTGCCCCTTAAAGTTTCGAGTTTACGGGATTAAGATACATTGTTCAATGTAATGCTCTTTAACCTCTAACTTCAACAATGCTTTGATTTAGGATATGTACTCTCTGAAAGTACTACTATCGATTAGCTAAAAAAAATTAAAATTTCGACGTTGCAAACAAAATTCCCTCTCAACTCTTTGACTTCGGTGCACTCCAGCGAGAAACCGTCAGAAAAATGCGGGCGATAGCAACAATCAAACTTTTACAATACAAACATTAGTAACAAAATTCTGTGAAATCTGTGAAAACGTATATATACGCTTTTCGTAAATATTGATGGATCTGTGAGAGCGTGTATATACGCCTTTCGCAGTCAAAGCTGCTTTGATAAGAATTTTCCACCTTTTCAAAAATAAATTAGCTCCCGCATTTTACAATTTAACCTATTTTGTCCTATAAAAGTTTACTTTTAATTCCATGAAACCAAACGTATCTAATATTTGGATATATTCACTTTTGAATCCCTAGTTCTAGGATCTACCAGATATATAGAGAAGTTGTAAAAAGTTACAAGATAGAAAGAAATAAACTATCTTCAAACTGCCAGTGAATGTTACTTTGTGCTACTTTTCAAATTCCATTCGATACAGGAGCCCTATAAAAAAGTGAATCCATTTGAATTGTTCGAAAGACCACACGATAGAACAAGGAGCAGAAGCAGCGGCGTAGAGAGATGAACTCCTCCTCCGCCGCATAACTGCGCGAATAACGAACTACTTTTCTTCTCGGTTGAACTGCAGGGAGCTCATGCAGTTGGATTCCTGTCCCATCCAATTTATCCCACCACATCATCCCAGATCCCGCCAGTCAAAGAAGCAGTGCCGCCGTACGCAAATTGCCGACGGCCGGCGGCAGCGAGCTTATCTAGGAAAATAAACCAGTGTACCCCGCGGCCAGGTGGGACAACGGGCGCCACTGTACTTCGCGAATCCGAATCGGGCGTGCCAATGGCAACAATATCTGCCAACAATGGCAGCAATGGGGTACCGCTAATATTGTTTGATTGGAAGGCAAGTGCACTATTTTGTATTTTTTATTGCAAAATTAAAAATGTAAAGAGCCCGTCAAGTATGCAATTTCCTGCCATTCATATTCTCATTTCGTTGAGAGTCGGGGGCAAAGTTATTCTGGGCGATTTTATACCCGCCACCGCGCCGCGCCGTGCGGCCACTGTAATGTACATGCAGCAAAAATTCTCTGCACCTATTCAGTCGTGCAGAATTTATATAAATTAACAAACAACTAAGCAAAGTTATTAAATATGTAGAGCACATCTAAACAAGGCGCACAGCGCTGCATCAATTGCACATGGGGCGCTCGTTACACCATGTAATGAAACAACGAGACCCCGCACCCCCGGCTCCGAGACGGGCCACCCCGAGGACTGTCGGTGGCGACGTGCACTGCAATTTACACGCGCCACCACTCGGCAGGCGATTTTGCGACGACGGTGCTGCGCGCCCCAGCGACAACAGAGCAGCCGACAGAAGATAGAGGCTGCTTTGGCTGAGGCCCGGGAGCTGGGAGCACCCGGCTAGACCTATCTGATTCATCCCCGCGTCTAACGCGCCCATGAGTCATGACCCGGACGGCCGCCCACAGTAGCGGCCTGGCCCGGGCAAGGCAGCCAGCGGCACATTTTCACTGTAATTTATAATCACTAATTAACAATATCAATTAAATATTCGATTAAACATTATATCCGCCAGGGCCAGGTCGGGGCGAGCCCGTATCGAGCGTTCCCGGGCCGACCAATGGGGCGGGGAAGAGCAAAAGACGCCCTCTGTCCGAGCCTAGGAACCTTCTTCTGTTCGCTCTTCTGCCCGCCCGCCCGTCCCGTACCTGGGCTCCGTGGCGAAGATGCGCTGGTACCGACCTCAATAACAGTCGTCGTTACCCGCTTCTTGTAATTATTTATAATTAATGTCTTAATTGTTAGAGGGCGTTCCAACTCCCAAACTGGTCCAACTTGGGCGCTCGCAGGAAATCCTCATCATATATTGATTGTGATCGGAGGACCGCGCCCCGCATCCGTTCCCTTCCGAGGGAATAGAATAGGATGCTCTGTATAAGTACGGTTTATATACAGGGTGTTCAGAGGTGGGTGGTCAATACTGCAGGGGGTGAAAGGTCAGACCGAGACAAGCAAAAAATCGTATGGGTGGGGGGGGGGGGGCATCTCGCACCGTTTGGCAGTTACAGGGTGATTCGTAAATCAGGATTTTGCCTTACATGGGAACCGCTCTTGTATTTTTATCTTTTTTTCTACGCATCGCAGCGGCCCCAAACTGATTTCAAAAAATCACTATTTGGAAGCCCTTTCCAAAAAAGTTTACACCACCCCCCTATCCCCAACCCCTTGGCCACAATCCCACCTGGAAGTTGAAAAAATTAAGTTTTATTTCACGATTTTTCACCTTTCGCCCCACTTTTCTCCGAAATTCATGTTATTAACATACCTACTTTTTATTTTTTGTAAGTTGCCTATCTAATTACCTTTCCAAAAAGGTGCAACATGCCCAGATAGGAAAAGGATACGAAAATTTATTTACAAAAATCCTTTTACAGAATATCATGATAATTTGAATTTTTAAGAAATTATACTGAAGTTAACTAAAAAATACATATTGTTCGCTTAAAAACTAATTACAATTAAAACGTTTGTCCTTTAAAAGCTGTTCAAAATGTTCTCCGCCAGTTTCGATGCATGCAAGTAGCCTTGGTCTTATTTCACGTTTCAGGTCTATGGTAACCAGTCTCTCCCGTATTTTCGTGGCTGCAGTCCCAATCCTGGTAACTAATTCTTCTCTAGTGTTGATTAGTCTTGAGTAAACTTCATCTTTCATCATTCCCCATAAGAAAAAGTCCAGTGGAGTAAGGTTCGGTGACCTAGCAGGCCAAGGAATCGGTCCACCTCGTCCAATCCAGCGCTCTGGGTAATTTTCATTTAACCTTGCCCTAACAATGTTCCCAGTATGCGCAGGTGCTCCGTCGAGCTGTAAATAAATTGCGCTTCTGGTGGCCAGGGGGATGTCCTCCAACAGATCCGGAAGGGTATTCTCCAAAAAGTCCGAGTATAGCTGACTATTCAGCACTTGGGGCAAGATGAAGGGTCCTATCAACTGGTTGCCGATGATGCCAGCCCAGATATTGACACTAAATCTTTGCTGGAAGGACCGACACCTGGTCCTATGTGGGTTCACATCTAACCAGGTGTGGAGGTTGTGCAAGTTTGTGATGCCATCCCGGGTGAATTGCAATTCATCCGTCCACAGAATTCGGTCTAGAAACCTTCTGTTTTCGATGTCAGACTCGAACAGCCAAGTGCAAATTGCAATCGTCTTTCGGAATCTCCTTCCTGTAGTGCTTGGACCAGGATATGGTGGTATGGATGTAGTCCCTCTCGGTTCACAACGGTCCAAACTCTCCCTGAAGACAATCCTGACCTTCGTGCGACCTGCCTGATGCTTATTACAGGGCTGTTCCTGACGATGTTGAGGATTTGTTGGTCGGGGTCCGCTGAATCGGCCCATTTTCCTGCTCGCGTTTCTGCTCCGGGGGCGGTTACACTTCCGGTTTCTTTTAACCTTCTGAAAGTCCTTGAAAATACCCTTCTGTTGGGTACCCGCCGATTCGGGAATCTCCTTTGGTATTCTCGTACGGCCTCATTATCATTTCCTTCTACTAAACCGTACACGTAAATTATATCGGCAGACTCTTCAACGCTGCATTCTGCCATTTTATCTTAATTTTTTCTATTAAACACCCGGTTTTATCGCTTGCTTCTTCAACTGTGGTCAATGTCCTTTCAAACTTACCCATTTTTATACCATAATTCATAGGAGGTATTAGAAACGGAGCGTCAGGATACTTAAGAGTCAATACTGGATATAATAAACTAATAACGCTATTTAACGAGATTACATTTATTATTTTATTACTGTTTTGCTGAAATAATAAAAATGTATTACCTGTGTTTCCTAAAGAAACATTTCCGAACTTGCTGTCATTAAAATTGTTTACTTAACGACTTTTTCCATTATGGTGCAATAAAGTAATTAGGTGGCTGTGAGGATGTTTTAATTTCAGGACTTTTGCAACCCTTTTCTACCTGGGCATGTTGCACCTTTTTGGAAAGGTAATTAGATAGGCAACTTAAAAAAAATAAAAAGTAGGTATGTTAATAACATGAATTTCGGAGAAAAGTGGGGCGAAAGGTGAAAAATCGTTAAATAAAAGTTAATTTTTTCAACTTGCAGGGGGGATTGTGGCCAAGGGGTTGGGGATAGGGGGGTGGTGTAAACTTTTTTGGAAAGGGCTTCCAAATAGTGATTTTTTGAAATTAGTTTGGGGCCGCTGCGATGCGTAGAAAAAAAGATAAAAATACAAGAGCGGTTCCCATATAAGGCAAAATCCTGATTTACGAATCACCCTGTAACTGCCAAACGGTGCGAGATGCCCCCCCCCCCCACCCATACGATTTTTTGCTTGTCTCGGTCTGACCTTTCACCCCCTGCAGTATTGACCTCTTACCTCTGAACACCCTGTATAGCTGCTATAATACTCTTTTGAAAGAGAGTTAGAGTTTTCTTTACTTTATAATAAAATCATTATTATTTCGTGTTAAAAAATGTCCAGCTTGTCCTTTCTTCCCTCTTTCATAATACCATGTCACAACAATTCAGCGAGTTTTATTCGCGTGCAAAGGATTCCATATCATATTTTCCAGACTTTCTAGAAATCTATAAGAAATACGATTTTCATTATAATTTTCCTGTAAACTTCAAGTAAGGCGTTATATTCCCTGACTTTTTTAAAATTGTAAATAGGTCCTGTATTTTCATAAATAAGGGAGCTGGAATGTTCTATTTTCGCATATTTTTCAGAACATCATTTAAATATGCTATTTAATACTAGATTGCCGAAGTGAATCAATTTGACTCATTTAATATTTTATTGCTATATATATGTACATATATAGAAAAACTTTAATAATTTTTTTTAAAACAAATGTTGGTTTTTAATAGAATTATGAAATGTATATAAATACTAATTCCTCCCCCTCCCCACTCTTTAGTTCCAAAAATCCATATGCTGTATCTATTTTGACGGATATGAGTCAAATTGACTCCCAAAATATTTTTAAATTTGATAGTTTTACACATGTACTTTTTTCTTATGTATAGAAATTTTTTGTAAACAATCTGATGCGAGAGTTTTCATGTTCAAAATTGCCAATTTATTAGTTAGAAATCTGTTGCAAAGTTGCAAATTTAATATTATGAAATTATTTGTTGCAATTCTTTTTTGTTTAAATTTCTAAAATTTATTTTTTTTAAGAATTTTGCGTATCAAGGTTATTTCAGAATTTATTTCTTAGATTTATTTATAAATAAATATTTTAGTTTTAGATAAGGTTTGCTATTATAGTAAAAATTCTAAGAGAACTTGAATTGCGACAAAAATTAACCCAAGTAAGAAAAAACCAATCAGATATCGAAGATATGATCATGAAGCCGACAATCTAGTGTTAAAGTTGTGAAAAAATGTTTTTTCAGTGTAACAAGTTTTGATGTAAACTTTTATTAATCACCCTGTACTTCAGCAAATTTGTACCGCATGAACACAGTTTAACCAACAAGATTCTTCAAACTTTTAACTGAATTTTGAATAAGCGCATTGCGAAAAGTATGTATATTTAAAAAATTATTAAGTGAAAAATATAAAAGAATTTCGATGATATATTTTTGATTGAGTTTTAAATTATAACAAAAAAAATATTTTCAATTTGTTTTTCCAATATTAACAAAATTTTGTATGGGTTCAAATGGACTGACTACTGATAAAAACCTTCTCAGCATGATAACTTCACCAAAACTGATCCAGTCTGCAAAACTAAAAAATTATCTTGTAAAATAATGTAGTAGTTATAGTGTGTTGGGCAGTTATTTTCTTTTTTTTGTTGGATTTTTTATAAATAATTAAGAATAAAATTTGTATTCAAAAATTGCATACTAAAGTTCGAAACATCGTAATTTTTTTATTTTTAGAAAAAACCTTCGAAGGACTACTACATTATTTTACAAGATAATTTTTATTTTTACAGATGGGATCATTTTTAGTGAGTTATCACGCCAACAAGGAGTCATGATTTTCATCAGTGGTCCATTGGACTCTATAAAAATTTTATTATTTGAAAACAATTTTTTTTTAAGCTCAATCAAAAATATATAAATGACATTCTTTTATATTTTTCACTTAATAATCTTCAAGGTAATTTTTTAAATACACATACGTTTTCGAATGCGCACAGTACGTAACCTATGGGGACTTTTCGTTTCATTTTAAAAAGAAAAATACCCATTTTAGGTTTTTTTTTTTTTTTTTTTTTTGTGAAAAAACTATTATATACATATATCAAACTAATTCCTTTTAAATATTATAGTATAACATATGGAGAATATAATTGCATTTTTAGTATGTCTAAAGAGGGTGTCTTCCAAAAGTCCCTTTTAAAACGTCCGTATTTCTCTAGGACTTCCTGTAACGTATAGAGTAAAAATTCCAATGAAATTAAAACTAAATACTAGTAACTAAACCTAAAAAACATTTTATTTTTTTATATTTTTATCATTTTATAAATATTTCTCTGAAAAATAAAAAATAAAACATCTTTTGGAGGTAAACTACCCCTGTATAAAAAAATAGGGCTATGTAACATAATATTTTTAAAGGTTTAGTTTCTAGTATTTTTCATAACGAATCGAATGTATTTTCAATTACTAAAATCCGTTGAGTAGTTTTCGGGTTACAGATGTGGGCAATTTAAAAAATGTAGTTTCGCAAAAAACGTGTTTAATTTTTATATATAAAACGCTTATACCTAATATTTTACTAATAGGTGTAAATTATTTTCCATTACGAATTTCTTAAAACGGTTTTAGGACAGTATTTCTGTGATGATGAACGAAAAGTCCCCATTAAGCCTTAAAAATTAGGACGGTTGCAAGGCTATGAAAATTTTTTAAACCTAACACCAACCAGTGAATTGCTAGAAATTTGATTGATTTTCAATAAAATTATAGAACTTTAACTAACTGATGACCGATAATTCTGGAAATGCTACAACTTGAGTTATCGTTATATCTAAAATAAAAAATCTGATTTTTCAAATTTGTAAGCTTATTAAGGTTAACAGAACCAGTTGAAAGCTTGGAAGGTCTTTTTCAATACAGGGTAATTATTAATCACAGAATTCTCGGAAGAAAGGTTGGCGATTAGATAACCAGGCCGGTATCATATAACCTTTAATTTCAAAGCATGTAATGTAGATTAAGTTTTATGTTTTAAACATCCTTTAAAACATATTTAATAATAATAGTAATTTTTGCTAATTTTTTCCACTTCACTTAAGGGGGTAAATCCAATTACACGAGCAAAAATTATTCATTAAAAGACATTTTTTTTTCACAAAGAAGGTTTAATGCAATTATTATAAAACTTTGCACACTTGTTAAGGTATAAATGAGGAATTGCATATACCCAATTTCACAACAATATAATAGCAAACACAACAAAGCGTATATCATCATCATGTAACGATATAAAAAGACGGGTTAGGCGGGCACTTACTGTCCCACGATACGTCTCAAATATGTAACATGAAGTTAACGATACATAGTTTCTATAATATTTCTTTCTCTAGATAGAATCGCCTTAAAAGATGGGACGTCAGCTGTAAATATTTATATTTCGTATATTCGGAACATCATTATAAGATATCGTCACGTGATTCAAATGGAAGCCTTTATCCTGGATCGTAGTATTCCACTGACTACTTTCCCCTTCCACCTCTTCCCAACTAACTATCTAGATTCTAGAACATAGTACGTGAAACGTAAGAATTTATTCTTATAGACTACGCTTTCATGGAAAGGAAAGGAGAAGTGACCAGCTGTATCGGAGCACCCCTTTCACATAATTATGAGGCCAATAAAAACTTTCAAATGTGACTTTGATTCAGGATTATTTTATTCGAAGTTGTTGAGGTTGCTTTAAGAACAAATTGAGTTAAATATCACCTTCACCTTCATTTTTTCTCTCAGTGACTCTCAATTGGTAGACTCGCAATATAAATAGAATATTAACTTTTTCATATGCACACGATTATGAACTTCATCAATGAACGCGTTCACAGTGTTGATTTACACACATTTTCACGAATTTCTATAAATCGTGAATTTTGTAAGACTTTGTAATAATAAATAATATATAGCGAACACTACTGAATATTATTTAAAAATTACTAGAATTATTTTTCAGATATGTTAAAATCAAAGGAATGAAATACCACTTTCATGGCTTTATACATTTATAAAAAATCCACGCAAACATTTTATCATTGAAATATTTTTGCTTGGATATAAAGAAGTTTCTTTTTAAATTCTACAAATTTTCCCAATAAGTTATGCGGAATGTTTGATTTATAGCAAAACGGCTTTGAATTCGGGTTATTTTTTTTTTATCCTGCTTAACCTAAACTGTAATGTAACTTAATTAATTCGCAAACTTTTTCCCATTTGAAAAATACCGAGTGCCATTCAGGCTCAGAAGTAACCATAACCGGCCACATCGTAACTTTGTGCAGAAATCCTTCAGCTGACTGAATTGTAATATGAAATGAAATAATTGCATCAGAGATCCGATTGGAAAAGAAGCGAACATGATTAATTGACAAGATTTATGTGCTATGACTGAAGGAATGTGATTAGTGGGTGTGGTGCGTAGCATGCGGTTTGCTCAGGTAATAAAAATACCTTCTAAGCCGTTCAATAAAAAGATGTAGTGCTCAAGCCCGACATCAGTCACATGAGTGCGATTTTCTATTCAAAATAATATCAAAGGATTCCGATTACGTTTCCACACAGGGAGAATTATGCGCCGCTGAACTTTACCAGCCTCGATTCACCGAGATAGGTACTGTGATGTGAGGCGTTCGAATAATAAACCTTGTGAATTTATGCTTTTTTATGTCAATGCTTTTACGTTTACAAAGCCCAGTACCGATTGTACTTGTAAAAACTGTTTTTGGAATCATCATTTAATCTTCTGAGAGCGCTTAAGAGGTATACTTATAAAAGTATGTGATCCTAAATATTGATTTTTGGAAATTCTCATAGATTTTTTTTTAATAAACTCAGAACTTTGTATCCACTGGTTCCTATTTTTCTTTTTTACAAATACTAAATTAGAGATACCGAAAATCTGTTAATATTTGATTATTTTGTTATTTTGAATTCCGTTTATGATCATTTCAATACTACATATTTTGTTACAACCTCCGATAGAAAACATTTCGCTATTGCCAGAAGAATTGCATTAGCTTACTCATACTGATTAAAAAATATATACCATGACTTCATCATAAAGTAAGAAAACAGCCAGACAAACTCCAACTGTTTAGAAAATTATGGAAAGAAAGCTTATGAAAATATAATACATTTCGGTTTATCAAAATGATGATATTGATTACAAACACAACATCTCCAAATATTACTACACCTACTATTTAATAGTTAACAAATCGTGAATATATTTCCAGATACAAATGTCGCCCTATTGCACCCTATTAAGGCTATTAGCTATAATTTAATAACAACTCACCCCAATCTACATGCCTTCAATCCCAGCAATAAGATTTGCATTCTCGAAAATGTTAGAAACGGAAAAACTAGCCCCTATTCATATTTTCACCCCACCCAACCCTAGGTAAAACGTAGCCCCAGAAGTGAGTTCTACGTTCTCGAGAACGTTATAAAATATATATACAGTGGTGGACAAATAAATAGAGCCATAGTAACATATTTTTGTTTTCGTTGCATTTCAAGTTTATTATATAACAAAATTAAAATAATATCTTTCTCATATGTTCATCACATTACTCCAAGAGAATATACGAATTCATTTACTAAACATTTTGCATTTATAATATGTTAAATTAAAAAATAATTAGTAATATCGAATTTGGCTTGGACATATAATTAGAGCCAGTCAGAAAAATATCACGAATTCACAGCATTTTTGGTTTTTATGAAAGCTTACTCTTAGTATTTACTTGGTTGGAAAACCCCGTTGCTTCAAAACTTCGTGGCATCGGCGCTGCATAGACTCGATCAAACGTTGGCATCGGTCAACTGGAATGGCATACCAGTGCTCTTTGACTTTTTCAAAAAGTTCGTCCAAATTCTTGCATTTTTCTTGACTTACCGCAACTTTGACGTCCCTCCACAAGTGCTCAATCGGATTAAGATCAACACTGCTCGCTGCCCATTCGAGAACATCAATATGATTTTGTTGGGAGAATTGTTTTGTGATGTTGGCCGTGTGCTTTGGGTCGTTATCTTGTTGAAATTTCCAGATAACTGGCATGTTTTCCTCAGCCCACGGCAACATCACATCTCTCAGGATTTCAACATACAAAGAAGCTGTCAAAGTTTCACGTATTCGGTGAATTGGCCCAACGCCATTCCATGAAAAGCATCCCCAGACTTTTATATTACCACCACCATGTTTTACAACATGCGAAGTGTATCTGGGATTGAATTCGTCACCTTTTGGTCGTCTAACATAGCGTTTTGCACTGGGGGCTATTCTGTCGATCTTGGACTCATCACTCCATAGTACAAATTTCCATTGATTCGATGTCCAGTTCATATGGGAGCGCGCAAACTCTACTCGTTTTTTTCGTTGGCGTGTTGTTGTTAAAGGCCGCTTTTGCGCGACTCGTCCATGCAAGCCAGCTTCAACCAATCGACGTCTGACAGTGCGATCTGATATTGGAGCTTCAGTTTCATCCGAAATTGCACGATTAATATCTCGCGAAGACAATCGAGGGTCTGATTTGGACATCCTTATGATCTTTCGATCGATGCGAACTGAAGTTTTGCGCTTATAATCTTTTCTTGCGACATTGTCAGTGATCTGATAATTCCGATAATACTTTAACGCATTCTCCACCATCTTTTTGGAACAGTTTAATTGAAGTGCAATTTGCCGTTGTGATCTCCCTGACCTGCTGAGCTCTACAATCGATGCCCGCTGATTTGGTGTGCAATGTTTGCCTCTTCCCATATTTTCATGTACTATTGTTGTCGATTTTGTACATTAGCAAAATGATTTCTCTGAGAATTATCAATTACTTACCGAAAACAATGAAAAAAATATCACAAAATGAAAATTCCAACCGATTTTCAAACAGGCTCTATTTTTTTGTCCAAGTAAAATCTGAGGTTTACTAATTTTTCTGAAAACACTTTTACGACAATGTATTAATCAGGCTCAAAACGCATCAGTTATAATAAGTACAATGTGCGCAATCTACTGACAGCAATAAAATGCACCGTTATATTAGTCAATGCCGTAAAATGTGGTAAACGAGGCAATAGAGTGCGGTGGCTCTATTTATTTGTCCACCAGTGTATATGTACATCTTGTTGTTAGCTATAGTTTAGAAAAAAGTACCCCTATTATCTACCCCTAGGTAAAAAATAAACTACCCCATGGATCTCAGCCCTTTTAACCCCGATGCAAATATTAAACCCAAAAACGGATTCAGCACCCCCCGAAAAACGTTAAAATGGGTGATTGTATTAATTGTTTGTTGAGAAGGTAATTCTATTAATTTTATCCGCTTATGCAAAAAAAAAGATTACCCCTATACGTACACATATTGAGCTATTACATGAAATGCCCATTTCGTTTGATATAATTTTTTTGCAGCTCAATTCAAACATTGACTAACGAGAATCAGCTTTAATTTTCTTAACAATAATTGGATACCCTGTGAGCTTCAAAGCCAATGTCTGTACTTTCATTTGATATACTGGTTGTTACCCTTTCCGCAAGTATACCTCGGAAAAACCGCCTTTTAAACGCAGTTAACTACATCATAATGATATAAGTTACTGCTGAAAATGGGGTAACTTTGAGACTATACCATGACCTTGTACAGAATGGTAAAATTTTCTGCAGAACATACTATATTGCTACGGAGTCTTAGGAATAACAACAAATACCTTTTGGATATGAAGAAATACTTTCGAAAATTGATTTTTTCCGGGTCTTCGGGATCTCAGACCACTGTGCGACGTAAAAATTCCAATTTTCGAAATTTCATAATTAAATACTTGGACCGTACAAGCGACCAACAAAGTTGTTTGTCGCATATTTCAATTTTGACCCGGAATAAACGTTCCTGGAGAGTTTTATTAAAATCCGTGAGGAAACCTTAAACTTAATTTAAGTTGTTCATTGAGTACTAACCAAAAGATGTCTCCAAAATATCCTATTTAAAAAAAAAAGAACTATTTTCTCCAAAATACCAACAACTGCTGGCTTTAGCAGTTGTCCCCGTTCAATTTAATTCAATTCGATTTATTTTATTTAACCCTAGAACTACAAACCTATTTTTTTCACTTTTTAACTACAAACCGGGGTAAATATTTAACCCACGGGTTTTTTTTAATCTTAAAATGGTTTTCAAATCAGTAATTCGACTTGTGATTATATGAATTTTTTTGTTTTTCATGCTGAAGAGAATGGTAAAGAGCAAATTCAATTTTATTAAGGTTTGGTTAGTAACAAATCGATTTAAGCACGTAAAAGTGCTGAAAAACGGTCAAAACGTCATTTTACAAACATCTTATTTCAAAATTTCCAACGCCATTACAAAGGGGACACATTAGGCTTCGAGAAAAAAAAATACATCATAATATTTTGCCAAAAAAGTCTATTTATTTGGGACTCTGAAAATTGAAAAAACTAGGAATTTTATATACGAAAAATCAAATAAAAACCCATGAAATATTGGTCTTTAAGAATATATTTCGGTTTTTTTTTAATGCAAAATGTAATAAAAAGAGAAATTTGATAAATATCAAAAATAACTTATTCAAAGGCACCACAATCGCTGCAGTAGATAGATGACTCTGTGATTTTCGCAGGTCGGTTTCTTTATAGTTAAAATTTGGTTATAGACTTAATAATGTATCCCATCGTCCTACCTCTAACTTAGATTATACAAGAATGAATGCCACCAGATAGATTATAATACACCATCTTTAAAAAAGTTCTCCTAAATTTAATAGTTTCATAGTTATAGCTTAAAAAATGCCGGGGGTATGTTTGACCCCATCTGCGGAATTAAATTCTATATTTAAGTCTATGCTTGCAGACTTAATATCTATAAAATTGTGGCTCGCTTAGAGGATTTTCTCGCTGGGTTTTGTTTTCCAGATTTCTGCGTAGTAGGTCGTTTATTCTTCACGGTTTATTAAACACAACAGGCTTTAATGTTCATTACGAAAACATTTAAAATTATGGAGATTTTTATGAGTATTAAATGCCTGAGATGTACATTAATAACACACAAATCCTTTTTTTATTTGCAGACAGTTACCAGTACCAACTACAGTCGATGTGGCAGAAATGCTGGAACACAAACCAGAACTTGATGCACCACCTAAGATTTCGGGAACGCGGTCCACTGAAATCCTGGCGACCAGAGACCATGGCCGAGGCGATCTTCAGTGTCCTCAAGGAAGGACTCTCTCTGTCCCAGGCCGCCCGTAAATACGACATTCCATACCCGACGTTTGTGCTGTACGCGAATCGAGTCCATAATATGCTTGGGCCCTCAATCGACGGCGGCACTGATCTCCGGCCGAAAGGCAGAGGCCGACCGCAGCGAATCCTCCTCGGAATTTGGCCAGACGAGCACATCAAGGGCGTGATCAAGACTGTCGTGTTCCGGGACGCGAAAGAGCTGAAAGACGATAGCATGCACTTATCGTACGGTAGACACTCGGTGAGTGTTAAGAACGGTACAGTTAAAATCCCTGTCTTATTTGGTTCTTTATTTTAGCCTGTTTTTCCATTTCAAGAAGGAGCAATGAATTACCCCGGCGCCCCATGTTCGAACGGATTGCCCAATCAGCCGCCCTCATCTGTTGCTGATTCGATGACACCTGAAGCGACCGCAGCTGCGGTCGCTGCCGTAGCGCATGGGATACGGCAACAAATGCAAATGGCCGCGGCTGCCCAACAGCAACAGCAGCAACAGCAACAGCAACAACAGCAGCAGCAACATCACACAGATGCTGCATCGAATATATTCAACCTTCCGGCCCACATGCAGCATTCGGGAAACTCTGGAGTACCCCTACCAAAGCAAAACTCACCAGCGTCTGGTGGTCAAATGAACACAAATCAGCAGAGGCATACGTCACCATCCATACCAGGTCTTCCGAATCCCGCTTCAATGGGCCTTCCCGGAATTCCAAATATGCATATGGTGCCCGGCCTCAATTGTAGTACTAGTCAGGCAGCGGTCGCATCGGCGAGCTCCGTTTCACATTCTTCCAGCGCTGGTAATCAGCAGACGACAGTGACGCCGGCGCACCTCTCCCTAAGCACATCCACCGGGAGTGCGCAATCGAACGTGTCCCGAATCGAATCCCCTTCGGAATCGGCGCACGATCTACGCATGAACAGTCCCGAAGAGAGCCCCCTAAATTCCCCCCTTGGGATGCCCATGGAGCCGGCTGTTAATCTAGCGGTAGGTGTTAGTGGAATGGCCTACAAGCCCTCACGAGGCTACTCATCCCCTCGACCTGAACACCTCTTCCAGGAAGACATCGCCGACCTGGTTGGAAACACCTCCCGCAACTGTCCACCGAATATGAGCAGCTTCAAGGAGCCCCCATCGGGGATTAAAATTGAACCGATGGCGGAATGCCGCAGCGAGTAAGCAGGAAGAGATGCTCAGCAAAAAAAACATTTAATTTTTAACTGATATTTGATGTGCAATAGAAATAGTCTGTCTGCCTGCCTGGACACAACCGCTCCCTATGTTCGACAGATGCCTCCTGCCCCCCGACAGCAGTCCCCCCAACCACACAATTCATCACACTCTGCTTACATCGTCTAAGACAAATTTAGCTTGTTGACGCCAACAAGGGCGCCCCACACTCTCGGTGGAGGGAGCCCCTCCCCTCAATCGAGTCACTGGTTCAGAGATCAATCAACAACATTCCACACGGGACAACCGACAGAATGCAACAAACAGATGGACTCGCAAAAATCGCAGACATTCGCTGATTTTCCGTTTTTGGGCTATCGTAAGTTTTCAACAATTTCGATTTTAGTAACAAAAAAGCAGAGCAAACAAAATAAGCAAAAGAAAAAAAAAACATATAAAAAAAAGAACCACAGCAAGACGTGTGCGGCCATGCTTAGGAGAACTTTGAATGTACAAAAGAGACACACTTAACCGAGAAACCAACAAGACAAGATTAGAATAGAAAATGCCTTGGAAATTGTATTCAAAATTACGAAAAAAAAGAGAGTAAATTAATTTTTAAGCGTAATCTAAAAACAAAAAAAAAACAAAAAGGAATTAAACAAAATTAACCAAAAGAGATAAAACTAGCGGCACAACCTCTAGGGTAGTCGATTTTTATAAAACAAAAAAGCAAAACACAAAAATACATTGGCGCCAAACACCAGCAAAGGTTCCGGAGAATATCCAGAATCCAAGATGGGGGTGGGCGCTAATCAAAAGAAGAAGAACATTTGTTGACTAGATTGTAAATATTTATCGGCGCGAGCCAGGACACGAAGGACAAAATAGAAGGATGATATTATTTGACTGAGTTTCTTGTTTGGCACATGTCTTTGCTTTATCCTTTTGATCCTTTTAAATTTTTGGAAGGTTTTAAGACAAACGTTGTGTTTGCGCGGCCGGTGTACCGTATTCCACGCAGATGACTCGTTGCTTTGGGAAACGTTTTCTGAGCAACTTATTTCGCGCAATATGTTTTAAAGGTTTTATTTTGAAAATTATTTAATAACGCGATATATTTTTAAGCCTGTATGTAAAATTAGCCAAATTTTTTTCTTTTTTTTCAGATTCCGATTAAAGTACGTACTGCAAATTGTTTAGGGAAATTTATAATCTTATGAATTTTTAGAGTGAGTCGATGATGATTGCATAACTTGCGTAATATAATTTTTACTTTTAAATTATTTTCATTCATATATGATTTTGACTCGTATAACAGTTAAATTTACATATATCTATATAAAATACTCAAATTTACAGCAGCTACCATGTTGTGTTAAATTCCAATTGTTGTATAACAGTTAATGCTCTGTATAACAGTTAATGCACTTGTATAATAGTAACTGCACTGTAAAACAATACACTTCATAACAGTTAACTATATAACAGTTCTGACAAATAAAATTAGTGACATTAGTCTAATTAATTGCTTACAAACAGAAGCTATCGGTACCATATTCTTAAAAGGGCAACCCAATTTTTATGTGGTTTATGAATTTGTTAAATAATTTATCAACTCAAACAAATGTAAACTTGGTTAACATCTATAAAAGAATAAATATCCATTTGTTTTTTAAAAGATCACAATAATAGTCAATATAAAAAAAACAATTGAATTAACACTAATAAAGCAGTGTCAGTTCAGGTATAAGTTTTAAGGCAAACTAAGAAACATCACATTTTTTTAATTAGTCAAATCAACAACATCACTACTTTTTTTAAAATAATTATTCCTTTTTGCAACAACTCATTTTATTTATTATTACTATTATTGATTAGTGGGTCACGAAGGTACTCTAGATGCTACTCAATAATAGCGCGACCTATGAGATCTATTGTGCTAATTCCTTCTTTTTAAACCCCTTCTATGTCAAGATCCTTGAAGTTGGCTATAGTGCTCTGGGAACACTTTACACATCTTCTGGTGCGGTCATAGCCACTCTGAAGTGTGTTAGCCTTTGTCGACCTAAGGCTGGACATTGGCGTGCTCCGCTGTTTCTTCTTCTTCAAAGCACAAGCGATATGTATCTTCAATCTCAACACCTATCTTTTTGAGGTGGTACCTGAGGGCACAGCATCTTGTGAGTAGGTCGATTATGATCCTTAATCTCGACTTGTTGAGCGTAAAAAGTTTCATCGTCCTCAGCTTGGAGGGGTAGATGAATCTTTTCGCTGTTCTTAGTCCGGTTTAATTCTTCCAATGTAATACTTTATTGTTTTCTTCACATATCCTGAGGAAGAAGTTGTGGTTACTCTTGGCCAGACCACAGTAAGGATCCGGTCCAATGAATGTGGATTTCGCTCCCTCCTTGGCGAATTCATCTGCTTTTTCATTGACAATTATTCATTCGTGGCCTGGCACCCAAGCTATGGTAAGCCTGTTTGAATTGACAAGTATCAGCATTGACAGGCAGCACCACACCAAATTCGATTCTATAGTGTAGTTGAACAACTCATTTACTTTTAGAATTTTAGATCCTCTGGTTAGGGCTGCTTCACGTTGATAGCATATAAGATTTAAATGATTAATATTGTATGCCTGTTGTAAGCCCTAGCAAAATAATCTTACCGACTCACTTATTTACCTCTCTTTTTGACTTACAAACTGTCTGTTCCTCCCTCTGGTACTTCTAGTGGTTGGATACTATACGTGCAGAAAAAATACAGTATGGTCAATGTTATTAAAATGACGGCTGAGCAATATCGAAGCCTAGGTTAGTTAGATATAGTATGTCATTTCTATAAGTTCAATTATTTCTCGTTACTCTGAGATCAGGCAACGTATATTTTTAATTACATTCACTATTAGCCAAATTTTGTTGCATAAATAATTAAATAATTTAAATTTAGGAACATAAATGTTCCAGGTATAATCTAATCATCTTAGTATTTTTTTTAAATGTATCGACATTTTGATTCAATATTTTAGGGAAATCATCGATATTTCGATGTATCACTTGATATTCTAACAAAATTTATCGATACAAGAAAAATCGGGGAAAAGCAATTATGTAATCTTATAACTTATGTCAACCCATGCCAACTAACTAATTTATTTTTTAATCTATGTAAATTACCTTTTATTTTAAAAAGGAAAAATTTATTTCTGAAATTATAGATATGAACTTCCAACTAGATCAGTTAATTGGTTTCAGCGCTTAGCTAATCAATGATTATTGTTCATACAGTTATTTAAATTGCTCTAACACTATTTTTAGCCACATTTTAGAAAATATGTTTATGAAATCGAATTTTCAAACGATTACATTACACTAAGGATAAAGTTGGAAAAACAATACGAATCGGTAAATAGTTCTTTGCTAAATAATACAAAATAGTTACTATTTTGGTACAAAATCAATGCCCTAAAAACCTAATTTTCAAAGGAAAGATTTCTGGGCCAATTTCCAAGTACAATAGTAGATTCGAAGCTATTTTGGGGATGTGCATTCATTTGTGTTATATACACATCGTACCCTTTCGATTTTTCATTGGACCAATTTTCTGAGATAGCCTCAGTCCATAATTTTAAAGAGAGACAAACTAACGCATGTACATGTAAAAAAACGTGGTTATTTCTAGAATATATCCCACATACCCCATAATTATTGATATATCAACACAACAATAAATCTATTTCGATATATACTCTCCTCAAAGGGAAATTCAAACCATGGAAATTAAATTTTTAGACCAATTCAAGTGTATGCTTATATTTTATATCAAGCAAAAAGGGTGAGAAACAAACGAAGTAATTAATAAGTTAAACATTTTACTTCACTTTACTTTGGTAAAAAGTAAAATACGGATGCATTATTTGTTTCAACCTGTTCTAAATAACAAAATTCAACAAAATACACAATATGAGACATGAAGAACGTTATATTCGGCTTCAATATTTAGTTTCAAAATTATTATATTTTTTTTGTAGTCACTATTTTTATATTTATAAAGTATGTAAAAGCAATCATCAACGAAAATGCAAAAATTTATCAAAATTTCAAGTAGAAAGTGCCTTTTTCCCAAACAACATTTGCCAAAAGGTCATAAGTGTTGGTACGGTGACTGGCCGCGGTTAATGATTTACTTCAACATTACAAAATTGAAAATTAAGAAAATAAAATAAATTATGAAATTAAGGAAAATGTTCTGGTTGTAAGGAGTAAGGAGCTAAATTTAAGAAAATTCTAAGTTGAGTTTATATATAGTATAAAAATTTTAAATTAAACGATTAAAAGTAAACGGAAGAAAACATTTATTTTGGACGTAGTTAAATATTTGAAATAAGACGAGGTTGTGTCTGATTATTGTAAAACTGAGACTTTTTGTTAGGAGATTTTATTTTATCATTAAAGACTTTCGGCTGACCTTTGGATAATCAACTTTAGAAAGAAACAAATACATGCGTAAGCGACTTATATAAGATTTTTTTTTTTATATATTTTGATCACAATTTTGATTTTAAGCATTAATTTTAAGGCAACATTTTGATTCTTGTAAGAACATATAACTGATCGATATCAGCACACATATAAAACATAAAAACAACCACATAAAAAGCAGCAGCAGAGACCGACTCTCATGATTTTCCTAAATAGAAATACTTGAAGGACAACAAAACAGCAATATATTAAAAAAAAAATAAAAAGCAGAATTAACAGACATAATAACAGAAAATAAGCAGAGACAGGAATAACGTTTCAACAGCATAACAGCAACAACAGATGTAAGATTGTATTTAAAAACATTTTTTTAAATCTATTCATTTAAGAAAAGGCAGAATTTTATTAATTTATTGAAGAAACAAAGAAATCGAAATAGTGTGACCGATTTTTTTCGGGGGTCGGAACGCCTGAAAAGTGATGCTGAATGGGCGTAATTTCTAAAATAATGTGCTCAAAAATCGATTTTTTACGGTTTTTGTTTTTTAAAAACCAAAAGTCAATTTTTGAAATTAGTTCCTTCGATAATTTTCAGAGCTGCACTTCTTTCATACCTTTCTTTATTATTTTAGTACAAAAAAATAAGCAAGCATACACCTATTTAAGAAAATATATTATTATGTAAGGGCCACAGTCGGCATCACTTTCAACTGAAAACAATAGAAATGCCTCCGATCCCTTCATCCCCCTCCACTTTCCCTCTATCCACTATACCTAAAAGAAATTCTCTCAGACGTTCTAATTTCACTGAGACACAAATCCATAAGCGCTTGTATATAGAACCCAGAATCACCGAGAAACAATGAATAAGTAATTTAATTGCGGTTTAGTTCATTTGTAAATAATATCATTTATATATGTCCCCCATTCTCCGCCCACCCAGCTCCTCCTCCCCCGCATCCGTTCCTGTTTTTATGATTCCCAGCTCATTCCTACTGGGATAAGGGCTTGCTTTCACTTCACCTTTACGATGACCTCACGATTAATTTATGACGCCCGAATTCCCCGAATCTTGTTCTATTTTTACTCTTTCTTTGTTTATTGTTCTATTTGTATTTAGTTTGTAGTTTCGTTCATAAGTTAATTTTAATTAAATTACATTTCTTTTGTATTCGTAGCTGTTAGTCGAGGATAACACTGATTTTCGTGCAAACGCTCCATTCGACCGGTGCATTTGCAGGATATTTACCTGTCGTAAAAGTTAATAATAATTTTGACGATGTATTTCATTACCACTACGATTAAACAAGATTATGTTGACGAAATTGAAGTTTTTAGTTATTTTCCTTTTATTTTTTTTCTTACAGTTCCCATCTTCTCTGACCGTGCTGATGTAGTTTTTTCGCTACCAAAATAATTTTGATAAATATTTAATTTGAAAACTTTCAATAATCGTGACGTAAAAATAATTTGATTGTGTTGTTAGGATAAAATCAATTTAATGAATTTTAAAACGATAAAACTATTTATCTTAAGGCCTGTTTACATCTGACACTTTTGTCTCGGCGACACTCGACACTTCTGTCTGAATACGTGGACACTTTTTGGAATTTTTGTTGCATTAATGTCGTGAAAATTATGTATGTAATCTATTAAGTGCCAAGTATCGAGGGAAAAATGTAAGAACAGTTTACATCTAAATACATTAAGGGCTAGCGACTCCCCTACATACATCATAGCATAAAACTTAAGATTTTTCGTTTGTGTTCACACTATAGTAGGTTAGAACGATTGTGTGTTACAAACCTTAAGAACGGTGCCTTCAGCAGGTATCAGGTTTTAAAGGTGCACAAAAATACCAGGGTAAAACGTTAAAGCATAAAATCTATTTTTTTAATATGTTCATAGCGAACAATAGTATAAACTTTAATCAAAAATTGCGAGATAGTTTTAGCGGAGTTTTACTTCCGCCCGACGCATTTAAACTCCGACAAAAATTGGTGGTATTTACTTTACGTCATAGTCAGAGCTGTAAAATAATGCATTACTTTGGAATGCATTAACCTAGGCATTACAATTACAAGTAATGCAATTTAAAGAGGATTACCAGTATAGCAATTGTAATTAAAAAAATCGAATTACCATTACAATTATTGGTACTGGTACTTCACCATTACTATAATCACATGAGCATTACTTAGCATTAATCGGAATTACGTAGCATTATACGGCAATACTCTGTATTACTCAGACTTGTACAGCAGTATTCAGCATTACTCATAATAAAAAAAAATTGTCATTTTTATCTGCATGTGTCACTTATTTCTTAGAAACCCCAACATTCTTTGAAATTTTAATTTTATTTGAACAAATTACAGTTATTACACTTTTACTATTCAAAAATAATCTGAAATTTAGAAGAAAAATGAAAGTTTTTAAATAAATATTAAAATTTTTAATATTGTTTTCTGCGAAACTGAAATAGCTTGAAGAAATGTGGTTTGCAATATTAATATGTGGCTCTACTGTAATTCAAGATGTACTCGTGTAACTAAATCTACTTCATTCATAAATCTATAATATTTTTTTGAATAACTGAAAAGCTAGCGAACTGCTCTTAACATACCTTCTTCTTTGGTAAGGCTGAGTGCTACAGCTGTGCTGAGCAGTAAGTAATGCTAGTAATAGTAAGTAATGCTAAATAATGCTCATGTGAGTAAGTAATGCTAATAATGCTAAGTGATGCTCGTGTGATTACAGTAATGGTGAAGTACCAGTACCAGTATTTGTAATAGTAACTCAAGTTCTTTAAAAATACTATTACTAGTAATGGTACTGGTAATCCTCTTCAAATTGCATTACTTGTAATGTTAATGCATGTTATTGTTGAAGCCACTTTTTAAACCCTGGTCTTAGTATAAAAACAGAAAATTGTATACATATTATTGGTTATTCAACAATAGTATCCGTATAGGCCAGACACATTCGAAAGGTCAATTTCGCGTTTAACATCTCGATTCTAGAGTAAATGGTATCATTATTTGAGTAACCAAGTGTTCGTAATTTGTCATATGGAAAGTTAGTTATTCATGCAACGCTCTTCAACAACAACAAAAAAAAAAAATCTATTATAGTGATCACTTTGAAAATGCAGTAATTTTTTAACTTGGCAGTTCCACATAAAACTTGATTGCATGACTAATTTTCCATATGGCAATAAACGAACACTTTGTTACTCCAATAATAATACCAATTATATTTCAGAGAAAAGAAATTTTAAGCGCGGTCGCTGGCTCTCACTGTGAAAAGCCTATAGTGTAATAAATAAAATGTGGGCCAAAATTTGGAGAAATATAGGAAAAACGTGTCTTCTCCATTTACATTAAGCAATTTTCACGTTATTCTATATCAGCTTGTAAAAAAGTCGCGTAGCCCCACAATTTACAAAAAAAATATTTGCTAAGTTCCTAAAAGATTTTTCCCCTCTCTTTCGCACTCTGGAGTCACAGCTAAAAAAAGAGTTCCAAAATTATGATGAATTGTTACTAATTTTTCACTTTTTGTTCTTAAAACCATTTTTCATTTATGAAGACTAGTAAAATATAAATAATGTTTTCTTAAATCATACACTGAAAATTTAATGAAAACAACCAACTGACTGCTTTTAACGTTATGTTACCTCTTTCTTGTAGTCCGCCATTTATTAATGCAATGAGGACCGTGTTAAGTGTTATCCACTTTTTGTTAATGCACTATTAAACACACAAGTAACAATTTAACCAAGTTTCATCCCTTAATAATTAAGCCCCAAGGGGTGAGAATTAATTTTAAAAATTTCGAAAAAAAATTAATATCTTTTGAACACGTTAACCGATTTGGATGGGATTTTGATATGTTGTAGACGTTACAGAAGCGCATCACAGAAAACTGTATATAACCTAAAAAAAATTGTTTTTCTTTTTTAAAAAAAAAATTTTCAGCCATTTTGAATTTTGGTACAATCACCGAAATTTTGGTATAGTTTCCTAAAATAGTATTTTATAATATATTTTTCAGATTTTTCTTCCACTGGCGTGACACCTAAAAAAAATAAAATGTCGATTTTTATTGGTTTTTTGTAGGTTATGACTGTACGGCAAAATCGTCAAAAATTGTTTGTGACTTTCTGGCGTAGTTTTTTACAATATATATTTTTTCCTGGGTCTTTAGTCAGACTGAGAATTGGGCATACACGGCTTACCCACGAATATCTCCTACAGCGCCAAGACCAACCCCTTTGCCCACACTGTACACAACCCCTCACAGTTATCCACATTCTAAACTCCTGTCCAAAATCTCTTAGTTACATTTCTTCTCCAAACCTCACAATCAAAATTTTTAAAATTAATTCTCTGTGTGTCGTACATAAATTCGGGCAATAAGTGTCAGATGTGAACACGGCCTTAAGAAAAGAAATCTACTTTATTTTATTTACTGTATATTAACTAAAATTAAAAATGAACATAATCTTAGGGATTATTAATTTTCATACTTCGCCGAAGCTAAGTTCTCAAAAGAATCGGATTAAAAAAAAACTGCATAATGCGTGTTTCTGTTTGATTTACGCCTAGATGTCTGCATACTCTATCGTGTACCTTGAAAAACTATAATTTCAAAAAGTCAAACCTTTACTGATTAATCGTCTGATAATTGCACTTTATAAAATGACAAGAAGAACAAAAATATCAGTGATCTTAAATTCCGCATTCAATCAATTTTGATGCTATTCTCTTAAAGTTGAAAGCTGTTAAAAGTTCAGTCATCAGATTTAAAAACAGCTACTCTTAACAGTCCATAATATTGAATTTGTAAAAATCGCAAACTTTTCTACAAATTAATATCATTATCATTATTATTTGTTGTTTTACCACACTAAGTTTACCATATGGACACTTATTTCAGTATTTTAGGCTCTATGGCCTCTTCAACAGACCTCCCCTCTACACAATTTTAAATGCATTTTCTTATTTTGGGTAAATCCACAACATAATAATACATACATACATATATGTGGGAACTATGTGATAAAACCGGACTAAAATCTAAAAATCGAACAAGAATGGATTGAATAACTTTCAATTTAAAAATATTGTATAAGATTAGATTTCAATTTATTGAAAGAAAAAAGATTATCAAGGACTAGCGTGTTTCAACTATTACAGATAACGATATCAACTTTTTATGGTACACTACCAATCAAAAGTATTTTCGTACTTTAAATAACTGTCTTGTCTACTATTATTAAGAAACAATATGCTAATACCACTTTACTAAAAACAACCAAATATTTTGGGATTTGTTTCTGTGAGACATCATGCTATTTCTATTTCGGGTTGAGCAAATACTTTTGAACGGTAGTGTATATTTTTAGTTCTTTTCTTTCAGTTTTAAAAAAAATATTTTGCAAATCGGAAGAGTCCAAATAATTGCCAGTTTAAACTTACGAACTGCTTTCAACTTTCATTTTTATGTACACGTACAAGTGACATATCATTTTTATATCATTTTTCCATATATTGCGATTGTGGAATCACATTACATCACGATTTTGGGAAAAATACAAAATATGAAAAAAAGAAGGATATCAAAATTTTAAAAAAATTTAAAAAATAATGAAGACTCGCACAAGTTTAAAAAAACTCAACAGAAAATATAATTAGCCTTTAATACTTATTGAAATCTTTGGGGATATTCGGTTTTCCACGCATGTGCGCCAGCTGTGCTTAATTCACTTTTTTTTATTGGTCAGTAAATGAGAAAGTTTTTAAAGCTTTCATATTGTCCTCTATAACGAAACCCTAGAACTCGTTTAAGATTTCAGTTTTCACACTCAATTGTAGAATTCACCTTAACAAAAGCATTACTGAATCGTGCAGTCGGAAGCAGAAAATTACTTCTTTAACACTAAACGTTTTGGTACTTTACGTATTCTTACTATATGTTGTCATTTGACCCGTTATGAAATAAACGTTGAATTTTAGAAAAAAAAATCTTAATTTATTAAAGGAAATAATTTGCAACATAACATCTGATTTCTATTAAAATAATCAAACGTGTATTTTCATTTTTAGATGAGCGCAAGAAATAACAATGAATGTACGATTTTAAAGTAAATTTTGAAAGGGGTCGTTTCATCCCGCCTGGTACGTTTAGTGTTAATCCAGTTTTATTAACTCAAATTATACGATATACTCCAAAAGACAAAATTTAGTTAAAAGTTTGTTAAAAACCTTATGGAAACTATTTCTTGCAAGCAAATAAAGTGAATAATAAGAATTACTCCTAGAACGAGGTAATGGGTATGTATGACAACAAATTCCGAATTCAAAGTAGAGTAATTATGAATACAAAGCAAATTATTTAATTGAACTATCTGAAAAATTATAAAGAAAGCGAAAAAATTACATCAGCCTTATCCATCCCTTACAAAAGCGCAAATGTCCCAAAAGCCCACTATTCGTTGTGAACAAAAAAAAAAAAAACTATTTCGCAGGAAGGAATCCCCCCGAAATAAAAGTAAAAATATAAATAAATGAAGATATTATACATATAGTGTAACGTGAATAAACTACTAATCATAGGACTTTTGATTTGTTTACTCCTCTTCACTGCGGTTGCCTGACCCAGTATTCTCGTTGCTATTTATCATTTTAAGATCCATAACTACTTAGGTACAAAGGTAAAGAAATATTCAACTGATAAATATAAACAAAGAAATCATTTTAAAATTGAAAACTCTTAAGCAGAATTATATATGTGTTTTAATAGAGAAGTGATTTTGATTGTCTTGATTGGTAGAAGAAGGACGACGCCGAGACCGCAGCAGAAAATAAACTGTTTGAAGAGAATTAAAAGTTTCGACCGAATTTGGGACCTTCTTCCACCAGCAGTTTTTTGCCTCGATAGTAAAATAATAAAACAGATTAACAGATATATTTTATTTTTGTTTTGTTCACTGGAATCAGCAGCTAATTCGGACGCTCTCGAAATTTAAGAATTGTTTTAGTTTTGTCTGGAAAGAGCCGAAATTTCTATTCGACCTTGTTTATTTTCGAAATTAACGTTATTTCAAGTTGTTCTTTTGAGGTTATTCAATTTTTGTGTACTGTGTACAAGATTGTACGAAGTATGGAGAAATAAAATATCTAAAAATTAAAATATATGATGGTTTTATTTACTATGTTCACCTAAGATGGATGTTTAAATACTGTTCGTTAACTTTAAAATATTCTTCGTTAAATCAAAGTAATCTTCCGAAAAGCTTGGATGTGTGGATCGAACTGTTATGGACTAAAATATCAAAATATAATTTTATAATACGTAGTTCGATTTCGTATTTTCTGGAGATTTACAGGAGGATGTTTACCCTTACATTAAATATACGCCAATTAAAATTTGGTGTTAAAGATGATAAATTGGTAAACATTAATGTTGAAGAAACTGTGGATTGGAGTTGTTTATTTAGATTTGGATTTATGATCAAATAAAAGAGTTTTTTATGTAAGATTGATTATTAATTTCAGAAGTAACTGGAACTGATAGTTATTTTCGAGTTGAAAACTGTCAACTACTCGTATTTTGTTATATCAGAGGAAGGGTGATAAGCTTGTTTTTAAGAATTTACTGGTTTTATTTAAAGATGAGCTTCAAATAAATTGTAATCCATACTTGTCTTTCGATAATAAACGGTTTATAAGTCTGGTAAGTAGAACGACCTATAGTATAGAGAATCAAAGTATCCTTGGTTTCCTTTAAAATTTTCCTTTTGCGACGCAATATCTGACATCGGCACGAAGGTAACATTTGGAATAGATTGTAAATGCGGATGTAGAAAATCCATAGGTAGTAATATAGTCCGACAATCGCCGTGAAATAACATTGCTTCTTATAACGGAAGATCCGAAGTCGCTACTCGCCTTAACTACTAAACTATAACTTTTACGCGAAAATGATGTTCTACTAGTTATAATTAGTAGAATAATGGAGGAATACCTTTCTTATGATCTGAAAAATGTCATAGTGGCAAGTTACAATTAGTGGAACATCATTTTTCCGTAAAAACGATAGTGTAGCAGATTCGCCCTGTGGAGCGGAATGAATGGGCTCTACCGCCATAAGAAGCAATGTTATTTCGCAGCAATCATCGGACTACATCACCCCGCAGATGTAGTAGTGAGCAGGTCTACTTCACGAAATGGGAATTTCTGCTAGAAATAGTTTATAATAAAGAAGGCATAAGTGAGAAAAATACAAAAATTTTGGGGGAAAATTGGAACAATCCTGCAGGGTGAACCTAACAAAAATATTTTATGACAAAAATTTCCACAGCCACACACCAAACACGTTATATTATGCTTACTCATCACTTATCTAAAATATATTTAATTTTATTTAATTGGCGCTTAAAAAAACACTTGTTTACTTAAACAGTTTGAAGCTTGTTCACATTTACGAAAAAATCAAGACCACCCACACCCTATACTTTGCTCAATCCCGCTTAGAGCTGTAAAAATTGGCATTACCAGTAACATGCATTACCATTACAGGAATGCAATTTAAAGATGATTACCAGTACCATTACTAGTAATGGCAATGCAAAAAATCGAATCACCATTACAGTTACTGGTACTGGTACTTCACCATTACTGTAATCACATGAGCATTACTTAATATTACTCGCCAATATTAGCATTACTTACTCACATGAGCATTATTTAGCATTACTTACCATTACCATCATTACTTACCATTGCCAGCATTACTTACTGCTCAGTATAGCAGTAGTACTCAGCCTTACTCAAAATTATTACAATAAACATGTTTGAATGAATATTAAAATATATATGAGGCATTCTTTGTGAACGGACCACCCCCTGGCTGTCCAAAAATGGTAGGCTCCATTTAAGGTCTACCAAGGCTCAAAAGAAAGGTTTTGGTTTCTACTTTCGAATGCACACTGGCTTTCGAAGAGTCCGCCTATACAGAGCCCAATATGGCGGCTAAAACCACGTGACCTCCATTACTTTTACTACTTATGATGCTATAAAATCGGTCGCATCATTCCGATTGAGGTCTACAAAGGCCCAAATGAAAGCTTTTGACTTCTGCTTTCAAAAGCCGTATCGCATTTTTTCGCATATTTTTGGATTGCTTCAAATCCAATATGCCCGCTAAAACCACGTGATCTTTATAATTTTACCACTTAAAATAATACAAAATGGCTCGCAGCATTCCGATTGAGCCCTACAATGGCTTAAATGAAAGCGATCTTTGCAATACAGCTTCTGAAAGCAGAAATCAAAAGCTTTCATTTGGGCTTTTGTAGACCTCAGTCGGAATGGTACGACCGATTTTATAGCCTCATAAGTAGTAAAAGTAATGGAGGTCACGTGGTTTTAGCCGCCATATTGGGCTCTGTATAGGCGGATTCTTCGAAAACCAGTGCGCATTCAAAAGTAGAAATCAAAACCTTTCTTTCGAGCCTTGGTAGACCTTAAATGGAGCTCACCATTTTTGGACAGCAGGGGGTGGTCCGTTCACAAAGAATGCCTCATATACAGGGTGTCCCAAAAAAGACTGTCAAGCGGTGGTCCATAGATAGAGCACCCCCTGGGGCACCCGAATAACCCCCATGTATGTTCTACGATTTTTCGTAGTTTACGAGTTATGTATTTTTTTTTAATTTTTCACTTATTTTCGAGTTGCAAGACAATTATCGTCATACTGAAGTGAATAATTGATATAAATTCTCAATTCTTTTTTCATTATTTAGCTAAATATTGTGGCATTCGAGCATAAAGATAATCTGCCTCGAAACCCATACCATTACGGCATAAAATAAAATAGTTTTTACATAACAGGAAAAATATAACCAGTACCAATACTTTCAAGGGCATTTAAAAAAAAAAAGTCACATAGCTTTCTTAACCCATTAATGCCTGAATAACAAAAAATTGTACGGCAACTTCGAGGCGCTAACTTTTATCGAAGGTGTGGTCAATTCTTATCGAGATCAACTTTTCTAGACGTATTTTAAGTCGCCCGACACGATCCAACAAAAAAAAAAAGTTAAAAAAATTATTATTATGGTTTTTGTGCAATATTATGTAAATAAATACCTTTTTCACGTAATTTTTTTTCGAAAAAAGACTGATTTAGTCGGGAAAAAACACCTTTTTACTGCAATAAAGTGCATAAAACGTGTTATTAGGACTTAAACTTCAAAAATATGCAGGCATTTAATCAGTAATCAGTGACCCCAAAAACTCCGAATACCCACTTTTTTTTCGAGGAAATTGAGAATTTTGCCAAAAATTGTCCGCCATCTTGGATCCGCCATTTTGAATTGCGAAAATCTGATAGCAAATTCGTAATCAGTGACCCTGAAAACTAGTGTATATACATTTTTGGGAATAGTAGAACATAGTGAGATAAAAAAAGTGATCGAAAGTAATGCAAATATGCGTAGAAGATAGTTTACAATGTTGCAATTTTTATGCAGCCTAATATTTTTAACGAAAAAAATGCCTACATATTTTTGAAGTTTAAGTACTAATAACAGGTTTTATGCACTTTATTGCAGTAAAAAGTTGTTTTTTCCCCACTAAATTTGTCGTTTTTTCGAAAAAAATTACGTGAAAAAGGTATTTATTTACGTAATATTGCAAAAAAACAATAATAATAATTTTTTTTTTACTTTTTTTTTTGTTGGATCGTGTCGGGCGACTCAAAATACGTCTAGAAAAGTTGGTCTCGATGAGAATTGACCACCCCTTCGATGAAAGTTAGGGCCTCAAACTTGCTGTAAAATTTTTTGTTATTCAAGCATTAATGGGTTAATCCAAAAGCATTTTAAAAACTTCTCCATTTCATCAGCTATTTATCCTGTAAATTTTATTGAGCTATCTCTGTGGCATCATACTTAAAAATCGAAATCAAGTGTATCAAGTCTAAAAACCAAAGAATTTGAATTCGTTCAAAATTTGCTTTTTTTTTACAAAAAATTTCAGTGTTGAGTTTGTAATAATTAGAACATGACGAAAGAACTCACTTTTCGCTAAAATAAGGAATGCGTCATGCGACCGAGGCACGGCAACCTCAGTTGGATTTGGTTGGACAAAAGACCTTGCAAGAGTAAAAAAGAGACAACTAATGTAAATTTTGTATGAACTAGAGAGAGATGGTGAAAACTTACCCATTTCATTAGCTACTAATTGAATGCGCAAAATTTATAAAGCAAAATATGTATAGGTAAGATGATATAGGTACATAGAGATACTACGGCATATCACCTAAATTTTGCTTTAAGTTTAATATTTAAAATTTTACTTATAAATAAAACCACGTAAAATGTGTTTAAAATAATTTTATTTTTCATAGCACTTACAAGAAATTTTCAAAATGACGACCTCCTTGTTTAATACATATGCGACATCGGCGAAAAAAATTTGCTTGTAGACCTCTGAACGCAGTTATGTTGCTTTTTTAGTTTTAATTTTATTTTTAATTGTTCCAAGCTTTGTAATTTTTGTGTGTATACCAGCTCTTTGTAGTAACCCCATACAAAAAAGTCAATGGGGTTCAAGTCAGGCTTCGACCAATCCACCTATCTCTAAAATTTCTGTTTAAATAGGCTCGAACAGCACGCGCATAATGACATGGTGCGCCATCGTTTTGTAATACCATATGCTCAAGACTCTCCAGATCGACATCTTCTAAAAGCCGATTGAGCTCTTCGGTCAAAAAATGTAAGTATGACTCACCATTCAAGCGGTCTGGTATTTGAAAAGGGCCAATCAGTTCTCCATTGATTACCCCAGACCATAGATTGACACTGAACTGTTCTTGGAAGTTTGATGGGCGTGCGAGGTGAGGATTTTCGAGACTCCACGAATGGTAATTGTGCATATTAAAAATCCCATTTCGTCGAAAATGGGATTCGCCATAAAATAGTTTTAAAAAAGTTTTCATTTTCTGTTTGTCGGTGTAACATTTCTTCACAGAATTGAACTCTTCTTGCGTAATCTTGCGAACAAAGAGTTCTTTGATCATGTTCTAATTATTGCAAACTCAACACTGAAATTTTTTGTAAAGAAAAGCAAATTTTGAACGAATTCAAATTCTTTAGTTTTTAGACTTGATACACTTGATTTCGATTTTTAAGTATGATGCCACAGAGATAGCTCAATAAAATTTACAGGGTAAATAGCTGATGAAATGGAGAAGTTTTTAAAATGCTTTTGGATTAAGAAAGCTATGTGACTTTGTTTTTTTAAATGCCCTTGAAAGTATTGGTACTGGTTATATTTTTCCTGTTATGTAAAAACTATTTTATTTTATGCCGTAATGGTATGGGTTTTGAGGCAGATTATCTTTATGCTCGAATGCCACAATATTTAGCTAAATAATGAAAAAAGAATTGAGAATTTATATCAATTATTCACTTCAGTATGACGATAATTGTCTTGCAACTCGAAAATAAGTGAAAAATTAAAAAAAAATTCATAACTCGTAAACCACGAAAAATCGTAGAACATACATGGGGGTTATTCGGGTGCCCCAGGGGGTGCTCTATCTCTGGACCACCGCTTGACAGTCTTTTTTGGGACACCCTGTATAAATAAATATTATATGCATAAGTTACACGTAATTTGTAAACACATTTTGAACTTTTTAACTATATTTGATAGACAAAACGGCTGATTTCTAAAGCGGTCGGAATTAGGTTAAGCGGTGGTCGGTATTAGGAAACGAAAGCTCTTGTAGTCGGAAATAGGCGCATCTGACCTCTTTGCTTCATGCCAGTTTAAAATGTTATTTTAATACATTTTGCAAATAGAAAGAACCATAACAACATTTTTTAAATTCTTACATCACTTTAATTTCAGGATTTGCCTTTATAGATTGATTTTAATGTATTACTCGCTTCGTTTAGGGAAAATAGATAAGGAAGGAGTTTGGTGGTCGGAACTAGGCCACTTTACGTTAAAGCTGCATTCTTTAACAACTCTGTTATGTAGTGCCCCCTTTGAGGAGGAAACTAATGGAGTTGGCATTGTAAGGATTCAGCGTAGCCACTTTTAAGTTTTGCCTTGAAAACCAGTGAAGGCGTTAAAATTTTTCGGTATATCTGATTACCAGTTAACTTATGGGCGGTTAAATTTGGAAATTACATGAATTAAAATATTTTAGCAAAATTTAATGTAAAAAATTAAAAATAATAAGACGGAATAAATTATATATGGTTTAGCATTGATTTGGGAAATTCCACTTTTTTCCTAAATTTGACGACGTCTATGCGCCAGCGGACTCCCAAAAATGGCAGCCATCCCGAACGTAAACAAAAGTAAATCTTTGATGACTTTTGCGAAAATTATTGATTAAAAGCTCCTTTCTTCACCATGCAGAAACTATAATTTTATTGAAAACCTTCCACTTTTTGTACGTACTTATGAAAAGTTACACCGTCTGGTCTATTCTTGGTGCTATTGTTGCACGAACAAACAAGGCACTTTCTCACCATTTTACTTAACAAAAGCTCACAAAATTACACCAAAATAAACTTTTTGTTCCTTTCTGAGACACGATAATATTAATCCGTTTTTATTTATCCGAAAAACTTCAGTTTTTTCACAAAAATTATAAAATCGCCGTGAACCTCAAAGTTGCCGCTCGAAAATTTGACAGCGAGTGACCACAATGGCTGCCCTAAAAGCAAAGTGCACACACATAGAAGAAAGTTTTCAGACTACGACTGCTGTACCAAAACCCCCGGGAATAATAAATACAAGCCGTGAAGTAGACCTGCTCACTACCACATGTATAGGGTCATGTAGTCCGATGATTGCACCGAAATAACATTGCTTCTTATGGCGGTATAGCCCATTCATTCCGCTCCACAGGGCGAATCAGCCAAACTATCGCTTTTACGAAAAAGTGATGTTCTACTGACTGTAACTGGGGAGGAATAACGTTCTTATGGTACCAAAATCATTATAGGGGTAAGAACAAAATATTAAAGATATTGTAGCTCAAAAATTACTCTTACTGCCCATCGAACAAATTACAACGGAAAGTCGTGCTGTCAAGTCGATCTGCCGCTGCTGTTTTGTTCGAGGAAATGGTTAGAGTTGTGTTTAAGTGCAAAAAACTCTAATATTTTGTGCTTGCCACTATAACGTTTTTCAGATCACTAGAAAGGTATTCCTCCATAGTTATAGTTAGTAGAACATCATTTTCGCGTAAAAGTTATAGTTTAGCAGTTCAGACGAGTTGAGTGGCATACTTTGGATCATCCGCCATAAGAAGCAATGTTATTTCACGGCGATTCTCGGACTACATCACTACGTATGCATTTTCTACTTCACGGCTTGTGTTTATATGTATTCCCGGGGGTTTTGGTACAGCCAACTATAAACTATAACTTTTACGCGAAAATGATGTTCTACTAACTATAGCTATGGAGGAATACCTTTCTAGTGATCTGAAAAACTTTATAGTGGCAAGAACAAAATATTAGAGTTTTTTGCACTTAAGAACAACTCTAACCATTTCCCCGAACAAAACAGCAGCGGCAGGTCGACTTGACAGCACGACTTTCCGTGGTAATTTGTTCGATGGGCAGTAAGAGTAACTTTTGAGCTCAAATATCTTTAATATTTTGTTCAGAGTTGTAAAAGAATGCAATCTTTTCGGCAAATAATTCTTTTGATTTATGTGAAAAGTATTTCAATTCATTAACTTCACCTAGATACTGGGACTTACAGAAACCAAATCACCATTCATTTTGAAGTCATGAATGGTGCAATCATTTCAAGCAATCAAAAGCTTGAAGTCATGAGAATGCAAAATCTTGATTTACTCACATTCTTTGAAGTCCCATGAAGTCATTGAATTCAATTGAATTCAATTGAATTCAATTGAATTCACTAACAAGCAAACGTTCTCAGGTGTGTCTCACCGATTTTCTTGATTTTGTGATATGTGGTAGAGCATCGAAAATTATTGGACACGTATTTTTTTTTACGTGCTAACTCCTCCATTGAAGGGGTGAAAACCACCCTTAAAGTTAACCCCCAAAAACCATTTTTTTAAATATCTTGAAAACTAATTAAAATTTTACAACAATACCAAGTGCGCGTTTTAGGTTGTATTATAACAATATTGTGAACTGTATTTTGGACCCAAAGGGCTGCAACCCCTAAGTAATTTTGAGGTTAAATACTATTTTTCAGCGTATTTTTTATCTGTAAAAATTCCTAAATTATTAGAATTTGAGCCAAAATATTTGGATAAAGTAGGTAATTGAAAAATATAGTTGACCTGTTTTGAAAATAATCAATCTTAAGAGGGTGAGCGGGGGTAAGTCACCCCCGACTTGCACCAGAGCTAGATTTTGTCAATTTTCCTGATTTCGTGGTATCTTGTAGAGCATCAAAAAATATTAGACATGTATTTTTTTAAAATACCATCTTCCCCTTTTAAGGGATTAAAACTACCCTTAAAGTTTACCCCGAAACAAAATTTTTTTTTTTAATATTTTGAAAACTAATTAATGTTTACAAAAATATCAATTGCACTTATTATGTTATATTAAAGCAATATTGTGAACTGTACTTTGGAGCAAATTGGCTGCAAGCCTTAAGTAATTTTGTGGGTAAATGCATCTTTCAACGTATTTTTATTTTTAAAAATTCTTTAATTATAAGAATTTATTGAAAGGTTGAATTCTATCTTATAGTTCACTTGCAACAAATATCTTTTTACTTTTTTGGTATTTAATAAATTATTGAATTTCGCGACCAAACCACCTGCATCTATTTTATTATGTTTTCGAAGGTTAATTCAACTCCACTTTCTAGTTGAATCTATAAAAGTGAAGAGTAAAGTAGTTGAATCAAATATCTTTATTTATTGGGATTTAGACTACACATAAAAAAATTCTAATCCTGATTATGCGATTTTATTTCATACAAATATTGCTCGATATAATAAACGACATAAATACGATTTTTGTATACAAAGTATTCAACGAGATTCGTATAAATTTTATCCGAGATGTTTTCGGTTTTCGGATTTGGAAAAATTACGTAAGACATTTTTCGGATAGTGTAATACTAATGGATGAAGATTTATATCTACATTTGCGGAATAATATAATAAAACTACAATAGTCCATAATCAACTTTCTTCCCCAAGATACATGAATTTATTCAAATATTCATGGTACAAGAGTGGCTATACCGATGCATAACCTGCAAAGTTCGAAAATCCAGTTAAATTCGCCTTTAGATCACAATCTAGTATTCGCTGCGAAATACCAGGGTGTAAAAATGTAGCAATTTTAAGATGTGCATGGTGTAAAAAGTCACTGTGTCTTAAACATTTTTTTGAAGATTTCCACTTTTGCTCCAATTATATGGCGTAATCTGGTACTTTGTAAAAATTAGTCACATAAATGTAATTATACATAAGTTTAATAATGACAAATAATAATTATGACAATAATAAAAATATAATAATTTAACTAAATTTAATATCTTTACAAATCCAACTTAAAGAATGTATATAAATACTATAGATAGAAAAATATATAATTTATAATTTTAATAAAATTAGTGCACTTACTTTTATAGCAAAAAATTAGTTTTCAAAATATAAGGGTAGTTTTCACCCCTTGAATGGAGGAGACGGTGTATAAAAAAAATGTCTAATACTTTTTAATACTCTACAACATACCACGGAATCAGGAAAATTGACAAAATCTAGCTCTGGTGCAAGTCGGGGGTGACTTACCCCCGCTCACCCTCTTAAGATTGATTATTTTCAAAACAGGTCAACTATATTTTTCAATTATCTACTTTATCCAAATATTTTGGCTCAAATTCTAATAATTTAGGAATTTTTACAGATAAAAAATACGCTGAAAAATAGTATTTAACCTCAAAATTACTTAGGGGTTGCAGCCCTTTGGGTCCAAAATACAGTTCACAATATTGTTATAATACAACCTAAAAAGCGCACTTGGTATTGTTGCAAAATTTTAATTAGTTTTCAAGATATTTAAAAAAAAACGGTTTTTGGGGGTTAACTTTAAGGGTGGTTTTCACCCCCTAAACTTGCGTATCCGCAGATAAAAAAAAATACGTGTCCAATATTTTTCGATGCTCTACCACATATCACAAAATCAAGAAAATCGGTGAGACACACCTGAGAATGTTTGCTTGTTAGTGAATTCATTTGAATTCAATTGAATTCAATTGAATTCAATGACTTCATGGGACTTCAAAGAATGTGAGTAAATCAAGATTTTGCATTCTCATGACTTCAAGCTTTTGATTGCTTGAAATGATTGCACCATTCATGACTTCAAAATGAATGGTGATTTGGTTTCTGTAAGTCCCAGTATCTAGGTGAAGTTAATGATTTCAAACCAAAAAAAGCATTCATTTCCAATGACTTCAAGTAATGCATTCCTAAAAGAATGCATTCTTTTACAACTCTGGTGTTCATTCAGCCCGAGTAAATTAGAACTTCATGTGTCACAGCTAAAAAATGTGCCGAGTCCCAGCTATTTTGAAATCTACGTTTATAAAAATTAATTGAAACTGCATCGCTGAACAAGTCTATTTGATTTCACTGATTTAATGTAAAACCCTAAAACGTTTCCCTAACTACTACGAGTATATTAGTCATAATTTAATGAATCGAGCGCATCGACTAAACAGAAAAATGCCAGTTGATGCCGACCAGCCTGATTCGTGACGTTTGGCGACGGTTGTTGGTGTGGGTGATGGACGACTACACGAAAGCGACAGATCTCGCGGACCGAGCGATTTTCAAATACTCTGTTAATTAAATTTATGAATTAAGCGGCCTAATGATAACTCGAGCAAGGAAGGAAGCAGTGCAAGTTCGGTGAAAGAGCAGTGAGATCGACTCAGTGTTGCGCGAAAGCGGCCGCGGGACCGATTCTAGGATGACAGCCACGGGGCCCAGCTACCTCCGGACACGACGGGCTCTTTATTGATCTGTGAGGCGAGCTGCGGCTGAAGCAGAAGCAGAAGAACAAAAACTTTGCGAGCTCGGGCGGCCGCGGGCCGAGCGCAGTTGGATAATAAACGCAATTTTGTACGGTGGACTAAATGAGTGAAATATTTTTGTATGTTCAGTAGGCTTAGGTATGAATCACGGCCGGGACCGAGCTCGGAGGGGTGACTAAACCACTAAAGGCGACCTTTTGTTTTGTTTTGGTCCTCCAGATAAATCCGGGCAGAAGTTCTCTTGTCGACGGGAAGAGGAAGAGCACACACTATGGACGGACAAAGGGCGCGCGATATTCTCTCACTGCTCCAGGAGCGGATTGTTTACCTCACGGGGGGGAGGGACAGGCGGGGCGGCCCGCTGCTCCTGTTCCCTGCGAATCCTCGGAGGGAGCGCCTCAAACCCGAGGATCTCAGAAGACTGCTTAGCTATATGATTATGATTCCGAGGTAGAAGGACCACCCGATGGCTGATTAGCCTCTTACTCATGGCTGTAATATTTTTCACTTCTCTTTTCAGCGATTCCGCGAAAAATCTCGGATTCACGGTTGTGATAGATATGCGCGGCAACGGGAACTGTGCGACTAATGTGAAGACAATACTGAAGGTGCTCCAGGAGCATTTTAGTGCGAACATCCACAATGTGGTCATCATAAAACCGGACAACTTCTGGCAGAAGCAGCGCGCCTCGATCTCTAGTCACAAGTATAAGTTTGAGACGACAACGATCTCGATCGATGCCCTGGGCAAGATCGCCGAGCCGCACCAGATCACGACGGATTTCGACGGCAGCCAGCCGTACGATCACAACCAATGGACCGAGTCGCGTCTAGCGATCGAAGAATTCTTCTGGCAGGCGAGCGATATGGTGGATCGGATAGACGACCTCCAGGAGGACCTCAGCCGGAACGACTTTGCCGAGGATGTGAACGGCGCCAAACACAGTCTCGACCACCACAACGAGATGAAGAAGAAGATCCTAAAGCTCCCCATTGAAGACCTCGACATTCAAGGCCAGAAACTGCTGGCCAAGTTGAACGCAAACGCCCAGGAGGAAGGGTCACATTCCTCCTCTCAGATGAATTCTCAAGCGTACCGGTCTGTTCCGGCCAATCCAGACATGACTGCGGCTATAAACAAAGCCATGCGACAAATCGACCTCATTCACAACGGGCAGCAGCACCTACTCACGCTGTGGCAGCACAAAAAAACGAAGCTGGACCAGTGCTTTCAGTGGCGGCTGTTCGAACAGGATTGCGAGAAGATGTTCGACTGGATTCTCCATAATCGGGACGTTTTCCAGATGAGCTACGTTGAGATCGGACACAACTATTCGGTCGCCAAGAGCCTGCAGGAGGAGCACCAGAAATTCGCTGTCGCCTCGATGAATGTTTCGGTTAACATCGACCGGATTCTAGCCGTCGCTGGCAGGTTCATTGAAAGTAAGTGCTGTTTGGTTTAGTTTCTTAATACAGGTTTTAATATCAAGTTAATCCTCGAAAGTAAAAGAAAACTATCTTTAACTAAATCGAAGTAAAATTAAAAGGCATTTAACGAGTTTTGAATGTAATTTCGAACATGTACAACATTAAATTTGGAATTATCACTTAATTCTGTCTTCAAAAAGATATCACCTACCGCGTAAGATATCGTTTTATTCTCGTTTGTGATCAAATTGGATTTTGCGTTGTCGTCCCTGAGATTCGATAACGAGTCTATTTCATGACAGTATTAATTTAATCAGAAACGTTTTGATTATTATTAAATTAATAGGGAGATTACATAATTAAAGAAGTAAACGTAAACGTAATATTATCAATAGAACGCCAAGGCTTATGTTTACGTCGTTTGCGCCTAGAATAGCTTACGTAGTTCGTTCGATCTTTAAGGTTTCGTACAGTGCGAGTGCGCAATTTGTAGTAAGGCATACAATAATACTTCTGCAAAATGGAAAAAATCCCCTTATGTGAAAACATTCAAGGTATTCAATAAGTAACAAAACCTTTTAAAAACAAAATCTAACATGGCATTAAAAATTCTGGAAATTTCAAAAGTACTTCGATTAAATGTTTCTTTCAAATCCTCCTAGTCAGCAGAGTAACAGAGCCTGCGTATAGAATATTGCTTCATTACTTGTTAAAAGATATGAGGAAAACAAAGTTTCCAAATCCAAACATTCAAATTACCTGCGAATCTGAGCCTGTTTTTTGCTTTCCTCACATTTGGAATCTTTGAGGCATTTTTCAGATGAATAATGTCACTTTTATAAAAGCGAAAATAGATTTTGCAGTTAAATCATCAAACTTGCCTTTTTGTTTCTAAAATACCTCTTTTGCATGCACTTTTTATATGTATATGAAGACTTCTTTCAAAGATATAAGGTCCAGTAAAACCCATCTCCTTAACCCTAGGACCCCACATTATCCGTATGAAACAAATAACCCACACAGGGGTTACGCGCACCCCAGTTCTTTAAATCGATGCGCTGAGCTGACTATTGGTCGCATAGAAATTTTTATTTTACATTTTCATCCTCAAAATCTGAAATCACGGTCTTTGCAAGAAACCTAGCATTATTTTTTCGCCGTGAAAAATACGATTGAACAAAGCAAGTAAATTGTTTTTAGCATTTTTCACTAATTTCGTGGGGTTTGGGGAACCCCTGTGTGTTGGGTTCTAGGGTTAAATCTGTAAGAAAAGCAAATGAAGAGAATTTAGACGAACTACAACGGCAATTTACCTTTTAAATTCATATATGTGCACTTTACCTTTAAAGCAAAATTTGATACCTCAACAACCTGAATTTTTAGGAACGTATATGTATAAGGCCCTAGCAAAGATTTTTATACGTCGATTCCTACGTGATTTTGTCCGTTTGACAACTCTTAAACGTTTCTTGTTATATATGCTTGCTACTCAATTTCTGTGCTCAAGATATTCTACACGTAGACGCACAAAAAATACGTCCATTTAGTTTCATGTTTGATAGCTTAATACGTTTACGTTCATCGATATGTCGCTGCTCATTTGACCTAATGTGTATTTTCTTTTCCTTTTAAACTATTTAAAGTGATTTGAAAAGTGATTTATGTAAATTATTCTCATGGCTAATAATATTAAAATGAGCTTCCTAGTATTTTTGTAGATTTGGCTTGCGTGCCGCTCTATTAGTCGGCGTAAATTACTCTGTCAGTTATGATTAAACAATTGAAGACCTTACATTAACAAGGGAGTTTTATTCCTTAGTTAAAATCTCAAGCAATTTTTCATTTAATTTAAAAAGATTAAAACAATAGTCATAAGCGTCTTTCAAATTTTAAGAAGCTCTAGAAGACTGTTACAACCAATTAACTTAATGTATGTAGATTCCTCAGCAAGAACGGCTACTTTATTATGTCGTTGAAAACATCAATAAAAGCTAAAACAAATTAATAACATTTAAAACAGGTCGAAAGAAATCCTTGAGATTTGGTTGCGGGATTCTGATCCTTGATATTTTCTTCTTGGAGATTTTACTTTTGAAAATGTTGATCCTTGGTGTTTTAACTCTTGGAGATTTGATCTTGTACAAAGAATTTACCTTTAGAAAATTTAGGTGACTCTATTTAAAATTATATTAGAATATTTTCTTTCCAAGAGTAAGAAAGTTCGGACTACTACTTTATTATCACTATCATTAAAATGACTAGTGTAAATGCAGATCAAATTGGCACGCTAAATTTTCTAACAACTAGTGATAGATGACAAATTAACTTTAAAATTATTTATTAGTTATAGTTAGGGGAGACCGGGGTTGGTTGTGACATTTTAATTATACAGTGTCATAATTTTTTATTTGTTTGATCGTTTTACCTGAGTATAGATTTTTTTGATTGAGTAACTATTCAGTATTTAAATTTAAAATATTTTTTATGTACCAAACGATTAGATTAGACATAAATGAACGAATTCTGAGACAGGAAGCCTGTCACTTTCAACCCCGCACCAGGGGCTGGTTGTTACACTGCATGGGGCAAAATGTTACAAACAAAAACAAACGTAATAAAAAACTTTTTATTAGGAACAATCACCACAGACAGTTGCGTTTCTTTATTTAAATAACATATTATTATGTCTACAAAGCAATCTTCTGCCTCATTTAAACAAAGCTTAGAATAAAACAAACTCTGAACAAAATTAAAATCTTTACCATTTAGTTTTATAACTACAAAAACAAAATGTAGATTATTTTTCACCTATAAGAAGATAATAAACTTCTTTATTGAACAAAGACTTAGAACCAATCAACAAAACTTACATTATGTCTCAAAAATAAAAATGAAAATAAAAATAAATTATGCTAGAATTTCAAAAAATCAACAGATCCTACAAGGAAAAGAAGCAGTTCAGTCACTTTTTAATCTGAATAGTGTGTAATATTTCCTCGAATACATTTTACATGTGACTAATTTTTGCAAACAACACACCCATTCCTCACCAGCTTTCTTGGGATCAAATGGGTCACAACATATCAGACAAAAATATTCATCTTCTACGCTTTCTTCATCAGTTTCATGTCACAACCTGCCCCGTGCAAATGCCACTTTTAGCCCCAATGCCAAAATTGATCTTTTGAGGCTAAGTAGTAAAAACGCAAATGAATATAACTGTAGAAACGTAGTTTCAGCATAAAAAGGAAGCATTAGGGTGCAAAAATGACACTAGAAATCTCTCTGATTATTTGGAAAACAGGTTGTAGACCAATATGGCTAAAAATCGGAAATTTGACAAACCTGTGGTTTTATTGGCGACACGCATGTGCTCCTTTCACAAAAACTCTGGCGCCACAGGCTCTCGCGCCGTGTTAGCCGATAGTGGCGGCGTTATTTATCTCTTTCTACTATAACTATAACGTTCTCTGTTTCGCCGCCGTTGCAACTGTAACAACTTATCCCTGTCACAACCAGCCCCAGTCTCCCCTACTGTAATGCATTTGGATGTCAAATTAACTTAGAACGTTGACAATATCCCAGTCCAGATGTTTTAGTAACAGAAAAAGTCAGAACCCATAAATACTTTTGATCTTTTTGGCTTATCCTGTTAATTCTGTGTACCTGAAATTATAAATAAATAAATAAATGTTAATCCTCTCAATAAACTGATCTAACATAACTTCGAAAGGATATGATATATAACCATCCTAATATAAATTTAAACTAAATGTAGGTGTTTCCGCGGTCACTAATTTCCAATATAGTAGATTAATTTCTAAACTTTAAGATAACTACATATTTGAAAATTAATATATAGAGGGTATTACGGTTAGTGATTTTGAACATGCTATCATAATTTGAAGATTCAACATTGTAAAGGAGAATATTTTACTTCAAGCGATTTTCTTGAAAATGAGCATTAGGGACTTTGGGGTGCCAAATTTCGCATTTGCTATTAAAGTTAGGAAATCTAACTGGCAAATTCAATATGGCAATATCAAATAATTACAGGTTTTTGCGTTTACTAATTTGAAAAGAAATGTTGATTTAAAATAGCATGACTAATTAAATTAAAAAAATTGGACTATTTACACAATGGTTTCGGATTAGACTCAGACATTTTACAATTATGTAATTTAATCATATTTTTCTAATCGTCTTGTTTTGATGGAGCAACTTTCATTAAATCTATTTTCTATTAGGTTTGCTAATTGCTAATCACAGGAAAAACAACATTAAAAATTGTGATTAATACAATTATTGAACCCTAAAATACACCACTTGGTTATGCTAAGGTTTTTATTTGTTATACATTGTACGTCTTTTTTGTTCCCGTTTGGAGTATTGATTTGAAAAAAAGTGTATATCGATGCATGAAGAGATAAAGAAGATTAAAAGTGGTGTATTACGCTAACTCAATTAGTAGTAGTATAAACTCTTGAAAATGTTGAATTTGAGAGTAAATTTTAATTAAATTAAAAATTCAATAGTTTAGAGAAATTTATATAGATATTTCTCTCTACAAATTCAATATAATTGTTTATAATAACAGGCAATCACTACGCGGCTCAACACATTAAAACAGTGGCAACTCGTCTTGATCGCACCTGGAAAGATTTTGCGGCTGGCCTCGATGAACGAACAGCAGTTCTCCAACTGAGTGTCGTATTCCACCACAAAGCCGAGCAGTATTGCAACAGTGTCGCCTCCTGGGCCGCAGCTTGCCAAGCTTCCCAGCCACTACCGTCGGACATCCAGAGTCTGGAGACGGCGATTCGCACTCATCAATCCCTGTATGAAGCGATGTGCCAGGCCTACACGGAGGTTCACTCCACTAGCAAAAAACTCCTCTATCAACTCGACCACCTTGTTCAGGTATGTAACCAGCCACCTCCACCAGGTGTTCCAGATCACAGGAAAAATAGCAGTTTCAACAAGTACGAACGACAAAATCCAGCGGCGGATTATAGCGAAGGTGCATCGCATGTTTTGGCCGTGATCCATCAAATCCTTGGGCATCATAGGTCCCTTGAGGCAAAGTGGCATCAGGAGAAAATTCGGTTGCATCAAACGCTTGCTTTGAGGTTATTCCAGGAGGATGTTAAACAGGTCCTTGATTGGCTTAAAAATCACGGGGAGGAATTTTTGCGAAAAAACACGGGGATTGGGCGAAACTTGCAGAAAGCTCGCGTATATCAGAAAAGTCACGAGCACTTTGAAAATGTTGCCCAAAATACTTATAGTAACGCCGAAAAACTTCTTTCGGCCGCAGATGATCTGGCTCGATCTGGGGAAGCAGATCCCAATGATATTTACTCAGTAGCTCATGAGCTAGAGATACAGGTTGCCTCGTTTGCCGAACGAGTTGAACAGAGACGAAGACGTCTAGATATGGCCGTAATCTTTTACACCCATGAGAAGGAGGTAACAGCATGGATTGACCAACTGCGGACAGAGGTGTCAACAGATGAAACTGTTTTGTCTCAGGAGAATCTTGAGGGTATCGAAAGACTTTTGCAGCAGTATCAAGATCAACAGGAAAGTACCTTGAACGGCTGCATGCAAACTATAGCTCAGGGAGAAGCTTTGTTGCAAGAGATGCGATCGCTCGAATATGTAGACAATACCGGATCTATATCCGCATTAGAAACTGCTCTTGAAAAGTTAACAAAGCAGAAAGTAGAATTGGAAGAACTATGGTCGGCGCGCAAGTATCGTGCCGATTTGATTCTAAGATTGCGATACTTTGAACGAGACGCTCTGGAAGTTTCCTCCCAACTTGAAATGTGGGCAGAGGAACTTCAGCATGCTGAACTAACTCGTGACTATCAAAAAGCCGAACAACTTCTACGCCTTCACAATGAATCTGTTACCCATATGCAGAACACCACATATGAGGTCCTGCAGCAGGGTCAGGATCTTCTGCAGATGTTCGAATCTGCAGGTTTTATTGCAATGGCTGATGCCACTCATACGGCTCAAGCCCGTATTCAATATCTTTTAGATTTTTTGCATGATCGAGAAATGGATTTGGAAGACTTAGCGGAAGTGAAACGATCTCAGCTGGAACAGGCCGTACAGCTTTGCCAGTTCCAAAACGATGCTAACCAAGTGATTTCTTGGATTCGAAATGGAGAGTCAATGTTGGAGGCGAGCTTCGTAACCCCAAATAGCCTTACTGAGGCTGAACAGCTTCGCAAAGAGCATGAACAATTCCAAGTAGCGATTGAAAAAACACACACGTCTGCAGTGCAAGTGAAATATAGGGCAGATGCCCTTATAAATGCAAATCACTATGATCCCCAATCTATCCGGGAAATATCAGATGATGTAACGAAAAAGTGGCAACAGTTGGTCACTTGTGCCGAAGAGCGTCACAAGTTGGTCACTGCTTCTATTAACTTCTACAAGACTGCAGAGCAAGTCTGCAGCGTTTTGGATAGTTTAGAGCGTGAATATCGTCGCGACGATGATTGGTGCGGAGGAGGCGGATCGAACGATAAAGCACAGCATATTGTCCAGCAGATTTCTAAACACCAAGAGCAAAAGGAAGCCTTTCTTAAAGCATGTACTTTGGCAAGACGAACGGCTGAGACATTTCTTAAATACGCCGGACGATCACAACAGTTTTACAAGCATCAATCTCAGGGAAATTGCGAAGGGCGTGTTAGAGCGATTCTGGACAAACTTCTCGCACAAGAAAATCAAGTACTGGAGTTCTGGACACAGCGCAAGAAGAGTCTGGATCAATGTCATCAATTTGTCCTGTTCGAGCGATCAGCCAAACAGGCCATTGAATGGATCCATAACACCGGTGAGGCCTACTTGTCCTCGCGAACAAATCTTGTAGGAAAATCTCGCGAGGAGACCGAATCTCTTCTCCGGGAGCATAACGAATTCCGGGGAACTGCAAAGGAAACTCGCGAACGTGTCAAGCTACTTTTGCAGCTTGCCGACAGTTTGGTAGAAAAAGGGCATGCACATGCTAGCTCGATTAAGCAATGGGTCGCAGCCGTGGATAACAGGTAAAAGAATCTTTAAAGTACATATCTACTAACTAATGTTTAACATGAATGCGGTTTTTATGGTGGCAGGTACAAGGATTTCAGCAACCGTATGGACTCCTACCGCGAACAATTAGAGAAGTCGTTAGGGTTGTCCGCTGCTCAAGAAGACACATCGTCCTCATTAAGTTCTACTTCAGGTAAGTGGCTAGCACTTTTACTTTTAGTAATGATAAGAAAAGTAACACGGGTTATGGAGCGAGTTTAGTAGCAGTCTTCATTTCGAGCGGATGGACGGAAGTTTTTGTGATCAATTGTTTTGTATTTCGAAAACCCTAATCGAATTAAACCTGTACATTTTTAAGGGTTAGTTGGCAGATTTTTTATGACGAAATATAACGTGTAACATCAGTTAGTGGAAATTTTAACATTAAGTGTTATTTTGAGAACAAGAAAGCCATTAAACAAGTGTAATCTCTTACTGCGTATACATGCAAGAACGAATCTAGATTGGGTCTGAATTTAATCTCATATATACGCAGATTGGATTGAATTTGGATCGAGTCGAAATGGCTACAAAGACAGATCAAATAATCGATTTCACAATTTCCGCTGAGCGTATTGTGATAGCTTTCAATTTTTTGTTGGATTATTTTATTTTGCCTGTATAAATTTAATATATTATTTTGACTCTATCCTTAAATTTCAAGAAGTGAAATACGCGGGTCGAAAACTCAATCCAATTTCGATACGATCTATCCACTTGTCATATATAAGTATTGTTTAAAAACCTACGATCACCATGAAAAAATTGAAAGTATAAAATTAAATGTTCCAATTTCACGGGTTGGTTGTTCCAGCATTAGAACCTGTATTAAATTAATTTGATCTGTTTTGGAACCAATTCCTGAAACCATTCAAATAAATTCGTGCGTAACAATTCTTGCCATCCCTTTTGAATGGTTTTTATTTTACTACGTATTCTTTAATCTTATCGGGTTAGCTCAGATTTATTTTTATCGTAGTTGAATGTGGTGAGTTATTTGGCAGCAGATTTTGTGAAAAATGTGATAATAAAGAACTGCCAGAACTGAAGGAAAAGATATTCAAAATTGTGGAAAAACAGACATCACTTCGGATTTATAGGCTTTTAATTTAATTAATGCAGTTACTACTTTTAAGCCGTTTATGGGACGGTAAATATTATTGCGCAATATCTGAGTTTGTGTACAATATTGAAAGGTTTTGCAATATATTGTACGAAATCAATGTTTTTTTAAATATATTGCGCAACCTGGAAAATATTGTGCCGTCTGTTGGCAATATTGTGCAATATCCTGTCAGTCGGTATCAACAAATGGTAGAGAACGCGTCGTGATGGCGGATAAAAAACTCATTTTGGAAATTATTGAAGTTTACCATGGACTTCCGACGTTGTTTCTAGTAGGTTCAAAACCACCCACAATTCGTAATTTTGAATGAAATTTGAACATTCTTGTTGGAGGATACTCGTGATGAGAAAACGAAGGAACGCTCGAAGTCCTTTTTGCAAAAATGTCTTGGGTGATTTTAAAAATTCTAATTACTTCACTTTGATTTAGAAAATTCAGCATATTGAAACCTCAGTCTTACGATCCAAGAACTTAAAGCAAAATCTGGGAAAAATCATAAATAAGATTTTGAGGTTTTTTAATCAAAATTATGCATGCTGAAGGTCCTATTTATGATTTTTTTCAGATTTTGATTTTTGCTTTAAGTTCTTTGATCGTAAGATTGAACTTTCAATCTGCAGAACTTTTTAAATCAAAGTGAAGTATTTTGAATTTTTAACATCACCCAAGAAATGTTTGGCAAAAAGGGCTTCGAGCGTCTCTTTGTCTCCTACGCACGAATATCCTCCAACAAGAATTTTAAAATTTCGTTAAAAATTACGAATTGTAGCAGCACCCACAAGTGAGAAATATTGGGAAAAAATACCCGGATGCCAACAAGTAAGATGTTGGCAACAAAAATAAATTCTTTGTGGACAAACTTCCGGAAAGAACTCAAGCGGTTTCGTGATGCTGAAAAAAGTGGTGCGGACTTACAATATATTGCCAAGCACATTGTACGTCTATTTTCGTAATTGCGCAAAATATTACACAACCATCAGTATCGCCTCCATACGATTCAATTTATTGCACAAACCCAATTATTGTGCAATAATATTGAACGTTTATGGGCAGCCGTCAAAATATTGTGCAATTCATATTCCAAAATAATATTGACCGTCTATTCCTTACCTGGGAAATCGCACTAGGCACTTCCAAAATATTTAATAAATACTTCAAAATTTGTTAGGATATCCGCATTTTCTTTTAATTAAAATTGATAAAATAAGTCTATAGTAAATATTATTGGACAACGGAACAACCAAAAAACGGTGATATTTTTACAAATTATTCAAAATTTGATGTATTAAATGTTAAAAGTAAAAAAGAACACTAAAGGTGAATGTATGAAAAAAATGTATTTCAGGCTACAGGAAAACCTGGTGAAGTTTTTGTAGGTAATTGTTTTGGGTTGAAAAAGTTTGGAATAGAGATAATAATCGATGAATTTGAAAATTCTCATTGCAACATGAAATTATAAATTATTTCTATATCACTCGAATTTAAATAACTTTAACAGTTTTTATATTAATATTATTTCATAAAATCAGGATCTGCTAGCGATAGACACTCAGATCCCTCACTAGAAGCGAAATTAGTGTCATCTTCAGCTACAAAAGAAATCAATGAGGAGAAGCGTAAATCCGCTCGCAGGAAGGAATACATAATCGATGAACTAATACAAACGGAAAGGACATATGTGAAAGACCTCGAGACGTGCATTCGATGCTTTTTACAAGAATTCCGTACAGGATCTGGAGTTCCTTCGGCTCTCGTCGGAAAAGAGGATATTCTTTTCGGTAACATGGAAGAGATTTACAATTTCCACGAAAAAATTTTCCTCAAAGAGCTAGAAAAATACGTTTCGATGCCAGAAGATGTTGGTCACTGCTTCGTTACTTGGGCTTCCAAATTCGATATGTGAGTGTTTTGCATAAATGGCTTTTTGAAATAAATAATTTATATTTTTCTGCAGGTATGTTCACTATTGCAAGAATAAACCGCTATCCAATAACTTGATGGTCCAGCACAGTGGAACTTATTTCGACGAACTTCAACGTAGGCACAAAGTTGAGCATCCGCTTCCGGCTTTCTTGATTAAACCAGTACAGAGGATAACTAAGTATCAATTAATGCTTCAAGCACTACTAGATTGTTGCGAGGAGGGTCACGGAGAAATCAAGGCTAGATAATTCAATAATTTTTTATTTATAACAAGTAATTGACGAAATTTATTTCTTTTAACAGGAAGGGGTTGAAGTAATGCTGAACGTACCACAAAAGGCAAACGATGCGATGCATTTGTCTTTACTTGAAAATTGTGATGTTTCTATTGATAGTCTTGGAGAAGTCGTACTCCAGGTAGATTTGAATATTAATATTCTTACTCTTTGTATCTATACGATGAAAACATTTACAGGATTCATTTTTGGCTTGGGACAATAAACAAATCATACGAAAAGGTCGTGAGCGTAGAGTATTCCTATTCGAACTTTATTTACTTTTTACTAAAGAAGTTAAAGACTCCAGTGGTTCTGTTAAATATCAGTTTAAAAATAAACTGATGACAACCGGTAAAGATATCTATTTATTAAAAAATCTCAAGAACAATATTAAAACTCTAATTTTCATATTCAGAGCTTGGGATAACTGAGCATATCGAAGGGGATGAAACTAAATTCGCAGTGTGGACAGGAAGAGCGCCGATGTTATCCGATTGTAGAATAGTTCTAAAAGCAAACAGCTTAGAAGTGAAACAAGTAAGTATACAAGTTTGTACTAAAATTGTTTGTTACTTATCAACGATTGGTACTAGATTTGGGTGAAAAAACTACGAGAAGTGATTCAGGAGACATGCTTCTCTGGCACATCACTTACCTTGCCTAAATCGCCTGCTAAAGGTTCAGCGTCTGGATCTTCGCAAAGATCTTCCAGAGATTTGGATGAACCTTTAACCGAAAATGATCATGACAGATGCTCTCTAGCCAGCTTCGGCTCTGGAAACACTACGGACAGTGACAATAAGGTAAGTGCAGACATTTATAACCTGAATAATATTTTAACAAATGAAATGGGAAGTTGTAATCTGTGAAGTCCATATTCTATAAACTAATGTTTTATTCACATTAAATATATTTTTACACAGACTTTGGGTCGATCACTCATAGTTTTAAAAAAATAACAAAAAAATAGAATCTGAATTACAAATGTTGAAAACTCATATTTAAAGAATAGTCAGACTTAAAAAAGAGGTAAAAATACCGTTGCACCACATCTAAAAATCTGAAATAATTCATGAATCCTGACATATTTTTTTTCGTCGTTTCTGTTTTTTTTTTTTTTTTTTTTAATTGAATTTTAAAAATTTTGAACTTGTATAAACATTTGAATTTCCCGCCAAAAATTTCGAAAAAAATATCATGTTGTAGCTGACAAAAGACCCTATGATTTGAGGAAAAATAATAATAATAAATTTCTACGCCCACAAGAAGCCGAGATATCAACAAAACACTGAAAATCACATTTAATTTTTTTTGAGGTTATGTGAGGGTCTGAAAATGTCAGCAAAGATGTACTTTTTCATGTACTATATAAGGGTATTTTTTGTTTTTCAAAAGCGCTGGGAGCACTTTTTACCTCCTTAACCGACTAGACCCTTTGATGAACAAGCTACATTGGTTCGTGGAGAATCCCAAGTGAAAAATATGCATGATTCCTTAATTTTGACGTCCAAATTATTTTAATTTCTTTCTGTCGGCGATTGATAAACTTGTTCTAGATAAACGATTTTAAAGATTAAATCTCTAAATGTCTATGTTACGCATTCAACTTTAATTTAATTCAACAACATAATTTGATTCACGTTGATTGTAAACAGAGAAAAATGTTTATTATCTTTTGTGGAGATCCTTACAATCACTTACCAATTTTTATTCACGTGTTTATTAACATCTGAAATGTAATATTGAAGATTTTGGTATAATTTGATCTCTTACAACCTCACAGTTTCTACAGTTTTAGAACTATATACATGACAAAATATTGAGGAATAATTGTTTATTCTACTTTGCCTTAATGTGAAGTGGGGCGGAATTTGGTTTTGCGCGTACGCTATTGAGCAAAGTACCATTAGACAGATCATTAAAATTGAGCTATTAAGCTTTGAAATCGTTTTCATTATGTTTTGTATCCCCTGTAATTTTTGAATCGATGTTTAACAAATTTGAAAAAAATTATGAAAGTAGCATTTATTGAATATTTTCAACTAAAATTATTTCTAGCGTGTTAAAATGACAAATTTGTGATATTTAGGTGAGTCAAGTGCATCTTCTTTCGTAGTTAGTCTATTTTTGCTTGTTTCGACTCGCTGTTCGACTGGTCGTATTTTATTTAAAATAATAATTTTTCTTGTGTTAAAAGTTATGATACACAAAATTGGTAATAGATATTAAAACAGAGAGTTGATATTGGGTTACTGCAGTTATTGGACAGATTTTACTACATGCGGAAAAATATTTTGATCTATGTATGTACATATTAGTGAATTTTTGGTACTATGGTTCGGCAACTGAAAAATTTATAGACGAAATCAAAACCGAATACTGATCATAATAAATAATATCATATCATTCATTGCTATTCTATCAAAGTGAAAATTAAATTTTATAGTCACTAGACTTGTATACGTCTAGTGGAAGCGCCAGATACATCAGTGCGACGACAACGATTGTGATTGTTATAGTCAAGGGTATTTCATTTTTAAGCCAAAGCCAACTGATATAGTGATTACCATGATTACGCTACATATGGCAGAATTTGGGTAGTAGTAAAAAATAATTGGGTGGGGAGCATTTCCCGATTTTGGGAAATTTGCAAGGTCTAGCAATTAGGAAATTATTTAAGCCTGATTAAAGCTCGGCATCTGCAATTGAGCTTGAGCTAATTTTGAACTAATAGTCCCTATCAAATAACTTATTTATCAACATTTATTTTCAAAATCGAATCTTGGTTTTTCAAAATTCCGGAAGGTAAAAGTCAAACTATTGATCATTTGGAATTTGGCATACTATTTTCGGAACCATTCCGAGATTAAAATCACAATTTACAAAATAACAAAATTGGAAGTAAGACGAATTTTGGAACATCGTTGATAATATGGCGAGGCGTAAGCATATATTATTATGACGTATTGTACCATGACATTGTAAAGCGTAGCAATAAAAGTTCCACCGCAAAGGCCATTTGTTCATATTAGCTAAGCTTGAACTTCAAAATTTTACTACTTATACTATAAATGCATTCAGTTTCATGGAAAACCCTAGAAATTAAAAGATGTCGTCCGCCATATTCGATCCGTCATAGTAAGATAGTACATTCAAAATCAACGATTCCGGGAAACCCCTGAGTGTACATTTTCATGGAAATGTCTTACTTAACCTGGTCGATCAAAGTAAATCAATCTTACTCCCGTTTCTGATTTTCTATTCGATTCAAAGCCAATACATTTGTAAAGTTACTCGGTTACTTTGTGTAGAATAGACCTGAAAGTCATTCATGATCATCTAATCTTTTACTTATTAAATTACATTTTTTGGACAGAACCATGTGTCAATTGTTAATTTTCTTCATCCATGTTCAAAAATGTTGTTCAAATCTGAGCACCTACATTGTCTTGTCCTTCGCTGCATTCACATCAATGTGGAGACTTTCTCGAAATTTTCGAAAAATATCAACCGCGCTTTAGTACAAAATTATAGGGATATTAAAAGATAAATCTTTTAATTAATTAATCAAATTAATTAAAGATAACTCTTTTAATTAATTAATTTAATTAATTAAAGATAAATCTTTTAATTAATTAATTAAAAAATTTTTTTTGTTACGGTTCGTACCGATGGGTAACCCCCAACGATTTTACAACTAAATGTGAATGTCCATATAAATTTGGCTATTGTTTTTATATAATATGTACTTTGACATAGTTTTTTATATAATATATACTTTGTCATAGTTGTATACATGAGAAAAATTAATTATTTTAAAACCCCAAAAGCAAAATTGAAAACTGTTTGGCTCTTAGCGCAAATTTACTACTTTCTTGTGACATTTTGGGTAATTGTCACTTTACAGAAAGACGATTTTGAATGGGTAATTGGTAATAATCACTTGTCATCTTACGGAATACCACCACTGAAAGATATTTTGTCCTCACCATACTAATCAACTCCCACCCTGATCAAGACCTTTATAAAAGGCTATTGTGTCTTCGGGTGCCGCATTCTATATTTTTTACCATTTAATCTGCTTAAGCTTGCTCACATATATTTAAATCGTTTGTAATAAGAATTTAATAAAGAGATTTCATCTACCCCAAAAAGGGAACTAAAAAATATAAAGTAGTTGAAATGCAATAAACCGATAAAAAGTAAAACGAGACTCTGTGAGCTTTAAATTTATATTCAACTTTCTTTCTTTCTTTATATGAATAATAAAATGTTACTTAATTTAGAATTCAATGGTGTAATCAAAGAATGTTAAATAAATTAATTAATGGTGGCTTATTAAAACATAACATTGAAAAAAAACCCAATAGAAATTTCACTTCATGTTGAATTTGCAATTAATGAGGAATATTATATTCGTTTGTGTACTCAGCAATTGTTGTATATATTGTAACTAATTCATGACACTATAAAAAAGCACATTTACCGTCCTTCTATAGGTTCCATTAACAAGAGTAACTAATTAAGGACAACCCTTATAGCAACCGAGGGATATTTCCCCGATTAAGGTTCCCTTTGTTCCTTACAGGATTACTCTGAATTACCTGATGCCCTCTATAAATTTCCCTCAATTTCCTAAATTACAGAAATCGTAAAAAAGCTTAATTTCTCAAGAATATCCCGAAAGATGTAAATAATTGCAAAACAAGATTTCGTATTCACAAATCTCAAAGTTAATTGTCCGAATCATCATAATTTTGCAAAGAGCATATCTATTCACGCAAACAGCAATAAATCAAATATTTGGTTGTTACGTAACTTGTGAAGGAATCACCGATGCTCCTTAAGATGCTTTAGCGTTGTTCTTTTTCGGCAATTTCCAAATTTATTTAGATAACAACTTTCTGCTGACAAATTATCTCGTTGGCTTAGAGGGAGATTTCAAAAGCTCCTGGAAAGAGTTGATTCGTGCTTTGACCTTTCTCTAGGGCATGCCCGGAAAAAATTGTCATGGACAACGAAGGTCAGACATGCAATCTTCTCGAGATATTCTTTCGGTGTTACTTTTCTGTTGTTTGCTTGCATGTGTCTTGCAGAATTTCTTTACATTCCAAGTTTTGTCTGATAATGTCCTTCTGTTACCGGGTGCCTTATTATACCATTTTTAAGACTGAAATATTGTTCCGCTGGGCCATCTTAAAAATTCATTGTGAGAAAGGAGAATGCCATTTCCTTAGACAATGTAAACTGAATTATTATCACACGGAAGCCAATTTAGTGCGCATGGATGGAAATATCCTTTTCCCCAATTTCTCTCATAAATGTTATCTCTAGTTGAAGAGCTTTTGCTCTTTCTTTTAGGATATAATTTATCTTCATCATTAGTCTTAATGGATGCTGCAGTAGTACGGTATGTTCTGAAAAAAGTGCCTACACTTTTTCTGGATGCTTACATAATACCCGCCCGCACTGCATACCAACTTTAATGGCTAAAATCCGACAAAGTCTCAAATTAGCTTTGGACACGCTAATCATAAACTTATATTTACAATGTTTATTTTCGAGAAACGGAAGACACGAATTATTGTGCAGCTTTAGGTACAAAGAAGAGTGTTGCAAAATCCCAGTTTTTGTATTAATTTGAATATAAATGTAAAAATCAAATAAGTTATTTTTTTTTAAATCACAAACTCATGGATTCATCCTGAACAAGAGGAAAAGCAGAATATAATCTATCTGACAATTTTTTGGCGAATTCATTAACATAATTTCATGTAACAGTTACAGCAGCACTCTGCTAATAATGCCCAAAGTTTGTCAGCGCATAATTACAAAATGTACATTTATTACCAAAATATGTCATGTAATATGATAATTTTCTTTGATGTTATTAAATTTTTTCCACGACAAATTGGAAAAAAAGTATTGGGTCGTCAAGGATGAAACTTGTTTACAATCTTGTCAACTTTGACAGCTTGTTATTTGACAATGATTTAATATTTTACCGTTCTGTTTTTTTTTTTTTTTTTGAGTTACAGAGGTTGCCTGTAGAAGTAAATTATTCCAAGCTCTAACAAATATTATTAACTTATTTTAAAAACTATTTTGTTTTGATAATGGATCAATCGGAAATTCATACTGTCATGAAATAAGAGTTCTTACGTATAACTACGACATCGCAGACCTCACGAAACATTAATAATGTATTTGGCTCTAGTGTTACTACGCAGTCTCAAATTGGTTTGCCAAATTTCGTACAGCTAACTTTGACCTCACAAATGAGCAACACGGTCGTCCAGAACCAGTGACGGATTAACCCTTAATCAAATTAAGCAATTGCCTAGGCCCTAGGGCATCACGTCTGGGGGCGCACCAGAAGAAGCACAAAAAAAATCCGTCCTTAGGGCATCACGTCTCACTCTCACGTCACCAAAAACTACACCAAAAAAAGTTTCTATTACTAATTTGAAAATTCGCGCGTTTTAAGTTGACGCAAGGTTTGTTCGTTTGGTTGAAAACCTGTGGCATTCCAGGGCGCTCTGGTGCGCCCTGAGAACTGTCAGAAAACACGGGGCATCCCAGTGCTTTTCACTCCAGCGAACAGCTTATTAAAAAGGAGAACTGTCATCTGGCCTTTTACACAAAAATTATAAAATAAAACCACTACTTTTTCATATGTTCACATCGAAATGATAAAATTAAGTTCTTGTGCCCGCAACAAGAGTTCATTCCACTTTATATAATAATACATGATGATAAAATTGAATCAGCTTTCCCTAATGTGGAAACAGCCCTGCGTATATTTTTATCGCTTATGATTACAAATTGCTCAGCGGAACGTTCTTTTTCAAAATTAAAAATACTAAAAAATGAAAAAAGTACAAAGATGATACAAGAAAGGCTCGATAATTTATCGATATTATACATAGAGTCCGATATGTTAAAAACGTTAGACGTTAATACTATCTTGCGTGAATTCAATGCCCGAAAAAGCCGCAAGGCGCATTTCAATAAATAAATAAATTATGCTTTGGTTTTTATTGTTGTCGCACCTACTCCACTTCTAAGGTACGTTACATCTCATCATCTTATTTTACAAAATACTAATGTTTGTAGGCGGTAAAGGTTTAAAGACCGATTCTAGTTGACATACGGATAGGGGGGCCCACAGTCGTGGGTTGCTTAGGGCATCAAGTAGTCTTAATCCGTCACTGTCCAGAACTAAAGGTCAATAATGACGAACTAAAGGTCACCGTTGAGCCTGACCCATCTCAGAGTGCCCATGAATGGAAAACGTGTATAGACATCCCAATATATACTTTTGAGTTAGGAAAATGTTTGGTTGTCTGTTACCTCATATCTTCAAAACAGAGAAGATCCAATTCTTTTATGGTTTAATGCTATTCTTTCTTAAGCTTGCAGAATAGATTCTTAGACTTGTTTAACTGTTCTAAGTTTCTGAAAGACGCTGTAGAATCAAATTTTGTTGTTGCATCTATTGTGCCATTTTTTAGTTTTCTGTAAATATTTTGGAAGTCCTGCAAGGTCTTAAGTATGTTTGAAATATGTTAATAATATTCTAAATATTTTTTGTAAGAAGGGCAGCCCCTTAATTTAATTTTCTATTGTAAAATTTTTTTTTTTTTTTTCGAAATTATGGATCCAACCTGTCTCACGACCTCTCTTGTTTTCAGCCTGATTAACTCGGCTTAAATGGTAGTTTCATAAAATATCACTTTGATCAAAAAGTTCTAGGAAGACCACCGTGTGGTAGTGACACTCACCCGATTTTAGTTTTTTGTTATTGTAAGGTTGCGACATCTGTCATTGACATTCCCACCAAATTGTAGCATTATAGCTTTATAGTGACGCCGTCTTGAATACATCTGCCTCTGTGCATGTTTCGATTTTTACAACATTGCATCAACGACTTTGTATTAAATTTTGTGTTAAAAACGGATTGAACGGTGCGAAGCCCTTGGAAATGTTGGAGAAGTGTTTCGGCAACAATACTCTATCGAAAACAAACGTTTATGTCTGGCATGAACGCTTCAGAGTTGGGCATGAGCCCATCAAGGATGATGGACCTTCGATATCGAAAACCAACGAAAACATCGATAAAATCAAAGAAATGATTACCGAAAACCACAAATTGACCATTAGACAGCTGGCACAGGACTTGAACATGGCTTATGGATCCGTTCAAAGCATTTTGGTTAATAATTTGGTCTTCAGACGTGTCGCTGCAAAGCTGGTGCCGAAACTGAATTTCATGCAAAAAAAGAACCGCGTTACGGTCGCGAAATACATGATTTCGATTACTGAATCCGACCCAACATTTATCCAATGCATAATTACTGGAGACGAGACGTGGGTTTATGAGTATATGAGTATGATTAAAAAGTTGCGGGAACGCGTTTTAGCAGCCAAGAGGAGGTAATGGCGAAATCGAAGACGTCTCTGATGACCATACTGAAAAAGAAGTATCAAAAATGTTTCGAGGATTGGAACAAGCCCTGGCATAAGTGCGTTGCACTAAATGGGGAGTACTTTGAAGGGGAGAATGTCCATTTTGATGAATAAACTTGTATTTTTAAATTTCTTAATAAATTCCTGAAACTTGTTAATCGAGTTGGTATAATGCGAGATCAGGGATCTAATTAACGATGGGGAGTTTTTTCTATCGTAGATTCAAGAAGTTTAGAAGTTTCTCGTGAATCTTATAAAAAAACTCGTAATCTTTCACTGCCAAAATAATCGTAGTTTAACGAGACATCTTAAAACTTATGTTGATGTCAACTTTTTGGGTGTCTTGCATAAAATCGTAAATGCAAATAGTTCGGAGTACCTTAAATCCTTTTTCATTAATTAATTTTAATATCCTCTTATCTAGGTCCTCGGGGCTAGCTCTCTTTATCTGTTCAGGTTCCTCGGCAGTGAAATTCACTCCCTTTTGAAATTCAGAAACCGTCGGGTTTGGGTCCGTTCAAGAGGGGTTTATTGCAGTTTTTTCTATCTTAAGTTAATTACACAATTTGCTGTACAGTTTAGATGTACATTCTTCACTTGATTTATTTCATTTCAATGCCTGTTCTTAGTTAGCAAAATATGTTTTCGGTCCTTATATTATTTTTAGCCTTAAGTTTTATGAACTGGTAGTAAGTACACACTACACAGAAGGTTAAAATTAAGAGTAACATATCCACTGTTTTAGGTATATTCCTATCAGTTCTTGTTGTACCATTATATAAAATAAATTATTTTTATTATTATTAATTATATAAATACAATCTTTTGAAAAATTAGAACATTGAGAATATACAAATGATATTGGGATTAATTTATAAATTTAAATGATAGATATGATATCAGGAAGGAAGTGGTCCAGTATATTATCATTTATGACATTTACTCCACCATATTTAACTATGGGTTGGCAGTTCTGGAATTTATAACTTTTCTCTTCTTACTATATTCCGTCAGATCAGGATCATTTTCAATACATTCGTATATTAGATACAGTTGGTGGTTTCAAAAAGACAATGATCCTATACACAGCTCGAGCTTCATGAAAAGCTGGTTCGAGTAATTTAAATCCCAGTGAAAACTAAAATAGAGAATTAGCTGCAAAATTATAAAAATAAGTAGGATTCGGTTACAGCGTTTAATCCTTTTGCACTTGAAATAGCTGATTTGCGTCTCAGCAGCGCCAGTGGAGAGTAACGAATTAAATATAAATTATTATATGAATGGCAAAGAATTCCTAGAATTTTTAACTTAATTGAATCTTTCCCCCGGTGGTGTGCAACTGTGATAAAGAATATGAGTTCGTACACTAAATATTAAGTAGTATAATTAATTTCAAAAGAACAGAGAAGTTGCCTATTTATGCTTTTTGTTTAATCAATATTTAAATATTTCGAAAATTAAACTTTTTTTTATACTAAATTGTTACTTTCATTGTTTTCTTTTTGTAGAAATAGAGTAAAATCTTTGTTTCATTAAACTTAGTTCTTTATGTTTTCCACACCACTTTATATCGTATATTGCTCATTTAGGATCAAATTATACTATGTATATAACTAACAATCCAATTAACACACTATCTGCCGGTAACAGCGTGAGCTTAACATGTCTAGCGTGCGAAAATTATTAAAAAACTGGACTTTTTAGAAAACAAGTAATATTTTCAAAACTAACAGTAGAAACAGTGTAGAGCCTACGCAAAAGGTATAAAAATGCGACCCGTCTTCCGACGCCAGTCTGTGAGAAAAGTAAAAGGTATTAATACCCTTCCCACAGATAGTGTTAACTTTTCGATTTTGCGTTATTGTTATTATAGGACTGGCAAAAGTGCTTTAGACATTTTGCGATATACTACGGGTAGTACATACAGTGGCGCTCAAAACATTTGCAACTAGAACTAAGTGTGTACAAATTGCTTCATTATTTTAGTAATAAACAACGCGGAGGGATAATAAAATGTCAATTTAATAAAAAAACAGTAATAATACTAAAATCCAAAAAGTTGTTGTTTTTTTCATCCCTATAAGGACAGTAACTAAAAAATACTATCAAAAGATATAATTTTGGTAGCTCAAATCATTTGCAACTGCATAAACTCATATCAAGAATAGAATAAAATATGATTCATTTTTTCAGTTATAGTATTTTATGGAATACTCCTTGTTTTTTAAAACTTCAGCACTGATTCAATTAGTTTTACGATTGTAGGCTGCGAAATATTCCTTCACTCCTTTTTGATGCATTTTAATAAATCTTCTTCCTTTTTAAAGATTTGTATTCCAATTTTTTGCGTCACTGGAGATTGAGTTGACCATTCTAACATTTCCACCTTATTACCCCTCTAGCCAATCCTTCACTATGCGTGAAGTATGCTTAGAGTCGTTATCATGCTGAAAAATCCACGAAATCAGAATTTCTTCTTCAGCATAAGGCAACATAGTATTCTGAAGGATGTTCTTGTAACATGTTCCAGTCATTGTACCTTTTATTCCTTTTATAGGTCCTACACCATATGAATTTGCATTCATCTTCGCCATTTTCGCAAAGTCCAATCTTTATGTCTCCTTGCGAATTTTAGTTTTAGTTTTAGTTTAATGTTTTTCTTTGAAAGAAGCAGTTTTTCTTGCCGGCATGGAAGCATTATACCCATGCTCTCTAGGTCTTGTTTTTATTGTTGCTGGACTTACATTTAAGTTCGTCTCGTTCAAAATGTCCTTTACCTTTATTTTTGCGTTTTCTTTTATTATCCTTATCATTAAACGCTCTTGATTTTCGGTTAGTTTCTTTTTTCTACCACCTTTATAAATAGTCTCTTGTCTTGTTTGAGATGGTGCTTTCTAATAATCCTTGAAGTGGTCGATTTTTGTATCGAATACTTCTCACTTGTTTCTTTCTAACTCATTCCATGACTATAATTGTTCACAGTTTTGATTTTTCTTTTTGGTTAATATTATATTTGTTTCCAGCCATTGTAAATCACTAAAGTAAAAAGTAACTATAACAATATACCACTTCCATTAGTATCAATTTTACCTAATTGAATCCAGTTTTATATTGTACAACTCTGTTATTACATCTTTATAGATAACATTGTTAACTCGCTTGAAAATGTTTCTTCTAATGACGATTATTGAACTGATAACACAGTGGTTTATTCTCAGTTGCAAATATTTTGAGCTAGCAAAATAATTCACATTGGAAATATTTCTGCGTTATTGGTTCCAAAGTAATACAAATTTAACAGACCTTTTAGGTTTTTGTTTTGTTACAGTTTAGGTAATAAAGTGGTAGACTATTCTTAAAAGCTTTTATTTAACTTGCACTGTATGTATGTATGTTTGTTAAGGTGGAATCTTGCTACTCAATTTTGAGGCAGATATCTTCAACCGATTGAGCTGAAATTTTGTATACGCGTCTAGTTTGGATGACGATACACGATAAGCTATGTGACGTCATTCTAAATCCAATATGGCGGATCATCCAAGATGGCGGAATGGTTATTTTTAATAAATTTCTACAATATGGGTATCAAATGAAAGGGCTTGTTGAGAGTAACTCGAAAAATAATGTGACGTCATTCTAAATCCAATATGGCGGAACATCCAAGATGGCGGAATAGTTATTTTTTATGCACTTCTACAATATGGGTATCAAATGAAAGGGCTTGTTGAGAGTAACTCGAAAAATAATGTGACGTCATTCTAAATCCAATATGGCGGAACATCCAAGATGGCGGAATAGTTATTTTGTATGGACTTCTGCAATATGGGTATCAAATGAAAGGGCTTGCCGAGAATAATTAGAAAAATATTCTGACATCACTCTTAATCCAATATGGCGGACTTTTGAAGTTTTTTATGCTTTCCTATAGTATGGGTATTAAATGAAAGGGTTCGCTGAGAATAAAAATGTAGGTTAATAACCGGCAAACGACCTTGCAACAATGATGCGTTGAATGAAATGAACAGACTCAGAAATCTAGCCAGCGATAACTAAAAAGTAAAAAATAAATTAAAAGCAAAAAAACCTTTTTTAAAAAAAGCTTTTATTTAAATGCTCTAAAAAGAAGAAAATAAAATGTTCCTTTAAAATTTTAACTATCAACTTATAGCCTCATTATACACAATTTATATGATCATAAAAGCTTGTCGCGCGATTTACTTGTGTAAATAAACAAATACCTATTTAAATGAGTAACTTAATCTGCTAAGTTTAATTTTTTTTAAATTTCAGTTTAATTAAATACTTATAGGTACTTACGCAAACCTCGCGACAAGGTTTTATGATCATATAAATTGTGTATAATGAGGCTATAAGTTGATAGTTAAAATTTTAAAGGAACATTTTATTTATCAATTCACTTTATGACTGAAATAGTGCAGGCATTTGTAAACACTCAGTCCTCGTTGCAAATGTTTTGAGCGCCACTGTATTTGTATAATTTGTAGTGTAATGAAGACAGGTAAATTTTTTTCAGTGTACCAATAAAAATTAACAATTTTACGCAATTTGAAATTTATATTTGAGCGATCAAAGCTTTTATCGCAAATAGTAGGAATAATACTGCTAACCGCTGTAATGTGATTACGCATATATTTAGATAGATATTATCGAATTTAATAAATCTCTCACCAATCTCTTGCGTTAATTGAGCTGAGAGCTTTTGTGTGAACAGTCCGCTCTGTACTGGTCGGGGGAAGGGGGCTAGTCGCGTCGTAAGAGCACGTCCGCTGGTCTCGGCGAAAGCTAAGAGCTTCTTTCGGGAGTATAACCCGCTACACTTGAGCCACAGATCAGCAGCCTTCGGCTCCTTAAATCCTTATGGCCCATATTTAACCCACATTGAGAAAGCTCCAGCGCACGAACGGAACTCCTCTAACCCATCGTTAGATAGGGCAAGCTCTCTTCTGCCGTCTCAATAGAACGGAACCTGGCGCTGGCCTGGCGTATTCCCTACGCCAGCCGAGAGATGGTCGCAAATAGCGATTCTAGTTGTGCCGCGAATTCAACCTGACGAGGTTCTTCGTCCGAGCAATCGGGCGACGCTGCTTATCTTGCACCAAATGAAAAAAAGAAAGACTGCAAAGACTGCTTTCTTGAGGCACACCATGACCAGAAACTGAAGCTCAAGGTGTCCTACCGATAAGAGGCACAATCTTTTTCGGATTTCGCGGGCTCGACGACTTCTTGACAAATCGGTTCTTCCCAGCAGCCACTTGAGGGCTGCACAATAGTCCCAGCAGCAGCCGCTCATTCCTCAGTGGATCGAATTAGTGTTTCTGTTTGCACCTAGTGGACACAGAGGGAATTTTGGCTCCGCGGAAGCTAAGCACGGTCCCGACACGAATTAATCGAATCTCGGTGTCGAATTTATATTTCTTTTATTCCTATGGAAAGCTCCGCGTAGAGAAAGTTTAGCCCTGCAAGGAAAGCACCGAGAAAAAAACGAGATATCGATTTTGCTCAATTTTTATATGAAACCAAGTAGTTTATATCCCGAATTTGTTGTTATTCGGAAATATTTATCGCTCATACCCCTGTCGCCGCTCTTCTCGTTGCCGTGGCGTTTCGCGGGCTTTGGAGCGTCTGACCGCATAGTGAACGTTGGGTGCTTTGATACCAACTGCCAATTGAATGCAAAGTTTTTGACGAAAAGATAGTGAAACGAATTTTACACAAAAAAAAAAAAAAAGAATGCCAAGATATTTTCGTGCCCGACCTCGCAGAGGCCAAATTTAATTTGATAGGATTTTGTTTTTGAAACTGCACAACAAATAAAAATTCTAAACAACACACGTTCGCAGTTCGCGCAAAAAATTGTGATATAAATGAAAAGTGTTAAAAATTTTTTGTATGAGAGAATGAGTAGTGATAGTAACAACAGTAATAGTACAAGGAATCCCCCTTCAGCGCCAAACTCGAATCAGACCAAAACACCATCACCAACCTCAGTGGCCGCAACATCGATATCATCGTCGGCATCGCTGCCACCTTCGGGAGCCTTTACAAATACATCAGTTGCGGCCACCGCAGCATCCCTGAAGCAGCCCTCAGAAAAAACGGGTGTCATCGGATTGTTCTCGACAAAATCCCAGAAAGCCAGAAGGAAAATCTCCCTGCCATGGTTCCGACAAAATAGTGTCACCGTTCCGCATGCAGCACTCTCCCGGCAGCATACAATCGATTCCCCCGGATCGTTCAGATTCTTCAGACAGGGGACAAATAATTTGCAGGTTTTATGCTATTTTTATGGTATCCCCACTGTTTCTGTTTGCCAGGTGTTTACTCGTCGCGCCACTGCTCCTTAATGGGAATTTTGGGGGGGTCGGGTATTGTCCGGATAAGCAATTTATCACTTTTGTCCCGGAGAAAGTCCTTTAAAACACTTGGGAGGAGACTCAGAACGTAAGTAGTTTAGATGGAATTGAATGTGCTCAAATAATGTCAAGGCCGTCCATTTAGGTTCGGCAGTAAACATCATTGCTCAATTGCGGTCTGGATTCTGGAAGCATTTTGTATAATGGAGCAATTCCTAGATTTTGCACTGGCCTACTAGTGCTATTCGGAAAACACAATATTGTGTGTTTTGATTTGTTTCTATTGCCTATTTCCTAGTTCTTATTTAAATGCACTTCAAAGTAGTGATGAGCAAAATCAGTAGTGGTTTTGGGCTCGACTTTACACTGTGTGTAGAAAGCAAACCCAATATCATACCTACGGTTACAAGACCAAAACTTGATTTGCAAGACAAACACCAAGATCAGTATAACTTCTGCAAAACTTTATAAGGAACATGACCGAACAGCGAAATTCTTGCTGGTTGAATTTTTTTTAATTTGAGTGAACTTTTCAAAACGTTATGCTACACGTCGAATAATAATAGCTGCGTTTTTTTTTCCATTCGGGTCTCGATTTAGATCAATATCAAATCAAAAAACCGGTTAAGTGCGTGTCAAAACGCGCATGAATAGACTTCCGTAGAGTTACTACGAAAGTAGTAAACTTCACAAAAATGTGCATTGACAACAACTGTGAAAGGGAATATCTCGCCACTCAAGAATTAAAATTAAAAAGTTCCAAGACATTCTTTATTGTTTATTTAAATACGTATCCAACAAGATCCCAGTCGATGGGATAAGAAAACATATATTCTGTATATTTCACTGTATTTTTTTTTGAAATTTTCTTCATTTGTGGACTTCCAATACACGACCTCACACAGTCAGACATGGTGAAACTACTTAAAAACTACCCACGGGTTAGCATTTTTGTGTTTTAGAATCTGGCATTCCTGTTTTATCTAATCTAGTTACACGGTAGGTCGTTAGTAAGTTTTAGTGGGAAGTCAAAGTAAGCAAGGTTTTTTTGTTGGAATGTTCTCTGGGGGTCAGTGCAACTTATTTGAACCCAAATCCAAATCCCGATAGCAGGCGCTTTTTTAGATATGCACCTACAGTGCTGTGCAAAACATTTGCAACTAAAACCCCAATTTTCTATGTCTTACTACAACAAACCTTAATTTCTTAAAAACAAAAAAGCTAATACAGTATTTTATTCTTTATTATATCTAATTTAAGAATATTAAAAAACTAAAGGTAACTATTCAATAAAAAAGGAGATATATTATTTTTTTCATACTAAGATACAAAACTGACTGTGCAAAACATTTGCAACTCCTTGACATTAACAATGTTGGCGACTTTAAACATATATTATCATTAATATTTGGTTGAATAGCCTTTATTTACAATAACTGCTGCACATCTTCTTGGCATAGAATTAAATAGCGACTCAATATGTAAAGAAGTTATATTATTCCAAGCCTTTTTTATACCATTAAAGAGTTCGTCACGGTTATTGTAAAATTGACCCTTCATATTCTTCTTATCTTAACCGGTTGCCATAACTTTTCTATGGGGTTGACATCTGGGGACTGTGCGAGCCATTTCAAAACTTCAATGTTTTGCTGCGAAAACCAAGCCTGAAGAAGTCTAGAGGTGTGCTTGGGATCATTGTCCTGTTCGAAGCGCCAGTGCAGGGGCATTTCTTCCTCTGCGTAAGGGAGAATAACATTTTCCATAATGTTTTTGTAGTTCTCCGCTTTCATTATCCGTGGTATTTCATAAAGAGGTCCCACGCCCTGAGCTGATAAACACCCCCAGACCATTGTATTACCACTTCCATGCTTCACAGTTACCACAGTTTATCGCGGATTTAGTCGTTTGTTCGTCGGTCGTCCTACTTTTTGCCCTCCATCTAGCCCCACTAAGTTAAACACTCATCCGTTCAAAAACTCAACAGTTCTCCTTTTTTCTAGGGGCCATTCTAAATGACTTTGAGCAAAGACAAGTCGAGCTCAGCCATTTGTTTTCGGAAAGTAGTGGCTTTTTCGCTGGCCTGTAGATCTTAAGATCGATTTCTATGGCTCGTCTTCTTACTGTCTAAGGATCCACATCCAGGTTTTATTCGTTTTTTACCTAAGTACCTTGAACTGAGGAAAGGCCGAGATATACTTAAAATTTAAATCTACGATCCTCAGCCTTTGTCGTTTTCCTTGGTCTACCACCCTTTATGAATATTTTCAATACTCCCAGTCTTTTTAAAACTGCTTATAAATCTGGATATGGTGGATTTAGCTACTTTATTCGGTTTTTTATTTCGTTGTAAAATTAATTACTCCCATTTTACGAACTTTTAGTTTAATTGCGTTTAAAGGAAAAAAAATATTTTAATAATACACTTCCTCGCATGGACCTGACCGACAGACTGGATTATATGCCCTGCAGTAGTTGGATCGGAATAGAAAATTATTATTAGTATTTGGTATTAACTATATATGGAATAGAAAATAACAGTTAACTAACAAAGTACTGCCAATTCTCATTTATTCCGAGAAAAGTATTAGTTGATATATAAAGTTGCAAATGTTTTGCACAGGCAAAATTGTTACGTTGAATAAAAAACTGGATATTGCTCCCTTATTATGGGATATTACATTCTGCTATTGTTATATCTGGAAACTAGACATAATAAAGAATAATGCACTGTAAAACTTTTTTTGGTATCAGTGGTTTAGGCAATTTTATAATGATCTGTAATAAACTATGATTTTAGTTGCAAATGTTTTGCACAGCACTGTATAGGTAGTTTTTTGCCTGAAACTTAATGTAAAATTGTATATCATGCAGGAAATGCGCACACACACACACATGTATGTATGTATGTATGTATATATACAGGGTGTTTGGCAGAAGGACCGACAAAATTTGTTGGTGGGTTCATTTCTAATTTTTTACCGATAAATAAAATAGTTAAAATAAATAAATAGTTGCTTACGATTACCGCTTTTTTTTATACGTAAACTGGTTTCGTAAGCAGCAATTGATAAAAAAGTTGTAAGGACCTTACAGTGAATCCTTAATTGTTACCGCTTTAATGAATGATTTTATTTTACATGTGGCATATCGTTGGAACGGGCGTAAACCACGGAACTTTTTTAAAGAAAACGAAGCTCTCAGTTGCAGCTTGTTATTTTAAAATTGATTTTGAAAAAAGCTATTTCTTCACGTAATTACCTGTTTTTTGGATTTTGGAAGCTCAGATTTTTTTTGTTAAAAAACTACATCAAATTTTGTTGTTTAGATGGAAAACATAAATCAAACATGCAATAAAAAATAAGTTCATGCTATTGTGACCACAAACAAAACAGTTATGAGGGTTTGAAGGGGGGATTTAGGGCATTTTTTTAAATAAACTGGAACAAGTCGTATATCAGTAACCGGATCACAAACGACTTAGGTCTCATCGATAAAAAATTAAAACCCACGAACCCACCAACAAATTTTCTCGGTCCTTCTGCCAAACACTCTGTATATATATACTGTGTACCCACCCACACACCCACACATATAATGTTAATAAAAAGATATACGTATAAAATAACATATTAGTTATTACATATATCATTTTTATTATAAACAATTATAATTTGTACAAACATTTTATAAAATGACTTTATAAATTGTTAAATGATTCAAACTGAATTTATACTTATTCCATGCTGATATAAATTCATAATGAGCCGATTCCATAGCTTGTTCAGAATTATACCCCAAACCAAATTTGTGTTTTGAACAATAATCTTCGATATGAACAAATATCGCGTGGATTTTGGGGGTTACAGGTATCTCGAGATCCATATAAATTTTCATAAATTCAGAAATACAATCCTTATTATTTTGGCTTCAAGTCACACGTAAAGCACGCTTTTACGACACTATGACGAGTTTCTAATGCTTTAACAAATTTCAGACATTCAATTGGACTAATACTTCGTAACAATATCTAGATTATTCAATAATATTTTACATGAATTTCCATTAAAACCTGAACTTCCACGGCGAATTTCTCGTTGTAAATGGCACGCATTAGTTCAATTCATAGCAGTATTTTCATACTTTCTCATCATAGAATTAAAAATAGTACTAACACAGCTAAGCATTAGATGCAATTCAGGCAGGGGGTATCAAGTCAAGGATTAGAGAATCGGAATTATTATCGTTTTTTATTATAGGTACATTTATGCAGCTCATAAAATACTTTTCTTTATTTTCAATTCCTCCGGCTTCTTTCCAGTTGGTATAATACTCCTCGATGTTGTTAATTGTTCTCAGAATCACACATTCATGAAGTCGATCTTTGTGAGCAAAACACCATTATTATACAATTTTACATTAAGTTTCAAGCAAAAAACGACGATAGGTGCATATCTAAAAAAGCGCTCGCTATCGGATTTTGGATTTGGGCTAAAATAAGTTGTACTGACCTCCAGAGAACATTCTATCAAAAAAACCGCGCTTACTTTTACTTCCCACTAAAACTTACTAATGCCCCACTGTGGTTAGTAAGATTTCCCTGTAGGTGAATTAATCAAATTTTTATTTCTTAGTAAATCTTGCAATTAGAAAATCTATTTTGTTTATTATGTAAGTTTAAATTAGTTTTTGTTGTCTATTTCAATTTTTTTCTTCAACCACTATACTAATAAACCTTAAATCTGCAACTACTGCAGACTTTCTTAGAATATTTTGAAGCTTTTCTTCCGGCTCTTTGATCCAGATCCAGATAAATATCTGGGTTAAACTGTTGTCGTTACTTTTCCATATTAAAGGTATGATCTAGACAGATATCCGAATTGAAACTAATAAAAATGTGCAAATAATTTACGTGGTTACGCATCCACAGTGCGTTTTAATTACTTGTCTAAGTTTGGAATAATGTCTCTCAATTTCCGGTCGGTTTAGGTTTAATTACCCGTCAACTAATCTTCGTTAAATTTTCTACCTTAAAAACTTTTTAAAACTTTATTATTAATGTCTGCAAAAAAAAAAAAAATAAGAAAGTAAAAGTCCGAGAGGAGATGAAGAGACAGACTCATCTCAAACAATTTGTGATTAAATGCCAAATAAAACATTTGCGTAATTGAATCACTTATTTAAGGAACACCATAAAGCCAACTCAGTGACTCAACGAGGGGAGGATTTTGAATTTGAACACAAATATAAAATCAAAGTGATTATCTTTACGACAAGATAATGAATTAGATTTCGAATAACTCAAAGTTTGCGTAATTGTGAGTTATATAGGAATAAACTTTAACTGCACTGAATTATATGTCTTTTATATGGAAATATCCAAAAAGGACGTTTTACAAATAAACTCTGAAAGACATTTGATGCCATGAGTCGAAAATAACCATTATTTTAATTTGAAATGCTAAATATAATAAATCGTCATATTCGAAAAATGTTAGTTGAGAAAAACATGCTCATAATTTCAAGATTTAGTTCAAATTCCTAAATGAATTACACTTTAATGCCTGTAAGTTTGTTAAGGTGCGAATCCACATAAGGAAGCCAAATTACAAGAGTTTTTTGGGAAGAATTCAGACTGAATTTTTTTAAACTTCGAGGATGTTTTATTTTTGTTTTTTGTTTGTTTTGAAATCATTTCAGTCAAAAAACGCTGATTATCAGTTCTTCACAGCAAGTCTTCACCCGACTTTCTAGTTTACGTGCATTCTCAGGGATGTAATTTTTATTAGAAATCAAAAACAAAATTTATATATATTATTAACATGTTTTCCAAGAATATGAACTAACCTGCGGTCAAAAAAGTTGAAAGTTGTATGATTGTTTAAAGAAAAGGTATTAATTTTCACACTTTGTTTGTGACTTTATGCAATACAAAAAATAAAACACTGATATCATTCCAATTGTTGTAAATGTATAAACATTTTTAATACATTCGATCGATTACTTTTTGAGTAATCATGCACGCAAATTATTAAAACAAAAACGTTGTGAGAAAAGTGCGTTTATAGTTTCGAATACATAAGTAGCGAATAGCGAGTAGCTTCGGAAAGACTCCAAATAGCGTTCTAAAACTTTGAGAGCATATTTTTTGAACTGTTTAATGTGATTTTCTCCCTTAAATTTAATCAGATGTGAAGGCATTACTCTTTATAAAAATATTAAGACTCAAATATTGAATTACTGTTTTCTGACTGCCAACATCTCTCCTATTTGTTATCGAAGAGATGTGTTTTTCTACATTGGCGGATTTCCAAAAGGTCAATGGATTAATATTGACTACGTATACATACGGGGATTCAACCCGGTTAAATGTCATGTAGACGCAGATCGAATCCGAACGAGATCGACTCGATCCTATCTAACTTCCCAACCTGGATCGAATCGAAATTATCGCATATAAACGCGGATCGAGGGATCAAAAGGTTGAAATAGCTCAAATTTGGCTCTGCAGTGACTCACTCGCAAAGGTAGTAAATAAATAAGTAATCTGTGATTGAATTTATTAATTTATTATTTATTAAAAGGCAGTGAGTAAAATGATTTTGTGGAAGCATGAGGAGACCCTTGCTCTCCTCGAAATTATGCAAGAGACAAATTCTCGTGCCTTATTTAACGGAAAACTTTATAAAAACAGAGAAGTGTACTAAAAATTGGAATTAATGTGGACAAATTTAAAGCGTTATCTATCACTTCGATAACATTTCGAGCTTTCAATCTTTCGATCCGGTGTGGTCATAGACGCACATCGAATTTCGATCTTTCAATATTTCGATCCTTCAATCCTCCATGTGTATGTACTTAGTAATTGTGACCAACTAGACTAAATTTTATACATATAGCAGTTAAGAACGGAAAATTAATAAATTAATAATTTTTTGTTGTTGTAATGTTAAAGAAGATGGAAAGGAAATATTAAGAACGGGTCCGACCGATTAATATTTATGCAAATTGTTACTAAACTTTGGCTTTTGGCTAATTTTCTCAACCCTTCAAATTGTTTTTCAAATTACTAAGTTTTTAAAAACAATTTTACCATAATATTCATTTTACTTTTCTGTCAAATGTCTAAAATTTAGTTTGGACGGAAAAACACTAAAATTTAGCCTCTGCAAGTAACATTGACAGATGACAGAATTGAAATTTAAAATTATGTTCAGGAATAGAAAAGTATTTTACACAGTTCAAATTTATTCGCTGGAACGTTGAAATGCAAGCTTGGTAAGAATTAACATTGATTAAATTTTAGTCAAAATTCGTACACGGCCTTAGATCTTCCTGAGATCCATAAAAAAAGAAGCTCTTCTTGGAACATACTGCCACTTTAAAACAAATTCAGCAACCTTGTCTAGAATTTCACAGAAAAGCTTAAGAAATATTAATAACTACAATAATAAATTTAATGATTGGTCAACAAAATAATTTATTACAAGCAATAAAGTTTCATAAAATACTTCCAAGTGTCAGATTATGTTAATTTCGTGATCCACTGCAATTTTCAATGGAAAGTTTAAACATTGCGTTTACTACTTTAAAATAAAAATAAATATTCAATAAAAATTCTCTATTGACACATAATGGTCAGCAAGATCGCGTGCATAGGAAATTAATTGTTTTCAGTAAGATTAATTACAAACAACACCCATAGATACACTTTGAAGGTCGGAAAATGAAAATACATAATTCTGTTTCAAGTTTTGTTTACACGATTTCTTTCAACGGAAATTTCTCTGATTGATGCGGTTTCTAGGATAAAGATTGCTTTTAACAAACGAGTAAAATTTTAATACATTCGCAATGTTTTTTAACCCATTGGTTGTGAAGACTTTTGAGAGGAAAATATGGTGCATCGCTAATATGGAGACAAAAATATCTTTAAATTGTAAATTATTTCAAAAATAAATCTCTTAAAGCTACACGACACGGGGGCATTTCTTTTAGGTACTACCATCGGTTTGCTCACCTTATCATATCGTACATATCTTCATCTGTGTTTATTCAGTGAATTGATAAGATATTTCCCTTATTCTCGTGGGTAGTTCATGCTTTTCATGTTTCTTCTTTTTATTTTTTCCCTGTAATTGGGGAAGTGCTATGTGTTACGCTGATAGGACATAACACTCAATTGATTTTTAAAGGTTTATTTCTGAAGTTTTGTACACTGAAGTTTTTTTATATCATTAAATTTAGTTATTATAGACATTTTCAACCAGTTTCTGTATCTTTAAGTGAAGTAGACGAGTGTTAAAAATGCACTTCTGATAGTAAAACAATTGTTGATATCTATAACTTCGCGTTAGAAATCACTTGAAACTTATCTCAATTGGAAAACAATTTATAGATAGCTAAATAGCTGCGATATAATACGAAGAAAACTTTATATATTTTTCAAATGTAAATGTGACATTGAAAACGGGTCTAATGATTTAGGTTAAATATATAGGGTAAGGCGAGGGCAAGAAGTTAATTAACACGTTCCCGCCGGCATGTACCACTAGTGGTACATTAAGGACTGTCCCATCGGGCGGCATGTACCATTAGTGGTACAAAGAAAGAAATCAATTTAATGTGTGTGAAAACAGCGCCGCCCGATGAAACAAACTACAAATTCAGCTGCCGGCGGGAACGTGTTAAACCTCAATTTTGGGAAATTTTGTTTAGACGAATTACAGCAATTAGAGCAAAATTGGGAAACTTAGCGCCGTTTTTGAAATTGTGACGATGTTGAAGACATGAACTAGGCTTTAGCTAAGATTGGATAAGACTTGAATCAAGTTTAAAGTAGATTTGGGTCTACTTTAACTTTACTTTCAGTCAGGATAATACCAAGCTTGAACCTACTTAAGACAAACTTGCACTATACTTGAATCAACTTAAGCTAAACTTGAACTATTTAGGATTTAGCCAAGCTTAACCAAGAACAAGTAATATCTAACACTCTTCTCTAACAATGTAAAATCACCACCTAAACCCAACACGTATTTTATTTCAGTCACAAAATTGGATACAGAAACTAATTTTTTCTTATTTTGCAATATTCAATGTCCTCTTTAATTTACATAAGCGTCAATTGTGAGATACTGCTTATAGTTTTCGTGATTCGCTAGTCACTGTGAGAGTTACAGCAACTGGCTAATTGTTGAATGATTTAATTTTGATGTGACATGAAGGTAGCATAATCATTTTTTTATTGTCCAATAATTCTTTTATTGTCTTTTAAACTTCAGAGTGCACCAAATTCAAGGTATGCCTTAAGCATACAATCACACCTTCCTAAACTTTGATTTGCCTTCCTTTCCCCGAAGTCAAATTAAATTTGTCTCTGAAAAAGTAGATTATAACTCAAAACGAACTTAACGTCATTTTCCTTATCATTTCAATAGCTTCCCACCCATCGTCATAATTATATAATTTTTGCATTGAAAAAAAAAAGAAGTATTTAAAGAATATCCGGTGCGGCACAGGCTTTAAAGAAAAGTGGCTCACCCACGTGAAATCTAATTGAGTGCAGAAGGAGCGTTTGGCTTGGGTAAACCACTCCTAATTGATTCCTTATTTCTTCCTAGAAAATTTCGAGCCGAATGTTTTAGTTGGAAAACAATTACAAATCAACGAACGAAAATAGTCAGTTCAGTTCCCTCCCGAATACAACTTAATGTGATATCTGAACGATTGTTTGCACCATTCAAACAGGGCAAATATTTGCACAAAATTGCGAGCATGTGTGGGCCCATTGGGCGGTAATTGTTATCAGTTTGCCAGAACGTTTAATGATAAATGCTTCAGGGGAATCTCAAACAATTAAACCTCCTCTCAGGCGCAAATTAGCAGAAAATTAATTGATTTATGACGCTCCTATTCATTTCAATTTCATTTTTCTCATTCGGCTCCTGGTCGTCATAAGAAAAATAACATAGCGAGTGCTCGGTTATTTTCAAATTGAGAGCTTTTTTTAGTTTCAATGTTATTGTCGTGGACATTTTAGAAGACCGATGTGGAAAATGAGCAATTCTATTAAAGATCATACACTGAGAGTGTTTGAGGAAATCTGTCATCCTTGCGGATGACCCGCAAGAGCTCAGCTGGAGTTTGCTTTCTGAAAACAATTATCTCTGCGGGGCTCACTTGTTAGCTGTGGAGAAGTAGTACATTAGGAAATTTTATAAAACGTTAAAACCATTGGGGGCCACAACAAGATGTTCACACATTTTATATAGTCCATTTAAATTGTGTGCGAGAGTTTTACGCTTTCCTGTTAAATGACGATGCATTTCAATATCTATAAAAAGAATCTCAAAGTGTTTAAATAAACCTATACCCTATACAGTAGATTCTCATATGACGCGAGTGTCTACAACACTAATTCCTAAAACGTGCTAAAAATATTGGGATGACTTTTTTATATAACGCGATACTCTTATAAAAGTGCAATATAACAAAATGCGGGATCAGCGGAAGAATACTAGCGAAATACTAGCGTATGGAAAGGGTCGGACTTTAAATACCTAACAAGGAGACCACCAAGATTGTCCGCCTTCGATTTCAATGATTTTTATATATGTTGTTATATTTGAGTAAGTGAGTAATTACCCAAAAGGAATTCACGCAACGCTCAATAGTTTCAAAGTTGCTTCTACCAAGCAACTTAAATATAAGTTCAGTTTGCATGCGGTTGGCAAGGCGGCGCGTAGCCTAGTGAACAGCGTGACGTGGTTCGCACGTAGACGACCAGGGTTCGATTCCTACTGACGTACATTTTCTTTTTATTTTATATGTATATATATATATTTTTTTTATGAAATTACAAAATTTATTCATCATGTTATTTTAATTTACAAAAAAATTATCAAAGTTTGCATTGATATTTTTTTTCTTTTTATATTACTTGGAAAATGTTGAAGTAAAAAAAGGTAGCCAAAAAAATTTAAAATCAGAGTAAATAATTAATTAATCTTGCTTACTCAAATCTAACAACATACATATATAAAAATCATTGAAATCGGAGGCGGACAATCTTGGTGGTCTCCTTGTAAGTATGTAGGTACATAGCTAAAATATAGAAAATAAAATTTAATATGACAATAGTCAGAAAATTCTCGTATAACACGATTTCCTATAATACAATTTCAGACAACGCGTAACGTATTAATCGCGTTATATGAGAGTTTACTGTACAGTATGTTTTATTATATAATAATAGGAGTTATTAATATCAGTTAGGTTTTCGCACCGATTGAGTGCATACATTCAGTTAGAATCGTAATATATAAAATTTTTGGTATCTAATATTACTAATTTAAATCAAACCATTTTTGTTTAAATCTTTTGGCTCAACTTAACTTAAAGCAAGGCTCTGAAAATCCAGCAATCCGTCTTGACAATCCAGTGAGTGTCTTCTTTTTCAAGATTAGTGGCTTGGCATAAAGTAAAAAATTATTTTAAGACCTAGTCCATTGAAATTCATTTTGATAACTCAGGATATTCTAAGTGAGAGATTTTCCCGTTTTTTTTTTTTAAATCATCGTCGTGTTCGTGTACAAAAAGCCAGTATTAATATGTATTTAAAAGATCGTAATTGATAATTCCATTGCAATGACCTTCTTAAGAATTTACTTAAAATCAACATCTTATAGCCTGTTATCTTAACAACCAGTTTGAAATAACAAGATATTTCAAAGCAAGTTAAGTATTGGGAAAACCTACCGTACCATTAAGTTTAATATTTGACAGTCCATCATATGCCATTTTGAAATATTTCTTTAAACATAAATATTCTCTCAATCTTCGAAACGCATTTGTTGAAAAGTTTATCGAAATCTTTTGTGTGTGGTTTTCAAGAAAATTGCGTATTTAACATTTTCTTTCAGATAACTTCATTTATTCCCTAAGCGGAAGAGTGCCAAGCTAAATAATTCAGTTTCGTTACAAATACAAGGGAATTTTTAACTTTTAATATAGGGGAAGTAGGAGAAACGTAAATATTACAGTAATAGAATTCTTAAACATATTCGAATTTTATCTAAATTATATTATTTTCTGTTTTCTTACATATTTCTATATAAGTAAGATTCTAACATTTGCGAAATAATATAACGCAATGATAAGAACGTCTTACTTTCTCACACAAAAAAGAGTTTGCTCTTTCTCATTTCGTTTTCTGCAGTTTACGTCAATACCATAATCCTGTACTGCAATTACATTGTAATAGACATGAGTCAATTTCATGAACGTGACGGCATAAAACGGAAGAGGGAAAAGAAATTTAACGAGTTATGACAGTGTAATTGCGGTTGTGGGATCTTATCTCCGCGATATAGAGAATACAAGAAATGCTTAAGAGAGAATCTTTATTCGCTATTTTGCGGTTCGTATATGCCAAAATAAGTTATGGTGGCAAATTTTTTTAGCGACATATTTTTGTAAGGGTTTTATCAATAATATCGTTTTTTGCAATAAAAATTATAAGATCGTTTTTTGCAGTAAAAATTATAAAGTTTGCTTTTGTGAATTGTAAAAGCTTTTCATGAAAATCCATGCGGAAGGATATTAAAAATTATGATCTTAAATATGAAAGTAAGAGGGAATCAAATTAATATTAAAACAACTCACAATTAGTTTAGAGTTTTCTAGCTTCAAAGGGAAAAAACGAACCCTCATAAGATCAGTCGCGTGTCTGTCCGTCTGTCACAACCGATTTTCTCAGAAATCATGCGATGTAGAAACTTGAAATTTGGCATAGTAATACATTAAATAGCATATTTAAAAATATATTCTAATATTCTATATTTGGAGGGTGAAAAATCATCGCTCCTTCAAGATGCTAAACAATAGGCTTTGCATTAGCAGCGGTTTGGGTGGTGATATCAGTTCAACACATTTTCATTCCTGCATGTGCTATGGCCCATAACTGACGTGAAATCGGCCCAACTGTGCTACACACGAATTAGAAATTAGAGTGGGGTAGTTGCCTTTCCCAACCGCTCTAGCGCTCGGTCCAACCGTACTATACACGACCCAATCTGGACCCTACAGATTGGGTAATGTATAGTACGGTTGGACCGAGCGCTGGCTGGTCTGTAACCGCCTTTACAAACTAACAATTATAGAAAATATGATACGGAACCAGTCGAGTTGAACTCGCACTTGACCTGGTTATTAAAGAGAGTGATGCAACACATTCTTTGAAATACTCCTACAGATAAAAAATCCTTAAACGGTAGCGCAGTGCCTGCGAGAACTATTTTGTAACCACGAAACATACTTAACTATTGACAGGGAAGAAGGCAGCAAAAGCGCATTCAAAAACAATTTTAATTTCTTATGAGTTAGGTCAGTCTTTCCCAAACTTTTTCGACCGCGGCCCCGTATTTTTGGTAAAATTTTTCCGCGGCCCTTTTTTATGTAAAAAGCTTATATCATATTATATAAAGTTCTAAGTGGGTTAATAAAAAATCAGATTATTCATGTTAAATAGACTTTATAAAATTCAATAAATTTCAATATAAATTTAAATAAGTAATAATAATGATAATTTAAGTAGCAATATATAATCTTTTACATATTTCGGTGTAAATGTGAAGGATGATGTTCTTTGCAAATTAGGAAAGAAAGATGTACATTTTATTCCCATCCAATCTATTTCTGCACTTGTTTTTTAACTACACTAAAGTGTAGCTCACATGTGGTTTCGAATGGCATTAAAAATTGAATTGCGTTTTCACTTAAATTTGGAGACTCCCTTTGATAATTTAACCAAAAAGTAATTAAGGGTACGAATATCAGAAAAATATTCTTAAAATTCTTTATTAGTTCCAAAAGATGTTTTTGAATGAAGGCTGAAAGTGTTGCAAGTTGTAAATCTTCTCCAGAAGGGTTTTCTATAAATTTATACAATGTTTCCAATGATCTAAAGTTTCCTTTTGAAACTCGTTGTTTTCACAAAATAAAAAATTCTTTTATTATTGCTTCTACTTTCTCAGATATATATTTTGAAAATATTTATATAAAAACCCTGCATTTTTAAATTAAATTCGTTTCAGAAATTATGTGGCATAGGTAAGCTACTCTCATTAACCATTCAAAGTCGTGGAATCTGTCTTTAAGTAGAAAAATATCATCATATTGATTTAAAAATAATAAAACTTGGTTTTTTAACTAACAGAGTATCAAACATGTCCGTCATGAATTTTGATGAAATTAATATATTAGATTGTAACATAATAATCTGATAATTTTTTAAGAAACTTTATTTTGATATTTTAGTACAATTTAGTTTAACATTTTATTGAACATATAGTCCATCATTATCAATGATCTCCTGTCAATGTTGGGGAAGCGACATTATTCCATTCTCGTAAAACTTAGGCTCACGAGAGTTAAAAAATTCCAACAACCACTGTTCCAATGCATCTCGGTCATCAAAAGATTTTCCGCTAATGTGAGCCTGTAACGATCGGAACAAGTGGTAGTCAGAAGGAGACATATCCGGCGAGTATGCAAGATGGGCTAAGGAAATCCAGCCTAGCTCCATAATTTTTTTACATGTCATCGAAGCGGTGTGAGGGCGGGCATTGTCGTGGAGGAGGTATACATTGCCGTGTTCTCCTTTAAGATTCACGGCTACCTTATCCAGCATATCACAGTAGCGTTCACTATTTATAGTCGTTCCTTGTGGTAATAATTCCTAGTAGATAATGCCGTGCACATTCCACCAAACACTCAACATAACCTTGTGTATAGTAATTTTACATTTAACTGTCGGTACTCCTCTTTGACCCGCGCTAAGCCATTGTCGCTTATTGTTATGGTTAACATATAGTATCCACTTCTCATCCCCGGTAACCAAATTACGAAGCCAAGCAAAAGTACGATGTGAAGTGAGTAATTGCGTACAAACCGCCACTTGCATCATCCGTTGACCATCCGTCAATTCGTGGGGTACCCATTGACTGTGTCTGTACACTTTACCCATCACTTTCAAATGTCGAGCGATAGTAGTATGGGAGCATCCGAGTTCTTCTTCAAGTTGACGAGTAGTCCTCCTCGCATCTTCCTCGATGAGCTGCGCTACTTCGACATCAACCTCAACCGGCCGCCCTTCGTGAGGTTTATCTTCAAGGTTGTAGTCGCCATTCGAGAAACGTCGAAACCAATCTACTGCTGTATGATAAGAGACTGCATTTTCTCCCATACATTGACATTTATTTTGTGCCGCCTGCTTAGCTGTATGCTTCAAACGGAACTCATAAAGTAGAAGGACGCGGATGTCTCGTTTTTTCAAATCGAATTTTTCCATAATGCTACTCGCTGCGCTGTCGATTATTGCACTGAAGAACTGAGCGCGCTTATGGGTATTTATACTCATAGTCACAGAACTTTCTCGAAATTGTACAAAAGTTCCAGAACGTTTCCGCAAAAAATTATCAGATTATTATGTTACAACCTAATATTTTAGGCCAACGCGCCTTTGTTTAAAAGTTAGGTGCTTTATATGTTTTTGTGATGAATACCTTCCGAATGTATGCATAAGAAATAACGATAATGAAAATGAGAGTGACAATAATTAAAATTGTTGTATATAATCATAATCAATTTTTTTTTAACAAAAAATAAATAAATAACGCTTTTATAGTGTATAAAGACCACTAGATTACTACTGACATACTAAATTTTATGAGCACCTCACTTTTGAACAAAGGCGCGTTGGCCTAAAACCCTTTTCCTGAGGGTGTTGAACTCTACAACATATATTAATTTCATCAAAATTCATGATGGACATACATCATAACCAAGTACCTATCCTTGTATTTCTATACCCTGTCTTATCCTTACCTGTCAATATTCGGGCAAAAGTTTGTCCTAAGAAAGTATGTCGTCAAAACACATATGACAGTAGTAGTATCTAAGTGGCCTTGGTATTCTGTATTTCAAATAATACTACACGTCCTCTAGATGCGTATTCTACTGAATAACTTAGAATATTCATATTCAACTTCCTCAAATCAGAACGCTTTAAATAGTAATCTGGCAGTTTCACCTTCTCCCATATGAAATAAATATTAAACAGTAATACTAGTTTCAAGCTCTTCGTGCTTGGGGGGAAAATGAAGCGCGATTGCCTCGATGTGATTTATTTCTAAATTTATCATATTTATAAATAAGCGAAAGCTAAGGTGGCTAATAAAATAATTCCCTTGAAAATTAGCCCGTTAGACGATAAGATATTTATTGCTCAGAGGAGCGTGTATGAAGAAATTTGCATATCCAATTTGCAGCCTCATCAGAAAATTACTGCCTGGGCGCTCTGTCGGTCGAGTCAAGATGAAGTCTTTAATACTTCCTTTCCTCTAGCTCTCGTATCGTAACGAGGTGTGGAATATACGAGTTATGTACATATATATTCAGATTGCGAACGTTATAATGAACGCGCACCTTTTATCTCGCTAATTGCATGTTTACTGTGGCGGGGAATCCCTCTGTTCTTAACATCTTGTCATACATTAAGCCATCAATATAAATGATTAAAACAATGCAATGGAGCCGGTCTTGATGCATTTTAGTGCACTTCAAAGGGATTTATTCGTGACTAATTGATTTGCCGGTCTAAAAAGCTAAACAACATAAAGCGGAGGCGGCGGGCGACTTGCGTTCTACAAGCTCTCCTAGTTTGTTTCATTTTCACACGAAATAATAATGGAATGGCTAAAAATAATTCAAATTTTTTCATCATGTAAACTTTCACGTAAACGTCGTGAATGAAATAAAGAAACATTTTTGTTTGAAAACAAGGCAGCTTGTGAGGGAGAATAATACAAATTCGAAAAGAGCGCGAAATTACTCAACGATTGGCGCCGCTTGAATGTGGGAAAATTATCTAATTTACTTAATTTTGCCTGTGACAATTTTATATTTATATTTCCTTAAAATCGAAACATTTAATTCAATGAAATTGTAAAATATCGTGAAAATTGCCATCAACAAGAAGTATGAGATGAAACACGTGTATTCGCAGCAATTTAGAAATCTGCACACAAGCAATTTTACGTAACAATAACCATTGAATAAATCATATTTCAATGAAAATTTATACCTGGATGCTCGTCAAGTCAATTTCCAGTAAATAAAGTGAATATTGAGAATGTTGCATCAGACTACTCACGCCGATGTGGATGATGTTGCAGGCTATTGAGATTAGCAAAGGACATCGCACTTTTCCTGTGTTAAATAAGTGCCGACCGATTTGGCTGAAATATAACTATCATGTACTATTTATCACCCCGATTAAAGAGTTGTATGTTTTTAATTATGACCATTTTTGAAATTCGAATGGTTGAACTGTTCGTTGAATAAGAATTTTTAAGGTCAATTATTTCCAACTACAATCGGTATATAAAATAGTAATAAGGTGTGCAGCAACATATTAATTAATATTATTATTATGTGTAATGACGAGAACGTTTTAACATTTTTTTATATGTTTCTTAGTGAATAGTGATTTTTATGTAGTTCTTAATTAAAAAACCCAAATATTGCAGAAATCCTGGAGGATGGGACTAAACGTAATGCTTGGTCATTTATTTTTGAACTTAATAAACAGTGAAAGTAAAAAGTTTTTTTCAAAAGTGTTCTTTCTCCTTCTCAATAATCATAAATTCCTGTAAGTTAATTAAAGCATCGTTTCTAGATAACACAACAAAATGTTAACGACTTTAACAAAAGTCCTATTTAACAGGGTATTTAAGACCCTCTACTAGTCATAATCCAGGGTTATTCCCGTTTGATGCGGAAAATGTGGTGTAAATTGCACTAAAATTTCAGCAAAATCGATAGGGACTTATTTTAACACGTCTAGTGTATACCTCCGCATTTTATTCGTCCTGTGACCCGAAATAATTTTAACTTTTAATAATAATTTGAAATTGTGTGAGATTTATTTTTGAAGAAAAATAATCAGTGCAAACACTTTATATTACCCAAAAAATATTAATTATTAAAAAATATGTTCAAATTGAAGGTAGTGTTGAAAATGCAAGATTTTGTCAAATCCCAGTAGCCAGCTAGGAACCTTTATATGTATTTTCATCATAAAAGGGTGTTTTTTTTGTCCCGATAGGACTTTCGATAGGGAACACTGTCACTTGTCAAACCTTTTTAATGTTTGTACACAGTAAGAAACAAGCAAACAACGTTCGCGAATTATGAAAATTTACTTTAAAAATCAATGTTCAGTTCGCCAAACCTATAGGGTTCGTCGTGAAGCTTATGGTGCGTTTGATCGACCTAATAAGCTTGCTGTTCGTCGTGTTATTGATCGGTTTTGTATGAATTATTCACTACATGATCAACGCTCAAAAACAATATAAAGAAATCTCCGTATACCTGAAACCATCGCTGCTGTGAACGAAAGTGTAACCAAAAACCAAAAAATTTTGATACGTTGTCGTTCTCAACAACTTGGGTTTTTGTCCCTTCATCACGTGGAAAATTTTCCGTTGGAATCTTAGTTTACAACCGTACAACCTGTTTTAAGTACTGAAGTCTTAATGACTTACGTTTGCGTCGTTTGTTTGCTGAGATTTATGAACAATTACAAATTAATCCAACTTGTTACCACACAATTTTGTTTAGAGATTAGACTCACTGCTGATTGAATGGATATATAAATAAGCAAAATTGCAGTGTATGGAGTGAAAGTAATCCTCAGTATGTTCATGAGATTTCATTACATTCAGAAAAATTGACCATATGGATTACATCATCGGTCCTTGTTTCTTTCGAACTGAGCATGGAGCTGCCATTAGCGTTAGTTGTGTGCGTTATGGACACATGCTCAATCAATTTTATTTCTAAAAAGAAATGCGATCATCATAGACAATTTATGGTTTCAACAAGGTGGCGCTACGTGCCTTACAACCATTGAAACTACCAATTTACTGCGTGATAAGTTAGGCGACTACATTATTTCCAGAAATGGTCCAGTTAATTGGCCTTTAAAATCATGCGATTTGACACCTTTGGATTGTTTCCTTTGGAGCTAGGTTAAATCCATGATCCATGATAACAAACCAATAACTGTTGAAACATTGGAAGTCAACATAACACGCACAATTTCAGAAATAACATCGAATGTGTTTGAAAAGCGACCACAAATTCGACCGACAGAATACGCTACGTAACTGCTAGTTGCGATGCACATTTGTTGGATATCATTAATCACTTAATCAATTAATAACTTTATTTTTTTCGAACAAAATAAAAAACAATATCATTCCAATAATATTTGCTTATTATATTTTAATTCAGTTGCATCCCGCTTATAAAAATACGCTATACGTACGTCCGTACGTCCGTAAGACTGTGAGTCACAGCGCGGTTACTCCTTTTTTCACTTAATTTCATAATTTAATACACGCCTTCCTCCTTTAATATGCAATCTTGTCATAATTTTACTAGACACCCTGTAGATTAAGAATTCGAAAAGGAAAAACTTCCACCACATCATGTTTTCGAAAAAAAATAAGGTTCAAAAGTGAAAATTTCACATTATGTTTCTTTTTAAAAATTTGTTAAAAAATAACGGTGTTTCACAGACTGTCAAAACGCTCGAAAGATAGCTTGAGATCTAAGTTTTGTATATAAAGTGTAATTTAAAACTGATTTTTCACGAAAATGACCCAATTTTAGTCTTATATAATATACGTTTTAATCATTTTGTTTATAGATTTTCGTGAAATGTTTTGTAGAAGTTTTTTGTATTTCCATTTACTTTAACGTTCAAACTTTCGAAACTAAAACATTTCCAAAATATCGCTTATTTCTCATTTTTGAGATATTTGTTTTTCAAAAACTCGGGAACAATATTGGCTTTCAGAGTCATATTTAGCAGACATAATAACATCAAAAACACGCTTCGAAAATGAATTTGAAAACGATTGGAATACGAAATATGTATGTAATTTCAGTTTAAATAGAACTTAAAACCGATTTGAAATTTATTTTGATAGAAATTTATAAGATGGGCGATAGCTAGTGAGTATTACATCTCTACCGACGAGGTGGTTAAGCGAATCTTTCTGAAAGTTTTAAAAAACAGAGAACTTGGTTTTTACCCTAAAATGGAGCCTCTTCGTTTGAAGGTTTTTTGAAATTCACTTCATGCGCATAAATATTAGATGTATATTTACATCAAATGTATCACGCAAGCCATTTCATATCTTGAATAAAATATTTCAGAAAGACTGTAAGACGTTGTATTACAAATGGAAAATGGATTATTCGAAAGAAAGCATACAAGAATGATTAAATCGTCAAAATCAGAAGAATTTTACTGACATTAGCAAATTGCTTAAGCATGTATTTGTCTTTAAGGTCGCAAGGGCTCTATGCAACCTTTAAGTTTCTGATGTCCATTTCATGTCTGATAGTTGCCACTCACAATTACCGTGAGTAAAGCTCTTGAATTCGTAATTCTCCTTGTTTTTTTGGAAAATGTGATTTTGCCCAAAGAACTTAAAATGCCAGTTGGATATTTTTTGAATGACACTAATTGAAGAAGCCTGAAAAAAAGAGGAAGCAGAGAAATAGCAGAGCAATTGTTCGAACGGAAATGTATATCCTTCCGAGTAATAGAAAGTCGCAAAGAATTCCCTTTCCGCACAATTTCCCTGTCATGTTCCATGAATGCCACAACTCGTCCAAGTTTTCTCCCTCAAATTAATAATTCGCCCGGACGGGGAGGAAATTAGGTCGCTATGTAGTGCAGCCTGAAAGTTCTCGAGTTGCCCCATTTCTCGTGATCGTAGACTCCGTTGTCATCGCGTGCTTTCAGGCCATTGAGACTTTGACAAAACACCTCCGGGATCAGTGCAAAAGTTACACTCGAGTTTCGTCCTCCTTCATTAATCAATTGAGGAAATAATTTCATGAATAATAGGGTGCAACAATGCTCAATAGTACAGCAGGTGCATGTTACTCTTGTTTGCGCCGCACTCGCACAGTGGGTCTTAGTGTCAATTTGGAGCTCTAAAATCATAACTTCTTAACTGATAGAGATAATTGAATGCAAACAGGAACAGAAATTCAATTGAATCTTAGTAATTTAATAGGATGTAAAATTATAGAATATTTTCTATGAGTTTGAAAAACCCCCGAGTAAAAATATATATACTTTTTAAGAAGGCATCAACGCAAGACAGTCGCACTGTAAAGTATATATAAAAAAAAAAATAGGACTGGGACATTTAGAACTGTAGCTCCGCTACTTAAAGATTAACACGGCCGCACCTCGGCTGAACTAATTTATAAATACATTACATATATATCTATTAGGATGCTTTTTTTTGGCGACTATTTTTTTTTTAGTCCCACCTCGAAATTTTGTGGCAAATACCTAAACAAAAATAGTGTTTCTACAATTTAGCTCAATAAACCATGAAAATTCCACTCTACCTCAACTTCAAAGCCCAATATCTCAAGAAATATTGATGTTAGCGATTTAGTGTTCACAAATTTTTTGTAGAAAATTGAATTTCCTACAAGTTTGTCATATTCACTTTTTCTGTACCTCTTGTTGTCTACGAGATAGGGGTAAAAAGCGAAAATTTCATGGAAAAATTGGGGTTAGTGACCCGTACTACCTCGCTGGTGGGAGTTAGGGTTACACTGCAATGGACACTTTTGTAGAGCATTCAATTCTGAAGAAACCCTACCATTGACCAAGATTATACCATAAAATTCCTCTGAACTGTAGAGTTTTGAAGAAAAATAATCAAAGTTTAAGTGTATTTTATATGGGAAATCTTTATACGCCTTGGTCTAGTACTTAATATTAATACTAAGGGCTCCAATTTTCAGGGAATTTTTGTTTAGGTATTTGCCACAAAATTTCGAGGTGGGACTGAAAAAAAAAATAGTCGCGAAAAATAGGCACCTTAATATCTATATAAATTGGTTCGGCCGTGGTGCAGTCGAGGTGCGGTTGTTGACGTTCGCCCCTCATACGGGCGTCTAGAAAATGTGCAGCCGAGGTGCAGCTACCGTTAATTTTTACTCGGGCATTAGTTAATAACAATGTAAGGAAAAGATATAATATGCTAGGTATGATATTGCAGTGGTTAAAAAAACTAAAACAAAAATTGTATTATTTTTATAAAATAATAATAAGTATGCTTTCATTATTATTATGAGTAAGTTGTTGGAAAAAAATAATCTGAGCTCCCAGGTATCTAGGTATCAGCGTACAAAGCAGTTCTTTTGTAAATTTTTGTGCATGTGGCTGTAGTTTATCATTTGATTCCAGTTAAAAAATTAATCAAACATTGTAATTAGTCGCAACTTATTTAACAATAATATTCAAATTAATAAGGATTACTTTATTAATCATTTATTTATTTATGGACTATGGTTGTTTACTTATTTTAATTTTTCAACAAATTTTACGTTTTTATATAATTTCTATCGTTTTTTTTGATCACATGGGGTAGTATTACAATAGTTAAAGAGGGAAGGAGGGTAAGAGAAATTATACATAAAGACTGATAGCGAAAAAATCCGACCACTTACAAAACCCTGTATTTTAGGGTACAAGCAAAAATTAAAAAAGGTCTTTTAATTTTATAAATATTTAATGTATTTACATGGAAAATTTTAAGAAAAGTACATTATTAATTTGAACGATTATAAAAATTCCTAACCTTACTTTTTACATTACATATTAATCTTTGTACATGCTGTTCCGTGATGTCATCCGCTGCCTTTTTGTACTTTCTTTTGAAATTTTTTATGTCCACTGTGTGTGATTTTGTTTTTTTTTAAATTCCTTTTTATTTGAGCCCAATATTTTTCAATAGGTCTCAATTCCGGGCAGTTGAATGGGTTCGCTTCCTTCGGTACAAAGTTGATGTCATTTTCCTGGTACCAGGTTATTGTTGACCTGCTGTAATGGCTCGTCGCTAAATCTGGCCGAAATAACACCGGGTAGTCATGCCTTCTAATTAACGGAAGTAGACGCTTCTGTAGACACTCCTTCTTATAGATGTCGCTGTTGATGGTCCCAGTTGTGATGAAAAACGACGACTTCAGACCACAGGTGCAAATAGCCTGCTATACCAGGTACTTCTTCGGGAATTTGCTGCAAATTTTAGTCTTATTTTTTTTTCAACTTCCCCTTTTTCCTTGGCGACGTAAAATTCTTGACCAGGGAGTTCTTTAAAATCCGGCTTGACGTACGTCTCGTCATCTATAATAACCCATGAAAATTTTGTTAGAAATTGTTCATACAGTTTGCGGCTCCTGGTTTTGCACGTCGATTCCTTTTCTTCGGACCGATCTGGTACTTTTTGTACTTTGTAAGTATTCAGACTTTTCACCTTTTTAATGTTATGGACCGTAGCAGATGACGTTCCTACTCTGTTGGCCATATCCCTCAATGATGTATTAGGATTTCTTTTGAAGTTGGTAAGTACTTTATTGACCACTTCCGGGTTCTGAAATCCAGGTTTTCTACCTGAACCTGGCTTTCTCTGTACTCCTGACCTATCCTTTAACTTACCAAGCACATTTTGAATGGTGCTTTTGGGAATATTCAGTGTTTTTGACATTTCCCTTTGAAACAATGAGCGGAAACAATTAATTGCCTTCGCTTTTCTTGTTCGGACGACATGTTCACAATTCAAACCTCAAATGCAAACTGAGGGTGGAAATTTGAAATGACCCTTTTACAGTTTAAAAAGAGGTAAGAAGCACTTAATTACCACCACTAAAAAGGGGGTGAGAGAAAATAGAGAGTGGTCGGATTTTTTCGCTATCAGTCTTTAATACAGTACCTGAAAGCACCTACTTATCATTTTTAAATTCTGATTAAACATTTTTAAAAAACACGAAAAATCTGCGACAATTATCCTTGGTGGATTTTGGATTATAAAATTATCGTATAAAACGAAATCTAAGAGGATGCATTTCATCTCAGTGTTAATTACAGCATACCCAACAGATATAAAAATTCTGTGTATGTCGTATAAATTCGTTTACTATTATTTTGCAAAAAGCTTTGAAGATCTTATTTATTTGTGTTGTACGTTTTAATTGAAATTAATTCATGTCCTTAAAACTCGCGAGCTGCGGCCAACAAAGTTTAATTTATAACCACTTTTTTTAACTACAGAAATTATTATATGAATAATTCTGTCCGTAGTCATGCTACAGTCACAGTATCTATGCTCATAAAAAGCTTGTTTTTATTTACAAGTAAATGAACTAGTAATAATTATTAATTAATATAGTTTTACGAAACATTAAAGCGCTGTATTAATAAAATTGTACTAATAATTTATTAGTCTTGTAGTAATAAATATTATTCTGCTCTTAATATTTTTGAAACACTATTCTCCTAATATTTGCAAGTTAATAGTTAATTCGTTAATGATTATTTAACAAATAGTTTTATGCCCTGGAGTGGCTTGGTGTAAAAAAAAATTAGTTCTGAACTTCCAACTTTTGAGATGTTCTTAAAACATCCTAATTAATCATTTATTTAAAAGACAAACTCATTTTCCAATTTTCGAAGCTAGATTTCGCCTACATTGTAGGCGGCGAATAGGCGAATAATCTGTTAATATTTCAAGTACCTACTGGCACTTCAATGCATAATTAACCGAGTCCCATCGATTTGCTTTACAGGTGGGAAATCTAGAGGTAACGTGGGTGGTGTCTGATTACACTGCAACGCCTGGGTCAAATGAACTCACGGTATCAAAGGGGCAGCAGGTGGAAATTGTTGAAATCTCATACGCTGGAGAACCGGAATTTTGCCTTGTGCGGCTTAATCCGCAAACGGATGATGGCGCTGCTCAGGAGGGGCTCGTACCTGTATCTATCCTCAAGCCTGCTCCAGGATCACAAAAGCTCAACTCTCGTAAAGACGACAATCTCCAGGAACAAGGTATAGAGCCCATAAACTGTCTTCTTTGAATCGAGTTCGTAATTTATTAAATTCAATTATCCTCTCTCTCGTACAGGTAACAACCGAGCCAAGGGAGATTCGCTTACATCGTCCTCCACAAAACGGCGAGGCTTCAGCGGGTAAGTTTTATTTGTTTATAATTTTCTGATTGCTCATTAAAATGAAAAGCGAAAGAGTAACCAAAAGATTTCTTAGAGTAGTTGAATTAATTTGATATGATTCCTTTGAGACTTCCGTCACCGCTGGCATTGTGGCCGCCAATTATTACAAAAGTTTACCAGAACTAATCTCGAAGTTTAAATGTACAATCTGTAAGACTTTTAATATCTAAAAAGCTGCTGACAGCCTCTTTGTATAATTTTAAAGAAACACACCATAATTAGAGCAATACTAGTTATGTTTCTTATGTCCATTCGCGTTATCGAAGAGCATGCAAAAATATTGTAGGAAAATATAACAGCTTTAGCGTAGTTCTATCAATTTTTCTCGTTTCAAAGTCTAATTACCATTGAGATAGGAAAGATAAAAATTGTAAAAAAATGTAAAAATTCGTTCGTTCTTTAATCAAAATCTTCACTAAAAAATAATTCTTAATCAGAGCATTTTCTCTGCTATGAGTCTAGAAGGGCCAATAGCTTTAACTACAATGGTCTCAAGACTCGGTAAGATCTTTCGTACAATTTCCTTTAAATTGGATAGGGTTTGGTCGAACTTTAAGATACTTTAAGCTCAACTACACCGCGCAAATTAAAAAACGGCAGACTTTGTCAGAGCTGAACATATCGCGTTTTTAAGCAAGGGACGTCTTGCTAAATTGCACTCTAAAGAAAAAAAACCAAAAAGTCTTCCCAAGATACTCGTACAACCCTCTAGTTTAGGGATAGCACTCTGGAACTTCTCACCGTCAACTCCCGTGAAAGACTCGCTTACCTAAAAAAGGCACATAAATTGCGCAAATTGAAAGTTTGATGACCTGCACAGAAATTTAATGCGTAATAAACATCGAATTAAATAACATATTCAAAAATTTCATTTGAAGTTACTTGTTGTTTTAGCATTTTTTTTCTCAATGCACATCGACACTATTTAGGTATGTTTCATATGGTTCGGGTATTTCTCGGGACGATAAATCCATTTCTGGCTTATTTTTTTATGGAGTGATAAGAAGGGTTAAAGAAACGGAGAGGATTAGTAACAAATTGGTAAACACAGGCATGTAGCACACCGTTTCACATGTTTCTTGGGATGCCAAATGTAGGGGTTAAGGGGGTATAAATAAGGGAGTGAGTTAGTTGAAAATCATTGAATACGAACAAGTTGCACATCATTTCAGAGATTTATTGGTACAATAAATACATTTTTGATGACATTTTTTATCTAGAGGTTATGGGTGTGAAAATAAATAAAAGATTTAATTTAAAATTGTTTAATGCGTGTATATCGCACATTTCTTCAAATGTTTCTATGGACGAAATATCCATTTCCGCTGTTGAAAAAGTGTCCCGTTTCTTAATTATGCAATGTATAATAGCTTTAATGCATTTTTGACAAGTTTCAAAAATAATGTTTTAAATCTGCTTCTAGTTTTACCATTAAAGCTATTATAAATCATTTATTTTATCCGAACGCTCCGTTTTGCTACATAAATTAAAATATTGTAGCAATCTTAATTTCACCAAATGCATGCATAAACCATTTTTTGCTTCTTTTCTGATTCAGATTCCTTAAAATGTGCACGTTCGGGACCGCACCCTTAAAATCTGACCAAATATTAAGAAAGATTACGAAAGATGAACTAAGCCCATTGTAATTGTGTGTAGTTGTGTATACGATACTTCATGCAATAGTTAAATATATATCACTTTAGGCACATATAGGCAGTTTCGTAATTAAGTTTTGTAAAACAAATTTTCCTTAACATAAAACATACATAGTATAGTAACGAATATTCACGTTTCCGCTCGCGTAGTCCATTTCTAATTAAAATGCTCAAAACTTTATGAAGTTATTACTAGAATATTTGGTTTACTCGGAAATTGGGAGGGGATTTGGTTATTAATAAATTTTAAATATAAATCAAATGGAAAAAAACACCTGGTAATAACTTGAAGATTGAGGTCTATTGGCATTTGTCAGTCGATTGGAAACCCAAGACACTAAATTGCGTAACATTTTTAGACTTGAAAATGTCGCTTGACCCCATTGTTAAAATGAACAGCTAATATCCTGTCGAAGAGACATCTATGTCTTAGAATAGATTATTCCAATTTTAATGCAAAGTTTACAAAAAAATATTCTCTCTAGTAAATCTAAAAAACAAAAACCGAAATTTCAACAGTTGGTAGTACCCTAGTGGCTTGTAAAACGTTACGGTGCGTTACAGGGACGGGAGGGGGTATTGGAACAACAGAAAAACGGTACAGAAATACGTTACCTTGGGGGGGAGGGAGGGCCTAAAATCTACAAAAAATGTGTTACGTAATACTTGAACGCTCCCTAATCTTATAAATTGGAGTTCGTGCAGTCAGTAGTACTAATAAGTCAACATCTTCACCGACAACGATAGTTGTATTTGTTGTATTGGATTGTTCTATGGCTGTTTCAATTATGAGGACATCGGCTGGGGTAGATTGAAGGACGGTCAGTGGGCGGTTAAATAGGACTCCACCCTGAAGTAATGTCCCACAGACGGTTCCGTGGTGGAGCTCCTGGGGACAGGGAGCGGGGTTTTAGCCGGTAGGCCTGGACAGTCTGGGGAGTCCGGCACACGGGTGGCTTCGGACAAACCAATATTATATTTTAATATTATATTTTTACTTATATTAAACATCAGATGGTGTGCATAGGCAGTTTAGTATACAGATTATTGTTTTCGGTGATTTAGAATCGCAATATCTCAGGAATGGTGATTCTTAAAAAAAAAGTATAAGAACAATTTTTGTAGATAATTTTATGATCTACAACTTTTGTCTGACCTATTTTTATAATAAAACTTACCGTTTACCGGAAAAAAATGGAAAAACCATTTTTTAGACTTTTGACCTTGAATAACTTTTTTTGCAGATGTAGGATCGAGGGGGACTTTTAGTATTTTATTTGTAACAAGGTCCCCAAGGTCTGTACCAGTTTTCAGCTCTATGCGAATTATTATAAACCTACCACTATTTTTTCGACTATTTTGACCGGACTACTACCCTAATATGAATATTATTAAAATAAATCACAAAATTCACAATATGTTATAATTAGATCCTTTTGTTGAACCTTCCTCTGGATTTTATAATGCTTAATGGCAATGATGTTTAATAATTCCCCTAAGTGTTTCTCCAATTATGTAAAACTAACTGAGGGCCCAGGCTTAACTTTTTTAGATTCATATTCTAGCAATTGTTTTATTAAAGTATGAATTGCTATATTGAGATGCGATTTTAAAAAGAAAAAAAAAAATATGGCATATAATATCATATATGCACAATTTTATACTTTGTTACGCGAACGCGAAATTCAAGTTGGATATTATGGAAGAATAATCCATCAAAAGTACAAATTTTACACATCTACACAAAAAAAGTGTATTGTTTAATCTGCATACTTTTTAATAAATGAGGTATTAAATTGATGTCCTATAGACTCACATCAACAAATTAATTAAAAAGAGAAAACATTAAAGAGTTGTGGTCTGCGATTAAAGAATCTTGGCCAAGCATTCAAATTGCAAGGTGTATTGGGTTTTTTTTCATTCAATGCTACACCGAAGTAGAAAGTAAAAATGATGATGATAATAAATGATAAATTAATCTAAGTTTTCCGTGTTTAATTATATTTAGTTTATTCTATGTTCGTAAGTTCATCACTGTCAAAACAACGTCATCTTTAAAGTAGGATCGTTACAAATTATGAATTATTATTACGTAAAAATTTGATTTTTTTCAAATATGTAACACAGTATGACCGATAAATATCACATAGAAATTAAAACTAAATTATGTATTAAAGAATATCTCCGCCATTGAAACAAGCATTTCTGTCATTATCTGATATTTATCGAGCTGTATTCTATTTCTCCGTTAAATATGAAAATCCTTTACACAGAAATAATAAGTTTAAAGCGATAAAACTGGTTAATTAATTATTTGTGTGTCAAATGATTGCTCCATAAACAGTTTATTTTGTCCCTTCTACGCAAGTCAATAATATTTTAGTAGGCTTCGTCTCCAATAATTTGAAGCTGGTTTATATCTTCTGTAAAATCCAGGACATAAAATAAATTTATTGAACCTGGCCAATTTCGCTGGAATTTTAATATGCTGTAGTCTATACCGTTCCAATCAAAAGTCATAGTTATTGAATTATACGGGGTGATTCAGTTTAATCAATTCCTCCAGTTATCTGGTGAAAATGTGATAGACAAACGTTTTGGAGTTCATATAATTACATTACTTACTGATTTTAATTTGAAAATCGTATGGAGGCGCGTGGAGAAGAGGCAAATTTTATTTATTTAACATTTTCTCTTTTCAATTCTTGAACATAAAATATTGATTTCCAATTTGTTTTTTTTTTTTATATTAAATAACGATTAAATAACTCTGAATTTGACTTGTAGATCAGTATCAAAATCACCAAATTGTGCCTAAACGAGCTAACCAACTTATACTACAACTTTTTTTGTTGCATTGCTTACGTTCCGATATAACTGCATAGATCGATTGAACTAAGTCGCCTAGTATAATTCGATAAGATTATATTGCTTTACGGCCATAGTGAATTTTGATAAGGACCGTACAGACTACATCATGAAATGTGAACATATGTACTTACATATTTAATTGCCCATTTGAAAGTCTGTGAGTTAAAATTTATATTCTATAATTAAATTTTCTCATGTCTTCTGTTTCTGTCACATATTCGTAGTCTAAAATGTGTGGTCAAAGAGAATTTCCTAAAATTTTTACTTTATACTAGCTAGGTTACCCGGTTTCACCCGGCGTTGAGTAAATACTTAATAATTAAACACTTCTCAAATTTTCTAGTTTGTTATATCTTAGAAATTGTTTCAACCTGAAAACCCCTTTATGGATCCATCATCTTGAATCTCCAAATCTTAATAATATTCAAAATTAGTGCCCTTAAAATAATCATTGTACCAATTTTCATTAAAATCCTTTGAAATCGAAAAATGTTGGTCACCATATTGGGTCCGCCATCTTGGATCTAGAAATTTTGATAATATTCCAAATTAGTTGGTCCAATAAAATTGTACTAAATTTCATTAAAATCCGTTGAAATCGAGACATTTTGGTCTCCATATTGGATACACCATCTTGGATTTACAAATTTTGATAATATTCGAAACTTGTAGCCTCAGAATAACCATTGTACTAATTTTCATTTAAATCCGTTAAAACAGAGAAATTTTGGTCGCCATCTTGGATTTGGAAATTTTGATAATATTCGAAATTAGTGGCCTCGGAATAATCATTGTACCAGTTTTCATTAAAATCTGCTGAAATCGATATAATATATTTCAGTCGCTACGTTGTATCGCCATCTTGGATTTGGAAATTTTAATAATATTCAAAATCAGTGACCTCCAAACAATCATTCCTCTATTTTGAAACCCTATGCATTATCCGACAAAAAATTAGCCTATATGTTAAATTGGAATATGTACCACCTTCGGACAAAAAATGAAAAATATGGATGCAAGCGCTTAGGCGTGATTGAGCAACAAACAAACAAGCGAACTTTCATTTTTATATATATATAGGGATTATTATCACAAAGTATTCATGCGAGTTTTGATCATATGATGAATATAATTTTTTAGAGATCTACATACTAGTATTTGTAGTAATCTGTGTTCAAATTTATAAAAATATTTTTGTCAATTTTTGAACGCCACTGCTTTCGGGGCTTTACCTTGTATTAAAAAACGCAAAGGAAGTCCAAAGTTATCACCCACATAATTCAAGTATGATTAATTATTTCGTATCTCTAAAACACTGCGCAACATTTGCAAAGTGCGAGTAACCTTTGGCTATTAGAAGTAGTCATCAAAGCATTTTCAAATTAAAAGAGTACACCGTTCCGATAAGACAAAATCATAATTTGAAAAAAAAATAGACCAAAAGTGAAATCGGACCGACAAAAAGTTCGCCAACGTAATTTTTGTCGTCGTCGTCGTTCCCACTTGCACGTCATCTTCAGTTGTTATTTGGGTGACCAATTACCATAACGAATTGACTACCTTCAGTCGAATTGTTGAGACTAAAGGTGTAAAAGAGGTCGTTATCGTTACGATAAGACAAGAACTCAACTGTGACGTTAAAAACGCTACTATTGATAAGAAATTTCATTTAGTCTTTCAAATAGCTATCAATCGCTAGTTACGCTGACATATGTACAACACCTACATACTAAATCTCCTATCCGTTTCAATTATTGCGGTGAGAATGCAGGCAATTTGTTACTTGTTGAAGAGACATTTGTTATTTTTAAAAAGTGCATTTTTTCGGTGAAAGATTAATGAGTTCGAAAACAATTCAGTCAGTGGAATGCTTGGAAGCGGCCCTTTATTACATGTGTTGCTATTGCTGTTGTGCCCCCCGCCGTCGGAGGTAAAAAAAAATGTGGTTCTCGTTTTAGAAAATTTTCAGAGCGTGATGGCACTTAATCGCTTCTAATAAGCAAAGGATTTGTAGTAGTTGTTAACAAGTTTGTGCTAATTGCTGCCCTTATTAGATAGTGCCAGTTACTCGAAGTGTACTCAGTAGGGCCATGTTATTGAATACCGATTTGTTTCACAATATTACAATAGTAGGTATTATTTTCCGTAATGATTTTGAATAATATTCTTCCATAGTAAGGCGGATAATGAAGAATATGTATTTTTATGAATGCCTATAAAGACATGGTTCTCACAGACCCATGCAAAAGTGACAATCGCGCTGTATTTGTAAAATACTGATTTTAACAACATGTGTAATACGGAGTTAAGGTAAGACATTCGAGTCATTCATTCGGTCATTTTCGAAGTGTACGATATTAAAATTGAAAATGCCAGATCTTTATCTTTTTAATTTTGAACCATTGAACATGTCAATTGAACATTTCTTAATACATACATACAACTGTGTCTGCGGTTTTGCCTTCTATTCGAGTATAATTCAATATCATTTTGTTTTTAGTTGATATACGATTATTATTAAAAATAGGTCGATTCTCTGATGATTTTCAGTGAATATTTATCTAAAATCATTGAAAATAGGAAAATGACAAACGTAATTTATTTTACATAAAGGACACAATTTGTGGTGATCTTGGAAAATCTTTGAAAGCCGGCCAATTAGCTATTTTTTCCTGTAAAAAAAAAAATTTTATTGTCAATAAATAAATTAATCTACTAATTCCCCGAATAATCAGAATCAGAAACTTTCGGTTTTTTTAAAAACCGTCCGGTTTAAGCAAATGTTATGTTTATAAAAGCTGTTATTTTATCGCGCACTATGCAAGTGATGATACAGAGGTACTTCTGATTTAAAAGCCTTATTTTCACAAAAATCGCAAAACCTGTCCTGTCCTGACTGCACCATGCATTTTATTATGTATCATTCTATATAACATAATGTTTGTTGAACTTAGGTAAAAAATATTTTTTTCTAGACCTTATAATTCAGCCCATTCACTAAAATCGCTGCTACTGTGCTATATTAAGATTCTGTACATAATTATGAAAATTGCATCAAAATCCATTCACAGCTGTTCTCGAGTTATAAAGAACGAAACATTAGAACATGAATACCATTAATATAAGACACTAATAAAGAAAATTCGTAAAAATTTAAACATTGTTACATATTACATATACTTTTATTCCTCACTCTTTTTAATTATTGTAGGAATGTATTGACAAAAAGATTCTCTTCTTTTAGTGTGTAATCAACAATAAATTCCAAAAAATTGAATGTAACATTTAAAATTTAACCTGTTACTAGAGGAAGGGAGGGTAATATGGAACCCCATTTTGCTTTTGTGGTGCCACGTTAATTCAGTAATGTAGGTATTCGCACCAGGGGGATAAATTAATTGCTCAAGGGCTCCTCTTACCTTTGCTACCTCATTTGGAACAATTTTTATTGATATGAGAAAGAAATTGATCAATAACTAAAAAAAGTGAAATAGTGTGTCTAAAGTTAGGGTGTGGGTAATATGGACCCCCCTTTTAATTCAGGTTAACACGTTGAGTGCGGCACCGGTCCCTGGGGACCGGCGCTGAACTTTTGTCCGGGACGGCGCCGGTCCCCAGGGACCGGCGTTAGACTTTTCGTTAGGCCGATATCGGTCCGGTGGGACCGGCAGTATTAAAGTTAAAAGATAAATGTCGCCTGAATGAAATGTAGTCAAATATAGTTTTAATGAGCTTTATTAAGGCATTCTAAGCAAAAGTATGGCTGGGATTTACACATGTAACAAAATGTAACAACCTTTTTTGTTAAAAGTCACGGATCATCTTACATTATCGCACCATTAGAGGAGCGCCCACTCGCTGCCGGCAGAGCGGAAAGATCAGAAATATTGGCGCCGCGCTCAACGTGTTAAAAAGTGATAGATAACATAGCCATTTTGAATTCAAATCAGTTTTAATGATCTACAGATTGGTAATAAGATCTCTTAATGCAAGAAAGGAATAAAATTAATATTTTAAAAGAAAAAGGCTTCTTTAAAATATTAAGTAAACAGTGAAAATAATCCAATTATATTTACCTTGAAAAAAGTTTGAAAAACGAGTCCGCAGAAAAATGGCGATGTGCTCTAGACAAAGGTTAGAAGGCGACTGAGGAAACGCTCACGTGGTTTTTGAGAGGCGGGAAACTAGTTACACCGCTGACCAACAGGGTGCAGCATCTAGGGAAATCGATTCACGGGGGGTCCATATTAGCAGCAGGGTTCCATATTACCCTCCTTTCCTCTACCAAAAAACATCTGTCGGATGAATTTTGATAATCTAAATGGTATCAAGGGCTTTGTTTTGGGTCACTGATTACGAATCTAATCTTAAATTTTGAAAATTCAAAATGCAAGATAACAAATCCAAAAATCCTGCGATTTTTATAAAATTAGGTTTCCGATATTTATGATTTTAGTCTTCAATTTAAAAAAAAAAAACATTGATTCAGTATTATTAAATTCCAACTTAACAACGGAAACTTTTGTTTTAATAAATATATGTTTTCCTTTGAAATTAAGTACTATCGTAAACTATATACATTAAACCAAAAGTATAATTTCTTTACATTTATCAATCATTACTAATGCATTTAAGAAAAAGATAATTTTCTTATATAACCACCATTATTAATCATTAATTTCTCACTCTCATTTCTAAAGAGCAATCACAAAAACCTTTTTGGTATACATATTGTTGGCAATTTTTTCCTTTAAGGGGCAACCATATTAAGAGGCCAAATTATAAATATTTTTTGGGTCTTTGTTTTTACAGGAAAGGATTTAATTGAATTTTTTAAACTTCGAAGATGTTTTATTAATTTTTGTCATGTACATGTCGCTGATTTATTGTCAGTTCTCTACAGCAAGTTTTCATCCGAAAATTGAATTAATTTTAACGCTTTTCTTGTAACTTTATGCAAAAAGAAAAAATATTTTAAAAAATAGTATCATCCAAATTGTTAGTTCATATTCTTGGCAATTCAATAAGGTATAACAAATTTTAAAACAATCCGTCAATTAGGTTTTGAGTATTTATGAACGCAAATTGAAATCGTTTCTTTTTGAAAAAAAAAACTCGTTTAAAGTTTCGAATACGCGAATAGCGAGTAGCTTCAGAAAGAATACGAATTTCATTCTAAAACGTTGAGAACATATTGTTCAGATGTTTTGCTGACGATTTATGAAATAAAAAATGAAACGATTTTTTGAACTGTCTAATGTGGTTAAAGTAAAGCAAGTTTCCCTAAAAAATCACGATCGATTTTTGGGAATTTTTAAAAGAAGACTTTTTTCCGTAAAAATACTGTTTACTCTTTTTTTCAAACGTTATTATCTAGGGAAATATTTATGATTTTCTCGAACGACGTAGAGCGAAAAAATTCATCCAAAAAACTTAATTTATTCGCGATGTATAATTTAGTGCACAAGGTATGTACTATAAATCTCGTTTAGCGATATCGCTTTCTTTGTATGACTGACATATTGGTTAAAGTTAAAGTTCCGATTATTAATAAATAAATAAAAATTAAAATTTTTTAAGTAAAACGATGTTATTTTCATGAAAATCTTGCACTTAACAATATAAAATTTATTTTTAACCATTTCATATTGCGTCTTATAAGCTGTCATAAGTCATAAGTTTATATTTAGTCAACCTAGCTAAAAATATGGTAAAAAAAAAAAAAAAAAAAAAAAAAAAAAAAAACGAGAAAAGTGGATTCATATTTTGTATTTTAGATTATTATTTTGATAATTTATTTTGGGTATCGTGGACGCTTACATTGTATTACTTAGGAATGCTATTAATTGGTGACTGAATTTCATGTGAAACTAAGCAGGGCATCTGAATTACATTAATTCCATTAAAATTCAAAACAGAAGCAAAACAAAGCGGGCACCTTTTTTCGGCACTTATAAAAACACTGTTTAATGACTAAAAATGTGATTAATGATAGAGATTCGATTAACTGGACTTATATTGTCGTAGGTTATTCGGATAATCAAAAATCCGAATAGTTGAATGTATGGAAAAAACTTCATACTATATATAGTACTTTAAGATTGAATCGGTATACGTCTTAATATCTGATATTGGAGAAGTGCCTGTCCTATACTTATCGGCCAATTGGCGGCCGGTTTCTCTTTTTTTTTTTTTTTTTAAATATTCTATTATGTTTGTTTTATCGTTAAGCGATAATACTACTCTTTTATGGTCTGACATTTTTAAACACCAACGTAAGTTGACAACTGATTAAAGAAATAATGAAACTAAAGCGGAGATAGCGCGGCCGATATTTTCTGTATGTTTAAAAATATGTATTTATGTATTGTACACGCATTTCGCAACGAGACCGAGCTTTGTTGCTAATCCAGATAATCGCGAATCCGTACAACTGAGATCCGGATAATAGAGTCTCCAATGTAAATCAGATGTCTTGCTTAATTTCAAATGAAATTCAATAACCGTCTAACTAGAACTGAAGTCATCGATTAAAACTTAATTATTATCCAACATTTATTTTCGAAAAAGGCTACTTCCATTTAATATGGAAAGTCCCTGGAAAGATGTTATTACCAATTAACACTATTGTTCTGAGTCCTTGTGTCTGATAGAACCAAATTTGCATATGTATAAGATGCTGTTTACCGCTAATACATATTGGATATATGTATTTTTAAACAAAATGAATTTTACAAAACGATTGAATTTTCAATTAAGTAAAACTTTCGGTATCAATTACATGCTAAAAAGAAAAAAGAAAAGTGGCGATAAACACAAGTGACTTCGTAAATAATCGAGGTGGTAGATACATCAATTTCACACCACAGGAGCTGCGTAACAAGGATCCCTTGCAATAAATCTATGGCAGACAATCCTTATGGGAGGCCAAGGAAATGCGGCAGGATAGAGATCCCCAAGAGACAATTCAAGCAATGTATCAGCTTACGACAAAAAAATCGATTTGAGTAGAGGCATAGAGGAGATTCGATTATGGGCTGTCCGTTGTTCACAAGCTTGTGCTTCATAAATTAACCACAAACCACTAATCAAATCATCATTACTATTAGTACATGCTCGAGCTGCATGGAGCTCTACTTGGTCACAGGGTTTCTATTCTGTTCCCTCCAAGAAGCTGTTGTCGGACGCATTTAATTTTAAAATTTTCCGCAACACTGTGCCATAACTCCCCCTGCTGTTGAGATAATTGTATTGATTACTTTATTTGGTCAGAACTATTTGGTGATTTTGTGCTAAGACTTGTTTAAAATGATTCTTGCAAGTGGATTGGATTGTCGTAGTGATAAATGGTATTTTAAATCTTAAACTCATAAAAAATGTCTTAGTATTGACTAATCTACTATTTATTAAAAATAATATCACTCAACAAAATTGTTAATATATAAAAATAATAAAAAAGTTACAGTTTTTTTATATAGTTTAGTATTTCGTACAAAAACATGTGATATTACGTTAAGTTTTTAATAAATAAGTGTGTAAACCGTATTTTTGGAAACATTTTAGACATAAACGACGTGAAACACACAACGTGATTCAAATGAAAACGTGAACTATAAACTACAACCAACCCTGAAAACCCTTTTGTTTATGTTTTGAATTAGAAATATTCCTCGCCATATTGGATCGATCATTTTGAATTTCCAAATTCTGATAATAGATTAGAGCCGAGCAAACTCGGCTCTTTTGGCTCCCGAGATCTCCCAAGGTCGATTCCTCTAAGCTCTATTGCTCCTGTAGGTGCGAGTGTGAAACGCATCTTCCTGTCAAAAATTCCCTCCATTCCATAGAGAAGAATATGGGTAGATATTTCTTTCATTCGCACTCATGGGGCTTATGGAGCGACCCGAAATTTAGGCAGTTATACAACATTTTTGGAGGGGAAGTTTGCCCGGCTCTGTAATAGATTTGAAAGTACCGGTCCCTAAAACTCCTGTGAACTGATTTTCGAGAAATTCGAACTAAATTTTCCTGACAACTCTTTTATATTAATTTTTATTGAAATCCCTTAAAATTAGGAAATTTTGGGAGCCACACTATATGCGTTATCTTATATTTCGAAATTCCAATAGCAAATCCGAATTAAGCGACTAGAAATCTCATCTTAAGTTAAATTGTATCCCACATCTTAAATCTCAAAATATATAGATATAAAGTATAAGATTCAAAATCAGAGACGACGAGATTCTTTTTGTTACTAATTCCTTTGAATAAAAATGTTGTTCCGCCATTTTGAATTTCCAAATTTCGATATCAAATTCGAAATTCATTACCCTGTTCTCTGTTAACAAATTTTCATTAAAATTCTTCTAATTTCGAGGTATTTTGGTCGTCATATTAGATCCCCTATCATGAATTTCAAATTTCTATATTTGATCCTTTATATACCTTTTGTAGTAATTTTAATTATGATATAATATTGGTTTTTCCATATTTAATTTCCAAATTTGGACAGCAGGTTTGAGGTCAGCATTCCCAAAACTCTTAAGTACAAATTTTCATGGAAATCCCTTAAAATTTAATATTTTTAGCGGTGATCTTGGTTTACCCATTTTGAAACCCTATACTTATATTATCCAAATAAAAATTAGCTCATATATTAAGTTGGAATATGTATTATTTTCGGACAAAAATGGAAACTATTGAAGGAAGGGCTTAGGCGTTATTGAATAACAAACAAACAAAAGAACTTTCGTTTATATATACAGGGTGTTCAGAGGTGGGTGGTCAATACTGAAGGGGGTGAAAGGTCAGACCGAGACAAGCAAAAAATCGTATGGGTGGGGGGGGGGGCATCTTGCACCGTTTGGCAGTTACAGGGTGATTCGTAAATCAGGATTTTGCCTTATATGGGAACCGCTCTTGTATTTTTATCTTTTTTTCTACGCATCGCAGCGGCCCCAAACTGATTTCAAAAAATCACTATTTGGAAGCCCTTTCCAAAAAAGTTTACACCAACTCCCTATCCCCAACCCCTTGGCCACAATCCCCCCTGGAAGTTGAAAAAATTAACTTTTATTTCACGATTTTTCACATTTCGCCCCACTTTTCTCCGAAATTCATGTTATTAACATACCTACTTTTTATTTTTTTTAAGTTGCCTATCTAATTACCTCTCCAAAAAGGTGCAACATGCCCAGGTAGAAAAGGGTTGCAAAAGTCCTGAAATTAAAACATCCTCACAGGTACCTAATTACTTTATTGCACCATAATGGAAAATGTCGTTAAGTAAACAATTTTTATGACAGCAAGTTCGGAAATGTTTGTTTAGGAAACAGAGGTAATACATTTTTATTTTTTCAGCAAAACAGTAATAAAATAATAAATGTAATCTCGTTAAATAGCGTTATTAGATTATTATATCCAGTATTGACTCCTAAGTATCCTGACGCTCCGTTTCTAATACCTCCTATGAATTATGGTATAAAAATGGGTGAGTTTGAAAGGACATTGACCACAGTTGAAGAAGCAAGCGAAAAGAACGGGTGTTTAATAGAAAAAATTAAGATAAAATGGCAGAATTCAGTGTTGACGAGTATGCCGATATAATTTACGTGCACGGTTTAGTAGAAGGAAGTGATAGTGAGGCCGTACGAGAATACCAAAAGAGATTCCCGAATCGGCGGGTACTCAACAGAAGGGTATTTTCAAGGACTTTCAGAAGGTTAAAAGAAACCGGAAGTGTAACCGCCCCCAGAGCAGAAACGCGAGCAGGAAAATCGGCCGATTCAGCGGACCCCGACCAACAAATCCTCAACACCGTCAGGAACAGCCCTGTAATAAGCATCAGGCAGGTCGCACGAAGGTCAGGATTATCTTCAGGGAGAGTTTGGACCGTTGTGAACCGAGAGGGACTACATCCATACCACCATATCCCGGTCCAAGCACTAGGGAAGGAGATTCCGAAGGACGATTGCAATTCTGCACTTGGCTGTTCGAGTCTGACATCGAAAACAGAAGGTTTCTAGACCGAATTCTGTGGACGGATGAATCGCAATTCACCCGGGATGGCATCACAAACTTCCACAACCTCCACACCTGGTCAGATGTGAACCCACATAGGACCAGGTGTCGGTCCTTCCAGCAAAGATTTAGTGTCAATGTCTGGGCTGGCATCATCGGCAACCAGTTGATAGAACCCTTCATCTTACCCCAAGTGCTGAATAGTCAGCTATACTCGGACTTTTTGGAGAATACCCTTCCGGATCTGTTGGAGGACATCCCCCTGGCCACCAGAACCGCAATTTATTTACAGCTCGACGGAGCACCTGCGCATACTGGGAACATTGTTAGGGCAAGGTTAAATGAAAATTACCCAGAGCGCTGGATTGGACGAGGTGGACCGATTCCTTGGCCTGCTAGGTCACCGGACCTTACTCCACTGGACTTTTTCTTATAGGGAATGATGAAAGATGAAGTTTACTCAAGACCAATCAACACCAGAGAAGAATTAGTTGCCAGGATTGTGACTGCAGCCACGAAAATACGGGAGAGACTGGCTACCATAGACCTCAAACGTGAAATAAAACGAAGGCTACTTGCATGCATCGAAACTGGCGGAGAACATTTTGAACAGCTTTTGAAGGACATACGTTTTAATTGTAATTAGTTTTTAAGCGAACAAAATGTATTTTTTAGTTAACTTAAGTACAATTTCTTAAAAATTCGAATTATCATGATATTCTGTAAAAGGATTTTTGTAAATAAATTTTCGTATCCTTTTCCTACCTGGGCATGTTGCACCTTTTTGGAAAGGTAATTAGATAGGCAACTTAAAAAAAATAAAAGGTAGTTATGTTAATAACATGAATTTCAGAGAAAAGTGGGGCGAAAGGTGAAAAATCGTGAAATAAAAGTTAATTTTTTCAACTTCCAGGGGGGATTGTGGCCAAGGGGTTGGGGATAGGGGGGTGGTGTTGACCGTTTTGGAAAGGGCTTCCAAATAGTGATTTTTTGAAATCAGTTTGGGGCCGCTGCGATGCGTAGAAAAAAACATAAAAATACAAGAGCGGTTCCCATATAAGGCAAAATCCTGATTTACGAATCACCCTGTAACTGCCAAACGGTGCGAGATGCCCCCCCCCCCCCCCCCCCCCACCCATACGATTTTTTGCTTGTCTCGGTCTGACCTTTCACCCCCTTCAGTATTGACCACCCACCTCTGAACACCCTGTATATGAGGTATTCTTTGTGAACGAGAGACCTCCCCCTTGCCCAAAATTGGTTTGATCTATCAAAGGTCTATAGATGGTCAAAAGAAAGGCCTGGGTCTCTAGTTTTTAATGCCGAGTGGCATAGGTAGTGAATTCATAGTCCAGATCCAATATGGCTGCCTAAACCACGTAACCCACACCTTTTTTTTACTAAAAAGATTATAAAACTAGCTGCATGAACCTGATTGAGGTCTACAAATTCTTAAATGAAAGGTCTTGAGTCCCACTTTCAAAAGCCATAAGGAAAAAAAAATTTGGTAGCCATATACAATCCAAAATGGCGGCGAGAAAACGCAACACATAGGTTTTTTCACCATAATCGTGAAAAAACAACTTGTTTAGTCCCAGTTAGGTCTCAAAAACGCTTTTACCTTGGATTTGTGTTAAAATTACTCTTAAAAATATTACACTTATTAAACACAATTTATTGAATTTTCCTAAAATTTCAACTTTCGCTGTAAAAGCGAAGCAAAGTATATATAATTTTCAGAAATAAAAGTGAAGTGTTTGCCCTAAATACGTAAATTACCAATATTCCAAGTAATGCAGCTTCTTCAAATATCTTATTTATATTGTGAAAAACCTTATCGAATCACTGAAGTAAAATATTTCCATAAGTAAAGGTGAACTAAGAGTAGACAAATGATTTTATTTATGGAACATTTGGGATAATTAAAACAAATAATTTCTATGAAATCTCCAAATTTAACCTAAAGAAAACGAATACCCTATACATTGTAGGTGTTAAAACACATATACGAGTGTTTACCCAAAATTTAAGCCTCAGGTTAGAAAACAATTAAATTGCCGTCATAATGAATCATGTTTAAATCGGTTCGGTTCATCATATTTTTCCTTATCTTGTACGCAAACTGAAAAGCAACAGATTTAATAACAAAAAGCTAGTATTTGACGAAGTTATTTGTTCCGCGTTCTCGCTGTTATAACTCCAAAGTGCTTTGAATTTCAGTTTAAAATATTTAAGGAGATATTTTCTGTCAATTAATTATATTTTCGAAAAATCGCATTTTGAACTTTTATCTGTGTTCACTCTTAAAACTTCAACTATGGTTGATTATCTTATGCAAGCCTTCAACATAACTGCGATCAACAATACTTCAGAAAAGACTTCAATATCAAAGATTTAAAATATTTTAATAATCATCATGCTACGGAATGTAATGAAAAAGTATTTAATTAAAATCTCAAAACTTGTTCTTCTGACATTGAGAAAAACAAACATTTTTTGCTTTCCGGTTTTTATCACTACGCAAAATATGCAACTTAATGCTTCACTCCTCCAAGGATTTCAATCATATACCACATTTTGATACATTAAATATTCATGGCAATATTTATACTGTCGATGTTTTTAGCATCTTAAACCTAAAATCTAAGATCGTTTGTAAATGTTTAACCATTAATTAGTGTTTTCTTTGAAGTTATAAGCACGTACTTTTCATGCTACTCTTCGGATCATAACTTTAAAATGGCATTGCTAATCGACTATGAATTTGAATGCTGAGAAATTTAAAATGTGTTTAAATTGTTTTTCGCGAAACGCCAGAATAATTTAGATATAGTCAGTCTCATTGTAAATGAAAGATGAATGAATCGTAGCGCCCATTCGTTATACGAGGAAATGATTCCATAAATCAGAAATGCCCTTGCATAATCGGCTTTGCAGCTCTCCAAGGAAAAGGAATGAATTTAATTACCCCGCACATTAAAGTGCAATCACTGAAAGCGCATCGCTTTATTGTATGGCATTTCCGAAAAAAACGCGCTGAAACGAGAGCGAGACTAAAGGTCAGGCCGGTAGTTATGCAGTCGCCGCAACGGACCATTATCATTATCAAGACAACGATCAATCAGACTGAAGTGATCTTCCGCTAATGAGGTAACTGAACAGCAGCGGTGCAGTATCACCGCAGCAGTGCCCAGTTACATTGCACCTCTTCGCGGGTCTCTCGCGCGGATGTTATGATTTGTTATTCTCTTTAGGCGCGATTAATTTGTAAATAATGCGACTAATCTAAAAGCAAAAGACATGCAAACTAGCTGTGTGGGTTTATACGTCGGCGGCGAGCTCCTCAGTCTCTCGTGCCAAGCCGCCTGCGCTTGTGTATTTCTTAAATCTCAACCAAGCCGCAATTTAATTTACACTCACAAGAATCTGCCGACAGAAATCTTTTTTGGTTATATATTGTCTAAAGCATTTTAAGGTAAATTTCCTCTTAATGCTTTTCAGGCGTAAATGGCTACCGCAGCCGCTTAGAAAACTGTCACAAGGCAAGGTCGACAAACCTCCGGTGGAACGATCATTGATCAAGAAGGGATCTGAGAAGAATCTGCGGGTAATTATTTTATATTATTTTCATTATAATAAATTAAAGTTTTTAATCTAATAATTTTTTTCCTATTTTAGCTTTCAGAGAAACAAACGGAACAGGAAGATGAACTGAATTCGTCCAACTCTACGCAAAATGCATCACAAGCGGACTATGAAGCGGAAGAAGAAGTTGGTCTAGAACTTCCGCCCCCAATGAAACCCATCCAGGAACCGTGTGTGATGGCCAATGGACCGCCAGTCTACAAAGACCTAAAAGAAAACTCAAGCAACTTGGTAAGTTTCAATGATCTTGCGTCTTTTATATGTAGATGAGATTGTCTTAGGTGTGTCCACCTGTCGTACTATCAGAGTACGAGAGATCACCAATTATTGTACTAAGAGAAACTCAACTCGTCTAAATATTTGCATTATTTTTATCACAAAAAAAAAAAAAAAAACTTGTATTTACACGAAAGCGCGCTCTCCCATGATCTTGGGTCAGTCTCAGATTTATTTCACCTGTTGTGTGTGCCAGCAACATTTGTTAGGGCCTCCAAATGGTTAGAAGTTATTTTAGCGCCCGTACGAGTATTTTAGTTATTGTGCTTTAAAGATGATATAAAACGATGAAATCATACTTTAATTAAACACTAACCGTGCCGCCGAGACGATCGTTTTTATATTTACAATGCGGAAAACAAGAACGTTAGGAGTTGTTTGGAGACAGTGCGTGATTTCTTTGATTGCGGAATTTCAGACTGCAACCTGGTGACAGCAATGTTTGTGTGGTGCACTATGTTTCACCTTTTGTTCAATGTGAGATTTCTTTACGGCATTGCATATTCGGAGATTAAATTCGGATAGCAGAAAATTTGCGCGGTTTTAAGACGCACATTTTGCTAGTGGAATTTGTTCGTTCTCACTTCCGTATCTTTTTGTGCTCCTAACTAAATGTTATATGGGGATTTTTTACTTAGTGGGTGTTTAGATAATGGTGAATCCCGCGATTCTCTTTTTTAATTCAAAACTGAGACTAAACCGTGTAAGCTTTTATTTGATGCATACATATGTATTTATTATGGAAATTTTTTTGATTGTCCGGCAGCTAGCAGTAGAAAGACCTAACATTGTTCTTATCAGAAGTTTTTCTTCGTTTATATAATTGATTTAAAATGTAAGGGGTAGTCTATATGTTACGTCACACGATTGCCCTGTTTTAAATGTCGATCAGAGGCATAAACGGCGGTATATTATCGCCTTTTATTATAAATAACTAATTTTATATTTGTATACGCATTGAAAGGTTTTGTTCTTAATTTTGAAGAAATATTACTTATAAGTAAATTACTTATTGTCAGTAATTGTTCCTGAACATTCAACTATTGGATGGCTTTGAGAAGAAAAACAATATATGCCTACAAAAGTAGAATTTAGATTAATAGTTTAATTAGTTAAATTTTATATCGTGTTTCTTATGTTTACATATGTTGACCTTATATAATCTTTCGAGAGCCAAACATATTTTTGTAAATATAAAGCAGCGTTAATGTGTGTGATATTTTGTATTTTCATATTGGATTTTTGTTTTTTGTTGCAGCAAGCAACAATTTTAATAAATTGTGTAGTATTGCGAAATCGATTCTAAAAAAATGCTTAATATTATTAATAAAAGCAAAAACATCTTTTTGAGCATTATTATAAATTATTATTATTAATCTATGGAAAAAACCTATAGAAATTATCTGTGCCTATTCAGCCACAAAATTTCTGTTGACCAGTGTAATAGTTACGAAAAAATAAATCATAAAATATTTCTCTAAAAATAAACTGTTACCTGTGCCAACAAGAATAATGTTTTTAAATTTTAGAGAAATTAAATTTAATTGGTGTTCTTAAAAGGTAAAAACACTTCAATATACGTTTTCCTCTAAAATTATATTTTATACTAGCTGTGCTCGCGTCTTTGTTCGCATTTCTCTGAAGATTTGCTTGAATATAGTTTTTAAATATATGTATAACGTTGAAAATTGGCACGTTACTATAAATTAATTTTGAACAACAGCATTCCTCATTATTAAATATGGCTGAAGTTTTTCCAAAATTCGTCTTATGAAACGTTGTAATTTTATTATTAAGCTTCATATAATTCTTGAAATTAGAACTTTTTTTACTCAATCGATCAACTTTAATCCTAATATAATTTATGATGTTTTTTCTGCTGTTTTATACTCTAATCTATTTTAATTAGTAGCAAACTACCTGAATTATCTTTTTCACAAAAGAACTTTCATTCAAATTAAAATGTTATATTTCATTTTCTCAAAAACTAAAACAAATTAAACATAAATAAAAATGTTTTTTTTACTAGAAATTTAATAGTCAATGGATGTGAGTTGGTTACATATATTATTACAGTAACGTTAAAACGTTGTTTAAACAATTTTTGTTATTAAAACAAAATAATAATATTTTTAGAAATTTGCGGACCAACTAAAAATTTGTTCCTCAACAGGTTTCTTCATCTTGGTTGATCTAAAAAAAAAAAATATTTTCTTAACCTTTCTGTTTTGATTATTGGAGTACCGTTTTGAGTTGATTTCTCGAAATTTATCACTTAGAAAATATATTTTTTCTCGACAAGATTCATTCAACAATATTTTTTTATATTAACGTTTTATTAATTTTGGCAATCAAAGTTAAGTTTGCACTTGTTTAATATCCAGGTACCCGGAACCCCCATGCTTATACTATTAGTTTTATAATGAAAATATAATTTTATAATCAATAACTGAATTTTGTAGAAATTATTTTTTATTTAAAAATAATTATTTGTTAAACATTATTGAACCTGATTATAACATTCATTATATTTGGTGATTGTTCTTGTGTGCTTATCAGATAGAGGTTTATTTTTATGTTGATCACAAGGGCCCTTTGGAAATTTAAATTTCATACAGTCGGCTCAAGAGTACTGTATTGCGATACTATTGTTCTAGTATAAAGTAACAAGAAAAACACGTTTGAGTGCCTTAGAAGCATTTTAACTGCAAAAGTTACCTGGTACACCGGTTGTTGCACGACTTTAAGAAGTTTGTTTACTGACATTAGGGTTAAAGCAAAAGATTGTAGTTATCGTGAAGTATAGTTTTTTTTTTTTTAATTTTTGACTAAATTGTGACTATTTTTAGTATACAGTCTAATTTCTACGTAACTTTTTTCAATTAAGGTACCTAAAAAATTGATATTTTCAAAATAAATAAAAACTACTATGTTTAACGATAGTTACAATGACTATGACAATTTCCGTGAAATAACTTTTTCGGTCAGACAATTATTGTACGAGTTTTCTTGCCCGCTAGTTAGAGCAAAATTGTTTCGATAAAAGCGCAATTAAAAGTTCAATTTCCCCCGTAATATAGGGGTTAGCAAATCTCTCTCTTAATGTAAACATCTAGTGTTATCTTACAACGTTTATACATATGTGGTTGGTTACCGAATTTATGAAACTGAAAAGAAAAAACAATAAATGTATTTTATTTAAAAAATCAAGTTGATCTTGAAATGAAAAATTTTACCAAAGTCGTTATCAGCTATTCCCACCTGAACTCTACAACTCTAACACCTGCACCACCATGCAAAATGTTCTGGTTTTTCCATAACGCTGCAATTCTGGTTCAAATAATCTGGCGTGACTGGCGCCGGTACTCATTGCCTGGCACGGCGGTCAACGTGTTAATAAATATAATAATAAATAACTGATTGGATCGATTGAAATGTAGGAGGAAATTTCTGAGTAGTGAATACTTTTCATTTTTGCAAGTAAAATTAAATAAAAATTATGAGAGTCTTCAGTCTGTTTTAAATATTCTACATTCCGAACAGAAGGAAAAATAGAGGTATTTATTGTAAAGATTAATTTCTAACCTGAACTTCTACCCTTTCGATTCGGAACAACTCAGTTCAGAAGTACTTTTCTCTAAGCTCATATGCACATGCAAATAATAGGGGTTAACGACCCTGAAATTCCCCAAATGCCTTTTTTTTTTTTTTTCTGGATTCCCTGAAGGGCGAGCACGGTCGTGATGTAAGTATCATCAATTAGCCTAAAATATGTCTGATTGAGACATTTCTGTACAGATTGGTTCAGGGATTTTGAAGTTCAACACAAAGTTACCTACAGAAATCGTATTTTGTAAGACGAAAAGATATGTAAATATGTTTTTTTTATAGTCACAATATGTTTAAATTACGAAAAGTACACGGGCCCTGCCACGTCGGACAGAAATTGAATTTTTTCTTGAACTGCACCAGAAAGTTTACCAGTTCGATCGGATAATATGTTGACTGAACCAATAAGTCTATCAGTTTGACCGGATAATATCCCGGATGTACTGGGAAAAACTGTAAACAGATTATTTTTTCCATGTAGTTAGGAAAAACCACATTTTTTTTAATTGATCAGATTACTCCATAGAATCGAGTGATGGCCATTGGAACATATTTTTCATGACATCCTATATTAAAGGGGTAAATACAATTACACGGGCAAAAATTACGCATTAAAAAACATTTTTTTTCACAAAGAAGGTTTAATGCAATCATTATAAAACTTTGTACACTTGTTAAGGTATAAATGAGGAATGTAAAAAAAAACGGCAAGCTCTCTGGACGTCGTGTTTTTGATCTGTAACAGCCCATAAAAAAAATTTGGCTTAAATATACATGTAATTTGTCGGTAAACCTCAAAAATTAAAAAAAATAATAATAATTCTGCGTTTGGTAGAAGTTTTTGTAAAAAATCGATAATTTACACTATTTTTCCAGCCATTTTTGCATTAATAATTCAATTTTGCAACATAAAATTCCAAAGCCATTAGGTTTAAAAAATTCAGCTAAATCGGACAAGTAGTTTTCGAGTAATCGTGGTTGCCAATTTTAAAAATGTTTTTTGAGAAAAACACGTTTAAAGTTTTGAAAACCTGTTATGCACTGAAAAAGGTGTTTTCGAAAAATGAAGAAAAAATATATTAGAAGTTCGATTTTCGACCTGAAACTTTTTGGAGCGTATTCTAAGGGAAATTTCCTAACTTTTTAGAGGAACAAAAAAAGAATCGATTTTTTCCGACCTTCTAATTGTATTTACCCCCTTAATAGTTTTTTTTTATAAAATTTACTGTGGCTGCAATCGCTCTATTTTGTAACCACCACATAACCAAATCAATTGAAGTTTTTTTTCGTTGGGTGGCTTTTAGGTTTCAAAAAGAACATTATTTTTGAAGTACTGTCGATGGAAAAGACTTCTAGCGCACTAGGATACTACAGTATTTGTGCGAATAGGTCTGTTTTTGCTGAATTCTTGCCTTGTATGAGGTTTCAGAAATGTCAGTCTTATAATTTGTAGGTGATTTGTAGTGGAAGACTTAAAATATTGATGGATTTATTTCTTGGTTGAACGATGCTTACATATATAATAAAAACAAACAAAAAACAAATTATTATATCTTTGAATACATCTTTCTTGAATTCTTTTATTTTATATTCTCTTAAAAATATTTATATTATATCTAATTTTTTTAATTGCAGTCCAACACCTTCAAAAAGATGGAGAGTAATGCGCCCGCCGACTTAACAGAAATTGAACAGATCGTCAAGGAAAAAACAGTATTTAAATACATTAATTTGTTAAATTCTCAAATGCAATTACAATGCAATTTCAGGAGCAGCATGAGGTCAAATCTAAGTTCCTTAAGCCCCTAGATATAAGTAGTGATAATAGTAGAGAACTAGAGCCATCCTATTCAAATAATGACAATTTAAATGACAACAATGATGAGGTTTGTTTGAGTAAGTTATTTTAATTGAATTTCAACTAATGGAGCAATTATTTTAACAGAATAATGTTGAGCCAAACGACACGGAAGCAGCACAAAGAAAACGCATATGTGCTCTGACCGAACTCATTTCAACCGAAGAATTGTACATCCAAGATTTATCGGAAATTGTGAATGGGTAAGAATTGAAAGTGTATGAAATACAAAAATATGCGCAAAGGTTTTAGAACTTGCACTTAAAATGTGTAAAACTTATAAACAAAAGAATTTAGCGAACGTGAGTGTTGTAGTTTTTTATCAATATCTCGAAAAATATAATAGATATCCATTTTCGAACAATTTTTTTACATAACTATTGTATATATCGGCAAAATTTGTAAAAAAAAAAAAAAAAATACAGTAGGTATATAAAAATATTCCAGAAAAATATATGCCATATTCAAAAAAAAATGTTACGCATATTTGTGGTAATTTTACGCTATTTTTCATTAAGAAATTTGTTTGACCGTAATAAACTGTGTAACAATAATACCTGATTGTAAAATTTCTTTACACTTCTAGAGTAACAATAGCTAGAAACCGTAGTATTGCGGTTAATGTGAACTGCATACTGAATTTAAATGCGATTTTCCGGAATTATAATTTTCGAACTTTTGTTCATGAACTCTAAAAATTTACTCGAACAATTGAACATTTATGTTATGTTTTAAAATTTTTAAAGCTCAAAAAGAAAAAGTATTGGCAAGAATCGAAATTTCATTTTCTAAGTGCCATAATATTTTGATTTTCAATATTTTATATCATTCTGGCGTCTCTTTATAGACAGCTCTAAACGAAACTTTAAATGTGACCTTTTACACAATGGGAATAAATATGGTTCAGTTTCCATTGCTCATTCAACAAAATTAACGGAAGAATATCAAAATATTCTACTTGTGCTAGACAAAATCAAATATAACGAACCCCAATGGAGTATTTGTGTTGATCTAAAAATGGTTAACTTCTTATTAGGACAGCAAAGTGGATACACCAAATACCCATGCTTTTATTGTCTTTGGGACAGTTGTGCCAAGTATCAACATTGGGAAAATAGAGATTGGGCCGTACGTAAGACGATGGAGGTGGGAAAGCAAAATATTATAAATCCAACTATGGTTTCAAGAGATAAAATTATATTGTCCCCTTACACATAAAGCTAGGCCTTATGAAACAATTCGTTAAAGCTCTACATAAAAATGGGCAATGTTTTTATTATATTGTATAACGATAAAATTTCCTGTTCTGAGAATGGAAAAGGTAAAAGAGGGAATTTTCGATGGCACACAAATAAGAATATTAATAAAAGATACTGATTTCTTAAGTTCAACTAACAATTTGAAATGACCTACGTGGCATTCGTTTGTTGAAGTTACTAACAACTTTCTCGGAAATCACAAGTCAAATAACTACTCTGAAATTGTTAATGACATGCTAGAGAACTTTAAAAACTTAGGATGTAATATGTCCATCAAAGTGCGCTATCTTCACAGTCATCTTGACCAATTCCCAGACAATCTTGGTTCCTATAGCGAAGAATAAGGGGAGCGGTTTCACCAGGACCTAAAAACTATGGAAGAAAGGTACCAAGGCCGATGGTCCACTACACCTCATTCACGAAAGTCGTGAAAAAGAAAGTTTTTTATTTAAATAATAATAAATGTAATAAAAACTGATTTTGATGTCAATTTCTTTTTTTTTTCCGTACAAGACAAAATATAGAAAACTACACGTAGGATATCAAAACGTTTGCTATTAATATAATAATAATAATAAGGTCCTAAGTTAAAAAAAAAAAAACAAAAGTACAGCTTCTCAGCACCAAAACTAGTGTTGACCAGTGATATAATAAAGCTCCTGAAATAGGAATGTTTCTTTAGGAGATAATTGCAGTTATTTAAGAATTTTTTTTTTAGGGATTCTTACCATATATAAAGCTTTTATATTGATAAAAACAAATTTTAGTTAACTTAATTTGTTTATAAAGTTGACGGATTTTGAAACTTTTCTAATTAATATATCAGTTCGAGTCAAATGAGATCATTATTTTCCTCATTTAATTAAATATTGTCCTTGCAGGTACATCGCTGAAATTCGAAATCCAAACAGTGACATACCCCTCCCGGAAGATCTCAAAGGTGGGAAAGAGCGAATGGTGTTTGGCAACATCGAAGCAATATATGAATGGCATCGAGAGTGAGTTTATTTTAAGCTTGAAAATTTATTCATTTTTATATGTTAATTCATTTTATTGTACAGTTATTACCTTAAGGCACTGCAGAGGTGTCTAAAATCGCCGTCCGAACTTGGTCCATTGATCAAGCGATATGAGCGAAAGTTCCACATGTACATCGTTTACTGTCAGAACAAACCAGTCTCGGAGCACATTGTTACAGAGCACACAAACTATTTCGAACAACTTCGTCAGAAACTCAAGCATAGATTAGACGTAAGTTAGCCTTTTCCTTTGTAGCAAAAATGGTTTGATTTCAATTTAATTTTGATTTTGCCTTGTAGCTAAGTGATTTACTAATTAAACCAGTGCAACGGATAACAAAGTACGAGCTTTTGCTAAAGGAGATCACAAAACAAACAGAACGAGCGGGTTTGGTGGAGGAGGTGCCCAGCATGCAAGAAGCGTTTCATGTGATGAAAGTGAGTGATTATAAATGGAAAAAGCTTTTTGATATATCTTTAAAGGGTCTAGCCGGTTAAGGAGGTGAAAAGTGCCCCCAGCGCTTTTGAAAAACAAAAAATATCCTCATGTAATACATGAAAAAGTACATCTTTGCTGAAATTTTCAGACCCATAGACCCTCACATAACCTCAAAAAAAATTAAAACGTGATTTTCAGTGTTTTGGCGATATCTCGGCTTCTTGTAGATGTACAAAATTCTTTTTTTTTCAAATTATAGGGTCTTTTGTCAGCTACAAAATAATATTTTTTTCAACATTTTTGGCGGGAAATTCAAATTTTTATACAAGTTCGAAATTTTCAAAATTCAATTAAAAAAAAACAAAAAAAATAGAAACGATGAAAAAAAAATATGTTATTCTCTCGATGTCAAGCTATATCCATGAATTATTTCAGATTTTTAGATTTGGTGCAACAGTGTCAAAATATCGAAAAACCGTTTTTTCAGCATTTTTCGGTATTTTTACATCTTTTTTAAGTCTGAATATTCTTTAAGCATGCATTTTTTTTAAGTCATTTCCTACCTTGATAAATTCACAAAGAGATCATATTTTCAACCTGGCGTGACATCATGGCTGAATTACACTCACCCCACCGTTCATTCATATTTGTCATGCACACTCATTCACGCATGTTTGAAACTGAGCGGAGTAATAACAATTCCAAATAGTTGCAATGTATTTCTTAATAAAAGACCTCACAAAGTAATAATATTGCCCCACTCTCTTCTGCACTCACTTATAATATAAAATGGTATTATACAAATTAATACGTATATAAAAATAAATATAGGATCACCTGAATAAGAAGAAAAGTCTGAAAACATACATGTATTATACCGAACCTGAAAACATAAGACAATAGATAAAATCCCGTATTTGAGATATGAATAGGATAATTAATCTTTATCATTATCTTCTTCAATAACTGGTTCAACCCCTTCGGTTTCAAATATTTTCTTCAATTTAAATTTTTTAGTTATATATCATGCATGAGATAAGTAATATATTACAGCTGCTACATGCAAACAGGAACCGAGGGGGTATCCCACTCTAGAGGCCCTTGAATTGAACGCTTTTTTCAAGGTGTTGAACAAGAAAATATAAAACATTTATAGTTATACATAATAATCCTTTTATTATCTGATCTTTAATGAACAATTTCAGAAAATTTTTTCTTTTTTTTTTTGAGTAGTTGGGTCATGGCAGGAACTTAGGAACGCAAGCTCATGGTGTGCGCCATAACAGCCAAACAAATAATCCGAAAAAAGTGAGATTGCACATTAGTACTCTTTATATATGTGGCTATGGCAAGAGTGTGTCACATTTAGAAAAAAAAATTTTTATTCATTTCTTTAATTTTTCCTACTTATTCGTTATATTTTTTAGTTGATTTTTACTGTTAAAACATGGGATATAAGCTATGTAGATGTAAAAATGCCTGATTTGCTCCACTTAGGTTATAGAAGCAAAGCTAACACAGCTTTTACCAAAATCTGAATTTTTTCGGATGAATGGTTTTCTCAGAATTCTGCACACCATTCATCAAAACGGTATTTTGAGAAAAACGGCATTTAAGTTAAAGATAAAGGCAACGAGGAGTGGTGTGGAGCGCCAGCTGCGCACGGAATTGCCTGTAGCAGCGCGGGCTTTTTAAATTCGCGACAAGAGATAGCTTAAACGATTCAGAAAAGAACACAGAATTTTTCAAAACTAAAAAAAATTCATATTTTTAACGTTCTAGGGTGGGATACCCCCTTAAGCCATTTACTGTAAGCTCGGGAAAATCTAAAACGTATGTTGAAGTCAAACGAGTGAATAAAGATTTTCTTCTGCTCCAATTGCTATTTTGTGATTCTACAGCTACAGAAAAAGTTTTGAAAATATTTCTCACTGATACGTATCAAACGCAATAGGCGATTTTGTATTTAGCAGAAATGCTAGATGAAGTCAATCCACAGTATTTAAAAAAAATCAAAAGATATAATTAAGATACAAGTTCGTTCCGGGCACATTAGCACTAAAACTTACAATTGTTATATCCATTATAAACCGGAATCAATAGTTTATAAAAATATTCTCAGATACTATTGGGAATGTGCAAATGGCTTAAGAACAATCTGTTCCCGTAAGCTGTAATATATTACGATTTTTTCCGTAGATTATGAATTCGTAAATGAAAATGATCAATCAACTCCCGTTTTCAAGGAATAGGTGAGTGAAAAAGTCAAAAGAACTTATTTTGACCATATTTGAAAACTCGTTCAAATATAACGGATTATTATAGAAGCTTGTAACGTGGCTAAAACCAAAATTAGAACCTTGAGCTATTATCTCAAAATAGTAAAGGTCTTAAAAATGTTCGAAAAATGCCTTGAAAATCAAATGTTTAACCAAACCCATTATACCATACAACAGATGCTGAAAGAAGACTATAATAAATACACGCTCATGAAAAACTTTTTCGCGAGAATGTTTAGACAAGTTATAGAAATTAGTTGTATTCGATAATTTTTAGAATAAGTTTCAGACTTTGATTTGAACCATGTTACAAGTTTCAGTGACTATCTGTTATTTTTTGATGATTTTTCAAAAATGGCAAAAATTCGATACTTTGAATTTTCCACTCAATTTTTCTCGAAAACGGGAGCTGATTGAGAATTTTCATTTAAGAATTCTTAATATACGGAAAAAATCCTGTAGAAATGATCTGGTACTCTTTTGGAAGATTGTTGATGTTGTTGAAGAATATAGTGATGCAGACTAATTGTCCTATGCATATCGCAAATACGGGATTTTATCTATTGTCTTATGTTTTCAGGTTCGGTATAATACATGTATGTTTTCAGACTTTTCTTCTTTTTCAGGTGATCCTATATTTATTTTTATACGTATTAATTTGTATAATACAATTTTATATTATAAGTGAGTGCAGAAGAGAGTGGGGCAATATTATTACTTTGTGAGGTCTTTTATTAAGAAATATATTGCAACTATTTGGAATTGTTATTACTCCGCTCAGTTTCAAACATGCGTGAATGAGTGTGCATGACAAATATGAATGAACGGTGGGGTGAGTGTAATTCAGCCATGATGTCACGCCAGGTTGAAAATATGATCTCTTTGTGAATTTATCAAGGTAGGAAATGACTTAAAAAAAATGCATGCTTAAAGAATATTCAGACTTAAAAAAGATGTAAAAATACCGAAAAATGCTGAAAAAACGGTTTTTCGATATTTTGACACTGTTGCACCAAATCTAAAAATCTGAAATAATTCATGGATATAGCTTGACATCGAGAGAATAACATATTTTTTTTTCATCGTTTCTATTTTTTTTTGTTTTTTTTTTAATTGAATTTTGAAAATTTCGAACTTGTATAAAAATTTGAATTTCCCGCCAAAAATGTTGAAAAAAATATTATTTTGTAGCTGACAAAAGACCCTATAATTTGAGAAAAAAAAGAATTTTGTACGTCTACAAGAAGCCGAGATATCGTCAAAACACTGAAAATCACGTTTTAATTTTTTTTGAGGTTATGTGAGGGTCTATGGGTCTGAAAATTTCAGCAAAGATGTACCTTTTCATGTACTACATGAAGATATTTTTTGTTTTTCAAAAGCGCTGGGGCACTTTTCACCTCCTTAACCGGCTAGACCCTTTGGAACCTTAATAACCGTTGACATAACTCTTAAGATATAACTTTAAAAAATACAAATAATTGAAAGAACAAATTTAGTTCTTGCAAATTGCGATTAAATTTTTCCCCAATGGGTAATTGTGGTTCGGCGCTCGAAAAATGCATTTGACTGAAAAATATAAAATATTCAATTTCTTTGCTTAAACTTTACGTTTTCATCGAAATGTACTTTTTTCTGCCTGAAAAATGTATACATTACTCTATAAACTTTTAAATATAGTATGAACCTCTATAACTTTTTATCTTGAAAATGCCATTTAAAAAATTGAAGATCTAAAAAAATAGCATATACAGTGGCGTTCAAAACATTTGCAACGAGGACTGAGTGTTTACAAATGCCTACACTATTTCAGTAATAAAGTGAATTGATTAACAATAGTCTACCACTTTATTACCCAAACTGTAACAAAACAAAAACCTAAAAGATCTGTTAAATTTGTATTACTTTGCAACCAATAACGCAGAAATATTTCCAGTGTGAATTATTTTGCTAGCTCAAAACATTTGCAACTGAGAATAAACCACTATGTTATCAGTTCAGTAATCGTCATTAGAAGAAACATTTTCAAGCGAGTTAACAATGTTGTCTATAAAGATGTAATAACAGAGTTGTACAATATAAAACTGGGTTCAATTAGGTAAAATTGATACTAATAGAAGTGGTATATTGTTATAATTACTTTTTACTTTAGTGATTTACACTAGCTGGAAACAAATATAATATTAACCAAAAAGAAAAAAACAAAATGAACGATTATAGTCATGGAATGAGTTAGAAAGAAACAAGTGAGAAGTATTCGATACAAAAGTCGACCACTTCAAGGATTATTAGAAAGCACCATCTCAAACAAGACTTAGAGACTATTTATAAAGGTGGTAGAAAAAGGAAACTAACCGAAAAACAAGAGCGTTTAATGATAAGGATACTAAAAGAAAACCCAAAAATAAAGGCAAAGGAAATTTTGAACGAGACGAACTTAAATGTAAGTCCAGCAAGAATAAAAAGAAGAGCTAGAGAGCATGGGTATAATGCTTCCATGCCAGCAAGAAAAACTGTTTCTTTCAAAGAAAGACATTAAGGCTAGACTAGAATTTGCAAGGAGACATAAAGCTGCTACTTTGCGAAAATGGCGAAGATGAATGCAAATTCATATGGTGTAGGACCTATAAAAGGAATAAAAGGTAAAATGGCTGGAACAGGTTACAAGAACATCCTTCAAAATACTATGTTGTCTTATGCTGAAGAAGAAATTCCGATTTCGTGGATTTTTCAGCATGATAACAACTCTAAGCACACTTCACGCGTAGTGAAAGATTGGCTAGAGGGTAATAAAAAAAACAGACCATCAGCTTAGTCAAAGCTTTGTAAAATAACAGAATTAATCTGTAGCTTATGACTGATTATTCATCATTTGGTCCGATGTTAGTAGACATGCGACCACAACCACTAAACAGACTATTCTTTAGTGCATGCTTACTGATACGAACATCAAACAAATCAGCATTCTTATTCACATTTAACCTCATCCGGTTAATAGGCTGGGAAAAGCTATAGTTATTTTTACATAAACTAGTTTGCAGAAGTGACACCACCCTAAGATTACGCTCGTTCAATCTGAAAGTGAATTCGCTTTTAAGGGAGGCTGAAACAATATTACCAATTAATAATTGGTGAACAAAAACAATGTCTGCAATCTCCCGACGCTTGAGCAGAGAGTGCATATCGAGGAGCCTCAAACGATCATTATAAGGTGGGAGAAGAACTGGATTGCTCCAAGGTAAATCCTTAAGGGGTTATTCTACTGTTAAACGGGTAAGAAGCAGTATCTTTTTAAAAGTGTTGTAAAAAAAAAACTATTAGAGATATCAATTTGAAATTTTGCATGCATCTTTATTAATGAAAAAAATATATAATGGCATAGTTGATTAAAAAAAAAAAAAAAAATGGCGGCTTCAGTTTATGATTGATGTAGCGCGCGCTGACGGCCAGAGTCGTTTGCGCGGTACATTGCCCAGGTCGTCCAGGTGATCTGCAATCAATTTAACGATGAAATTTTATTAGTTTAGCTAAATACACACAGACTGAACCTAAATTGAGCCATAAATATTAAATTTTCGCGATTTGACAAGCGTTGGAAAATAGCATGCTCGATTTTGGACGTTTTTTCGATGAAAAAAGTGCTCCCAAATAACCAAATTTCAATTTTTATGGCTCAATTTAGGTTCAGTCTGTGTAAAATTGATATATGACTATGCAAAAAAAATTTTAGCTAAATCGCTTCATTAGTTTTTTCTCTACGATGTACCGCGCACCAAAACAACACGTTTTGAGTAAATCGCGTTTAAAGTTTTTTTAACCGATTTTTTTTTTTAATCAACTATGCCATTATATATTTTTTTCATTAATAAAGATGCATGCAAAATTTCAAATTGATATCTCTAATAGTTTTTTTTTACAACACTTTTAAAAAGATACTGCTTCTTACCCGTTTAACAGTAGAATAACCCCTTAAGAGCGAATCTGACAAATTTTCTTTGCACAGATTCGACGCAGTCAATATGGACTTGATAATAGGGCGACCAAACTTGACTTGCGTATTCGAGAATTGGCCTAACAAAAGAAAAGTAAAGCTTTTTTAAGACAGTTCTATTGGAAAATTCACGGGACCATCTTTTGATGAATCCCAGCATAGAGCTGGCTTTAGCCACCGTACAGTTGATATGCTCAACGAAGTCTAATTTGCAATCCAGAATAACTCCCAACACAAAAAGTCATGATTTCGCACTTACCAATATTTAGTTTTAAATTATTGTGTGTACACCACAAATGGAATATGTTTAGGTCATTTTGAACCGCGTGCCAGTCGCTAATATTTCTTGTTCGAAAGAATATTTTCATGTCGTCTGCGTAGATTAAGATTTTACAGGTTTGAAGGAGTTGTGAGATGTCATCAATAGATAAAATAAAAAGAAGTGGACCTAAATGACTACCCTGTGGGACTCCTGACGTAGCTGATATCTTGTTCGAGGTGGAGCGACGAAAAGAAATTTGATATGTCCTGTCGAGTAAATAAGAACGGATCCAGTTAATAAGCAGTGGCGGAAAGCCTAGACTTACTAATTTGAGGATAATTACAGAATAAGAAAGCTTATCGAAAGCCTTGCTGAAATCAGTATAGATGCAATCTGTCTGCAAACCATTTCGAAAGCCTTCAGTAACAAAGGTAACAAATTCGAGGAGATTCATAGAAGTAGAGCGCCCCGACAGAAAACCCTGCTGGTTTGTTGAAATGAGGCGCTTGCAAACAGTTGAAAATTGAGAGTGAACAATTGATTCAAAAAGTTTTGGGATACACGAGAGTTTCGCAATAGGCCTGTAATTACATACCTCATTTTTGTTACCCTTTTTATGAATAGGAATGATGAGGGAGTTCTTCCAGAGCACAGGAAATTGTCCAGTCTCGAGAGACTTTTGAAAAATTAATGTTAAAGGCATGACTAGTTCATTAGAACAAGCCTTAAGAATAGTTGGAGGAATACCATCGGGTCCTGATGTAAAATCAAGAGGGAGCTCATTGAAATGCTTGAGGACATCATCAGGAGTAATGCAGATGGATAAATTAATAGGAATAGGGTTTTTGTTTAAGTGGTTAAAATTGTTAAGATCAGGTATAAATTCAGGGGAGAATGATTTTTCGAAAAAGGACGCAAACATATCGCATATTGCAGATGGAGTGTCACTGGAAACTCCTTCATATTGCATATTAGCAGGGTAGTCGTCCACTTTTCTTTTAGAGTTAATAAATTTATAAAATGCTCGCGGATTGTTGTAGAATTCAGTTGTCATTCGTTTCACGTAATCGTTATATAACTGTGTGGAATATTCCTGAAATTTATTATAACATTCAACAAATTCATCGTACGAAAAGTTATTCCTCTCCAAAAGATATGCCTTTCACAGCTTATTTTTCCTATTTCTAAGCCTCCGAAGATCGCTATTGAACCAGGGAGGTGATAAAGTAAGGGAACGCTGCCGTTCGTAAGGGACGCAAGATTCAAAAATGTTGAAGAGTAAGGCGTAGAACGTGGACAAAGCATTGTCAATGTTATCATCAGATAAAAGTGTAGTGAAGTCAATGGAAGATATTCTTCTGGAAAGTTCGTCCATATCCGCCTTCCTGAAACTATAAGCGTAGTCGCTAACGTTAACATGTTTAGTATTTTCAGGACTATGAAAATAATCGATTTGGAGAGGCGGATGATATTTGTCGACAGTAGAAAGAAGAATTGGACTGTGATCAACAATTGTATTGTTGCAATCAGTGGAAAATACAAAATCAAACTGCCGACCCATATCATTCTGTATGGAACTAATCTGATTGAGACCGAAAGAGAAAACCGATCCCAAAAATGAAGACTCTTTAGAACTTAATTTATTAAAGGGATGGCAGCCATCGTCAGCAGAATTGGCTACCCATTGAACGTTGGGTATGTTGAAATCACCCAATAAAAGGAGATCGTCGTCTGGATTCATTAAGTTATTAATGAATTCCAATCTTGAAATTAATATATCATATATACTATATCCGTATATCCGTCTCTGTCAATGGTATTGATTAGATTATTTTTTTTTTTTTTATGGGAGTGGGGAAATGCTTTATGCACCATAAGTGTCCGAAGACACCCGTGTGCCGGACTCCCCAGCCTACCCAGGCCTACCGGCTAAAACCCCACTCCCCGCCCGCAGGACGTCCACCCTGGAACCGTCTGTTGGACATTACTTCAGGGTGGAGTCCTATTTAGAGCCGCCCCCGCTGGGGGCCCTCCTTTCTCCGGGCGATCTACCCCTCCCGCTCCCCACTGGCGTCCCTTTCTTTCTGGCGAAGGATCGCTCTAACGAAAAGAGCGACCCTTCGCCAGACATCCTCCCCCTGCAGCATAACCTCGACTATATTGTCCGGGGTTATGCTGCCCGCCGCACTCTCCAGCTGCTCCCTCTCCGCTCTCCATCTATCACACTCAAAGAATGTGTAGAGAGCGGTGTCCGACGGGGTATTGATTAGATCAGGGGGAATATAACAACACATAATAAATAAAGAAGTTCTGGCTAACTTTACTTTGAGAGTAATTAGCTCAATGTCAGAAGAAGCAGATAGGGTGGTGAAATCAAGCTGCAATTGAGGTGAGTTTTGCAAGCTATGAGAACTCCTCCTCCTCGCGCCTCCGAATCCGTAAACCTATCCCTACGAAATACTTGATAGGATGAATCAAAAATCTCAGCATCCCGAAAACCATGATGTAACCATGTAATAAGGTGAAAATGTTAGAATGGTCAACTCAATCTCCAATGACGCAAAAAATTGGAATACAAGTCTTTAAAAAGGAAGAACATTTATTAAAATGCATCAAAAAGGAGTGGAGGAATATTTCGCAGCCTATAATCGTAAAACTAATTGAATCAGTGCCGAAATTTTAAAAAATAAGGAGTATTCCATCAAATACTAGAACTGAAAAAATGAATCATATTTTATTCTATTCTTGATATGAGTTTATGCAGTTGCAAATGATTTGAGCTGCCAAAATTATATTTTTTTAGTTACTGTCCTTATAGTGATGAGAAAAACGACAAATTTTTGAATTTTAGTAATATTACTGTTTTTTTATTAAATTGATATTTTATTATCGCTCCGAATTGTTTATTATTGAAATAATGCAGCAATTTGTACACACTTAGTTCTAGTTGCAAATGTTTTGAGCGCCGCTGTATTTCAATACTTTCACATCTATTGGCCGCTACTTTCTCAGTTTTTCACCAACAATTTGACCACATAGGTACTCTACTTCATTAATATTTATTTCAACTTGCACTTTATTTTTGGAAAGTAATCATTCCCGCCACCGAAATGCTACTTCCCAGATACAAACGACCGAAATTTTGTGGGAAAAAATAAAATTATGTTTTTAATTATTTTTTCTTATAGTTTATAAAAGGTTCAGGAAAAAATTGTTTGTAATTGTTTTATAGTTCATAATATACAATTTTTTCAAATTTTATTATTTTTGTTTATTAAATTAGTGACAATGTTATCAGTTTTTAAAATTTAACAATTTGAAACTCGTGATGGGAGCGAGGCAGAAAAATGATTGAAGAATCATTGGAACTGAGAAAGAGTTCTCTATCAATTGATACCTTAGGTTCGTAGGATGTGTGTTAAGGGTGTTAATTAAGGGGTATTGAATGAAAAAAGTATCCATACACATAAACATGCTTGTAGCTCCTAAACGACGCATGTTAGAATAAACGTTGAATCGATTAGCATATGTTTAGAAATCTACCACATATTTTCTACTTAAATTTCGAATTTGGAACTAAGTCTTCAATTTACTTTACAGGTTGTCTGCAAAGCAGTCAACGATATGATGGATGTTCGACGTCTGCAAAAATTTGAGGGAAAGATAACAGCACAAGGTAAACTACTGCTGCATGGCCCGCTGGTATGTGTGGAGGAATCCAAAAACGTCGATAGGACTGCGAGTGTTGTACAGAAACCGAGGGAGCTGCAAGTTTTTCTTTTTGAACAAAGTATTATTTTTTCGGATATCGTAGGCAAGAAGACACAGTTCACAAGTCCGTCTTATGTCTATAGATCCCACATACAAGTGAGATTTTAAAAAATATATATATTTTACAATTAAGTTTATACAAATTTGTATCCTCAGGTGAACAAAATGCAACTAGAGGAATTATCAAATAATCGCTTCTTACTCAAATCTACGGATCCCCACAGACCTGAGTTAGTTAATTTCATTTGCAGTGCACCAACGATTGAGCAGAACCGCGAATGGCTGGAGACCATTCGAAATATCCTGCAGTCACAACATGATTTCCTGAAAGCAATTCAAAGTCCGATAGCATACCAAAAAGAACTAACAAAAGAGTCGTGAATATTTTGAGGACTCTTTCGACTAATCGTAAAAAAAAAAAAAACACACTTCTAATTTTAAGGACACACAGTGATTTTGGTAGAGGGTATTTATTTGTCCGGCCGCGTTCAAGTTGGCCAGGAGTTACAATCTGGCGCGTCAGCAAGTTGAAATGAGAAAAGTCTTATTAAATTTTATCTTATTTACAGTATACTTAATAAAACCTAACGCAAATTTACATATTTCTTTTTATTAACGATGTGTCTACTGAGAAAGTAACTTAACTCAGTAAACGTACATTTCCCTTTTGTCACATTTTTATATTGAAACCTTGTTAGCAATAATGGCACTATTGTCTGGCATTTTTAAAACTTAAGGATAACGTAACTATTTGAAAACTATCTTATTTTACTTACGACTTATATTTTAAGCGTAATGATTTAGTGATTTAATGATATTCTGAGAGTTCGTCGTGACTAGAAGAGATAATTTAATTTTACTAGTATGTTAGTTTTGAAACTGTGTCTTGATTGATCCACTCAAAAAGAACGACTATTTGAATAAAATCATATGTATATGCCCTCACATCATATTTTCTAATACATACAGCTACATATCGCTCATTAAATGCAATAACGTCATAACTCAAAAATCATTATTGTTGAATTACTTATACGGGTGACTAAATTTCGTATATACTTTTAACTGTATTTTAACTGTAAAAACGTCATATCTGAGCTTTCATAATTCGCGACAAGGGAGAGGTAGTTTTGAAACTATTTCTTACTGAAATAACAAAGAGCCTAATCTTTGAAATGCATTTTATGAAAAATGACAATTTTTGAGTTATGACGTTATTGTATTTAATGAGCGATATATAAAACAAGTTTCGAAATAATTTAAAATATATCGCCAAAATGCTAACTTCCACAATTGGTCAATTCGCTGAGATTTTCTGGATAAGCCTTTTATGCTATTTAAAGAAAACTCAAGTTCTCAAAATTGGCTATTTAAATTATCATCATCTCTTTTCTAGTGAGTGAAGAACTCAGGACTGCGGTCCGTTTGGAACGTAAGGTCTTCAAAAGCAGTTGGCACTGTTAATAAAAAATTTAAAACTTTGATAACTGGGATCCAGAAATTACCGCCTGCTATTTATCCACTCTTGAAAAGAATAACGCGTCATTTCAAATAATTGTGATAATCGTGTTTTTTTTTTGTGCTGTTGTTCATATATGTACCCATAATTAAACAAATAATTATATAAGATTCATAAATTTATTAAAATTGTGGTGTTGAATTTGTACATTTTTAAAGTATAAACTAAGTTGGAATAATATTGAGTATCGCGTTAAATTATATTAGCTTTTATTAATGCTTGAAGTCTGCAATATGCCCTGTTATGTTAGCAGTATTAATCAATAGCTCTTCTGTCAATATTCACCTACTAATATCCTTAAAATCCTTATGAGGGAATGTAGCAATCTGTTACAAAAATATGCATTTAACGTTTAAATTTTTTGATTCCAGCAGTTATGATATTTTGTGTACCAAGTACAAATTGAAATATTGAGGAAAGCAGCGTTAAATTTATTAGCTGCGTTTTTTTTCTTCTATCCACAACAATAAAACATTTAGCTTACTAACAGCTAGCCAAAATAAAGATTTTATATTTTTGGAAATGTGTGCATCAAATTGCCATGGTTTTCACCCATGAAAAACACTTTGACTCAAAGTAATAGTAATTTGATGTTATTATAAACAAAATTTTAAATCTTGAGCAATTTCTGGATAGACGAAAAAGACCCAGCTTCTATTGGAATCGATATTCAATTTCATTCGAGTTCATGTACTACATTTCTATCATTTTCAATTTTTTAGGCAAATTTCAGTTGTGAAATAATCAAAAAATATTAGTTTTATCAATTTTAAGAGAACATCAATTACCATTTTCTAAATTTCAATTCACGTTCCATATTTCGATCGAACATGTCTTTCAAATTCATAAAAATGTAAATGCAGTAAATGGTTGTATGCAGCTCAACAGAGATAAAGTCCAACATCTTGACCCTAAATGAAAAACAATCCTTTAAGGGCTTCTTAATTAAAAAAAAAAAATATTGTAATTGCGGAACAGAAAGAGGATGTAAAAAAAGAGGTGATAAAATTCCAGTGAGCAGATATGCGATAACGTTAGTATGACTGAAATTTCGAAGAGAAAAAGCAAATCGCTTAATCCTATTATGCTTAAAATATAAGTTTGGTTTTGTTTGTGTTTAAAACTCTTTTAAAACAAACCTCCATATAATTTAAGTTCAAATGTAAAAAACTTACGATTTGCGCTGAAGCTGTCGTTCAGATTCCAATATTTAAAATGAATACTGCAATTTCTTAATTTGCTTCCGCGCACCTGAGTAGACAATATTTTACTTTAACAGTTTCTCAAATACATTAGTTTTAACATCATCACAATCGAAAGAAATATGTAAATACATGGAAGTATACTCGTAACAAATCGACAAGTAAAAATGTTAAAAATTTAAAAATTCTTGTTATAATGAACAAAAGAAGAAAAAAAAAACGCAATTGTGATGAGTTTAACAGAAATAGAGTTAAATTAAGACGACTTTATTCTTACCGATTAATTAGGGTAAAAATATGATATTAACAAGAGATAAGATGAGAATGAGTTTTTTCATTTATAAGATTAATTATTGTAGTTATTTTTTATTTTAGAGAATATTTCTAATGTTATAGCTTTAAAGAGATGAGTTTTCCCTATATTTTGAAGTACACAAATGATATATTTTAGGTGAATAAAGAAAATCAAAATGAAGAAAGGTTGAGAGTGCTTCTCGAATGGCACTTTTTGTTCCATTTGAAGGTAAAGACTTTATCAGTAGATAGCAAAATGTTCACCAAGCAATCATCTCAATCCGATCTTGCAATCATATAAAACAAAAACGGGTCAGACTATTTATTGGTGGAAGATTCCGCTGAATGTTTAAATAATTAAAACGCTAAGCGCGATCAACGGTAACATAAACGCTCAAGTTAATTAATTTTTCTTTTTCATAATAAAGTGCTAAAGGATTTTGGATTGAAATTTAAGATCACATAACGCTGTTTTTCGTGTTGGATTCTGATTCTGAATTTTCTAGCAGCTAGAAAATCTAGCTACTTATACTCGTCTGCGATGGACATACATATTTTTTTTTAAATACATTTTACTAACGAATCTGTTGAAAATGCATATACTGTCTTACTTCAAAATTATTATTTTCAAACGCAACTATTACCATTTTAATATGTTTTTTTTTCTGCATTCATTACGAATTTTGTTTAGTTGGCATATACAGAAGTATCCTTAATCCTTTCGTTGCTGTTCACAATTATGCTGTCATGAAAATAATAATTATTGTCCCTGTTTTTTATGATTTTTTAATGTTTATTGCTATGATAAAAATTGTAATGATTTTAATCAAAATATGCGCCTTCGGTAGCTACATTTTTCTGGCAACAAATGAATTCCGCGGCGAAAGAAAGCTCTATCCTTTGAGGATATCCAATCAGCAATCCATTTTTGGACTTCATAATTTTTTAAATGCTTGTCTTCTGAATCATGCTGCATCGACCGAAACAGATGATAGTCTGATGGAGCCAGGTCTGGAGAATACGCTGGATGGGGGAGGGTTTCCCATGCAAACTCCATCAGTTTTTATTTGACCTTCAAAGCAATATGAGGCCTATCGTTATCATGAAGAAGAATAATTGTTCGTCGATTCGATGCAATTGATGGTCTGTTTTTCATCAAATTTTTGTACAAATTCTCCAACTGTTATTCATAACGCTCAGCTGTGATTGCTTCATTCGGCTTTAACAACTCGTAATAGACAGCTCCTTCTATATCCCACCAAATACAGAGCATTGTCTCATTAGCGTGGATGTTCCGCTTTGGAGTCGATGTTGTCAGTTGGCCAGGATCAACCCATGATTTTTTTCGTTGTGGATTCTCAAAATAGATCAATTTTTCATCTCCGGTCACAATACGCCATAAGAAACTCTTCTTTCTTTGCTTTGCAAGTAATGAAATACAGATGTTTAGCTGATTCGCACATCGAAGCTAGTTTTTTTTTTTTTAAACTGAACCACCCGACATCTCTTTATATTATCAAAATGTAAGGAATATCGGGACAAAGACTAAGACTCTATCAGTCGTCTGTACCTAGTAATTTTGACATTATCGCACTGACCGAACCTTGGTTACACTACGGTTTTCTTGATGCAAAGCTTTTCGATTCTTCCTGCCAGGTATTTTGTAGTCATAGATAATCAGTATATTTAGAGGCCTTGAGGAGGAAGAGTTCTAATAGCTTGCAAAAGCCACTTCAATTGCAGCTTGATCTCACTACCCGATATCCCTGCTTCTTCTGAAGTTGAGCTTGTTGCTGTTAAAGTAACATTAGCCGGAAATTCTCTATTCATCTTTTGTTGCTACATCCCTCCCTCCTGACCTTGTCAATACTCTCAATAGGAACGGGAACAACATACATATATGACCTTTTAATCACGAAGTCTGACTTCATTAACAATCTAATGAATCCAGTTGACGATCTCTTATTGGGTGATTTTAATTTACCCAATGATTGCTGCCACCCTTTAAACAAAATAAATACTAAACAGTCCTCATTTCTGTGATCGGTTTTCTCTTTCGGTCTCAGTCAGATGAGTTCCATAAAGAATGACATGGGGAGGCAGCTAGATCTTGTATTTTCTTCCGACTGTAACAACACAATTATTCATCACATTTTAGTCATTCTTTCTACTATGGACACATTTCATCCGCCTCTTCAAACTGATTATTTTTATAATCCAGAAGATGTTAAACAGCATAATAATTATAGTGATTACGCATACAACTTTAGGAAGGCGGATATTGACGAACTTTCTAGAAGGATGTTCTCCCTGATTTTACTAAACTATTGTCCGATGAAAATATTGAATTTGTCTGAATTCGACTCCCTTTTCAAAATTGTTGACTCGTACGTTCCACACGATTGTCGACGTCCCCTTGCTTCATCAGCGATCTTCGGAGTCTTAGAAACAAAAAAAAAAAAGAAATTGTGAAAGATTTATCTTTAAGATAGGAATAATGTGCATGGTTTTCTTCAGGATCATCCCACTTCCACAAACTCTTAAATTTGCCCCTTTCTTCATTGAGGGCATCCAGAAAGGTTTGATTTTAGTAAGGCTTTTGAAAAAATGTTACCACGTCAGGTGTCCCGCAGGGAAGTCATTTGGACCCGCTATTATTTATTTTAGATATTGATGACATCACATACTTGCTTAAGGTAGTAGTTCCCTCAAAATTTTCCAAAAAATCGATTTTTGTTTTTTTGAATTTTATGATTCCTTATACCTTCAGGAATCATTTGCTAAATTTTTACAAAGAAATTCGAAAAAATCGAAGAGCTACAGTAGTTTAAGTGCGCGCGCATTTTTGAATATACACACATAAATATCTCGTAAAAAAACTTTAAACGCGTTTTTCTCGAAACTACATTTTACAACACGGCGGACTGTCAATCTCCGGATTGGCTGAACCGATTTGAATAAACATTATAGCATTTTGTTTGTTAAGGTCTATTGTAGGGCAATTCACCAGAATATTCCGAAAAAGTTGATAAAAAACATATTTGCAAACCGAACAAAGCAAAAAAAAGTGCGATTTTTTAAAATTTTTTTTTCAAACATCCGCCATTTTTTTTTTTACCGATTTTCTTTACTAATTGTGGTGAATTGCCTTATAAAACATCTTCCTTTTTAACATGCTCTTTTGTTTTTTTGTTTCCGACTTGCCGTTTCTGAGATTGAGTGTCCGCCAAGGAACCCTCTTTTTTTGGACTGCTCATTTTTGAGAGCCCTCTATATATATAATAAAGTACTAAAAAAAGAAAAACAATTTTTTTTGTCAACTTCAAGTCTTATATCCCTATATATGTATATATAAAAATGAAAGTTCGTTTGTTTGTTTGTTTGTTTGTTTGTTGCTCAATCACGCCTAAACGCTTGCATCGATATTTTTCATTTTTTGTCCGAAGGTAGTACATATTCCGACTTAACATATAGGCTAATTTTTTTTCGGATAAAACATAGGGTTTCAAAATGGCGGATCCAAGATGGCGTCTAAAAATTTTAAATTTGAAGCAATTTTCATGAAAATTGGTACATAGGGGTTTTACGGTACGCTGATTTCAAATCCGCTTTCCAAATTTAGAAATTCAAGATGGCGGATCCAATATGGCGACCAAGATTTCCTGATTTCAACGGATTTTAATGAAAATTAGTACAATGATTGTTTTGAGGCTACTGATTTTGAATATTATCAAAATTTAGAAATCCAAGATGGCGGATCCCAATGGCGACCATATTTCTCGATTTCAACGGATTTTAATGAAAATTAGTACAATGATTATCTTCAGGTCACTGATTTTGAATTTTATCAAAATTTGCAAATCAAAGATGGCGGACCCAATATGGCGACCAATATTTCTCGATTTCAAGGGATTTTCATGAAAATCATACAATGATTATATTGAGGACACTGATTTTTAATGTTATCAAAATTTACAAATCCAAGATGGCGGACCCAATATGGTGACCAAGATTTCTCGATTTCAACGGATTTTAATGAAAATTGGTACAATGATTATTCTGAGACCACTAATTTTGAATATTAGCAAAATTTCCAAATCCAACATGGCGGATCCAACATGGCGACCAGAATGTCTCGATTTCAACGGATATTAATGAAAATTTGTAGAATGATTATTCTGAGGATACAAGTTCTGAATATTATCAAAAGTTGTAAATCCAAGATGGCGGATCCAATATGGCAACCGAGTGTCTCGATTTCAACGGATTTTTATTAAAATTAGTACAATGATTATTCCGGAGCCACTAATTTCGAATATTAGAAAAATTTCCAAACTCAATATGGCGGATCCAATATGGCGACCAAAATTTCTCGATTTCAACGGATTTGAATGAAAATTGGTACAATAATTATTTTAAGGCCACTAATTTTTAATATTATTAAGATTTGGAAATTCAAGATAGCGGATCCATAAAGGGGTTTTCGGGTTGAAACAAATTCTAGGATATAACAAACTAGAACATTTGAGAAGTGTTTAATTAGTAAGTATTTACCCAACGCCGGGTGAAACCGGGTAACCCAGCTAGTATTCAAATAAAAAAACAATTTAGTTAGATTTATAATAAAGGAGCTTAAAGAAAAAATAAAGTTTAAATGTCTATTTTTTCCTATTCTACAGGGAACTATGTAGTACCTTAAAGGATGTAAAATCCTAATTTATGCTGATTACATAAAATTATTCCGTTATATAAATAATATTAACGGCTGCCACACGGTTCAAAATGATCTGAACACATCCCAAACGTGGTGTGTTCTCAATAAAATAGAATAAAAGATTAATATATGTGAAATCTTATCCTTTAGTAGAGGACACAATCTCCTAAGCTTTAATTATAATCTTTCGAACGTTACTCTTGTACGTTGTATTTGCACATCAACTTCTTGTTGGTAATATTGACTCTCCTTCCCTTAAAATGTGTGAATCTCATTTTCTTACGGGTGAATGAGCGAAACCTTAGGCAATCTTCTACAAACCGATCTGTATAAAACAAACTACATTTCCTTTCAACCTATTAACCTCATAACATCAATTAGAATGCTGATTTCTTTGATACCAGTGTTGGTAAACGTGCATTGAAAAAAAAATTTGCTTGTTGTTCATGACACTACTAACAACGGACCAAATGATGACGAGTCTTATGTAGCAGATTAATTCCTGTTGCTTTAAAGCTTAGACTAAGCTAATAGTCTGTTTAAAATAAACTTTAACTTCTTGGAAATAAAAATGATTTTCCAAGTAGTAGATAACTATGATGAAGTTGCACAGATGGGAAGTTCCATAACTATTTGTTTGGAAACTTATCATTATTTAAAATTCAAATGCTCTTATTTTATTTTTCTAAGGTGGGTGCCCACCCGGCCTTCCGCTAGTTACGTCTATGCTGATTAATTAGTAAATGTAAGCGAGATCATTCTAACCACAGCCAATAAATTACAATGGACTCTCGAAAATATCAACTACAATAATTTGGACGACTTTCTTCGTCTTCTTTTCTGATAGTTTAATAGATTGAAGTACATATTATACAAAAGCAAATGGATTTGCTACTCGTTTTGAAATTAAACTTATAGACTTCTTTCCTACAGTTATAATGCATTTAAAAACAAATTACCAGAACTATAGTATGAAACATCCTGAAACATTATAGAGACTGCCATAATGCAATAAAGTTTGCTATAGTTTGAAAGTCCTTGACAGACTACGATCTTAATTTGGTAAATTTTGACAGCTGATTTCAAGTCAGTGATCGCGAAAATCCGTATGTGCCCCTTTTTCAATTTGACAGAATTCCGTCTCGAATTATAAATTTTGACGGCGTATTTGAAATAAGCGATTATTTTATCGAAATCGTAGGTCTTCGAATTTCCGCCATTTTGGAGACACTCATTTGAGTGACACCAGGTCTGGAGTACTCTTTAAGATGAACTCTAAGAAAAAACGACAATTACAAAAGGTGCATTTTTATAAAAATTATCGCAAACAGAAGAACATTCTGCAGACACATGCGCGGAAAACCACTTTTTTCTTCTTTTAAGGGCAGTACAACTAGAATTTTTCATTTTTTCGAACACGATTTTGTTATCCTATTTCTAATACAATATTTCCATTTCCTTTGAGACATGGGAGTAAAATGCCATTTAAAATATGGTATATCAACAAACTGTTCTAAAAATATATATTTTGATTTTTAATTTAAAAGCACTATGGCAGTTATGTTGCAGGCGAGTATAAACTCATAGCTTACGAGTGGATGAGATTCAAAATATTAGTAAAAGCTAAAACCGACCTTTAAACTATATAGGATGTAGTCAGAGGTCGCAGCAGCAATCCAAAATCCTAAGCAATGTGCAAGGCATTAAGTTTGTTTAACTATCATAATTTGTCATTTTCATAATCGCATTTTAAAATGAGTAATAAATAAGACGTAAGAAACATTCGCAATAAACGCCAGACCGTGAAGCTAGTAACTAAAGGAACAAGAGTAATAAATTGCTTCAACAGCAAAGCAATCAAACAAAGCACAGTGCAAACTAATCAATAAAATAACAAGCAAAGTAATTTAAAATTAATAAATAATTCGAAGCAAGAGGTATTCGTTTTGTATGTTCAAAGTAAGAAAATCGTTCACAGCTATATTTTTTCACATGGTAACGCACTTCACACACCCTCATCATCAGCAATTCATTGGCAGCCATTTGCGTAGTTATTTCAGATATTGTAGGCCGAAAGAACATTCATGGTGATTCTAAAAAAGAAAAAAAAATGCAGAAAAGGACTGATATAACGTACAGGATTTAAGGATGTCAAAATTTTTGAATCGTTTTGATCGAACATTATATATTGCATTTATCGTGAAAATTATCTAAAAATTGATTTAACACCAGAAAGCAAGTAAGCTACTAAGCTGTAGACAAATTTGCACATTGTATATACAAAGTTATATCCCAAATATATGAGATCGGAGTGTATATGAAGTGTATATTGCGTACCAAACTCGAAAGGACAATTAAATAATAAATTAATCCCTACAGCATTTGCGTTCTTATTTTTGAAATCCTTCCCATTCATTTTCATTAAAATAAAGTACAAGTAAAATAATATATTCTATTCTGAGATCCGATTCACGTGAAAAAAAAAATTGTCATGTATCTTGCACTACATGTGAATGCACTTATTCCGAGATCACGTGAATCGAAAGAAAATGTTTCCCTCGGAACAACTGAAATTAAAACTGTCAAAATAAACGTCATCGGTTCTAGCTCCCTAATAATTACAAATCAATTTTTTTAAATTAATTTAATTTTAAAGTTTAACATATGTATAAACGTATACGATACAATTTATTTATTTAGTGCTAAAATTTACAACCCATTCATCTATAATATTTTTAGTGTGGCATCAGCACTAGATAACGATATTTAATTTTTGGAGAAAAACGAATTGGAAGAAACCCAGTCAGAGTAAGTTAAAAGCTATTCTTACATACTAATTAAAGCTTATACTAATAATATAATAATACCCACTTTTCACGTGAATCGAATCTCAATTGCGCTACCAAATAAAAAAGCTGCTTCTGTATACAGGGTTACAGGGAAAGTCGTACTGAATATTAAAGGACGTTATTAATCAGGTCATTTCTGATGGATTTGATTATGTAATATGGTGTCCGAAACTTAACCGTTGTGGATATATTGAATTTTAAAGATTTTTTAAAAAATCCTTATTTTTTTGGCTTTTTTATAGAATTTTTCGGATTAGAGATCCTAGGGTCCGTTTTTTTATGTATCTAGTTAGAAGGCATGTCAATTAATAAAAATGATTAACAAAAACTGAACCTACTACTAACAGCTTAAAAAGACTGCTTTACAATGGTTAGAATTAAATAATTCTTACTAACAAGGAAACGTTCTCAGGTGTCTCGCCGATTTTGATAAAATTGAAATACATTATAGAGTTTTTTTTATCTGCGGATACGCACATTTAGGGAGTGAAAATCACCCCTAAAGTTTACCCCCAAAAACAGTTTTTCCTAAGTATTTCAAGTTCTAATGATTTTTTCGAATGAAACAAAATGGAAATGATGTGTCATAAATATACTAACCTTTTGTAAGTAATCCGATTCCCGAGGGTGGCTACCCATATTTTTTATTGCAGAAAAACGATTTTTTTTATATTTTTGCGTCACAAAAAAACGGTTTTAGTTAAAAATCATTGAAAAATATTTTTTTACATACAATTTTGAAAAATAAAGTTGACCTGTTTTTGCGTTTTCATAAAAAAAAGCTCCCTCAAGGGGGTAAACAACCCCTAGCACTAATACGTAAATGATGTATATTCTTTCAGACATCAGTTTTTTCGTGAAAACCAGTATTAAGGGGTTTTTGGAGTCATTGATAACGAATCTGATGTTAAATTTAAAAAAATAAAAATGGCGGATCCAACATGGCGGACAAACTTTTGAGAAATACACCAATTTTTATTTAAAAAAACAGTAAATAAAAGTACCCCCTAAATGTGCGTATCTGCAGATAAAAAAAAAATACGTCTCTTATTTTTCGATACTCTATAACATATTTCAATTTCATCAAAATCGGTGAGACACACCTGAGAACGTTTCCTTGTAAGTGTTTTTAACTTAGGAGCGTTTTTTTTTTTAAATATTTATGCAACTTATTCTGCAAATAATTTTAAAAACTTCTACGTCTCTTTACCTATTCAAAAAGGTATAAAACTTGCTATTAAATAGGCAAAACATTGACCAAATAACAGTTAACATTTCTAGTTTGAGGTAAAAGTAACTAAAATACGTAAATAAAAAAAAAAAAAAAAAAAAAAAAAACGGAGCAATATTTTTATAATTCATGTTCGACATGGCCGCCGCTATTTCTTACACAAATTCTCATTATTTTTCTTAAATTACTTTTCACGACAGTTCGCAGGTTCCGCAGGTTCAATAATCTTTTGTCTCAAAATATCGACATTTGCGATCGGCGTCATTTGATCGTATACTAGGCTTTTCATATGATCCCACACATAAAAATCCATCGGCATTAAATCGGGGATCCTCGCTGGCCATGCTATGGGTTCACCTCTTCCAATCCATTGATTTGGGTAATTCTCGTCCAACAATGTTCGAACACTTCTTCTGTAGTGCGCTGGGCAGCCATCATGTTGAAAGAACATGTCTCGTCTCAATGCAATAGGCAATCAAAGAGGGTAACTCCTCCCTCAAAAAGTTTAAATTTTGACAACAAAACACTATAATATCAGCGTCCCCGAAAATTCTCAATTATTCAACTCCATCCGATCCGCATAAATTATTTATACTATTTTATTGCCTTACTTATGTTTTCAATATTAGAAAAATTTTCAAATTCAAGTGCATTTCCTGCCGAAATGGATCCATTGGATAAATTGACATTAAGTTTCATGAAAATTTCATAAATATTCGAATTTGATGGTCCGCTTGACTTCGTGAATTTTATTTATCACGACAATACTTCAAAGAAATCTCCAGTGTTAGTCTTCATAAAATCTTCACTCACGCTTTCTACTGAACGTGTTTAATTTTTCATTTCATATCAACTACCGAAATCAAAAACGAACCTACATTTGCCTTTGCCTAAAAAGTTTCACCAAACCAAAATATTATCTCCTACTACATATAAAAGCCCATGTGAAAAGCACAGTTTTTAAGTATGGGTGAATTCAAAACCGCCCCGTAGGAAAAACGATTATTCTATGAGCTCAATTTTAGGATGGAAGAAACGCTGCTTTTAACATAGGCATGTCATTGAGAAGGAGCGCTCCACTTTTGCTCCAAAATGAGCAAAATCAGAGGTTTGGTTTTTATCCCTTTTAGCTCCGAAACTAGTAATAACAGAGCGTTCCTTATTAGCTCCAAAATTAGCAAGAATCAAGACCTCTACAAAATTAGGAAAAATTGAGGCGTCCGCTTTAGCTCCGAATTAAACAAAAATTGAGACGTCTTTAGCTCCAAATTAAGCATAAATGAAAAATGACAATCAACAATAAATAAAACAAGCGTAGTCCCTTTTTCATATTCAACTTTATTTAACAAATTCCAATAATTTATTTTTACAACGTTTTAAACAAATTGAACGAGTGGTTGGAAATCAAATACATTCTTCATAGTATAAAGTTTTATTGCTGCCTGCAATTGTCAAGAAAACCAAAAAAATTATTTAAATGGGGTTGGTTTGAACCCATTCTGAAATAACGCATTTTTTTCTAATCTTGGTCCACTATAATGCCCAGGCGACTTCAATTGTTTGTATTTTAATCAATATGGCGACAAAACTACAATTCATTGAATACTTAGGCTGTTTTCGAATTCTCATGCACTTGTACTATTCACTAACCATTTTTAGTGTACTTTGGAGAACACTTCAAATTCCACAGATAAAATAGTGCAATCGCAAAGCAAACTACGTATGAATCGCCCTACGCACTATTCGGAGTTTTTAGGAGAAGTTTTAGTGAGAAAAATAGAATTAAGTGCAAGTGCATCTGTTAAATAAAAAACACAAAAATTGCCCTGTTGAACAACACATCGCGACATCACACGCCTTGATGACTCATTCATTTCGCGTATTCCTCCATTCTTCATTCTCATCCACTTTGCTCGTTAATAGCTGTTTTGGGAGCTTTCTTGGAGAAAACTCCGAAACAATGTAATTTCAAAGAGTATCTATTAACAAGAGGGGACACTCGTGACGTTTTTCCTTATCTTTTTTCGACCTTGGTACCGTTACAGGAATTAAATGGGAATTTATGCTAGAAAAAGTTAGTAATAAAGAAAGCATAAGTGAGAGAAAAGTGGAACACTCCTGCAGGGTGCACCTCACAAAAATCTTTTATCACAAAACTTTTCTATGAACACATTACACGCTGCCTTTTCCACAGCCACACACCAAACACATTTTATTATGCTTACCTATCATTTATCTAAAGCACATTTAATTTAATTTAATTAATTGCTTCTAAGAAAGCACTTTTTTACTCAAAAACTTTTAAGCTTCTTCACATTCCCAAACAAATCAAGACCACCCAGTACTTTTCGTAAGCGAGCAGCACACAAAAGAAATTCCGCTCGGGACCGCATTTAAAAACGCACGATGAAAAAATGTAAACAATCTCGTCCGTATTCATACTCGGTGTGTGCTGCCTGCCTCTTCTCCCTTCTCCGATTCGGCATTTCCCTATAACTTAACATTGCGAGGAGAGGTAAACTTGAGCGGCATAGTACTGGTGCCCGGCTCGGGACCGCCTTTAAAAAAGCGTTCATAAAAAAAGCTTCAGTTTATAGTTTACGCTGTAAAAGCTGTCTGTGAGAACTTTTTGGTGACTATTTCTCTCTCTACATTTCTTATAGGTATTTACAGAGGTAGTAGCCCTGAGCTGCTTTATCTAATGGGAATTTTTGTTGGGTGTATTTGCGAGAGCTTGCATATGAGTTGGAATTTTGAGAGGGTATTAAAGTGTCCCTTCTTGTTGAAATAGATATTCTTTGGTAATTTTCTGTACTTGTTTATTATGCCTACTCTCCAATGAGCAAGCCAACCACAAACCAACCACTTATCAGTTGGCTGACAAATTGCGTTCGTACACATCTTCATCAATGTAGATGTGAGATGTAAAACGTTCTACTTGTTTTAATCGGGAATGAAATGGAACAGGAAGAAATTTATATTTCGTAATTTATGAACAAAGATGTTTATAAATTGCATCCTTTTTTACTTAACACTCCAAATAAATACCATGTTCACTTAAAAATGCTTCTTCACTTTTGGCGGCAATTTTTTTCTAACACTTAACCTCAATTATTTCTTAAAATTTGACATTTTGGCAGTACTGAATATGCAGCTAGGCTCAGAACCACTACTAGAAATCGGCTGAATTTCATGTGGCAATTCAAATGATTTAAACTAATACGAATGAAAAGCTAGAACATGCCAACCAAAACACAAGCGAGACAGGAGATTGGCGACAATTTTTTTCTAACACTTAACCTCAATTATTTCTTAAAATTTGACATTTTGGCAGTACTGAATATGCAGCTAGGCTCAGAACCACTACTAGAAATCGGCTGAATTTCATGTGGCAATTCAAATGATTTAAACTAATACGAATGAAAAGCTAGAACATGCCAACCAAAACACAAGCGAGGCAGGAGATTTATTTTACAATGAGAAGGAAAAGGTAGCAGGATTTTTTTTGGTTGGGTCGTGGTTGGCTTGCTCATTGGAGAGTAGGCATAACTCTCCGAAGGAGTGCTCCTCATATTTCCTACTTGGGCGATTTTGCATTAAGCTGATGCATATAAACGATCCTACCCTTTATTGGTTCCTTTTAAACCTCAAATTTTAGTCAAAATAGACGTACTGAAAAACCTTCACATTTGATCAAGTTAGATGTCATCAGGATTAATTTCAGGCAAACAAAATTTCAATTATCAAAATTAACGTTAATAAAATTTACTTTATTAATAAAAATCTGATAATAAAAATAACATTTATCAGTACCCTACTTTAATATAATACAATAAATATGGAGTGTTTTGCGTAATACAACAAATTTAGCCGTTATTTTTAGAAGTGGTAGAAGCTAATTTTTTTTTAAATCGCAAGAGTACTATCAACACGTTAAGATTTTACTGGAGAAATTTTTAAAATAATATATTAAAAAAGTAAACTTATATGCATTACTTTCAAAAATAACAGCTCAATTATAGAGATTAAATATCAGAGCATTCACAAGTCTTGTATAGCAAGAATAATATTCTGCAGAGCAGTCCTAGCGTCTGAAGGTGGAAATTGCTCCAACACCTCTAAAGCCGCACTTGTGTGTTTTTTCAAAACTTTTCTCGTTTTCTCCAGACCCGGTCCATTAAGTACTTCTGCATGTATTTTCTCGTAGTCAACGTTGTCTATTGACTTCTTCCCCTTTTCAATTTCTTCGTACAAAGTGGGATCATGATCAAGATGAAAAAGTATTGGAAGGCTCACAAGGCTGAATGAACCCTCTAAATATTTCAAGGCATACATAAATATTATTACATTTAGCAAATATTCAGAAAACTTACCGACAGGAAGACTGCTGTGCTGAAATGGTTCAGCATCCATACGGGCTTGCCAGGCGAGAGATAAATGCTTTCCGAAAAGGTATCCTTGCTTTTGGAAGTCTTCTGATTGACCAGCCAATTTGAGTGTACCTTGGCAACTCTTGGCGAGTAAACTTCCCGCGGTGAGAATATGCCGCAGTTCCCATTCCTTCTCAGGCATGTCCATTGAATTCTCTTTGTTCATGGATATTAGAAAATCGCTCTCCACCAAGTCCTTGGCAACTGCAATGGCCTTACATTCAGTTTTCTTTAAAGGATTGGAAGGCAGTGGATTGTTCTGCTCGTCCCGATCGCCTAAAAACTGGGATTCGGAGTAATCTCGAATGGCTGAAGATATCAATTCCACAAGTTCCTGATTTCTGAGGTTGGCTACTTCAACAGAGGAATGACTAAGCAAAAAGTCGCCAGTTAGTAGACCAATTTTATTGCCAAAGGTCATGTCCTCGTAAGAGTCTGCGTCTTCTTTAGCCATTGTGGCAGGTTGAAGATTTACCACGCTCTAGAAAGTGATTATAAGAATTATTATAGCTATTTATAACTTACTAATATGACCTACTAAAATTACATGGTATAAGTCTAACTTAATGAAAGTATGAACATTAAATCTAATATTTTGAAAAGGTTGCATGAAACCATATTGATGACGTCATTAATTCTTTAAAATTTAAAGGCGGAACAACTGAAATATCAAGTTTTCATTATAGCGGTTTTCAAAATTCGATAAAAAGGGACTTGGAAACTTAAATGCTGGCTTGTAGGTAAGCGTTTATTAATCATTAATATAGCTCAGCGAGTGTGCACCTTAAGAACAAAGTTTAACCATCATTCGACGGAAAATTGTCCAAGCTTTCAATTTTCTCTTTACTCTAACCAATTTGGTAGAAAATTAAAAAAATCCATGATAAGAACACTTGAGACAATAATCAGCTTTACATGTTTTATTCGCCCTACTGGCGATAGCTAAATTGCCTATACTATAACTGTTCGAAGCTCACACATTTTTGGAGGCTCTAACTCGAATTTTAGTTTGAAAGTTTACATAGATATTCTGACATAGTACTACTACCAATTATGCCTACTTCTAAAAAAAGCATTTTCAGTTATTCTGTAAACCAGGAGGGAAGACCCTGGTAAGTAATTTAAATTAGGAAATAGAAATACCCTAACATAACTATTTGATTGAAAGCTCACCTGATGCACCATTTGCGAGATTCGGATCATTTCTGTGACCTCGGCGAGCGCTCGTTGGGAGTGTAGAACACCAGCACTTTTATCCTGTTCCATGTCGGGAATTGAGGGTGCGTGGCCAGCTGCCTTTGAGATCAGCAGGACAATAAGACTCCAAGTTTGGGTCGTATTTTTTCCGTTGTACAGGAGATTCCTACAAATTAATTAAAAGTAAAATAAGTAATATTATACGTATACCATGGAAGAGGTTTATATTACCTTCCTGTTTTCAAGAGGGGATGATTGCTTCCAACTATCTTCCTTAGATGAAGAGCCACATTTGCAATTTCGTCGCTTAGGAGCCACCGCAGACTCAGGAAGGATGTGGGATATCCGACAACTCTTTCAGCTTCACTAACAGCCCTATTCCAGTCATGTCGAGATCCCTTGTCCTCCTGTTTCTGACCGAACGAAACACTCTTGGCGATGCTCGATAGGCTTCGACAAGAGTTTATGGGGCTTGGAACTTTCCTCGTCAATGCAATAATTATTCTGCTATACATTTTAGCAAGTTTTCTCAGATTTTAGTCCGAATAAAAACGCCAATTCAGCTAATCACTTTCTAGTGCGGAATTTGAACTGAACTGTGGAGAAAGTGCGAGATGCCTTCCCAGTGGGTGGGAGATTCACGTAATTGCCTATCCACCACTACTTTTTAACAATTAAAACAGTGTCAATATTTAAAAACCAGATAAAGAAGCGAGTGAATCTAAAATCCTAAGAATAACCGAAACCACTGCAGAATTCAAGTATAATAGAAGGAGTACTCAGACCATTTTGAAACGCTTTTCAATAAATATAAGTTTATTGCTCTCACCTGGGGTATAATTAATTCTAGGCAGCGACAATTAGGAATGCGGAATTAGCCTCCAGAGGCCCCTCTTCCTCTAAACTAAGAGACACACGCGAAATACGTTGAAATTCCCCACAACCACACATTTCGATTTTAACAAACTCTCGCATCATATCAAAACAAATCTACTTGACTGTCGGCAGCCGTACAAATATCGGCTCGTGTTCTTCTTTCAAATCACTCTGCACGAAATAGAAAATATAATGTATGTCCATTAGATTTTGACACTTGTCGTGACGTCCTTATGGCAAACTTCCTATGCAATTTCGAAAAAGGCACATCTCGTATATTTTGACAAATACGTTTTGTCATACCAATGTGTTCTAAATGCTTCCCTGTACCTATTATGTTCGAAAAGGAACATCTCTGGTATTTCGTTCTATTGTCGAGGTCATGGCGTGCACAGAAATAATTTCGAAAAGGTCACAACTCTAATGAGATGTGCCCTTTTCGAATTTATTGTTTAAACATAAAAATAAAACCATTAACCTCCGTAAATACTTCTGTCTCTTTTGTTTTTGTGATTTAATCCTTAAAATATGCCATCAACATAAATCAATTAAAAAAGGTGAAATTTCACCCCAGAATATGCTTATATGTCTTTTTAGCTTAGCATCACCAAGTTGGTTACAAAATTTAAAACCAGGGCTGCAAAAAGTAAATAAACGAAACTGAAAGAACAAAAATGTACCTACGTTTCTGTGCACATAAACTAAACAAGTATCAAACGGAGGGTTTCTGTGCACATAAACTTATCAAACGTAAACCAGTGTATGTTTCAGTGCACATAAACTAAACAAAAATGTACCTACGTTTCTGTGCACATAAACTAAACAAAAATGTACCTACGTTTCTGTGCACATAAACTAAACAAGTATCAAACGGAGGGTTTCTGTGCACATAAACTTATCAATTTCGTTTATTTGCTTTTTCGGTTTGTGTGCACACGCCAAGGAATAGTTTCGTTTCGTTTCGAATTTCTTTGCAGGGAGTTTATTAAACGAAACAAAGCGAATTTCCTACGCCCCAAAATCAAAGACAGGGAGTAGAGTCGTCTTTAAATCGACTGAGCTAAGTTGATTTATTTTCGGATGTACCAGTAAAGAAAGGCATCGTGAATTGAATCAGGTGAAAATTAACGTTCGAATTTGAAACAGAATCTCAAGAGAGGAGAATATAAAAACACAGTGATAGAGAATGACGTCAAAGTGACGTCAAATAGAGAATTTGAATAGAGTTAAAAGTTACAGAAACGAGCTGCTGAGCTGTATATAGTACCGGCCTTTGGAGGAGGGGAGGCGGAGAGGGGAGGGGGAGTTGGAAGGGGGGGGGGGGGGGGAGGGGGAAGCGGTAGGGGAAGGGGAAGGGGTAGGGTTAGGGGGAGGGGGAAGGGGAAGGGGAAGGGGGAGGGGTTAGGGGGGGAAGGGGTGGGAAGGGGGAAGGGGGTGGGAAGGGGGAAGGGGTGGGAAGGGGGAAGGGTGGGAAGGGGGAAGGGGGCAAGCTCGAGCGGCGCCCGAGGGCGCCGGTCGATTTAGGGCGCCAAATTAATTAGGAACATATTAAAATTTCTCAGAAGAATAAGTTTGTAGAACTGCAAAATTGAGTAAAAACCGCAACGAAACCGCACGTTTAATTTAATTTTCCAGCCCTGGTTTCTGTGCACATAAACCTCGTTATTAGGAAATTCGCTTTGTTTCGTTTAATAAACTCCCTGCAAAGAAATTCGAAACGAAACGAAACTATTCCTTGGCGTGTGCACACAAACCGAAAAAGCAAATAAACGAAATTGATAAGTTTATGTGCACAGAAACCCTCCGTTTGATACTTGTTTAGTTTATGTGCACAGAAACGTAGGTACATTTTTGTTTAGTTTATGTGCACAGAAACGTAGGTACATTTTTGTTTAGTTTATGTGCACTGAAACATACACTGGTTTACGTTTGATAAGTTTATGTGCACAGAAACCCTCCGTTTGATACTTGTTTAGTTTATGTGCACTGAAACTATTGCACGTTTAATTTAATTTTGCAGCCCTGTTTAAAACAGCACTTGGAAATGTATCTAGAAAAATTAACAAATTCGTTACTTAAAATAACTATTGAAAATGTTGAAGAGCTGGAAGAATTAGCAAACAAATTTGTAGCTAATGTTAAACAGAGCGCTTTAAAAGTTGGAATGCAAAAAATATATATAATTCTGATCAAAGCGGTTTTCATTTGGAAATGTATTCGGAAAGAACTTTGGCTACTGAAGGAGAGCAGAACGTGCAATATATGGTGCAATCAATTTCAGCAACAACTCATAGCTATACTACAGTGCGCGAAATAATTATATCGGACAAAGTATTATCAAATGGTTCTTACTGAACGCAACCATCTTGTTTATACCTAGCCGCATTATAGCATCTCTGTTTTGAAATGTAACGTACTGGCAATACTAGTTATTTGTTTTTCTTTTACAGTTAGAAATACCTTTGAGTGTTTACTTGAAAGTGTATTTAGTTGAACGAAATAAATATAGCAGACAGGTTTAAATAAATCCAATATTTTGCAGTTTTTTAAGAGTTTAATAGTTTCGAATCACAAAAGAGTAAGTAGTGTAATTAAATCAGCTGTTTATTTTGTTATTTAAAAAGATAATAATGTTTTAGTCCTTAAACTTAAAAAAATGCCGCGAGGTACAAGTCTTTCAACTGAGGAGCGTGGTAGAATATTAACTTACAGAGAATGTTGTACAACAATACGTCTAATAGCCGAAAAACTAGGTCGAGATAAAACGACGATAAATAATTTTTTGAAAAATCCGGAGAATTATGGGACAAAAAAAAGATCAGGTCGCCCACCCAAGATCGATGAAAGAGCAAAACAACAAATAAATCGCCTGGCAGTGAATAAAAGTGTTAGCCCATCTCAAATAAAATGCCAGTTATCTCTGTCTGTGACTACGAGAAGAATTCAGCAGATATTAAGAGAGGACAGCCATATTAAATATCAAAATCGGTTGGCTACACCAAGACTCTTGCCTCGCCACAAGTCCGCAAGACTTGAATTTGCTGAACGTCACAAATTTTGGGAGACCGACTGGCGATCCGTCATATTTAGTGACGAAAAAAAATTTAATTTAGATGGGCCTGATGGGTCTCACAAGTATTGAAGAGATACTCGTCGGGAACCGGAAACTCGTCACGCCAGGAACTTTCAAGGCGGCTCTGTAATGATATGCGCCGCATTTGGATACCTTGGAAAGTCTCCAATTTGTTTTGTTTCACACAAAATGACTTCGGAGAAGTACGTTGAACTTCTCGACAATGTCCTTATTGATTTTGGGGACAATTTATGGGGACAAAATTGGACATTTCAGCAGGATAATGCTGCGATACACTCTGCTAGATATACAAAAAACTTCTTGGAGAGCAAAAATATACCATTGCTGCAGTGGCCTGCCATCAGTCCGGATTTAAACCCCATAGAAAATCTATGGGGAATCATAAAACAACGGGTTTACTCTGGAGGTCGGCAATTTGAAACGCTATTGCAACTAAAGACAGCTATCCAAGAAGAGTGGCAAAAAATTGACTTGTCCACTCTTCAATCTTTAGTAAATTCAATGCCACGCCGCCTCATTAATGTGATTAATAATAAGGGAGGACGCATTAATTATTAGAACCATACTTTACTAAAATTAGTTGTACAATAGGCTGAATTCAAGTTTTGTATGATATATTTATTACGTTAGTACTTGGAATTGGAAACTTTGTTTTATACATAAAATGTTAAAAATTGAATTGAAATTTTTCTATTAGGTTTGCTTTTATAACGCGGATTAAATAACATTAAAATTATTTTGAAACAAATATTTACCTTTAATTTATTTGAAATTTTCTCTTGTCCAATATAATTATTTCGCACACTGTATTCAGCCACTAATACCTGGGGAAGGAGATTTTTTATCACCATTATATTTGGTTTTGAAAGAGCCAACTGGACATTTTGGTCCTATAGTAGAAACAAATTTTTTCAGACCTGACAATATTCATGTAGACTCTTCAAAAGCAGAAAAACTAACTACAGGTAACATACATTTCTTATTATATTATATGGAACATTGTTATAAAATATTAATATTTCATTGTACACTTCAGTTCACTTCAAAACATGGTTTAAAAATATTTATATTCCTAACGTTGGATATACGTATCAATCGATCCTTTTAATTGATTCGTGGGGCGGCCATTGACAAAATAATAGAACAAAATACTGCATCAAATAAAATAGTAGAAGTAAAATTAATACCTACCGGTAATACGGGCAACATACAACCATTTGGTTTCCGATTATGGAAAAATTACGTTCGACACTTCTCGAATAACGTTATATTAATGAATTCGGATCGTAATTAATTTATATTTAAGAAATAAAATGATGAAATTGCAGTCATAATCAACTCTCCTCGCCACGGTACATAAATCTATTTAAGGGGGTATCCCACTCTAGAACGTTCAAAAAATGCATTTTTTTTTTTAGTTTGGAAAAATTCTATGTTCTTGAATCGTTTAAGCTATCTCTTGCCGCGAAATTTGAAAAGCTCGCGCCGCTACAGGCGATTCCGTGCGCAGCTGCGCGCTCTCCACCACTCTTAACTTTAACTTAAATACCGTTTTTCTCAAAACACCGTCTCGATGAATGGTGTGCAGCATTTTGAGAAAACCATTCATCCGAAAAATTTCAGATTTTGGTACAAGCTGTGTTAGCTTTGTCTCTATGACCTAAGTGGAGCAAATCAGGCATTTTTATATTTACATAGCTTGTATCCCATATTTTAATAGTAAAAAATCAACTAAAATATAAAACTTATAGTAGAAAAAATTAAAACGTGCCACACTCATGCCATAGCCACATATATAAAGAGTACTAATGTGCAATCTCATAATTTTCAGATTATTTGTTTAGCTGTTATCGTGCACACCGTTCCAAAGGTATGAGTCCCAGTAGCAGGCCTGCCCTGACCCAACCACTCAATAAAAAAAATTCTTTTTTTTCTCAAAATATTCATTAAAGATCATATAATAAGAGAATTATTATGTTTAACTCTAAATTTTTTGTATTTTCTTGTTCAACTCCCGGATAATCGGACATAGACTGGTAGGTTCAAAGCAAAGCAACCAGAGACTACCAGTTTTGAGCTTGTTGAATATATAGCTTGGTAGGTATATGGTGAGAAGTATATCTATATATGTTTGTTTGGCTTGAGCTTCGAGCTCACCTCAAAACTGGCACTCTCTGACTACCAATATTGAACAGGGCAATTGTCACTCGCATTTTTGTATTCTTGCGTCCTCACAAAACTTGTTTTTATTGAAAAATTACTTGGTTTTAATTTTTTATATTACGCTTAGGACCGATTCAGATAATTGGCGATTCGGTTAATCGGCGTTCGGTTGTATATAAAATTTTAAAAATCGGACTCTGATTTTACAAATTGATTCATAATTAATGATATCAGCAACCCCTGTTTATTATTTTTTATCAAAATTGTAATACTTTTAAAACATATGTCCGCCATAATGAATCTATCATTTGTAAATACTCATTTACGATTGTAAATCCGTAATCAGCAAACTCTATGCATTTAATACTTTTCTTATAAAAGTGTGAATACATTTAAAAAATATGTGTGCCTTATTGAATCTGCCATTTTTAATTATTCATTTACGATTGTAAATCCGTAATCAGCGAGCTCAAAAACTTTTATTTATTGTTTTTTTTTTTTTTTATAAAAAGTTTGTCCACCATGTTGGATCCACCGTTTTGAATTTTTTAAATTTAACATCAGATTCGTAATCAGTGACCTAAAAAACTCTTATTTATAGTTCCTTTTATCAAAACTGATGTATTTTTCAAAAGCTTGTCCGCCATGTTGAACCCGCCATTTTGAATTTCTTAAATCTAATATCCGATTCGTAATCAGCGACTCCAAAAACCCCTTAATACTGGTTTTCACAAAAAACACTGATGTCTGAAAGAATATACATCATGTATAAGTGCTAGGGGTTGTTTACCCCCTTGAGGAGCTTATTTTAGGAAAACCCAAAAACAGGTCAACTTTATTTTGCAAAATCCTATGTAACAAATCTCAATGATTTTTAACTAAAACTGTTATTTTTGTGACGCAAAAATATAATTTATTCTGCAATAAAAAATAAGGGTTGCCACCATTTCCATTTTGTTTTATTCGAAAAATTGATTAGAACTTGAAATATTTAGGAAAAACTGTTTTGGGGTGGTTTTCACCCTCTAAATGTGTTGTTGTTGATGCTCTATAACATATTTCAATTTCATCAAAATCGGTGAGACACACCTGAGAACGTTTCCTTGTTAGTGGGGAAACTCACATTTCAATAGTTTTTTTATCAATTACCCCAACAACAAAAAACCGAAAAAAGCTTTGCAAGACCGTGAGTAAGTTCACTATTAACGTTTCGCCAAAAAAAAAATTAACACATCTTAACTTGCATTTATTCAATACTCAAAACATTAATTAACAACAAATATAAAGTAATATATTTTAAAATGAAAATTGTACTAGTGAAAAACAATTGTTCACCAATTTTGTACCCTAAAAATCTTGCATTGCCAGAAGAATGCTGTTGAGGGCTGTGCATCCATCTGACGGAGGAAAATTCTCAAGCACTCGCATAGCCGCTTTGGTGTGTTTTTCTTGAAGCATCCGTGTTTTTTCCAAACCAGGTCCCGACAAAATTATGTCGTACAACTTGGAGAAGTCAATATTTTCTATGGATGTCTTTCCTTTTTCAATTTCTGCATAAAGACTAGGATCATACTCCAAATGGAAAAGAACCGGAGCACTTACTAAGCTGAACTTTCCGTCTGCAAAAGATATAAATTTTGGAATTTTTAAAAGTAATTTAAATTAAAACTTAAGCTGTAAATCCCATACAGCAATATTTATGTTGAAATTAATTTGTGTGTGATGCCATAATCTAGACGGGTCATTGCAAACATAATTAATTACTTTTTCGCAAATATTAACGAATTCGAAGTTTTGAAGAAACTTATAAAGTAAGAAATTTAAAGTTCGCCGAGTGGGAGTGGATTGTATTGTGATCGTATGTGTCTTTCAACTGATCTGATACCTAAACTGCTGAGTCGATCTTCCAAGCGGGAAAAAATTCTGATTTTTCCTCAGAAGCAAATTTGAAGATCTTCCTTCCAATATCTTAAAAGGCTAGTTAGGAAGATTTTAAAGCTTTATTCCGATTATGCACTCTGCGAATGAAAAAGGAAGATGCTTGTGTTTTCATGCAATAGGGATGACATCATTTCGTTGTGAAATCTTTCTGATAGAACATTTCACTTCATTTTCGTTTAGGTGCTCGAGGAGCTGTTAGTGATGTGATTTATCCGATTTGCGTTGCGATAATTTTTTTATTATTTCGTCCATATAGCGCTCTAATCAAAGCCAGCAATACATATGTATGATTTAATATACCCTGTGAAACTTCTCTCTTTTTCTTTTGTCCGCTTCGACAATTGCTTCCGACGTAAGCATACAAATCTGCTAATAATCTTCTAAAGAAGAACTTCCTCAGAAAGTCCTAACTGCTAATGAATAATCTTCTAAAGAAGCATTTGGGCAGAAAGCTCTAAAACTGCTTCCATCCACTGACATGCCCATACTAAAAAGATACGGATAGGTAAACGGAGAGTAAGCAAATTATGCTTCCAAAATATTGCTTTTTCATTGCTTATGGTATGATTCCGGTTCCCGCTGGGAATTAACTGTAAATTCATCTTTTAGTATTGTAAGTAAAACAGTATTATTGTATTTGTAGATCCCTAAATCATATTCAAGTTCTAAAAGCTCGTAGTTATCTTTCTCCCCAACACTAAGAGATTCGAAATATTCCTTAGGAGCAGAAATTGAACAATTAAGCCTAGTTAGCATGAATGAAAAAATCTGTAGGATCTACTGTACAGAGTTTATTGTATCTGGACTCAAAAATTTTAATTTAAAATTATAAGTTTATCTTTGATGTGATCCCTTTTTAAAACTCAAAGAATGTACCAACGTGGAAATTCAATCTATTGTTGATCAGAGAAGCTCTATTAATAAGCTTTAAGAGAAGAATACTAGTATATATTAACACTAGAACTAACTACCAAGAGCCGTCAAATTGACGAGTACTCAATTCCTTGCTTGAATCAATTCTATTTTTCAAAGTTATCTCTTATGAGTTATGACAAAGCTTATTAAGGTTAAAATTAACAACATATTTAGAAACCTTCTCCAATTTATAATTATGAATTCAAAGTTGAAAGCATATACATAAAAGGTGCAGAAAATTATTAAAATTACAAGCTTGCATTCCAGTAGTTCTAGTGTTAAAACTATTGAGAATATTGAGAATATTCAGTTGCAATAACTTTTTTAACCCTTTCAGACACAAAAATCAGGCGTTTGAGATAAAAATCTGAATTTTTGCTTATACACAAATATGACACTAATAAACACGAATATGCAAAAACAATTAAGGTAGGATGCCTCACCTGGCCACCAGGTGATGTCCCATATATGGGACATGCCTTTTTTTTGCGCGTGGCGGCCAATCAAAACGTATTTTTTTACACTTTTCTGCATAAATTGTTTAAAAGATAGTTAAAGAGTACTTACCGATTTTTGTTAAAACTCGATCTTAAAAAAAAAAACAACCTTTATATGAGCACTAAGGACCACTTGTTTACTGCCGCACAATATAATTTCACAAAAAAGGCACTGAACCATGTGAAATGGTCAGAGTTCGGTACAAAACTTATTTTTGTAAAGTTTAAAAGCTACTTTATTAACAGAGTTGCCAACCATTGCAGATTTAATATTGGTGGCTACGTTAAATAGCTTTAAAATCAGTGACAACTTTTGTCCAATATATTGGACATTGTGTCTGAAAGGGTTAAAGATAATGAAACTGTGTCTGTAAAAGTAAATACATATATTCTAGTTAACTAAATATCTTAAAATCTGTTGCAATAGCGCCGCTAATCGGAAAGATAGAGTTCGTATTTTTTGTTTTTCTTTTTTTTTTATATATAATGTTAATGGAATTTTCATAATTTGTTGAAAACTTCAAACCACAAGCCAAATAAAGGATTTATATGGACCATCTACAAACTTAGCCGAAATATAGAACCAAAGTATTTTGAGCTAACTTTCTATTCAATCTGTTAAGATATATAGCGTGCAATTTGTGTAAAAATTTCCTTACATCTAATATAATCCACAGCCACATAATTGTTTATGATAGCATAATTCGAGTTTTGTAGCTCGTTAACGCTATTGTCAAGTACCTTACCAATCCGGTTGACACCTACGCCTATCAAACAAACAATGTCAATGAGAATAACTAACTTGGTACATACTCAGATAACCTTATTTGAATGCCTTTTATAAAATTTTGTTTTGCACTTACGCGGTTATGATATTATAAGCCTTACAGTTATGTCGTTGAGTGTATGACTATATTTACGCATGTGGTACTACATAAACTTTTGAACTGATGATATTTTTGGAGTCTGAGGACTCTGATCCGCGCATATACCATATAGTAACATTTTCTCGAAGTCGTGACATCGAGATCTCTGCAATAGGTATATCTTATTCAAAATCTGTCTAAAAATATTTCTGAAATTCGTTAATATTATCGAGTTTTACCTAAAAAAATATTATCTTTTATGGAAAGAAGCATGTAAAAAAATAAACTTGTATACCTACCAACAGGAAGAATACCATCTCTAAATGGTTCCAAATCCAAGCAAGCCTGCCAAGCGAGTGACAAATGCTTTCCAAAAAGATATCCTTTCTGTTGCATTTCTTCTGGTTTTTGTGCGAGCTTCAGCGATCCTTGACAACTTTTGCCCAGTAAGCTGCCGGCACTTAGGATGTGTCGCAAGGCCCACTCTTTGTCAGGGATTCCCATGCAGCTCTCAACGTCCATTGGAATTATCAAATCTGTCTCAATGTAATCCTCATCTATCTCATAAGGAGGAATTCTGTTTGGTTGGGGTTTCGAAGGCAGTGGATTGTTCTGTTCATCTCTGTCTCCAATGAATTCCGATTCGGTTAAATCTCGACTAGCAGATAGAATAAGCTGTGCGAGCTCGTAGTTACGTAAATTAAATAATTCTGCGCAGGATTGGGCTAAAAGGTAGTCTCCGATCAATACGGCAATTTTGTTGCCGAAGATCATATCAGAAATAGATGCAGTATCTTGGCCCGCTGGAATCGAAGGTTGTAGATTTGCCATGCTCTAAAAGAATAAAAAATGAGCACAGACCGTCTAAATAGTGTAATAAGATTTATGATAATAGTTACTCGTTAACAGTTACATTTGTATTACATTTATTACATTTTATTTCATATTTGAGTCGTTATTTTCGAAGGTGGTATAAACCCACTGTTTCAAAAAATTGCATGGGGACCATCTACACATTGAAGGTTATTGTTATTTATTAAATTAATTGTTTTATAATTAATTTTTATTGGTTATGAAACAAAATAAGTGCTATTTTAAAATTTGTATTATTTTTCGGTTATTCATCAATTATTATGTTGGGATCATAAATCCATCATAAAAAAAAAATATGAAGAACAGTTGATAATTCTTACAATATTCTACAAAAAATACAATATATCAATTAAAATTATTTATTTAGTACACATCAGCTTATAGTCTAAGAGCTAGTGAACCCTCCCTGTAACGGTCCGCCTGTAACGTTAGAACTTTGTTAAATGATAAATTCTAGCATGCTAATTATAGTAACCATGACCTGCCAGCCCTTGGGCGTGCACATATATTTTTCCTATATTTTTGAAAATGTCAAAAAAAGTTAAAAAATAAACTTAACGCTGTAAGCTTGAAAAATTACTACGGCTTAGTTTATTGATTAGAACGTTCAGAAAAAAATGGACAGGCGATTCTGGTGAGCACAAGTACCGGACAGGTGGGTCAAAAGATGTACAGTACATATTTTTTGATTTGATTTGATTTGATTTGTTGGGGGGGGAGGCAAAGCACCTCGAACGCTCAGACTTTTTAGTCCATTGCGCTCAAAACCCCCGCTCTATTTGAACTTCCCCGTTGTCCTGATGTACAGTACATATGCTTTCAAATAAACTTCGTCCTGTAAACTTGGAATTTATACAGGGTGCCGAGACAAGCAAAAAATCGTATGGGTGGGAGGGGGGGGGGGGGGGGGTCATCTCGCACTGCTTGGCAGTTACAGGGTGATTCGTAAATCAGGATTTTGCCTTATATGGGAACCGCTCTTGTATTTTTATCTTTTTTTCTACGCATCGCAGCGGCCCCAAACTGATTTCAAAAAATCACTATTTGGAAGCTCTTTCCAAAAAAGTTTACACCACCCCCCTTGGCCACAATCCCCCCTGCAAGTTGAAAAAATTAAATTTTATTTCACGATTTTTCACCTTTCGCCCCACTTTTCTCCGAAATTCATGTTATTAACATACCTACTTTTTATTTTTTTTATGTTGCCTATCTAACTACCTTTCCAAAAAGGTGCAACATGCCCAGGTAGAAAAGGGTTGCAAAAGTCCTGAAATTAAAACATACTCACAGGTACCTAATTACTTTATTGCACCATAATGGCAAAAGTCGTTAAGTAAACAATTTTTATGACAGCAAGTTCGGAAATGTTTGTTTAGGAAACAGAGATAATACATTTTTATTATTTCAGCAAAACAGTAATAAAATAATAAATGTAATCTCGTTAAATAGCGTTATTAGTTTATTATATCCAGTATTGACTCTTAAGTATCCTGACGCTCCGTTTCTAATACCTCCTATGAATTATGGTATAAAAATGGATAAGTTTGAAAGGACATTGACCACAGTTGAAGAAGCAAGCGAAAAGAACGGGTTTTTAATAGAAAAAATTAAGATAAAATGGCAGAATTCAGTGTTGACGAGTATGCCGATATAATTTAAGTGTACGGTTTAGTAGAAGGAAATGATAGTGAGGCCGTACGAGAATACCAAAGGAGATTCCCGAATCGGCGGGTATTCAACAGAAGGGTATTTTCAAGGACTTTTAGAAGGTTAAAAGAAACCGGAAGTGTAACCGCCCCCAGAGCAGAAACGCGAGCAGGAAAATCAGCCGATTCAGCGGACCCCGACCAACAAATCCTCAACATCGTCAGGAACAGCCCTGTAATAAGCATCAGGCAGGTCGCACGAAGGTCAGGATTGTCTTCAGGGAGAGTTTGGACCGTTGTGAACCGAGAGGGACTACATCCATACCACCATATCCCGGTCCAAGCACTACAGGAAGGAGATTCCGAAAGACGATTGCAATTTGCACTTGGCTGTTCGAGTCTGACATCGAAAACAGAAGGTTTCTAGACCGAATTCTGTGGACGGATGAATCGCAATTCACCCGGGATGGCATCACAAACTTACACAACCTCCACACCTGGTCAGATGTGAACCCACATAGGACAAGGTGTCGGTCCTTCCAGCAAAGATTTAGTGTCAATGTCTGGGCTGGCATCATCGGCAACCAGTTGATAGGACCCTTCATCTTGCCCTAAGTGCTGAATAGTCAGCTATACTCGGACTTTTTGGAGAATACCCTTCCGGATCTGTTGGAGGACATCCCCCTGGCCACCAGAAGCGCAATTTATTTACAGCTCGACGGAGCACCTGCGCATACTGGGAACATTGTTAGGGCAAGGTTGAATGAACATTACCCAGAACGCTGGATTGGACGAGGTGGACCGATTCCTTGGCCTGCTAGGTCACCGGACCTTACTCCACTGGACTTTTTCTTATAGGGAATGATGAAAGATGAAGTTTACTCAAGAGCAATCAACACCAGAGAAGAATTAGTTACCAGGATTGTGACTGCAGCCACGAAAATACGGGAGAGACTGGCTACCATAGACCTCAAACGTGAAATAAAACGAAGGCTACTTGCATGCATCGAAACTAGCGGAGAACATTTTGAACAGCTTTAAAAGGACAAACGTTTTAATTGTAATTAGTTTTTAAGCGAACAAAATGTATTTTTTAGTAAACTTAAGTATAATTTCCTAAAAATTCGATTTATCATGATATTCTGTAAAAGGATTTTTGTAAATAAATTTTCGTATCCTTTTCCTACCTGGGCATGTTGCACCTTTTTGGCAAGGTAATTAGATAGGCAACTTAAAAAAAATAAAAAATAGGTATGTTAATAACATGAATTTCAGAGAAAAGTGGGGCGAATGGTGAAAAATCGTGAAGATAAAAATACAAGAGCGGTTCCCATATAAGGCAAAATCCTGATTTACGAATCACCCTGTAACTGCCAAACGGTGCGAGATGCCCCCCCCCCCCCCCCCCCACCCATACGATTTTTTGCTTGTCTCGGTCTGACCTTTCACCCTGTATAAATTCCAAGTTTACAGGACGAAGTTTATTTGAAAGCATATGTACTGTACATCTTTTGACCCACCTGTCCGGTACTTGTGCTCACCAGAATCGCCTGTCCATTTTTTTCTGAACGTTCTAATCAATAAACTAAGCCGTAGTAAATTTTCAAGCTTACAGCGTTAAGTTTATTTTTTAACTTTTTTTGACATTTTCAAAAATATAGGAAAAATATATGTGCACGCCCAAGGGCTGGCAGGTCATGGTTACTATAATTAGCATGCTAGAATTTATCATTTAACAAAGTTCTAGCCTTACAGGCGGACCGTTACAGGGAGGGTTCACTAGCTTTCAGTCTATTAGCACACACATTAGAAAAAACTATGAATATAATAATTATGGCAAATTAATTATGCAAGGGTGGAAAACCAAAGAAAGCGTACAAAGCTGGAAATATTTAGAGAACATAAAAATTATTTTTTTTGAAAAATCTAAGCCATGCAGTGCACTTCCAATTTGAGAAACTTATTCAAATCGATAATGCAGTTTACTGAATTTAGTGTTTTTCCGGCCCGACTAAATTTTAGTCATTTGAGATTATGGACGGTGAAGTGGTAAAAATTGTGTATAGGGTGGACATTGCCAAATCGATTTGAACATCTGGAACAATTAGCCAGCGTCTAAATTTTAGTTACAATGCGGACAAACCTCAAAATAAGTAAATAAAATACTTTCAAACGTTAATGTAACAACTGAACTTTTCTAGCTTTAACCCAGAAACTTCGTCTAGAATTTTCAAAAAATGATTTTTTTTTTTTTTACATTTTTAGATTCTTTATACATGCAATAATAACTGTCTAAAATATTAAATCGAAATTCGAAGCCAGTGCCGAGATATAACGACTCAATTGAAGCGCGCTCTCGGCTGTTCTATGTTCTAAATAAACTATAAACGCGTTTTTCTCGAGTTTAGGTTTTTTTAACTGGCGGACAGTTAATCTCCGGATCTACAGGGCCGATTTTAATAAACTTTGAAGCATTTTGTTCGTTTTTATATCCTGTGTGATAGTTTACCACAATTTGACCACAAAGGTTAGGTTAGGTTGCCGTGGCTGCCTGACGGCACACTTAGGCCACAAGGGCCCATTGTGATACCACACGAGGGCTTTTCCCAGAAAACTAGCTAACCTTGAACCACTTCGTGCCTTTGATGAAGTGTTCAATGTCTCTGACGTTCTTTGAACTCAGATCCGACAAGTCATCAAAGAAATAAGCGCCCAGATATCGGTTTCTGCACATAGATAGTGCTGGGCATTGGCACAGGAGATGGGTTATGCTTTCCTCCTCCTCCTCATTTTGACAACTTCTGCAGAAGTCGTTGGAGGTAACGCCTAGTCTGTTGGCATGTTTGCCCACAAGGCAATGCCCCGTAATTACCGCCACGACGTTACTAATGGCCTCCCTCCTGAGAGTAATCAGGTTCTTTGACCTATTATGGTCAAATGTTGGCCAGATCTGCCTGGTGGTCACGCAAGTATTCTCGTTTCTCCACCTATTTTCGGCAATCCTTAAGTACGATCGTACAATCTCTGCTTTACAGGAGGCGAGCGGTGCCCCTATCCGCCGGATGATATCCCTTTCTGGAAGGGTCGTTCCCTGCCTGGCTAGCTCATCCGCTCTAATATTTCCCGGGACATCACTATGTCCTGGTACCCAAATTATACTAATATTAACCCCCCCCCCCCCCCCCCCCCCCCCCCCTCCGCTACTTGATTAAGCAGAGAGCGGCAGTCCGCAACCACCTTTGATGTCGTATACACACCCGTTAGTGATTTAATTGCAGCCTGGCTGTCAGTAAAGATAGAAATACCCCCGGAAGGAGACATATTCTCCTGCAGCCATAAAAGGGCTTCCGTGATAGCCATGACCTCCGCCTGAATTACGCTGCTGTGGTCTGGCAGCCGAAATGACGCTTCGAGGCTCAGTTGCTCCGAGTATATTCCACCTCCAACTCTGCCCTTCAGCTTTGAGCCATCGGTGAATATCTTCACCGAATTTGCTTTGCTAAGAAGTTCTTCCCCCCACTCATGTCTCGCTGGAATAAGCGAGTCGAATTTAATATCGAAACATGGGTTTGGAATAACATAGTCTAAACCTTGGGTACAAGTGCTAAGGATTTTTGAATGACCATAATCCATGCGTGCCCAGGGATGTATAGAATTGAGCCTAGCAGCAATGGAGGCAGCAGTTTGCTTACCAAATAGTTCCATTGGAAGGAGATGGAGGATGACATTCAGGGCTTTGGTGGGAGTTGTCCTGAGAGCACCCGTGATCAGGACAGAAGCCATTCTTTGGATCCTATCCAGCGCATTCTGGTGGCATGCCCTCTCTAGGGCGGGCCACCACACTAGCACACCGTATATCAGTATCGGCCTGATCACTGTCACGAAGAGCCAGTGGACAATGCGTGGTTCTAAGCCCCATCTTTTGCCGATTGCACTTTTGCATGAGTACAAGGCTATTGTAGCCTTACGTGCTCTTTCAGCAATGTTGGCTTTCCAATTCAGCTTCCTGTCCATAACGAGACCAAGATATTTTACCTCGTCCGTGAGTTCCAACCTCACTCCACCAAGGAGTGGTGTATTAAAAGAAGGAATCTTGTACTTTCTGGAGAATAGTACAAGTTCCGTTTTATTCGGGTTAACACACAAGCCACTATTAACACTCCATACCGTGAGCTTGTTTAGGGCCTGTTGTAACACCACCGACAGCGTATTCAGGTATTTGCCTGATACTGAAATGACAATGTCGTCCGCATACGCAACTACGCAGCAGCCCGAGCGGTCAAGATCCAGGAGGAGATCATTCAGGGTCAGGTTCCACAGAAGCGGCGACAGGACCCCTCCCTGGGGGGTGCCCCTGTACACATGTCTTCTGATGGAAGATGCCCCAAGAACCGAGTTGACAATCCTGCCACACAACATCTGATTGATCAACGCAATGATTGATTCGTCCAGATCAAGACCCCTCATGGCTCCCGCGACTGCTTCTGGTCTGACATTATTGAACGCTCCCTCGATGTCCAAGAAGGCCGCCAGTGTGTACTCCTTGTACAGCATGGCCCTCTCAATGTGATCAACTAGGGTATGCAGGGCCGTTTCGGTGGATTTGCCCTTGGTGTAAGCGTGCTGCGAGGGTGATAATCTCGCCGGATTTACGTACCCTCTTATATGTATATCGATCAGTCTTTCTAGCGTTTTAAGAAGAAAGGAAGAAAGACTAATAGGCCTGAAGTCTTTGGGCCTGCAGTGTGAGACCTTCCCCCCCTTGGGAATGTAGACAACCTTGACTTCAGTCCAGGTCTTGGGAATATAGACCAGGTTGAGACAGGCACTGTAAATAGCCAACAGCCAGGGAATAATTATCTCCGAGGCTTCCTGAAGCTCAGCTGGTATGATGTCGTCCAAGCCTGGGGATTTGAAAGGCTTGAAGCTTTTTATAGCCCATTCCAATTTTCTCCTACTGAGGATTTTCTGGGCGAGTTCACTGGGGATGGTAGCGGCTACCGACTCAACCGTTTGCTCTGAGGAGCAACCGGGGAAGTGAGTTTCGGTCAGCAGCTCCAAAGTTTCCAGACCCGACGAGGTCCATTCCCCGTTGTCTTTTAACAGGAGACTAGGGGTAGTCGGGGACGTCGAAAGGACCTTACGTAGACGGCTAGTCTCCGATACTTCCTCCACCCTACTGCAAAAGTTCTCCCAGGAGGAGCGTCTGGCTGTCCTTACTAGTTTTTTGAAGTTCCTAAGGCTTTCCTTATATGATGACCAATCATCAGTACGCTTCGCCTTATTGAACATCTTGCGGCATTCTTTCCTTGCGGCCATGATCTCCGTTGACCACCATGGAGGTTTAGGTTTCCCCCTAGGCCTCCTGATGGGACACGAAGTCCGCGTTGCCTCGTTACACGCCTTGGTGAGGGTAATCACCACCTTGTCCACCTCCTTCCTGGAGTGGAGCATGGGAGGCTCCCCACCGGGGAGCGCATGTTCTAGGGCTTTCCTATATTTGTCCCAGTTTGTTTTCCTCCTATTCCTGTATGGTGAACATACCGGTTTCTGTATATCGAGCTCAAACTCGATGTACCGGTGATCGGACATAGAAGGGTCGTTGGATACTCTCCAGCTTCTAATAGCATGAGCATCCCGTTCAGTGACGAGAGTGATGTCGAGAACCTCTCGCCTCACCGCATTCATAAATGTGGGTTCATTTCCCACATTACAAATCCAGAGGTTAGTGCTAACAATAAATTCGAATAAAGACTCACCCCTTTCGTTTACGTCCGTACTTCCCCAGATCGTATGATGTGCGTTTGCGTCCGCGCCGACAAAAAAGACCACAAAAAAAATATATAAAATTTTTGAGCCTGAAAAAAGGTCGAAAAAAAGGCGATTTTTGAAAAAAATTTTCAAATGTCCGCCATTTTTTTATTTTTAATGATTTTTCAATTTTTCTGGTAAACTATCACGTAAGAGCACTTCCTTTTTGTAACTCTTTTTGAATTTTATGTTTCAGACTTACCGTTCCAGAGATTAACTGTCCGCCATGCAGCAGTGTTTTTTTGAGAAGAAAATTTGAGCGCCCTCCATTAAATGTAAAATTATAATAGAAAATAAAAATAAAAATTTTTTTCGTAATCTTCAAGAACTGTTTAATACTGCAAAAAAAGTTTGATAACCATATATAATAAAGAAAGTGGAAAAAAAAATTGTTGAATATATGTCATTTTTTAGCATTCTAGACGGTAATAGTACCTTAACGGGTTTGAATCATACATTTTTAAGTTTTATCTCAAAAATTTATCGTATTAATATTAAACACATTTTAGCTTTAACTAAAATCCGTTGAAATCGAGAAACCTTGGTCGCCATATTGGATCCGCTATCTTGGATTTGTAAATTTTCTTCATATTCAAAATCAGTGACATCACAAAAATCATTGTACTAATTTTCATTAGAATCCATTGAAATCGAGAAATCTTGGTCACCATATTGGGTCCGCCATCTTGGATTTGTAAATTTTGATAACATTCAAAATGAGTGACCTCAAGATAATCATTGTACTAATTTTCATTAAAATCCGTTGGAATCGAGAAATATTGGTCGCCATATTGAGTCCGCCATCTTGAAATTTGATACTATTCAAAATCAGTGAACTCAAAACAGTCATTGTACTAATTTTCACTAAAATCCGTCGAAATCAAGAAACCTTGGTCGCCATATTGGATCCGCAATCTTGAATTGACAGCGGATTTGAAATCAGCATCCCGCAAAACCCCTAAGTACCAATTTTCATAAAAACCGCTTCAAATTTTAAATTTTGAACCGCCATTTTGGATCCGCCATTTTGAAATCCTGTATATTATCCGAAAAAATTAGCCTATATGTTAAGTTGGAATATGTACTACCTTTGCACAAAAAATTAAAAATACAACAAATAAACAAACAAACAAACAAACTTTCATTGTATTCATTTCTGTATATAAAGATGTGGCCAAATTAATATCACCTCTTAAAAAAAACTTATTAATGTAGTTTACAAAACTACAGCTGCATCCTTTTTCTAAATTGGCATGTTGTTTGCAAAGGTTTGCTGAAATACGAAGAAGTAATGCAATAAAAATGTCATATTTTTGGAAATACCCCTTTCCGGGAGCAATTATTACCTGAATGGCCTTTTTCGGGAAAGTAACAGATTAGAGTTTTTATTGTTTTGCTAATTAGTTTCAGTTACAAAGTCCTTTATTTTATGGTTGCTGTGCGGTATTTAAGGATTAGCATCTAATTGATGATATTCAATCTCATTTGAGACTTTGAACAGTGAACTTGACAGTGGTTTTTTGAATTTTGTAAAATTTAATATGGGTAAAGCAAAGGATATCAGTGCAGTGACTAAAGCGAAAATTTCGACGTATAGGGCACTATTCGCATGGGCAAATAGCTTAGAAAGTGGGTGTCAGTCGATCATTTGTTAGTAAGTTCGCAAATAATAGAGCCGCTCAGTTGTCCCCAAGTCCTAAAAAAAAAGGCAGGATCGATATTTGCTGCGGAAAGCTAAAGAGGACCAAACCCTATCCAGTAAGTCTCTAAGTGTTACCATGCGTCACGTTGGCGCAGAAATATCGGAGCGGACAGTGAGACGTCGACTTTATCAATCTGGGCTATGTGCAAGACGACCACGCAAGAAGCAGAAGGTGAATTTTCACTAAATATTAATAAATGTATTTATAACAAAACTTTTCTTTTTGGAGTCATAAATCTACCTTTTCATACAATTTTACTAAAAATGTCTAGAGGTGATAATAATTTGGCTATATCTTTAGAGGAGGGGAAACTTATATCATTCGAAAGATACTGTGCCATAGATATGAAAAAAAAAAATCAAGTGTGTATATTGATAAAGTGAACATATGATTACCCCATACAAAACGCTTTAATCAATTAGATGAAAGCGATTTGATCAAATTCATGGCTTAGATCCCTTTGCCTTTCCTGAAGGGAAAAATATTACAAAAAAAAAAAAAAAAAAAAGGTTATGCACACAAATACATAGCGCCTATGCGTGAAATAAAAATTTGCATACAAATAATAAATTCTAATTAATCACGTGAAAAACAAGTTTTGGTCGAATTTGGACTTCAGACGATATTAGTTATTATAATTTAACTAAGAGAGCGCGCGTTATTTTTGAAACAAACTTTTCGAGTTCGGCGCATTCTCAAACGCGATAACGTTTGATTTAAGTAATATAAGTTTTTTTTTTATCTGACCAACATTTTCCCTCGGTGTATAGACAACGTAAATAACACTAGTTTACAAGATTTTTGTCCCCTTAAAAAATTTACTAAGTATGTTATTATTAAGATTCTCTGATTTCGAAAAAAATAATAAAAAAATTCCATCACGTCACATTTTCAAGAAAAATTGAGTTAACATTTAATAAATCCGTATTTTAGCCATTTTTAAAATTCCTTTTTTAAAAATAAAGAGATGTCATAGCGGTCCCAAACGTAGTTCAAATGAATGCTTAAATTCTATACTATAGTTATAAAATATCAGTTAATTAAAATATTTTTCAAGGTTTGTTGGGGAGACAAGTTTTTCATTAGAGTTCCACTCCTACATACCGTTGGTTAATTTAATTTACATGGCAGGGGGAAGATTCATGAAAAACTCGTTTCCTGAATAAATCTTAATAAAAGTTACTAATAACATATTATAAAGCTATAGTTTAGAGTTCAAACTTTGATTTGACTTACGTTTCGAGCTGCTACGAAATCCCTTTGTTTTTAAGAATTTTTCCAAAAGTGGCTAAAATATGGTTATTTTCATTTTTTAAACCTGTTTTCTCGAAAACTTAACGTGATGGAAAAAATCCGATTTTACATTACTGATTAGTTTTCATTAAAGGAAGGAAAAAATTACATTTCATATGAGGGGCAAGAAAAAAATTAAAATTTGTAAACTAGTGTAAATGTAGTGAAATTATTTTTTTTTTGTAATTATAGTAAATACCCTTCAAAGTAATTCAAGATGTGATCCTCATACACGGATTGTTAAATTGTAACTATTAAGAAAAACAACTTAAAATAAGATAATAAAAGGCAGATTTTACTTGCTCTTTGAATATAGTATGAAAGTCTGATAAGCTCGATAACCTTGGCGAGTGCAAGTTGGGAATGCAATACACCAGCACTTTTATTCTGCTCACTATCCGGAATTGATGAAGATTGCCCAGCTGCTTTTGATATCAGAAGAAAAATCAGGCCCCATATCTGTATAGTATATTTTCCATTATGCATGAGATAACTAAAACGAGGTACCAAAAACGCTCATTATTCAAACAGTTTTCGATTTTAATTCAACACTAATTTTACTTCATGGTTTTCAGCAACGGGTGCTTACTTCCCTCTAATTTCCTTAAGTATAGATAGATATTTGTAGTTTCGTCAGTGAAAAGCCTCTTTAGGCTTACAAAGGAAGTTGGGTACCCAACAATCTTCTCAGCCACACTAACTGCCTTGATCCAATCATGAGATTCAACAAGTTTTGAAGCCGTGATCTCCTTCCTGCACTCCCAGGACGACGAATTTCTAATGAACAAAGCTATTGCGCCACCGCATCTTTCCAAATCATCGTTCCGCAAAGGTATCAATGTCTTAAAACAACGTCGCAAGGATCGTGCACAGACAAAGGACAACATATCACCAAGTTTAAAAACTCACTAATGTACCAAACGGTTGAAACGACTTCAAAATAAAGTATACTGCCTGAACCTCTCTATCGCTAAAGAAAAACTGAAGTTACATCTAACGAATCCAAGAAGATTCACAGGCGAGTGACGACAAGAATCCAAAGAAGTGGAGAAAATAACCAGTTTCACCCAGTGGTGACTGTAGCCATTCTTACTTGACTGGTTCCTAACCCAAAAGTCGGAAGACCAATTTTCCGATTTCAGTAATTGCGAACAGATAAAAATAAAACTATCATGTATCAGAAATGCTTCTTTATTTAGGAATTTTAACACTAACCGTACCGACACTTATCTACATATCTAGTCTTACCGGTCGCGCTAAACAATAAAGGCGATGAATTTTTTTCACTAGAAAAATAAAACCAAGAAGGAAAAACAAAAATTGACATATTGATTAATCAGAAATATAAGAATATACATAAAATTAGATGAAGAAAAGAAAAGAAATAAAAATGAGTGTATAATTTTAAATTCAATTTGAAACCGGTCATTTGACCGGACCTGGCACGGTTAGTGTTAAAACACTAATTCGTTAGGATTCCGTAGTCAGCGAGGAATTCTTATATTTTATTTATTTATTAGTTTATAGCTCCAATAGACAATCCACTTCAAAATAAAGGGTCTTTTAAAAAAAACGCTATTTCCATCAAAATAATTGATGTATGAAAAAAATGCTCTCGGAATGAAAAAATAGAATACTTCAGATACCTCATCGAAAAATTCATTAACAAAAGGTAACAAAATGAAAGGTCCTCTCCACTAGGCAATAAATATTGGCGCCTTTACTCAATTTGGAAGTAGTGGAATATTATAAATAATACATTTTAGATGCGACCAACAAACATCTTTAGCAGTGATAACTGAAGAAGTTCAAACATATTTTTTAAAATATTTCTTACTCTTTCTTTCGCTGCGAAAAGTCGAAAACTAGGTTGTCTTTTGTGAAATCCTTTTTTTTACGTTTGTAAGATATCTTTTTCGAAAAATTAAATGTTTAAAAAAATTAGAACTTTTATTTTGTATTTTTTTAAGGGGTTACACACACCACCATGAAATTTTCAAAAAATTGTTTTTTTTTCTTTTTGCTAAATAAATTGTTTATACTTTTAACAATATTTTAAGCGTTGAAACATTCCAAAATTCAAATTATTACCGAAGTTATAGCAATTAGAAGTGAGCGCGTCAGGGAGCCGACCCAAAACTGAGGTAGAGTTCGGACCGTTACCAATCTATCTATCTTTAACCTTTAGAGGACCGGAAAACCGATAAATCGGCTTTGGAGGAAAATCAATAATTTTTTGTCATAAACAAGATCCAGGGCGTTTTTGGGGTTGCTGATCACGAATCTGGGGTCAGATTTGATAAATGCATTCACCCTACTACCTCTTCCACCTACTCTTCAAATGCCACCCTGACATAAAATTGTATTTGTAGCAGAGGAGCTAGAGTGGGGGGTAGGGATATGTAAATTGATCAAATCTGACCCCGGATTCGTAATCAGCGACCGCGAAAACACCTAGAGTCACATTTTCACCGAATTTTAGCAATTGCATAAAATTTAATACTACAAAATTTTTCCTATCCCTTACCAGACCGGAGAGCCGATATACCGGCTCGCCTTGTGATATGAACTTTGTATATAATTGATACGTGATACCAGATACAAATTTGGGCATTTTTCAAGGGCGATGTTAGCTCTGAAATCCCGGCCGTCTAAAGGTTAACAGTAATATAATTCCTTTGGAAAGATTAAACTAACAGTAACTCAGGTAACGGAGGACATCGCAAAAGCAGCAGAAAACCTTATGTATGGTCCAGGAATCGCAGATTAAAGATAATTAAAAAAAAAAATTTACTTTTAAAGCGTTAACTTCAACCTTTTTTTCCTTCACGTTTTTCTCGAAATTACTTTTTTCAAACTGGTGTACACGATATTTCAAAATCTACTGAACCGATTTGACTCAAATTTGCACCACTTATTTTTTATAATATAACCTAAAGGATTGATGAAGGATTTTTTCGATTGGGTTCCGTATTCAAAAGTTATATATTTTTTAATCTCAAAATTTTGATGGAAATTCAAGTTTTTTTTTTAAGAAGAGCTGTCATTTCTCCAAAAAAACTATTTTCAATTTTTTCCCTTCGTCACGTCTTAGCTATTATACTTCCGAAGAAGCAATTTTTTTTTTTCGGAAAATGCTGGACGGAGAAATCATGTACACCGGATTTTAAAAAAAGGTCCCACTGAGCGACTCATATCTCCGACATTTTTAATGTTTTTTTTTTTTTTGCAGTATTGGAAATTGTTTATAAATCTATTAATGGCCGAGCCAAAAAATATTTTATTTTTATACCTATTTTTTCGAGCGTCAAGGTGGTGTAACACCTTAGCAAGAGTAACATAGTATAGATATTTTTAAAAATATTTAATTAAATATATATTGAAGATGTAAAAATTAAACTTTATTTTAAATAAATATATTTAACCCTATTTAAAAAAAAATCAATTTAGTTCAATCAAAAGACACACCAAGATCACATATAACATTGGGATTGTTAATAGATACCATGTCAATATTATATGAATCAACAACCAAGGTCCCCGAAGGCGGTTAAAAGAGACCTTTTTACATTTAGAGGGTTTTAGCTCAAGACAATTTTTTTTGCACCAACTAACAAGCTTATCAAGCTCATATTCTAGCGAAACACAATCTGTCAATGACGAAATAGATCCAAGTATTTTCAAATCATTGGTGAATAAAAAAGCAGCAACATAAATGTTTATACTTAAGCCATTTATAAAAATGATAAATAAGAGTGGGCCAAGATGACTTCCTTGAGGAACGCCCAATTTAACTAAAAATGTGAGCCTAGTTAGATAAGAAGCAGACCATTTCAGAAGAGAAGAATATTAATTCTGCCGAACGCCTTAACAAAATCTGTATATATATAACGTTAACGCTCTCCATCTTCTATAGAATTCTAAGCAAAGTTTTTAAAAGTGGTGGGGTTAGTGACAGTTGATTTCCCACTAGCCATGCTTCTCCTCGCAAATCGAATACATAAAATTAAAGGGTTACGTGTGTTTAGAATTCCAAAAAAAATCACAATTTTTCGGATTTTCTTTTACGAAATTTATAAAAGTGATTTATTTCAACTATTAGGTTATAAAAGTACATCGCTTGAACAAGTTTCATTCATAAAAATTCATAAAAAAAAAATGAAAATTGAGCCATTGACGTTTACGAAAATCGATTATTTTTTTATCGTAGGCATGATTTCTCAAAAACTAATGATCCAATCATACTGAAATTTTCCACACTTCTTCTACATAGTATTGACTTGTACTTGAACGACGGATTTCGGCCATTACAAGTCGTTTTACTAGTAGAAAATTACCAAAATATAAAAAAATGTTCACAGAAATTAAAAAAAAATCAATGTTTGTTAAAAAACGTTGTAAAAAATTCAAATATCAGTTTTTTTTCAAATCCTTCTTCCAAGTACAAGCCATATACATCTACTAATAGAAATAGATTGATTTCAAATAAATCTATCTCGAGATATTCTGAACCAGCTGTCAATGACTCAATTTTCATTTTTTTTCATGAAAATTTTTTTATAACTTGTTCAAGTGATGTACTTTTATATACTAATAGTTCAATTGTAGAAATATAACTGATCTAAGAGGGATATTAAACACTTTAGAAAGAGGAGGGGATAACTCAACCTTACAGTTTTTTAGCAATAAGTTTACCAAAGCATAGTTCTACGGCACAACAATTGAATTAGTCCAATGTTAACAGCAGAAGACCACGGAGATATCCACCACAATAAAATGAAGTATGTATCCGAATCCTCACGCCAATTATTAGTATACACAGACTCAAAATGTTCAGCAAACAGATCGCGGTTTCTAGAAAATTAGTAGATATAACACCATTAAATTCTATACTTGCAGGTATAGACGAAAAGCACCTTTTAGTATTAATGTAAGCAGAGCTGTAAAATATTGCATTACTTTGGAATGCATTAACGTAGACATTACCATTACAAGTAATGCAATTTAAAGATGATTTAAGTACCATTACTAGTAATGGTAATGTAAGAAAATCGTATTCACATGAACATTACTTAGCATTACTAACATTACTCGGAATTACGTTTCATTACATGGCAGTACTTTGCATTACTCAGACTTATACAACAATATTCAGCATTACTCATAATAAGAAATGCCAATTTGAAAGTTTTTTTACATTTTGGTAATAAAATCTTCGATTTTATATGAATAAATATATATTTTAATATTCATTCAAACATGTTTATTGTAACAATTTTGAGTAAGGCTGCTATACTGCGCAGTTAGTAATGCTGGTAATGGTTAGTAATCCTTTAATAAAAATTCATGCAGGAAGTGCTTTTCTCCAAGAAGTTAAATATATAAAAGTTGCATTGAACTGATATGAATAGTCTGAATAGTGCGATGACACAAAATTATTTCCATTATGCTCTACCCTCGTTCCCCCATTCCGCTTTAATTTTCCAACCATTTTTTCAAGGATTTAATTACAAGCACCGCAAATTATAAGACTTAGGAAAATTATGATATTAGTTGCTAACTTAATACAATAAATAATAAATAAATATCATTATACCTAATGGGCCAAAATAGGATCTCCTAATATATATTGTACACTGAAAAAAATATTTCTAATTGAATCATTTAGTACGCATTTTCTATTTCAGTCAACTAGATCCTGGTTCATTTAACTATTTAAATATCAATTTTACCAGAGGAAAGTTGAAATAAACGAAATTCATGCAAATTTTACTTGAATACATTTGTTAATTTTTAAACAGAAATCATTTCAATTTAAATTTTAGTCCGCGTTAAGTTAATAAGGTATTCTTCATTACTTAACAGGGCCTATGTTTGTTTTAACAATAGTCGTTACTATTAGATGCCTGATCGAAAGTTAGTTTAACGCTAGAACAGCCTAAAATGTTGAATGCTAGATTAGTTTTTGTAAAATAGATTAATTTTTTTTATTTTCTCTATGTTTTATTTCTAAAGAATTAAGTACACAGATATCAATATAATGTCATAATGTCAGAAAAAATCAGGTAAATTATGTAACAAGTCTGAGACTCGTCAATTTAACGGATTGGTCGTACCAGTGTTAACAATGGGCCTCGTTGTCTGAACTACATAGTTGCGTCATATCGTTTCATCTAAATATGTGGCTAAAATAAAAAGATTTTGATATAATTTATAAATAAATTTCTGCGGTTATATTAACCAGCAATCTTGCTAGGCGACTCAAGTAAAAATAGTTCAACGAACAACAAAATTAGTTGTTTAAAGAAGATATTTTTCCCAAAAAAAACTTAGCACAAACACAAAAAGCACGGTTGGCCTTAACCGTGCCACTTTTTATGATAACGAAAACAAGTACTGATGTTCATCCGGTATCCAAAAAGGAACTATCATAGATTATTCCGCGTCAGGAATTTTTCAGTTCTGCGGATCCAGTTCATTATAGGCAAAAAAGTTGTTTATAATAATTATGTATATTTTTTATTTGTTCATTTTATTTCGTCTTGTCCTCCAAATATAATATTTTAAATATCTTGAAACATACGAATGTAGTTTAGTTCTTGCTTTTTTTTGTAGTTTTGTTTTTACTTGTTATACACGACGAGTATATCCGTCATAACACAAAATATTTCTACTTATCAATGACGAGTATACTTGTTAACTAGGACGGGGAAAATTACGTAAAAATTGACCTTTTATTAGACATGAATATTATAAATAAATTCAATGAACTTCTTATGTGGAGCAATTTTCAAGGTCAAGGATGCTTCCAGGAATTTGTACACTGTTTTTCCCATATTCAGCGCATCAAAAAATGTAGGTATGCCAACTTTCAGGGCTAAATAGCAGAAAAAATTTGACATTGAATACAGCTATTTTCAAGGTCAAGGATGCTTCCAGGAATTTCTATACTATTTTTCCCATATTTAGCGCATTACGTTCTCCCTGAAAAACATCAAATATTATGTGTCCTCCGGCTGGTCCATATATCGACCACTCCCGTCCTTAAAAGGTTAATAAAGTCGGAGAGTCGGAACATTTAAGGAATTTTGAATGAATGAACAAAGGTTAACAACTTCACGTGGGCTATTAAATTTACTTCGCGAGAACTACTGATTCGATTTAGATGAAGCATTTTGCAGAAAAATCTTGATGAACCGATTTTATACTTAAGGGTTCATAGCGAATTAGACCCATGAAAAACAGCCTATTTTTCAATAATTTTTTTAATAGGTTTCAATTGTAAATATAAATATGGAAGGGGTTTTGCTCAATAAATATAGTGTCGAAATACATGAAAAAATTTTTTTTTGTTTATTTTTCAGATTTTTTGTTGATGAAACAGGCGGTTGAAAAAAAGTGAAAAAAAGAGGGCTGCGCCTTGTTGATGGTATCTCCGAGACGGATGGTCTGAAACAAAAAAATTAAAAAGTTTTAGATTCAGTATGATAAGGGCTATGGCATGAATAGACAGATTTTTGATTTTTTGAAAATTGACAAAATGGCGGACATTTTTCGAAAAAAATCCAAAAATCATAATTTTTTTCCCCGTTTTAGCCCTTAAAAAAAAACTTAAAATCAAAATTTCAAAATACTGTCTATTCATGCCATAGTTATAGTTATAGAGAACATGTGGTAAAAATTTGGTGAAGATCGGTTCAGTAGGCACCGAGATTTTATCAACAAGGTGCCGAAAAACGTTGTTTCGAGAAAAACGCGATAAAAGTTTTTTTTAATGAAAAATCGTAAAAAAATCTCACCTGCGCTTAATCAGCGATGCCTGCACCATACAGTATGCCTTCTGTATGTTCATAATTAACGTTTTCATTCAAAACAGCGTTTCTGCAGATGATTCTGGCTTCCTTAGAGGCAATAGTGCTGATGCGCGTCAGCATCTCGTACGCGCTGTCGGTCACGGTCATCAGCAAATTGTATGGCGGCCGGGCCGATTTTGACGCCCATTAATATAGTTAGAGTGCCAAAAATATAGTTAGAGTGCTCCGATCTTTATAAAATTTTAATATGATATTTCTATATATATACAGGGTGTTCAGAGGTGGGAGGTCAATACTGCAGGGGGTGAAAGGTCAGACCGAGACAAGCAAAAAATCGTATGGGTGGGGGGGGGGGGGGGGGGGAGGGGCATCTCGTACCGTTTGGCAGTTACAGGGTGATTCGTAAATCAGGATTTTGCCTTATATGGGAACCGCTCTTGTATTTTTATCTTTTTTTCTAAGCATCGCAGCGGCCCCAAACTGATTTCAAAAAATCACTATTTGGAAGCCCTTTCCAAAAAAGTTTACACCACCCCCCTGTCCCCAACCCCTTGGCCACAATCCCCCCTGGAAGTTGAAAAAATTAACTTTTATTTCGCGATTTTTCTCCTTTCGCCCCACTTTTCTCCGAAATTCATGTTTTTAACATACCTACTTTTTATTTTTTTTAAGTTGCCTATCTAATTACCTTTCCAAAAAGGTGCAACATGCCCAGGTAGGAAAAGGATACGAAAATTTATTTACAAAAATCCTTTTACAGAATATCATGATAATTCGAATTTTTAGGAAATTATACTTAAGTTTACTACAAAATACATTTTGTTCGCTTAAAAACTAATTACAATTAAAACGTTTTTCCTTTAAAAGCTGTTCAAAATGTTCTCCGCTAGTTTCGATGCATGCAAGTAGCCTTCGTTTTATTTCACGTTTGAGGTCTATGGTAGCCAGTCTCTCCCGTATTTTCGTGGCTGCAGTCACAATCCTGGTAACTAATTTTTCTCTGGTGTTGATTGGTCTTGAGTAAACTTCATCTTTCATCATTCCCTATAAGAAAAAGTCCAGTGGAGTAAGGTCCGGTGACCTAGCAGGCCAAGGAATCGGTGCACCTCGTCCAATCCAGCGCTCTGGGTAATGTTCATTTAACCTTGCCCTAACAATGTTCCCAGTATGCGCAGGTGCTCCGTCGAGCTGTAAATAAATTGCGCTTCTGGTGGCCAGGGGGATGTCCTCCAACAGATCCGGAAGGGTATTCTCCAAAAAGTCCGAGTATAGCTGACTATTCAGCACTTAGGGCAAGATGAAGGGTCCTATCAACTGGTTGCCGATGATGCCAGCCCAGACATTGACACTAAATCTTTGTTGGAAGGACCGACACCTGGTCCTATGTGGGTTCACATCTGACCAGTTGTGGACGTTGTGGAAGTTTGTGATGCCATCCCGGGTGAATTGCGATTCATCCGTCCACAGAATTCGGTCTAGAAACCTTCTGTTTTCGATGTCAGACTCGAACAGCCAAGTGCAAATTGCAATCGTCTTTCGGAATCTCCTTCCTGTAGTGCTTGGACCGGGATATGGTGGTATGGATGTAGTCCCTCTCGGTTCACAACAGTCCAAACTCTCCCTGAAGACAATCCTGACCTTCGTGCGACCTGCCTGATGCTTATTACAGGGCTGTTCCTGACGATGTTGAGGATTTGTTGGTCGGGGTCCGCTGAATCGGCCGATTTTCCTGACCGCGTTTCTGCTCTGAGAGTGGTTACACTTCCGGTTTCTTTTAACCTTCTGAAAGTCCTTGAAAATACCCTTCTGTTGGGTACCCGCCGATTCGCGAATCTCCTTTGGTATTCTCGTACGGCCTCACTATCATTTCCTTCTACTAAACCGTACACGTAAATTATATCGGCATACTCGTCAACACTGAATTCTGCCATTTTATCTTAATTTTTTCTATTAAACACCCGGTTTTATCGCTTGCTTCTTCAACTGTGGTCAATGTCCTTTCAAACTTACCCATTTTTATACCATAATTCATAGGAGGTATTAGAAACGGAGCGTCAGGATACTTAAGAGTCAATACTGGATATAATAAACTAATAACGCTATTTAACGAGATTACATTTATTATTTTATTACTGTTTTGCTGAAATAATAAAAATGTATTACCTCTGTTTCCTTAACAAACATTTCTGAACTTGCTGTCATAAAAATTGTTTACTTAACGACTTTTTCCATTATGGTGCAATAAAGTAATTAGGTACCTGTGAGGATGTTTTAATTTCAGGGCTTTTGCAACCCTTTTCTACCTGGGCATGTTGCACCTTTTTGGAAAGGTAATTAGAAAGGCAACTTAAAAAAAATAAAAAGTAGGTATGTTAATAACATGAATTTCGGAGAAAAATGGGGCGAAAGGTGAAAAATCGTGAAATAAAAGTTAATTTTTTCAACTTGCAGGGGGGATTGTGGCCAAGGGGTTGGGGATAGGGGGGTGGTGTAAACTTTTTTGGAAAGGGCTTCCAAATAGTGATTTTTTGAAGTCAGTTTGGGGCCGCTGCGATGCGTAGAAAAAAAGATAAAAATACAAGAGCGGTTCCCATATAAGGCAAAATCCTGATTTACGAATCACCCTGTAACTGCCAAACGGTACGAGATGTCCCCCCCCACCCATACGATTTTTTGCTTGTCTCGGTCTGACCTTTCACCCCCTGCAGTATTGACCTCCCACCTCTGAACACCCTGTATAGTTTCCAAAAATGTAATAAAAAAAAATCGATTTTTTGAAAATTACAATTCGCTATGAACCCTTAATTATGACAAAGATTCTTATTAAAGTAACAAAATATTGGGTTGACGGGAAAGTTTTGTCGTATTTTACTACCTCCAGGTAATTTTACGTCAGGTCAAAACAAGCAGGTAGAATGCGTCGTGTGGGGTTTTATTATTTAGCGTACCTCTCGTGGAATATAAAATGACTACTTTCAATCAGAGATCGGGAAAAACATAATATTTCTCTTTCGATTTTTCAGTTTGTAAACAATTTCTAATTGCAACATTGAAATTATCAACTATTCAAAAATTAATAATCATCGTTCTAGAATTTTCCATTGCACAAATAATCAGTAATTGGTCAGGCAAACATTTATGAATACCCAAATACCTATAAATTTGCCCTCCAAACATTGTGATTATTCAAGCAATCGGTAATCCATGGGCCAGAAATACCCATTTTCGTGTGATGTATGATATGTTAGGAATCCCGTATCGCATTAGTCATGTGATATAACTGTATGTTATGTTTGACAAAGCACATATAACATGTTTGCACATGCAGTTATGTTATTTGTAATATGTGATGAGTCGCATAACATATGTTACATATAATGAATATGCAGGGAACGCACATAATATTTCCCATATGACATGTCACATACAATGAATATGAGATTTGTAACTATACGAAGCACATATGTATTTATATGTCACATATGTTTTGTGACAAATCACATATTACGTTGAAACACATACCACATGTTCTCTATGGCTATGATATATGACGAAGAGTGTAAGTTGTATGTTGTATGCAATATATATATTATACAACATACACGTACACATCACACACGACAACGGCACATGACAACTGACGCACAACAGATGACGTGATACGATATGTGACATGACATGAGACATGTCATATGTCATTTCATGTGTCATGTAATTTGTCATGTCATATGTCATGTCATATGTCATGTCATGTGTCATGTCATTTGTCATGTTTGTTGACATTATATTATTGATTAATATGTAAATAAACGTTATTAAAACTGATTCAAATATTTTCTTTAAAATATGGCAGAACTTTCCCGCCAACCTGATAATTAAGTAATTTTGAGAGAAAATTTTATGAATTTTACACTAAAAGAAGTAGATTAGCAAAGTGTTGCCTAGACGAATATTCTTGTATACTCATAGTCCAGCAAAGTTATTTGTTAAGTGTAAATTTAACAAATCTCAAAAGGTTTCCAATTTTTCACATTTATCTCGGAATTTATTAATTTTTAGAAAAAAAAATTACTATCGTGTGCGTAAAATTTACTATAAAATAGATTCTAGACTTCTCGTAGAATAAGCTATTATATCTTTGAAAAAGCGGAATTGAATGTAAAATAAAATGTGTACTTATTTAAATGTTATAATTTACACTTTGTTTAACATTAGATTTACCACGACCAGTCAAATTGACTGGTACTCAATTTATTCTCTGAATTGATTAAATTTTGTAAAGTTATCTCCTAAGAGTTATGCCAAAGCTTATTATGGTTCAAAATTACGACATATCAAAGACTTTTTTCTCATTTATAGTTACTAATTTAAATGTAAAAACATAACTCTTTAAAGGTACCGAAAATTATAAAAATTACAGGTTTTCGCGCTGGTAAATCTAGTGTTAATAATTATACTATTTTTTTTGTCCTTGTAAAGGTGACCAGAATAAATAACTTAGTAAGTAGTAAATCTACCGTTCACATTTTATGCATAACAACAGCATTTATTTAAAGATTTGTACTTTAAATTACGAATATAGAAGCGAATATTCCGTCGAGACACATTTGGTAATTTTGGAGTTTCTTTTGGAAGCTTGGATTTTTTACTGTTTTTTTCGAAATTTCTATGGGAGAGAGTGGGAGCTCCAAAAGTTAATTTTTGAAGGGAAATAGAAAACTTTTATCTCTATGTTCGGCACTAACAATGCTATTCTGATTAATTATTGAATGAGACTTAGTGGGCACATTTCAATAGTTTTTTATCAATTACCCCAAAAAAAAAAAAAAAAAAAAAAAAAAAAACGAAAAAACATTACCAACATTTTTGATAGATTTATTTTCGTGTGCGTATTTGTATGAATTTATTTTTCTATCCATCTATTATTTACTTATTTTATTTGTTTTTTATCTGTATATTTACCCATTGTTTTTATTTTTTATTATGTATTCTTTAATACTCTGAAATTTTTTTTATTTACTTACTTTTTCTTACTAAAAACTGTCGGCTTTCCAACAATTATAAAGCTTGGCAAGACCGTGAGTAAGTTCACTATTAACGTTTCGTTCAAAAAAAATTAACATTTCATAACTTGTATCTATTCAATACTCAAAACATCAATTAACAACAATTATAAAATAATATATTTTAAAATGTAAATTGTACGAGTGAAAAAAAATTGTTCATCAATTTTGTACCCTAAAAATCTTGCATTGCCAGAAGAATGTTGTTGAGGGCTGTGCGTCCATCTGATGGAGGGAAATTCTCAAGCACTCGCATAGCCGCTTTGGTGTGCTTTTCTTGAAGCATCCGTGTTTTTTCCAAACCAGGTCCCGTCAAAATTACGTCGTACAACTTGGCGAAGTCAATATTTTCTATGGATGTCTTTCCTTTCTCTATTTCTGCATAAAGACTAGGATCATACTCCAAATGGAAAAGAACCGGAGCACTTACTAAGCTGAACTTTCCGTCTGCAAAAGATATAAATTTTGGATTTTTTAAAAATATTTTGAATTAAAACGTAAGCTTTAATGCTGTATGGGATAGCAATATTTATGTTGAAATTAATTTGTGTGCGATGCCATTATCTAAACGGGTCATTCGAAACATAATTAAGGAATACATATAATATAGTTAACTACATATCTTAAAATCTGTCCCAATAGCGCTGCTAATTGGAAAGGTAGATTTTGTATTTTTTTATTTATTTTATATAATGTTGATGGAATTTTCATAATTTGTTGAATAATTCAAACCACAAGCCAAATAAAGGACTTATATGGACCATCTACGAACTTAGCCGAAATATAGAACCAAAGTATGTACCTTTGAGCTAACTTTCTAATCAGTGTGTTAAAATATACAGCCTACAATTTGTAAAAATGTCCTTACATATAATGTAATCCACAGCCACATAATTGTTTATGATATCATAATTAGAATTTTGTAGCTAATTAACACTATTATCAAGTACCTTATCAATCCAGTTGACAAGTACGCCTATCAAACGAACAATGTCAATGAAAATAACTAACTTAGTACTCACATAACCTTATTTGAATGCCTTTTATAAAACTTTGTTTTGAACTTACGCGGTTATGATATTATTAGCCTTGTAGTTATGTAGATGGTACTATATAAACTTTTGAACTGATGATATTTTCGGAGTCTGGGGACTCTGATCGGCACATATACCATATAATAAAATTTTCTCGAAGTCGTGACATCGAGATCTCTGTAAGAGGTATATTTTATTTGAAATCTATCTAAAAATATTTCTCAAATTCGTTAAAATTATCGTGTTATACCTAAAAAATGATTATCGTTTATGGAATGTCTCAAACAAATGATATGTGGAAAGAAACATGTAAAAAAATAAACTTGTATACCTACCAACAGGAAGAATACCATCTCTAAATGGTTCCAAATCCAAGCAAGCCTGCCAAGCGAGTGACAAATGCTTTCCAAAAAGATATCCTTTCTGTTGCATTTCTTCTGGTTTTTGTGCGAGCTTCAGCGATCCTTGACAACTTTTGCCCAGTAAGCTGCCGGCACTTAGGATGTGTCGCAAGGCCCACTCTTTGTCAGGGATTCCCATGCAGCTCTCAACGTCCATTGGAATTATCAAATCTGTCTCAATGTAATCCTCATCTATCTCATAAGGAGGAATTCTATTTGGTAGAGGTTTCGAAGGCAGTGGATTGTTCTGTTCATCTCTGTCTCCAATGAATTCCGATTCGGTAAAATCTCGGATAGCAGATAGAATAAGCTCTGTGAGCTCTTGGTTACGTAAATTAGATAATTCTGCGCAGGATTGGGCTAAAAGGTAGTCTCCGCTCAAGAGGGCAATTTTGTTGCCGAAGGTCATATCAGAAATAGATGCAGTATCTTGGCCCGCTCGAATCGAAGGTTGTAGATTTGCCAAGCTCTAAAAAGAAACAAATGATCAGGGATCGTCTAAATAGTGTAATAAATTGTATGATAAGGTTACGAGTGAACAGTGATATTTATATTACATTTTATTGGTTATAGCTTAAATATTATTTCATAATTTATATTTGAGCCATTATTTTTGAAAAATTCCATGATGACCATGTGTACGTTAAAATTTATTGCTGTTTATTTAAGTAATTGTCTTTTTTATGGTTATAAAACAAAAATAAAAGTTATGTTAAAATGTGTATTATTTTTATTTGGTTATCACTTAAGGGGTCACATACGTCCAGAATTTTCAAATAATCGTTCTTTTTTCTACTAATTATTATTCTCCATACTTTTAAGAAAATTAAAAAAAAAATCATTCAAAAACAGCGTTTTAGCCTGATCGTATGGCGAGGAGTTTGATCGTGCCCTGGGACACTTCAAACGCATTTTTCTTGAAACTACTTTTTTCGACACGGGTGCCGACCGTTAATTCGAATTTTAAATCTTTATAATCGCTTTATCTACATATAGTCTGTCAAGCCATTTGTTCGATATTCTAATATATTTATTTTAAAATAATAATTAAAGAATACAATTTTTCCATGAAAAATGTTGTTAAAAAGAAAAAAAAATTATATACTATAACTGTTACCTTATAATTATACGAATCTTTTGGCCCTTTTCTGATCTATTCATTTTTAGCGAGGTTATGATGCCGACCATTTCTACATTGGAACCGCATTTTAGAGGACTTTTGGTTGATAAATATTTTTTATTATAAATACATCAGCCTTCCTCAAGAACCAATAAATAATATGTGATCGATACTTTTCAATATACCCCTAAAAAATCCCTTCTCCAACCCTCATTTCCGAGGCGCTGAACGTATATGACCCTTTTACCATTATGTATCAATTACTCTTTTGTGATCATAAAACCATTATATAAATATTATTATGAAACACAATGTATAATTCTTACGAATCAACAAGAAATATATAAATCTTTCTTATTTATTGCACATCTACTTGACACAAGCTGATGATATACAAGGGTGGATAGCCAAAAAATATAATGGTAAGCGTGCAAAATTGGGAATCTCTAGAGAGCATCAAAATCATTTTTAATTCCAAAAGGTCTTATATTTTAAGGTTATAGGGATACGATTACCAACAAATAAGAGAAAATTCGTAAAATTGTTGAAGTTACAAGTACATTACTGCCAAATTCGTAAATCCGCAAGGAAATCACCCATTATACAGAATGATCTTAGTTATAATTTTTGTGTGGTAAAAGAATAACGAAACGTTATTAGTTTAGTAACAAACAATATTGTTAAATCCGTTTTGCCTTTTTAAAATTTTTAATTTGGTTTTTACACGCAATTTTTCCTCCTACAAAACACATTCAATAATCGATAATAAACTACACTCTGCACGAAGGACTATTTAAGTCATAAGTCCGTACATTAAATCATATACTTATATATAAAAAACTGGATAACATATCGCACCAAATAAAGAAGATTCAAAAATTCAAAATTTTGTTTTCTTTAATAGTAAACTATCATTACTGAATTTTCATTTGTTATATAAATTTATTAGGTTTTTAAAGTACTGTTTGATTTAAAAAAAAAAAAATCAAATAAGTTTTTGCATCAATCAAAAAAAAAGTAATAGAAAAGACAATCGCAAAAAATAAAAGAAGTGCACTTCAATATAAATTACTCGATTCAAAGCTCCTGAGCCCTTCTGCAGCATTGGCTGGTCTTCGTCCAATAGATAGAAGAATGGGCCAAGAATCTACAGTACATACACTGGGAAAACTTCCCTGGGATCCGGCAAGCTAAAGAGCTCGTCAGACCCTATACCTACACTGACATCAATGCTTTGAGTAAAGCGGATCTTAGACTGTTGGTAGGCTACCTAACTGGCCACAATGGGCTAAGATACCACCTATATAAAATAGGTCTGTCAAATGAGACGGAATGTCGTCTGTGTCTTGAAGAAGACGAAACTACATCACACATTCTGTGTGCTTGTCCTGCTTTAGCACGGTTAAGAAGAAAGATCTTCAGTCAGGAGTTCTTGGACTCGGCTGAAGCTCGTTCATCTTCTGTAAAAGACCTTCTGGCATTCCTAAGGGTAGTAGATCGTCTTTTATTGTAAAGGGGCTTCGGCACAAAAGACCGTCTGGTCGAAGTGCCCACCAGGAGGGTCACCCCTAACAATAATAATAAAAATAATAAGATAAATTAATTCCTTGAACTACTTCAGAATTTTTCAAAAACCTATTTTAATACTGATTTTGCTCGGGCCATTCAATAAGTTACACAGAGCTAAAATTTGAAAACTTATATTTGGGTGGTCGCTCAGGAGACGCCCTCCGCATTAACTTATATTTCTATGTGTCAGCTGTGTGAACTTAGAACCCGACTTTTCTTGTAGTTATAGTAAATACCCTTCAAATTAATAAAATATGTGAAACTCACACACGGATTGTTAAAAGTTATACATTTTTTTTAAATTTCATAGAGAGCAAAAAAATCTTTGCGACTTTTCAAAAAGTACACAATTATTATATACATTCGCCGAATTATCAAGGACATAATATGTTCAGAGTAAAGTTTTTTTTAGCTGAAAGTCCCACAGAGAAACTTGCAGACGTAGCCAATAAATTACGATCACTTGAAAATTTACGGAATTACCGGATATTAATTCCGAGAAAACCGAAATTTCCACTTTTACCAATCAGAATTTCTTTCGTTGCAAATCTCACACCCTAAGGTAAAACCCAGAAGAAAAATTATTTCAATACAGTCATTTTTGCGTTCAGTGTTAATGTTCAGAGTGACTACCTTAAATTGTGAACTACAGAGAATTGGAATCAACACTTGATTTGTGATTTTTCTCAGGTTTTTGAATTAAAAAAATTTCTAAGTATATTGCATTCAACTAAGAAAATTAAAGTATTTTTCTTTAGATTTTTAAATTTTCTCAATTTTCAATTTAAAAGACATATTTTGCCGATATTTTATTTATTTATTTGTTTATTTATAGTAAGCTTTGTACAGAAATTAAAATTTCCAATTATACAATAGCTGACAAAGAAAGGTATACAAATTTAAATTAAAACGAAGAATTGCGGAAGGAAATCCAAATTTTCTCCAAGAAATACAAGGTCGCGCAACACTAACTAATAAATTTAAGCGAAGGAGTAGAAGTATAAGCCAGAAATTCTATAAAAGTATATTCTTATACATATATGCAAAAGGTAATAATTGTAAATGTTTTCTTCTTTTACATACAATATAAAAATTAGTATAATTTCTATATCAATGTAACTTTTTAAAAATAATCAGTGATTATAGGAGAAGAAAGTAGATCTCTCATTATTAGAGGCAGCATTTGAACTGTGGAAAATCTATTGGGTTAAGCAGAATGAAATTGATCGACCATCGTGTGCTATTGAAGCATTGGGGGAGAGTGCAATACAGAATTATTTCCGAATTTATTGAATATTTTTGCAAGCCTACCAATTACAACATGTACAGCTGAGCGATCATTTTCTACTTTACGAAGGCCGAAAATATATTTAAGAAATCCATGTGGTCAAGATAGATTAACAGGATTAGCCCTCATGTCTGTTCATCGTGACATCGACCTACCAACAGAAACAATTATTGACATGTTTGCTGCAAAAAGTCGAAAACTAAATTTTGTTTTGTGAAATTGTTTTTTTTTTTTTTTTTTTTTGTAATTTTGTAAGATCACTTTTTCAAAAAATCAAGTGTTTTAAAAAATTAGAGCTTTTATTTCGTGTTTTTTAATAAGAGTTAGTAGTATTGATATTTTTAAAAGAATTTAATTAAATATACATTGAATATGTAAAAATTAAACTTATTTTAAATAAATATTTTGTAAAATGTAAATTAGCCACCCCCTCCCTTCTACTTATTAATTTACCCCCCACCGCCGAAAAAAAAAATTCTGGCTACGGTCCTGCTTCTTTAGCTTAACGAGTGGTTTCCAGAAGGTGGTACAAAATTTGTGCTCCGTACAATAAAGTGAAGGCAGTCACGGATTTTCTACAGGAGAGAGGAGTAAAAGTTCTCTCATGGCCTGGTAAATGTCCCAATATAAACCCTAAAGAAAATTTATGGAGCATTGTCAAATGCAAACTATCAAAAAGGAAAATTACAACAAAAAACCAATTATAAAAAATATAATCAATATATGAAATGAGGAATCCGGTATAAAAAAAAAGAGTCCTTCGCTAATAAGCGGGATAATATAATTAATGGTTTAATACAAAATATTAGGAACAAGATGTTAAATTTAATCAATAAACGATTTTATATAGAAAGCTCGATTGTTTTTAAGGGATCGTAATTTTTTGGCTACGTCTGTATAACACTAATAAAATTATGTCTGATCTGAAACCAGTTCCCCAAATAAGCCTCTCGGTAATGCGTATTAAGAAAAAAAACTTAAAATAAGATACTAAGAGGCAGGTGTGCTACGTGATAATTTCACAAATGAGAAATTTGTATAAAACACAATTCTTCTAATTCTTCGGGTACACACAATAGGAATGCTTTTAGTGTTTGGTATTTCGACGAATAAAACAAAATTACTTACTCTTTGAATAAGGTGTGAAATTCTGATCATCTCTGTAATCTCAGCAAGTGCACGTTGGGAGTGCAATACACCAGCACTTTTATCCTGTTCAACATCCGGAATCGACGAGGAATGCCCAGCTGCTTTTGATATCAGAAGCACAATCAGACCCCATGCCTGAGTTGCATTTTTTCCATTATGCATTAGATATCTAAAATGAGCCACCAAAAGCACTGATTATTCAAACAGTTTTTAAATTTTAATTCAACACTAATTTTACTTTGCGGTTTTCAGCAACGGGTGGTTACTTCCCACTAATTTCCTTAGGTGTAGAGCAACATTTGCAATTTCATCACTGAGAAGCCACCTTAGGCTTAGAAAGGAAGTTGGGTATCCAACAATCTTCTCAGCCTCACTAACTGCCCTGTTCCAATCGTGACGTTGAACAGGTTTTGAAGCCGTGATATCCTTCCTGCTCTCCGAGGATGACAAATTTCTAACGAACAAGGCGACTGTACTACCATATCTTTCTGAATCACTAGTCCGCAAAGGTATCAATGTCTTAAAACTCCGTCGCAAGGATCGTGCACCGACGGAGGCCAACATATCACCTAGTTTAAAATTCACTACTGTATAAAAAACAATTCAATTCTGTTGAAACTCTTGCAGATGCAGTCTGACTGAACGGTTGAAGCGAATTAAAAATAAAGTCGACTACCTGAACCTCTCTACCGCCAGAGAAAAACTGAAGTTGAACCTAACGAATCCAGCAAGACTCATAGGCGACAAGAATCCAAAGAAGAGGAGAAAATAACCAGCTTCTCTCACTGGCGACTGTAACAATTCCCACTTGGCTGTTTCCTAAACCGGTGTCGTCATCGCGTCAAAAAGCAGCAAAGACGACCCCAGCAAAGTCGGAGAACCAATTTTCAAATTTGAGTAATTGCATGATAAAGGTAAAGCCATTCCACAGCAGATGGTACAAAAGAATTTGATATCTAGTCTGACTTCACCAATTTAACTTTCCTACATTTTCAACTGTTTCAGGTTTGTATGATTTTATTGAATTTCCCTTCAACAGATGCAAATCGCCATGTGAATGCCTCAGCATTTCGTATTTGTAACTACATTGTTGTAATTACATCGTTATTAACTGAATAATCAGAGCATGCATGTTGGATTAGAACAACAAATTATCAGGTAACATGATTTAAAATTATTGCTTTTAGCGCTGCAGTCTGTTTATTCTGGCCTGGTAAATAAAATTCAGGTGTCTGTGGTTGTTTGTGGAATTTATTTAAATTTTATTTTAAATTAAGAGAAATAACACTATAATATATTTCCGAATTTTGATGTCAGAAAAAGTGTTTCATTAAGGATTTTTAAAACACTAGTTTGTTAGGTTACCGCAACGAGCGAGGAGCCCTTATAGTTTATTTATTTATTTATTAGTCTACAGAGTACCAAACCAACAGCCAGTCTTATTTGGAAATGAAGTACCCATTTAAAAGAAGCTCTGTCCATCGAAAAATCAACATGATTATGTATGTCGTTAAATTTACTTGAGAAATATGTAATGTGAAGAATATATTTATTGATTTGCTAGGGTCATTCCACGTCGGTTCTACAGTCGATCCCAGGTCGGGTTTTCCAATTTGGCTGAAAATTTGCACACTTATTCTAGACTACGAAATATTATGATTTTCAGCCCAAAATATACAAAATGGCGGCTTATAAGGGGATTTGAAGTTTTAGCCATCTTCTCGACTCGTTTGCTTATTTTTAATGCATTAAGAACCATATGCTTAAATAAAATTTCAGCCATATCATTTTCGATGAAAAATTTCCCGCTGAACACGATCCTGTCGTTAGAATTGGCAAAACGTTTTTTTCTTTGAAAATTCGATTTCTCACCCGAGTAAAAATATTTTATTTTTAAACGATTTTATTAAGCTTGACTCCGTACATTTGTTTCAAATCTGGCTACAGTTTTTTCAAATACTTCTACTAAATCGATTCATATGAAACTTTGCATACACATTTCGTTCCTGTGACAATACAAGAAAATGATAAAAAAAAAAATGCCGAATTTCAAAACGGCCGCCATACAAATTAGGAAATAAATTCCGATCAAGCTGATTTTTGATATATAGGTAATACTATAATATATACTAGAGGAGAAAAAATTGATTAAGCCGAAATTTGCTACATACATACAACATACAGTCCCAATAACAATGCAATATTATAAAATAAAAAACCAATATGGCGGATTTCAAAATGGCCGCTCTAAAAATTAGAAAAAAATTCTGATCAAGCTGAAATTTGATTCATAGGTAATAGATAAAATCCCGATGATAATGCAATATTATAAAAATAAATGGTGGACTTCAAAAAGGCCATCCTACGGGTTAGAGGATCAACTAAAAACTAGAAAATAAAAAGAGGTAAAAAAAGTGTTAAGTTAAACGATTTTATTTTAAATCATCAGCTGTATCAAAAACTATAAAATAATTAGGACACAGGTCTTCTCGTGTCGGATGCCAGGAGCACTTTGTGATGCTACGTCAGCGGGATAAGTAATAATCTGGGACCCTTAACAGACTAAAATAAAAACGTGGGGCGGTTGTATAATTAAATAAGAAGGAAGTTTTGTTTTACCATCTTTTTATTATTTATACGGGTATACAAGGGCAAAACGAGAATTTTGATTCAACCAATTTTACGGACAAACAGAGGCTGAATGAGGTCGGTTTATCGGACAAATACGGCTTTACAAATTTTCCATAGGGCTACATCACAGCCAAACAACGGCTTTACAGCAAGACACTGAAGGCTAAATCTTGGCAGTACCACGGCTGAACTTAGAAAATTTCAAACGTTGCAGAGTGCAACACGACGAACTGAGTCTGAAAAATTTTCTAAGTCCTCAAGAGTATGATTTACTTCTCAAAGATCACCCGCTGTTTGCCCGTATTAACGGCCACAGAGTTCTTTCCGTAAATTCAGAAGCTCTGTGCCCGGCCGTACAGCCGCACAAACATTTTTAAAAGTAAATTTGGTTCTTTGAGCCCTCATATACCCGTAAAAATGCCATGCAGCTGTTGTTAGACCCCTGTAAAGTTACTAGGGTCGAAAGAGTTTTTTTTTTTTTTTAATTTTACAGAAAACGTTAAAATGTATGTTCTTTTAGATAAAAAGATGTGTACAACCTGTAGCAACGGAGAAAAAAATTAATTTACAGGTATATTTTGAATTTGAATTTTACAAAATTTTATAATAAACCAAAAGAACAAAATTATTCTAAGAGTGGTTAAATTAAGACGGTGCAAACGTAGGAAGGTTCATAATACACGTATTTACAGCTGTTGTACTTGTTAAAAAAGAGAAGGAAAAAAAAACATTATACTCAGGAGAGATGTAGCTATATTTTTTTTTTTTGCTAATTTTTTAAAATGAATAAAATCGAAAATGTCAACAGATCTTAACAATTGTTGCTCCAATCATAGAGAGAGATGTTGCGAAAAGAATAAGAATTGGCACATTCAAATCGATTAAATAGTTTCTGAGTTATCAAGTGCCCAGGTTTGAGAGAAGTGATTTTTCAGGAGAAGCGTATAAAATAAATAAAGAGTAGCCCATCTGTTGGTTTCTTTTTAAATTACATGTTCTTTTGATACAGACATATCTTTTGCGGTCCAAACATTGACAGAAACGCAATATCAAATCTCCGCGGTACGAAATGAATAGATTTATTATTGCACAACGCTGGAAAATATTGAAAACTTATTTCCGGAGTCAGTGCTGTGGTGCCGAAACAGTGGGAATTTTGAAGAAAAATTTCGGTCCAAATAATGTACCCAAGTTTGTAGGCGGTAGCGACAAAGCTGTTGGATTTTTTTCGTTGGCTACCTTTAAAGATGGTATGTTATTGATCGAGCTATTTGTGAAATAGAGCCGCAAACCATCGAAAATATGCTGCAAAATTTGGTTGCCAGCCGAGGCAGCCATTTAAATGAAATCATATTCCATAAATAATCGGAAGGTTTATCCTTTTCAATTAATAAACAAACTTTGAAAATTATTGAACAGTGTTTATTTCATAGAATTCTTAAAAAGGAACCAGCCGATGGCCCAAAATCAAATCGTTGTAACTCTTAGAATTTTCAAGGTTTGTAAAATTTTTTTTTTCCAGGAAATAATGAAGAAAATGTTGGAAAAAATAAAAAAAAAGATTTTTTAAAAAACAGGACTATGATTTTGTTGGCTAATCTAACATCTGTTTCATAACAATCTGTGCGAATACCTGACTAATTTGAGATACGACAGCAAAAATCGAACTGGTACATTTATTTGTGTATAAACGGAAGGATTCACGGCGAAACAGGTAAATGAAAGTAACAACCCTTCAAAACCGCAAATGCAACAGTAGATGAACTTGAACTTAAATTTTTTCCATATCGTACATTTACATAACCTTAAATCATGCTAAATAATTGAGGGAATCTGTTGGTTCACTTATTTCCAGTTCACAATTACCAATTTGTGCAAAAGCTTTCATTTGATTCGGTTATCACTTAACTGTAGTAAACAAAAAACACAGCCACAAACTTTATTGTCTACCTAAATTCACTGAGAAACTACCGTAGAAAAGACCGCGCATCGCGAGTGCTTATTTAAGCAGCTGTCAGTCTGTCCCAAACCAGCTGTTTGCTGATAAGGAACAACACAACCACTCAATGAATCGTGTGTGCTACGAGGGTGCGGAGACCCCTCCTTATTTTGATTAATCAAACCACACACTACCTCAATAAATGTAAACATGCGCGAAGAGAGCACACGATGGCTCTCTTCGCTGGTTCTATTTTAGATTTAAAAGCACTTTTGTTTTCATAAAGCATATGCAACATGCACGCCTGAGTGCTTTAAAATTAGAATGGCGGATAAGTGAAATACCTTAGATTTATAGAGTACTCTATGAGTACTATACTCTAAGTGAAATACACCTATCCCCCCATTTTGACGGCACTTTTTTACACGATTTCTCTTTTATACGGTTTTTACAATAAGGGATTTAAAAACAAAAACAAGTATTAACTAAATACTACATATTTTTACTGCAATTTTTTAAATCTATTCACAATCAAAATAATCTAAATAAGAGTTTATTTAGGATAGAAAGTAGGTAAAAGTTTTTACCAAAATAACCCGATTGTTGGACGAGCTCTTCGATTACATCCATTTCAATATATTAAAGCTTAATTTAATATGAGGAGGTCTATACAGATTTAACAAAAAACCACACACAATTGTTAATTATGGATTTCATCTCCAAGTATAGCCGATCCGAGATTGTCTCTTATTCCTCTACCATCGAACCAGAATCGCTTTAACTTCTATCGAGTGATATAAAAGTACGATAATACCAGTCACGAAGTAAAGATTAATAGTTTATGATAGTAATTAACTTATTTAAATGTTTAAGGATCTTTATTAGTACGCAATTTATTTTAAATATAGAACGAAAAACTATATTTAAAATAAATTGCATACTAATACCTTACCATATATATTTGTTATTTTATAAATATACTATATACTACTATACTATTTTTATGTTTTTAAAAATATATTTACTTTTATTTAACGTTGAAAAAAATTATTGAATTGGGCACGTTTTAGTCTTTTTCTGATTTACACGGTTTTACGTATACAAAATGCCGGTTTCGATTTGCACGGTTTTCTGAAGAACCTATTACTATTATTATTATTATTATTATTAGGACTGATCCTTATGGTGGGCACTGCTACCGAAAGGTCTGTTTTGCCTAAGCCCTTTATAGTGGAAGACGGTCTGCTACCTTAAGGCACGCCAGAAGGTCTTTAACAGAAGATGAACTAACTTCAGCCGAGTCCAAGAACTCCTGACTGAAGATCTTTCTTCTTAACCGTGCTAAAGCAGGGCACAGTACACAATAGGTCTGTCTGGTAACTATAAAGTTATTACTCGCGGGTAAAATTTTTACCTGAAAGTGTCTTTTAACCTCACGGAGGGGAAAAACTGAGCTCTTGACAGCACTTCTCCTCTTACACAATTTTACCAGATTTTACCCACGCTGCGGAGACCGAGTAAATTTGGGTAAAATCACCGATTGCTTGTCACTGTATAATCTGTCATTTGTGTGTTTCAATTTTGCGTTGCGATTCAGATAGAAGAAGAAATTATTGAAAAATTGTTTAAATAAATAAAAAACATATTTCAAAATCTTCAAAAATATTAAATAAATCCATAAGTTATCGCTCTAACATCTTGATCACGTTTGACAATTTACAATACACAAGTAAGATTTACCCAACTTTTACTTGAAGTCGTCTGGTAACTTTTGGTGTTTATCCCCACTACCATATGAAACTTTTTACCAGATTTTTACTCACGAAATTTTTACCCAAAAGTTACCAGACAGACCTAATGTGTGATGAAGTTTCGTCGTCTTCAAGACACAGATGATATTCCGTCTCAATTGATAGACCTATTTGATATAGGTGGTATCTTAGCCCATGGTGGCCAGTTAGGTAGCCTACCAACAATCTGAGATCCGTTTTTCTCAGAGCATTGATTTCAGTATAGGTATAAGGTCTGACGAGTTCCTAAACTTGCCGGATCCCAGGGATGTTTTCCCAGTGTATCTGAGTAGCCTATCTACCGTGTAAATCGGGGATAGGTGTACTGTTACAAATTATCAAGTATTTTACCTATAAAGTTTTTTTTTCAGAAGCTTAGAAACACCTTACATTCATATGGTTTAAGGATTTAATTATTTTAAGGGGTTATTCTCATGTAAACGCATAAATTTTACCTCTTTTTAGGGAATTTTTTTTATAAGACAATAAAATTCAATCACTTTAATTTTTTTATATGTTTTTATTTATATCTTAAACTGTATAAAAACATTTTTTTTGTTTCTTATTTTGCATTTTTTATATATTTTTTTTTTAATTAAATTAGACACCAAAAAAAAAAAGCAGGTCACTGGTCAGTGTGATATCGGCTGTTCATGTTGTCCGAAATAAAAAAATCGAATGAATTATTGTTCAGTAGGTCTGTCGCTATCGTCCCTACTAGAATTAATCAATTTCATTGAAAAACAAAAAAATGGCGGACTGTAGAAAAAAAAGTTACGAAAATCGCGATTTTTTTTGTTAAAAATCGTTTAAAAAAAATAAGAAAATATATTCGAAAATAAACAATTCTGGTACGGACGATAACTATTAATGTGTAGAAGAACATATATAACTTTCAAGCAATCGGGTGAATAGTTTTTTTGTTAGGACACTGACCGTTTTAAAAAATGATGTTTCGAGAAAAATGCGTTTAAAATTTCAAAAGCAGAACAAGTTGCTTACGGCGCGTCGGCGACTATGAGTTGTAACTTATGTAATACTAGGAATTTCGGTCTGAATTTTTCACAGCATATTTTCGATAGGTTTTACTATTGAAATATGATCGATTTTTCAAAGTTGTCACATGAGAATACCCCCTTAATACATATTTAATTGTTTTATCACCGTTGTTAAAACAATTGTAATAACATGTAATAACATGGATTATCTTAAAAGTTACTGAAACGGGAGGTATCCCGACGTGTCACCGCCGATTTTGTTGCGACTCAAATATGTTTTCTACATTAAATTTTAAGTCATACGTATTTTTTTTTCTTGCTGATAAGAATTTTTTCTTTTTTTTTAGGTAGTTGGACCCCAAAAGATAACCACCTTAAGAGACAGTTTGAAGGTTTTACATACTAATATGCAATATAATAAGGTGCAAATTACGCCTAAATAAAAGTGGAGCAGTTCATTATATAAAGGATGTTTGGTCTTAAAACGGCCATACGTTGGGAAATGGTAGGGAATGTCAAGGAAAATAAAAAATTGTATGGGAGGAAATGCTCTTATTGGGAGGAAGAGGGAGTTTCTGTATTCAGGTACAAGTTTCACTGACCACACTGTAACTTTTTTATCGAGAGCCACATGACCAATATTTATAAATATATCATTTCCACAGAGAACCCTTTACCTGTTCCAACGAGCCTACAAACATCTCTCTGCCCCTCTCTGATCGGGAGCTATAAATCCTTACAGTTCGAAAATTGGTTTAGTTTCAAGTTTTTGAGGTTTTCCCGTCAAAATTGCCTATTAACCTACCATTTTTACTGATTATTTAAATTCCTCCAAACTTTGCCTTCATTTTGGTATATTTCTTGTGTGCAGTTATTTCATATGGAAGATATAGGGTAGTATGTATGTCCCCTTTAGGGTATTTAATGCCTCACTTGGTACCTGCTCTGTACTAATTGTTACCTCCCTTTGTGGAAAGAATGTATATACGTACATATATATATACCTCAAAAAAATGCTTATCCGTAAAACAAAATTAATAAATAATTTTCTCTTAAAATTTGATATATAGTATAGAATAACATATGGTATTTCAGGCGCAACAAAATCGGCGATGAAACGTCGGGATTGCTTCCTTCTAAGTTAATTAATTTAAATTATTAATTATTTTATTTACAGCATTAATGCTTGATACTGAGACTTATTATAATAAGTAATTCGTAAATAAACAATTTGAAGGTATTAACCTTTTTTTTTTTATATTTACAGTGTAAACTCTATATAGCGAAATTGAAGGGACTGGGTATTTTATTGCGTTATAAAGAGTTTTCGTTAAACGGAGAGTAAAAAAACACAAAATAATTTTACGAATAACAACGTTTTAATTTAACTAAATTAAGTGAAAAAAAATTTACATAACAAAGTTATAATCAGTTATCTTTGTTTTTTGTTTTTTACTATGCCAGTATTTTAATTGTATCTTTCGTTGTATTTTATTCATATCTTGGGATATAGTGGAATCATCTTCGTTGAATAAAAAGAATTTGGGTTCTAAATAACGATATATTGTTTCGCTATTGAGAGTTGTTGCGTATAAAGAGTGTTTCAATACAAGGGTAACTAATGTAAACCAAACAAACCTTAGCAATTTCTACGCTTTAAGGAGTTTTTCGTTAAATAGAAGTTAGCTATATAGAGTTTATAAATATACAGTGTACAGATGATTTAATTGTTAATAGCTTGTAAAAAGTTATTTTCGTGGACCAAAATGTCTCTACCCAGCAACATTCACTCTACTGAAAAAATATTTTCCCCTGGCCGCAATAGAATGTAAAAAATTTGAAATAATTACTGGCCTGTTTAAACCACATAAATTTAAAAAGTGTAGTTTCCGGATAGTTGAAATTAAAGGGATGTGTAATCATTTAATCGAATGTCACCTTAAATCCCAATATCATATACGCACATACTTTATTTTGAATGTATTTACTTTAAGAAAATGCAAGAAAAAAAATTATTTTTTTACGCAACTTAACGTTTCTTTTCAAAGGTTTTTAAAATAAGAATATCAATAATGCTCATCTGTATTAATTCCCACATATTCAAGCATATTCACTGTTGTTTATTTAATTTTTCCTTTTTACAAGATTTTACTGGAAAGTTGTTTGATCACTTTTGCCGATCAACCAGTTTTATGAATCTTTTCTCCAAGAAACGCACATTACTGACGATGGCACGGCTCAACGCTTAATTTCCATTATCATTATGCTTTCCCAGAAAAGTCTTGCACTTACATTTTTATTGTGAAGATTTTAATCAGAATTTAGGTAAATTTTTTCACTGATCTTCTGCAATTTCCAGTTTTTCATGGTTTGGTTTACATTTTAGATGAATCTAAAAACTGTTATTTTTATCCCTTCAGTTGAAAATATGCTTAAAGCTGTGCCATTTATTAGTAGTGTGCCTGCATTATGCTTTGTTTTTCAATCAAACGAAGACTTTAAAAAATTCTTATGTCGAATTTTTTCTGAGGCGTGTATTCTATTTAAAAACATTAGATTTGTTTTTTTTTTTTTACATTTGCATTTCTACAGGTAAAAGTAATGGAAAATATGTATGCAAGAGGTTTACCTTCATTTCGTTAATCTTTTGTAGTTATAATAGCTTAAAGGCACAATATTGCGAACTTAAGAATTGAGCCTAAATTCCTACCTACCACGATATTTATTTTTGTGGTTTTTAGAGCGGATAAAAGCAATTGGGGCAGATTAATACTTAATTTTCAAAATATCGTGTTTGTTTTTTAATTTCAAAGGCAAAGGTATCTAAAGTGAGATAAAAGTGATTTAATGTTGTGCGACTCGAATACAAAATTACCATGTGGGAGTTTATAGGGTTGCTGATTTTAAGTCCTGTACCCGATTCTGATCAGAAATGACATTCACTTCTTACTAAATAAAATTATAATACTTATTTTTCTGAGATATCACTGCAATCTCAGAGAAATAAGGGAACGTACCCAAACTACGTGACCCGGGGGAGGGGGGGGTCTTCAAAATACCACGCTTGGTCACAGGGGGGGGGGGGGGGGGGGGGGGTTTAGGTTTTCGTCACGTAGTCAATATTCTCTAGGAAAATCTCGCACTTTTTCGAGCTATATTCAAATACGGCGCGCAGAGTTTAGCGCTTTCTAAAATCACAGGTGACCAGTGGTGGATTTACCAGCAGGCTGAGTAGGCTGGAGCCTAGGGCGGCAGATTTTAGGGGCGGCAAATTTAGGACCAAAAATGTTTGTTTATATCTCACAGAAATTAAAAAGATTCATATTTATATACCGAAACTAATATTCCGTGGTTTCGCCGGCTATCGCCGTCGACGGAATTCTAGGAATCAAGCGCCGTCATCTATATATAAAATCGAAAGACTATTCAGAGTAGACTGCACAATTTGCTTTAAATAACAACAAAAAATGAAAACCAGAATTAATAAAGAAGTGTATAAAGAATAAATAGAAAAATATTTTAAATTAAAATTGCAACACATCTCACAATTCCCAAAGAAAGTCATGTAATTTTCACTATACTGTCTGACAATCCGCCATTTCATTTGTAACAACCCAATACAATAACATATTTTCAGTTGTAACATTATGTCTTGTGAAGACAGAAGAGAAGCTGACCAATATGAAAACCTGCAACACACGCAGGAAATAGGCTACAAACTAAGATAACTGTGTATAGTTTAATATCAGTAAAAGGAAAAAAGTTTTCAGAAAGCTTTTTCATAACTTAAAATGGTCCATGGTATCAAAAGATTTGCTATGGTCTAAAAGAATCAAGATAGTAAGATTGTTACTATGCAGAACTTCCAAAATATATCTGTTGTCACATTTAACACGGCCATTTTACAACTATAGAACTTACGAAAACCCCACTGGGACACAGACAACAAGTTTTTAATGGTTATGTACGGAGTCATTCGCTTATATAACAATTTCTCAAATATTTTACTAAGGAAGCAGATAATACTAATAGTTCGTTAATCACTAAGTCCACAAGGAAACGCTTTTTTTGAGCACAGGTATTACAGTAGCTCGCTTCCATAGAGTAGGAAATTGTGAAGTTGGTAGACAATCATTAATAACGTGCGTTAAAACCTTTGCAATACCATAATCAAAATCGTTATTAAAAACCGAGGAGACTTTACTAGAGAATATTATTATTAAGCTACAGTTAAAATTACACATCAATCGATAAAAAATTATAAAAGCTAGAGATACGCTAAAGAAGATCACGAAAAAAAAGATTCAACTGCGACGCCTGTCGCACTCTGGATTTGCATCCAAAACATTGTTAAACATTTTTTAAAGTACTTTATGACTTTTGTTAACATGTACACAAAATCAAATTACATTATATTAAAAAATTGTCATGAAAACAAAATCCAAAAATTGCCCTTGATTTCATACACACAAGGTAGTATTACCCCTTAAGGAATTCGTCATATTTTGTTAGAGTTTCGTGATAGGAGACTGCCTCAAAGAATTCACATTAAGATCACCACATATAGTTACATTTGGAGTGATTAACACGATTGTAGATAGGGATTAAATGGAGTAAATTCGACAGGTGGACATAAACACCAAATTAACCCATTTACATCTTTTAAGCCAAATAAACTTTTTTAACTTTCTGTTTGCAAAACATGATTTGAAACCATATTTAAGAATTACTACGTGAAAACTAAGGGGGGGGGGGGGGGGGGGGGGGGGGTCTAGGCATATACTACGGGTGGTTACCGAGGGGGGGGAGGGGGTTAAAAAGTCGCGAAAAATGGGTCACGTAGTATGGGTACGTTCCCTAAGTATCATAATATGAAAAATAATAATTATGTTTTGAAAATTTAAAAAGGGGGTAGCTAAAATAGGGGCCAAATATACTTAAAATTGCAAACTAAATTAAATCGTACAAAGCTGCGTATCCGGAAGTATTTGGGTCATTAATTTGATATTTGGTGTCTAATTTTAAAGAAACGCATTTTACTTAAAAATCCTTTACTTTCAATATTGAGTCTTATGATTTTACCAGAGCTTTGAAATCGACGCGAAAACCTAACTGCTATTAATCCGATGCTTAAGAAATCAAGACAAATTGAAACGCTAAATCAATTTTAATGTCGAATTTAGTAATATGTATATATTATAGTTTATAATCAAATATATTTTAAACTATTATTGAACTTAAACAATGAGTTATCTTAACAATTATAATTACAAGTTAATGGCGATTTTCAGCCATCTCTATAGCCAAGACACTACCTAAGATGCAATACATTCTACATTACATTACTGGCTTTGAAAATACACTCTAAAAAATAACCGAGGATTTTTTACAATACAACGATAAACTTTAACATAACATTTTCCAACGTTACATAAATGTTTCTTGTGCGCAGTGTGATAATTATACAGCAATATGTAAAATTTTTACTAAAAACAAAACTTCACCAGAAAAGTTTAATTCAGTACTTGTAAAAATAACATGGGATAAAGAAATTCATTTTGATATATTGGAATGTAGATTTAGTTATCTGTCCTATATGGAAAAAAATTACTACTTCTTTAGGGAAAATTTACGTCTATAATTCCAGCCATCGCGATCGATTGCTGAGATATACCGTGAACTTCAACTGTACAATAATAGATATACTATATGTAATGCAAGTTCATTCCTATAATTTTATGTTCCTTCACATCTCACATAAATACCTATATACACTATTTTTGATAAGCACCTTTAGCAAAATATCTTATCGTTGCCATAGCTTTTTTCAACACTCACCCATAAAAATTAACAAAGTTTGATTCGCAGTAATGTACAAAAGGATCAATCTTTTCTTATAATTTCTTCCCATCTTTCAATGAGAGGCACATCTGAGCAACTCTAAATCCATTAGGATATTTCTGTTTATTTGTTTCACTTTTTATACCACAAAAAATATATTTGAATTTATTCGTGCAATTCGATACAACACCACCTAAGCATTCTACTAAAGCTAATCATCATACGATTGGTATGATTTTTCAGTTAATGGAACATTTTTAGTTGGTTGTCAATTTAGCAGAGTGATATTGGTAAGGCCCAATGAAATAAAATATTTTCTGCAATGCTGTAATTAATTAAGATGAAAATTAATCACAATAAAAATAGAAAATTCCGAACGGCTATTTTTAAGCTACATTTCTATTGAATGTACCTATATTAAAAGCGAATTACATCGTGTATCGTTACAATATTATACAATGTCACTCCTATTCTAACATAAGTAAAATTTTCCCTTTTGTTGTAATTCTAAGGCAGAAAATCCATCAAACTATAGGCCAATTACAATACTAAGTACAATAAGTAGAATATTTGAACGTATAATACATAATAGTATAAAGGAGTTTGTAAAAAAAAACTGGAGGGTTCGACAAAAATCAGTTCGGATTTCAGGAAAAAAGCGGTACAGGAGCAGCAGTGGTAGATGTGCTCATGGACATCAACGATGCTCTTTATGCAGGATACTACACCCTAGCAGTATTTATTGATCTTCAAAAGGCGTTCGACACCGTGGACCATCCACGACTATTGGAACTATTGGAGCAACTGGGTATTAGAGGGACATGTAACAAAATAATAGAGAGTTATTTATCATCAAGATCAGAAAAACAAAGCTGAATAATCAATACAGCCAAGAACAAATACAAAAGTGTGGTGTTCCACAGGAATATAAGAAGGTTCACAAGTGCAATAAAAAAATATCTAAGAGCAGGTGCTGTAGTAATGGTGACTTTTTGAATGAGAGATACAAAAATAAAAATTAAAAGCTTTGAGTGAATGAGTGCGCGCTTGGTAATTTAGGATCAAATGTTAAAATATAATTTAAGTCAATTTATTGTTATTTGCGAAAGCTCGCTGAGCTGCTCTTATACCAGCATCAAGCTGTGGTGGTGGCGTATCCCACATCGTATCAATAGAGTCGCAGCAGGCGTTGTTTTAAAAAAATAAATTTTAAAGTTGGCTTTGCCTTTTTTTAAAAAAATAAAAGCCAGTCTGCTAATAATTTTGAATTAATCAGGAGTTGAGACAAGAAAAATTTGTAAAAGAAATTAAAAAATAAAAATTGAAATAATTAAATAAAATTTAAAAAATATAAAATTTAACTTTCAATTAATTATAGGAATTTAAAAAAAAAGGTATAAATATAGTACTACGTAATAAAATATTTACGTTACTATACATTGGTGACCCCGACAAAGAGCACAAAAGGAGAAATGGAGTCAACACACAATAATAAAAAAAAGAAAACCAAATCAGAAGCCATCCAAACCTGGTTATCAGCACAGGCCCGCCCTGAATACATTTATATCGGAGGAGGGAAAATTTTACTTAAAAATGGAAGATTTAGCTACCAAATTAACAAGCCTCCCAATCAATCTAATCCCAATTTACCAACCAACTAAAGTACTAAAATCCAATCATTTCAGCAAACATTATGTTTTAACAAGAAGTCCCTGTGAAGTCAGCTCACCAGAATTTTAAAGAAGAGTTAATCATACTTGAAGATAGCTATAACTGGTGACCCCGACGTGATATGCAGAAGCGAAACTCTTCCAGATCGACAGCCATTCAGGTCTGGCTTAAGGCCCAGGCTGTTGGAAGGGAATATTCTTCCTCTGATGGGGAGAAATTCCGGATAACTTCTCCGTTACCACTAGTAAGAAAAAAATCACATCAACCACCACCACCTCCTCCGTGGCATATAAAACCAGACCCAGTGCTTTCACCAAGGCCCATTGAGTCTTCAGCATCAATACAACTACCATCACCACCAGCACCACCTACTTCGCCCATCGAGCCAACACCATCCACGGCCCATCGTGCCCACCTCAGCAACAACTTTAATTAGCCCTTCGAGCTTCATACATCAATCAATCATACATCAATCAACAAACATCCAACAATAATTCATTCATTCTTTCAAGATTATTTTTTTTTTTGTCTTGTTACACTGGGAGGAGGGTGATGTGGTGGTGGCGTATCCCACATCGTATCAATAGAGTCGCAGCAAGCGTTGTTTTAAAAAAATAAATTTTAAAGTTGGCTTTGCCTTTTTTTAAAAAAATAAAAGCCAGTCTGCTAATAATTTTGAATTAATCAGGAGTTGAGACAAGAAAAATTTGTAAAAGAAATTAAAAAATAAAAATTGAAATAATTAAATAAAATTTAAAAAATATAAAATTTAACTTTCAATTAATTATAGGAATTTAAAAAAAAAAGGTATAAATATAGTACTACGTAATAAAATATTTACGTTACTATACATTGGTGACCCCGACAAAGAGCACAAAAGGAGAAATGGAGTCAACACACAATAATAAAAAAAAGAAAACCAAATCAGAAGCCATCCAAACCTGGTTATCAGCACAGGCCCGCCCTGAATACATTTATATCGGAGGAGGGAAAATTTTACTTAAAAATGGAAGATTTAGCTACCAAATTAACAAGCCTCCCAATCAATCTAATCCCAATTTACCAACCAACTAAAGTACTAAAATCCAATCATTTCAGCAAATATTATGTTTTAACAAGAAGTCCCTGTGAAGTCAGCTCACCAGAATTTTAAAGAAGAGTTAATCATACTTGAAGATAGCTATAAAGCTGATTGAGCGGCTCTGAAGAAATTTGTAATTGTGTTATTCTTTTTTAGAGATTTAGGTTCAGCAGGATCCACAGAGCCCAAACTCTTGTACCGTAACGGTGAAGAGTTGAGTGAATGTTTCCAGCAATACGCTGTGAAGTGCGACAGAGAAAAAATCTATTATTATATATATAATTAATAAAATTGATATTGATTCTTGAAAATACCAGCATACAATTTTACTACTATTATGCCGTCAATTTGCCAACTCCGAGGTATTTTTCCACAATGCCGTGGTAAAATGTTGTGAATATTGCAAGATGATTCAAACAAATTTACTAGTAAATTTCGAATTTACAATTTTTATAAATTTACTAATGTTTTAGACGAAATTTGTAATTTTAATGAAAAATTATAAATTTACTATATACATATACATGTTTTTTTTTTTTATAGTATATCTTTTGAGAACCGAGTAGACCAAGAATCAATACTCAAATCGTAATAGGACCCCAATGCAATCATTTTGAGATGCATAAGAGAAATTTAATGAATGAACACATTTTAAAATAATTTCTTTCTTAGCAAACCTATGAAAAAGCTAACGTCGCTGAGAATACAAAAAATTAAGTTACTAGTCAAGTCAGGTCACTCGTGCCGGTATTTTGTGAAAAAGAATACCAATTATATAAAAGAATAACTTACCTCGCAGCATCTCAATAACATTGTGAATGTAGTAAAAACCCGCCTCCGGTTTTTTTATTATCACCTGGCTTTCTTACAAAAAATGCTTTCACCTAAAAGTTCACGGCGTGCCAGTAGGCCGCATTCTTCGTTATGGCGAGCGATCTGATCTCACAACAAAGTTGACGAGCCTTTCTGAGGCAGTGACCGACTTTCATTTCATCCATATCAAATTAGCTCGGGCATGTTAAAATGTTTTTTTATCTCCGTGAATATTGCCCCCTTTTTTTAATCTAGAAATCGGGGAATTATTGTCAAGTGAATGCGGTTTTAGCTGAGTATCCCGTACAGGCAAGTGATTGAAAAGTTACAATATTGCTTATTTTATTATTTATTTTTTAGCGTTGATTTTTATTACCTTATTGGCTTGTTTTAATTAAGCAGATGTACATTCATTTCATGAATTCTTGTTCAGTGATCCATGTTAACTGCGGCTCTTAATTTTTTCAAATTTTGCCGTGACGGGATAACATTCTCTCAATCTTGAGGTATAAACTAAGCGTTAAATTTGTAGGTAAGCAAAGATATGGTACATCGACTTATTTATTGAAATTGTTTTATTTTAAGCCAACAAAATGTTTAATATAAAAAATGTAAATATGTATATGTATTATGTACGGCGATGATACGCTTGCAACCTTTGTACTGGGCCCATAGCCCGTTTCTTCCCAAATAAATGAATAAATAAATTAAAGCAGTATTCTTTTTTATTTTATAATAAAGTGGTTTACTTTTGACGATATTTATTTTTTTCCTACAATTCTTCAAGAATATAAATCCTTTAAGAAATTTTATAAAATAAAGGTTGAAAAAACTATTACTATTATAATGAGACCAACCAAAGAAACAAAAACAAATTGTCTACTTCAAATACCTAATACCTAGTAAATTTTTAATCTGGGAGAAGAGAAGCACAATAAGCACATGTTTGGAGGTCTCCAATCTCCAGGAGTCCCTATCCTATCGAAGCACGAAAATAAACCTTATTCTGTTTTTAGAAAAGGTTTAAAAAACTGTAGCCCGACTACGGAAACAAAGAAATATAATTAAGGGGAAAAAAGTTCCAAAACCTTTAACCCAACTAGGGATACATAAATAAAATAATCTAAAAAATAAGAAACATCAATAACGTTATAATTCAACTCAAATGCCGTGGTCATGCGTATTTTTTATCCTTGATTAACGACATCTCCATTGGTTTTATTTGTCTATCAAATTAGAATGTTTGCTTTTCATACTTGACAACGCACGACCACGGCATTTGAGTTAAATTATAATTTTATTAATGTGAAACTCCCAGAAGGAACTTCTTATTTTTTAGTTTATTTTAGTTATGTATCGCTAGTCGGGTTAAAGGTTTTGGAATTTTTTTTCCCTTAATTATATTTATTTTTCTCCATATCGAGTAGCAATTTTTAAAATTTTTCTTTTATTTTAAATTTTTCTTTTTTTTAATAATGTACTATATTTAAATTTTTGAACTCAGAATTTTCTCCTTTTTCATTCGACATCCCACTCGATACAACAAAAAAAAAATTTTCAGAGACTCCCAGTTTTTGGATGTAACATCCGTCATATTGATTTTGTTCCTATAAAATGTAGCTTATATCACCCGCACCATGATAACGAATGGATTGACACCTCATTCGTCAAAATCGGCTCAGTAGTTTAGGCGCTACGGTGGAACATACGTAAATACAAACATACATACATAGACTGCTAAAATCATAACCCTTCCTTTTGATTTTGCCGTAGTCGTGTAAAAAGACATCATCATCATGATCTCGAACGCGTCTCCTATAGTCCACAACACTCAACATCAGAAGGTCTCTCTCCACGTCGCACAGTGGGCCCAGCAGGACTTTTTCGTCTCATAAATCTGTAACTATTTTGTTTGTGGATATATCTGTATGAAATAGTTGATTTTATCTAGAATAAGGAGGAGTTAAAAAAACGCGCTTTTTTTTTACAATTAAAAATTGTAGAAATGATGATTTTCTTAGTATTTCCTTGACATTTTCTCGCTAATTACATTGGATTTCATTTGAAATTAGCAATATACTATCAGTAAGCATTCAAAACGAACGGATTCCCTGAAAAAAAATAAATAAATAATGAAATATAATCATAAATAACAAAAAAATAAAAATTAACACAACAAACAAAAAAATGAAGAAAAAATAAAAAAAAATTCAAATAATAATTGGAGGTAATTTAGCAGAAAGAACAAAATAAAAAAACATATTTTTTATTAATAATATAATTTTTTTTGTAATTATGTTTTAAATAAATTAATTAATTATTTTTTTTTGTATTTATTATTATTATCTTTTAATTGGATAAATTCGTTGAATGTTTACTGATAATATATTGCTGATTTTGAATGAAATCCAATGAAATTTGCGAGAAAATGTCAAGGAAATACTAAGCAAATCGTCATTTCTACAATTTTTAATTCTAAAAAAAAAGCGAAAAAAATCCGCGTTTTTTTTATTTCTCCTTATTCGAAATAAAATTAACTATAAAGTGCAATATAAATCTCAGCATCGGCAAACAGCGCTAACATTTAAAAATTTTAACAAACTATATTTTTTTATTTAAAAATTTGAAAGTTTCTGTCAGAGTTATCTATTTAACCGTTAATTTTATTACAATATTATTTTTAACGAATTTTGTTGCTAAAAGGCAGTTTTACACCGATAAGTTTAAAATAAGGTTAAGTTTTCACGTACCTATTTTTATGAGTTCTGTGTACTTGAGAACTGTAATATTAAGTTTATAATTGTTAAACATAGCAATCTTAAAGTTATAATGGTTAATTAAAAAATACACATAATATAAGTTTGTGTTTTAATATGACAAAGTGAAACTGCTTTTTCAAATATTTATTTTTAAATTAAAAAAAAATATTTATTTATATTTGGCACTACAGTTAGAAAGCCTATATTCTCAATATTATATGTAAAAAATTTATAGAGCTCAGGACCTTTGACTCAAATCCACTCAGTGCCCTAATGTTTTTTTGTGTCAGAATCCATTTTAACAAGAGCATTGGACTTAAAATTCCAATCAGCTTTTTTTAACCGTGCGAAATAGAATGAAATCGTGTAAAAAGCAAATTGATTTTTTTATTCTAGACCGTGTTATATCAAAACTCAAAACCGTGTAAAAACAGAATTGGGTGTATACCATATTGCATATAAGTTTAATTAATAGGATATATTTAAATATTGAGTAAAATAATTCGGATGAAATCATGGTTAACGTGTCGTAATTGGTTGGGTATATTCAGGCCCTTTTTCGAAGTTGTCATAGCAACTGAGTATCGATGAGGTCAAAACATTGGTTTTAATAATACAAACTTTAAAGTTTAAATAATAAATAAAAAGTGAAAATTAGCTTTTTTGGTTGTCAAAAAGCAGAAAACAACTACGTTTTTGAAACTAAAGAACGACATTAATCAGTAAGGGTTATTTTTCGAAGTATTTCACAAATAAAATTTGAAAAACTTCGTGTTTTTAGCGTTCCGTACCTCAAAAGGAAAAACGGAACCTTTATAATATCACTCTTTCGTCTGTCCGTCTCTCGAAAACGGCGCTCGATTTTTGTTTTTTTTTAAATGTAACAATTTTATTCGCGACTTTATTCTACTTGTAGTTCGTCCTTAAAGTATAAAATTATATTAATTTTAACTAATGATGCCTAGGGGCTGAACATTGAGCAGTCCTCAATATTTTTCATAGCTCAAAGCAAAGACAGCAACGCCAATGAATATTTTTGAATCGAAAAATGTTTATTACAATTTTAGTAAAAAAGGCAGTAATAAATGCAAATTCGTAATCATTAAATAATTTTTATACGACTAAAATAAAAAAACAAATTCAAATAATTTTTTTCAGGTCACAATTTTGTTAATAAAATGAAACATTTTTTAATTAAATCTAGTGCAATTTGTTGACAAAACAAAAAAGTTATTTAATAAACCTAAAGAATAATTTTTAGCCATGATTCGTCAGGATTAACTCTGAATTTTATTGCGGGGGAAAAAATAAAACGAGTTAAGTGATATTTTAACAATGCTTTTATTATATACCCAAATATGTTAATTCTATACACATGTCTGCGATTTATACATAATCATTCAATTTAGGATTAGTCTGTCATCTTCAAGAAACAAAACTCAACCGAATTCATTGCGCAACATAAAATAGTAAAACTCTACAAGTGAACTAACTACCTGAATTAAAAAATGGGAAAACCCTTTGTGTTTACAAATATGTTCAACTATTCTATTTCCAATGCCTTGTCTACGTTCGGCACAAGTCTTATTTTTTTTTTCGAAAGCTAAATTCACGCGTTTCTCGCTGAATTCGGGGTAAGCGACTTAATGAAATTATTAAAACCAAAGCGATAATTGATTATGGTAAAAACACTAAAATTAAATACAAATAACTATGCAAATACATTCTCATAGAAGTCGTAAACTTCAGTACAGGTACTAGGCAAAAGATATCTTAAGACAGAGAGTTTTTTTTAATATATCGTAAGTTAAAATAAGTGGGATAAGTAATAGAGGCATAGTAAGAACACCGCGATCTTGCATTTCGGCGGTATTTTAATTTAAAGACGATCTTCCTACTGAACATTGCAGCACGGAGTATATCGCTTTTCTTTTGATCTTTTTAGTAATGATTACAATTAATTACTAATTCGTAGAAATGTATTCCTTAAAAATTTTCGTTTAACATTAAAGCTCGAGTGTTTACATTCTAATTATATATTTTTTTTTTTTCATGTGTAAGCTTAATTTTCCGCACATTGGCTCTTTCGCATTGGCATTTCGAAAATGGAGTTCTTTTAAATTCCCAACACACGATTAATAAATGTTGATGGCCTAAGGAGCTATTTTATGATTTTTTGAATGCATTTGCAGATTCCTTTATAATGAAAATTTGATATATACCTTAAAAACATTGCGTATACGTGTTTTGATATCCTCTACACTTTTTGAAACCAACGTATTTATATGGTATATATGGATATTTCATAAATGTACTACATAACTGAAATAGAGAACTGCGAAAAACCTTAAGTAAGTAAGTAATGATAATCTAAGTTTTCGCTTTCATATAGGGCCAGTATGATACGTTAAACTTGTTGCTTAAGGGAAAACATTCCGAAAAAATCCGAAATTTTACGATAAATCTGAAATTGTTACAATCTAAGTATATGTATAATAGTATGTCCGAAAATCTTAAAGCACAATTTTTTGCTATAATGGTTCATATTTGACTGTCGTGAAGTTACGTGAAAATTGTTTAAAAAAAGAATTTTACAAATTGTAAAATCCGTAAGTACTTAATTCTCTGGAGAATGTAATTTCGAAACTACAGTCAACATTTTGAGTGCATCGATGAAGTGAAATTATATTTCCGGCAAATTTGACAAATCTGGTTTTCCTTGCAAGGTTCTGGCGCCGCAATTTTGCGGCAAAATGAAATGTTTTTATTCCCGGGCCCTAAGGTCATGGCAAAAATCAAAATAATCTATGAGTGCAGGCTGCTAAAAATGATAAATCTATACGCTATCTTTAGACATATAGTACATATAACAACGAAAATTAATTCCTGTAAAAAATACACTATTATATATAGTATATGATTTTTCTTCAAAATTCCCTCATCCTAACAAAAGAAAATTGGCAAATTCGGCTAATATTTAGACCAATACTTTTTTCCACGTCCATTCACCAATAATATTAAATGAAAAAATAGATGGAAATCTGACCAAAAAATTGTATGACACCAAAGCTATAAAACTTGAGTCAGAGTGATTGAGTGGTAGACAAGAATGAGACATTTTTTGAACATACCTTCCGATTGGTACACCAATTTCACCTTTTAAAGAATTGGTGAAATTTATATGTCCAATCGATAATAATAAGAAAATAAAATATCTTTTCTATCGGCATACTTTTCGAAAATCTCAATTATTTTTGATGCATTATAATGGAGGCGAAATATAATAATCTGATGATTTTAACAATTACATCTTTTGTATCCTGACTCCAAATGTTTACAACTTTGGCGTCATACAATTTCTTGATTACAATTACAAATAAATACGTTCACTTGAAACAGTTGGTTGAGAGGAAACGATAAATAAAAATTAGACTAAAAATTGCTACTTTCCTTTTAAGCCCAATTGACAAATTTTTAGTTGTTATAGTGTTTTTTCGTTTTCAGATCCGATCATCTCCGAAATTTACACAAATGGCTTTTAAAAAATATATATGAGGTATTCTTTGTGAACGAATACCCTTGCCCAAAATTGGTTTGATCTATCAAAAGTCTATAGGTGGTCAAAAGAAAGGTCTGGGTCTATAGTTTTTAATGCCGAGTGGCATAGGTAGTGAATCCATAGTCCAGACCCAATATGGCCACGTGACCCACACCTTTTTTACTAAAACGATTATAAAACTAGTTGCATGAACCCGATTGAAGTCTACAAAGGCTTAAATGAAAGGTCTTGAGTCCCACTTTTGAAAAATCATAAGGAAAAATGTTTTGGAAGTGAAATATTGGGAATGTCTTCCAAATCAAGAAAATGTTCGTAGGATTAGCTGAACTGAATTACAAAATGTATTAAATGTTGAAAGCCGTTCGATTTAAGGAATTTATAAATATTTGTCTTCTAGCTCTATTATAGTATTTTATATTAACTAATTTATATTCAGTCTTCTTACAAGATTAATATAAATAAATTCAAAAAGTACAGTTTTGTTAAAATGGCCAATACAAGATGGCACTAATGGATAGCCAAAATAAGCATAGATAATAAGAAAATTCAAATGAAGTAGTAAATCTATAAGAGTTCAAGGACATGTAATTTTATTTGATACGAATTAAGTACATAGGTTATTCTAATATTTTTCCGAATGGAGACAACTTTCCCACTTTATTACTAAAAACCTATTATATTTAGGATGAAAATGTTGGCGGATCGAAGAAATTTATTTTTTGGCTTTGGCACGCATTGGGAAAGTCGATTGCAGTGAAAATAACTTACCTTGATACTATAGCATCCTATTTATTTAGGTTTTTTACATGACCATTTACAAAACTTGCTCCTGTCGATTGGTAAAAAACTTACCAAAAATTCCAGCAGTCATTAAAAATTGCCTAGTGAGGCACAATCGCCCTAAGTGAAAAAAGTATGAAAATTATCGCTTTTTTGTCAATTGCTTAGTGGTATAGTATACATTTGTTTGTTGACTGTGGCCAGAAGGGTTACTTCGATCAAGATCGACAATGCATCTTCATATTCCACATTCCATACAAACGTTTTCAGCCTCTTCGAATCTGCTCTATAGTCTAAACTTGGCATGGACCAATTTCCATTTATTTCAGAAAATTAAGCACAAATTGTCACAGAATTTGATGCGTTTTATGCCTAGTTAGAAATTACAAGAAGAACTTACGTATAAGACCATTAGTAATAAATAGTACTGGTATGACAAGATAAAAACATTGATGATGTTGTTAGTAATAAAAACATTGATAGTGTATGAACCTTTGTAAGTGTAGTATGAGGGGCGTTAAATGTATTCTCGGTATCGGGGTGATATACTAATGATGAGGGTAATTAAATTATCTCATTAGTTAAAGACACTCTTTGAGGGTATAAATATAAAATTTTATTTAATTGTCACCATAAGTATTCAAGATATCATTACGAAATGGCAACTACGATGACTGATCCGATAATGTTGAAAAAAATTGAGCATCGCGCTGTGATAAAAAGGAGTTTTTGGAGCTCTGTGGTGAAAATCCACATAGTATTTTCGACCGAATAGTCACCGGTGATGAAACGTGGGTTCATCACTATGATCCTGAGAGTAAGCAAGAGTCCATGCAGTGGCATAAAAAAGGAACAAACCCATCGAAGAAGTTTAAAGTCACCCCATCCGCCGGAAAACTCATGGCCACAGTGTTTTGGGATTCTAAGGGAATCTTACTGATTGAGTACACAAAAAAGGGTCAAAGTATTACTGCCGCATCTTACGCAAACACCCTACGTAATTTAAAGGAGGCAATTAAAAAGCAAAAAGACGTGGAAAATTTACCGCAGGTGTCTTGCTTCTTCACGACAACGCGTCGGTTCACACAGGGCTCATTGCCAAGGCTGCTGTGCGGGAGTGGGATTTTGAAGAAATCAATCATCCACCCTACAGCCCGGATCTGGCCCCTAGTGATTACTTTCTGTTCCCAAATCTTAAGAAAGATCTTCGAGGAAAGCATTTTTCTGACGATGAAGAGTTGAACGCGGCAATTGATGGCGCACTACATTGAAAAATAAATTTTATTCAGAATTTTCTGCTTATTCTTTCATGCCTATACCGAGAATACATTGAACGCCCCCTCGTAGATACTGTATTTGATTGGCATAACCAATCTTCTCCTACTATTGTAAAACCTTCGAATTGTTTACTTCAATAGGAAACATTATATTTTAAATCATGCATAAATATTAAAATTAGATATAGCTCAAAGATTTACATTCTCTGCGAGCTTTAAATCAAAATTCGTGCCGTAAAATCTCTAGATTCGAAATCTGTATACTCTTCCAAGATATGTCATCATGTGACATTTTATAAAAATTGGTTTTTTCAAATTCATTCAAAAATATGTATTCTTTAAAAAATATATATATTAATCATAAAATAACTCCAAAATGCCCTGCGTGTTTTACCCATTAACTCCTGTTTGCTAAAATATTATTATTATTATTTAACCAAAGAATACTAAGCTCGACACAAATTTATAGTTTTGTTTTTGTTATTTAATTGAATTTCATTAATCGAGTCTGTTTGATTGAGCTGATTGACAAATCATGCTGTTCTTACCGAGAGAATAGTGTGCAAATTGACAGACTTTGATAACGAGGACAAATGATTTTTATATTTAATATTTAGTAATAAATAACTGAGAATTTTCCTTATTACTCTTTTGTAATTGTTACTTACATATAACACCTGCCTTTCTGTAGGGTTTGTGAGATTGCTTTATTTTGTCGTTGTTTTATTTGACTTTTATTTATTATTATGCAGAATTGAAAATAGACAAATTTTTGGTCCATCACAGTGCCTGTGAAGTCTTCATATATTTTCTTCAGTCCTTAGAAAGACAATAGACAATTATACACTTTTGGATCGGAGAATTGTTTTAAGCAGTGTTTTTTGCTTTTATTTTGCGCAATTTTTCTTCGAGTGCGAAACCAGTAAATGGAAAAGCATCTTCAGTCAATCAAACAAGGAATAGGAAGATTATATGCATGTTTATCTCTAGGAGGTTCGTACATTTGACTCCAAGATATATGTTGGCTGGCAAATACATATTGGAAATCACTAAGGGATATGCTCCAAAAATGCGTAATAAATATTTTACATAAAAATAATATTTATTCAATTATTAAAAGATATAAGTGTTTTGCTCTAGTTGCCCCCTGTGTGTAGACTATGCTAGTGTCGGATGAATAGTTTGGAAATTTCTAACAGAGTCGCTGCTGTAGTTTTTCTTTTATGAAATTATGGCAGCAATGAAATTTGTAGTCGATTGGTTCTAAGCACACAAAGAAAAAGTTATTTATAGTAACAAAATAAATCAAATCGTTTTTCTGATTATGGGATTTAATAAAAAACAAAACTTTGAAGGCCATTTTTGAATTTTCTTTGGCGAAAGCTGTCGTCTAATCCCCAATTCTTATTAGATTAGCAAAAACAGGAATTCCAGCTCCTCAAACCCAAAATCGTTATTCCGGTGATTAACCTGAATCGTTTTTTTCATTTGATACTGATCCAGAACCAGATCCAAATGAAAAAAACGCAGCTATTATGTTTGGAAGAACTCTTCAACTCGTTGGAAAAGAAACTCTTGACAAGAGAGAAAAATACGACTTTTCTAGTAAGGTTTATAAAAGTAAGCAATAAAAAATACTAGTAGATGTATAAAAGTGGGAAACAAAACTTTTACTATCTCTAAAACGGCACCGAAAAAGCTATGATTAATATTAAAAATATTTTTCTGGATAGTGTAATTGATTGAGAATAAAGATTGGGAGTAAAAAATCAGGCTAAAGATTTATGAGACACCAAGCCACTAAAAGTTGAAATTGAATTATTAGTAATTCACCCTTTTTTTATTTTATAGTTTATACATACTATATTACATTTAATAGTTCTGAAATAAATAATAAAGATGCCTTCGATATGATAACAGGATCTACAAGTTTTATACTGAACTCCGAAAGACGACAGTTTCAGATATACTGCAACTTACCACGATTTCAAATTTAATCGAATGTGGAAGCTACTTGTGAAATTTTAAAGAACTTTTTTGAATCTCTTGAAAGGGAAATTTACTACAAATTGATCAAAATTCTATCTTGGCAAGTTTGAATGTTCGAACAATCCCATATGTGGATGTGGATTCCAAGTTGCTATTTTAAAACTCAAAACCAACTAGGGTATGTACAATTTATTTCAATAGGAAACTATGAACGTAGAAAAGTCATGGATTATAATAAATATAATGCTAGGCTTTTAACATTTTGAAATTATCACTTCATTTGGATATGTTAAATTATATATTAACAGCGTTTTTTTAATCTTAGTCTCGGTCTACATCGGTACCAAATGAAAAAACCGATTCAGGTTAATCATCGGCTTAACAATTTTAGATTTGAGAAATTGGAATTATTGGTAGGTTAGCAAAACTGAATCAATAAGAATTCTCTTTAAGCCAAAACTTTCGTCACAGAAAATTAAAGAAACCGGCCAAGTGCGAGTTCGAGTGTGCAAGTTCGTGCGCAGAGGGTTCCATACTATATTTTCTAGAAATCTATAAGATGTAGAACTTTCGTTATAATTTTCCTGTAAACTTCAACATGTAATACTCCCTGATTTTTTTAAATATTTTATTTTCAGTATTTTTTCCAGCATCTAATTTTCACTTTAAAGATTTTTTATTAAATCCAATCAGAAACTAAATTTTATTCAGTTTGTAAGTTTAAATAGGCTTTTTCTGTCTATTATAATCATTGTTCACACCCGCAATAAGCTTAAAATTTGTTTTACTGTCAAAATTTTGAAAATAAATTACTACAACAACGCTCCTGTTAGAATATTTTCAAACTACTTTTTCTGGCTCTTTGATCTAGACCCAAATAAAAATCTGGGTTAAGGTGTTGTTGTTGTATTTCCACATTAAAACAATGATCCAGACACAGGGATGACACCAGGATGAAAAAACGAATGTAATGGAGTGTGTGACTATTAGAACTTAAATAAAAAATGTGTTTCTCCACGATGAAAATGCATTATTTTAATGTTTTTATGTATAGTTATTCACGCCAAAAAATAACTATACACCACCTTTTCAATTATTCAATTTGGGGAACCAGAGCAAAAACACCTCGACTTTTAATGAAAAATAATAAATGCAACATAGGCGAACAGAAGAATGAAGAGAAAGAAGTTCGGTTAAAAAAAATACTTCTGGAAATACTCGTTAAAAGAACGCTCTCATTACTACTTGTTATTTTACGTAGGCACAGTTTAAAGTTGCACATTCAATTTAACACATTCAGTTTGTTTACAATATTCACAGAAATGTTCTTTTATCTTAATCACAAATGCAAAAATAGCCTAACATTTCCTTAACGCTTATTTGTTTTTATGTTTATTATTTTACTTTGTAAATTCATTAATCGTTGCCGATTATATCTTTATGATTAAGATAAAACAATTGTTTACAAGGAAACTCTATTTATAAATTAAAAAAGTACAAAAATTACAATGCCTGAAAATCACATTATTGCACCATTTTCATGTTTATTTACTTTAGCTTTACTATTTTTTCTTTTTCTTTTTTTACATTTAGTTTAGTTTAGACTTACGTATGTTTGCTATATGTACTCTATCGTTAAATCCAGTAAGATAGTTAGTTCTCAATGTGACATAGTCGTAAATACATGTCTTATTTCGAATACTAAAAATATATAAATTACTCCAGAAACCACATAAAACCAAGAAGCATAGTATGAGCGCAGCGCAAGCGTGAAATATCTTACAATTACAAAAATTGAGAGAATATCAAGCTAACAATAGTTGCGTGCAGATTCCGGGCGCAAAATGGCTTGTCAAGCCTCCCATTCTAATTCTTTCATTTATTTAAAAATGTATCTTATATGCGATAAGATGTAAAAACTAAGGAAACCACAAAATTTACTGGCATTTACACACGCATAATTGATTTCTTTTGTGGGGCAAGAAAACGCATACTTGCAACGCTTTAAGTCTTTGACTTTTTTTAAGTTTTCTTCATTTTTACAACAATGTTTAAATAACCTGAGGCATTTACAACAACACTTAAGTAAATGTCTTTTTAGATTTTTTTTTCTTGTTTATCTTTTTATCTCAAAATTATATAAATAAAATTTGCACTATTCACAACTAGTTTGCGTATTATTGGCGTATTTACAAAATTGTGCATATTGTTGGTACAAAGATTTACTTTTAGAAATTACAGAAAAAGAGGTAAAGAGTTACTGAGCAGCCATCGATTAGACAAGTTACGATCGCGAGGTAATTTCTTTTCTTCATGATTTGATCTTGTTTCCTAATATGTATATGTTTTAAAACATATATTATGATAATGCCACATGGATGTCTTCTGAAATGCAAGAACTTTACCATTGCTAACCTAAGAAATGTAAAATTAAACGATTCTTACTGATAGGAAAGATGGCAAGTAAATACATAGATTTAGTATGTGTTTCACTTAATGAATGTATTTATTAATATAATTGCACGTTTTCATGTAATGTGACAGTGAAATCAAACAATTACATATCTATATAAATAACTTAAAGAATGGCAATTAGGCTTTACAAGAAATTTACATAAAAATGAATATGATGAAATCCATCAATCAGTCGTTAATGAAGAATCTAAAATAAAATGTAAAATATTATATTATTTATTTGTATAAAAGCATAATAGAAATTGAGTATATTAGAGCTTCATTCCATCACTCAAAATTATTTTAATTGACTTGTATTTGGATGAACATAATTTAATAAAAAAAATTTTTATGAATACCATATATATACTACGTTTATAATAAAGTATCCACATGATGGGCGCATGCAAAATTATTAACAATTGTTTACCAGAACTATTATGCAGTTGAGTTTTAAGTGCACTTTGTCGGAGAGAATTACGTTTTGTTAACTACAATATTTGAATAAAATTAGAGCTTGTAATTTTGTGTCTTGGAAAATTTTTAATGCACAATCTAAAAGTTCGAATGTCTCAGTTTACTAGGATTTTTATTCTTTTAAGGCCACTTCGCCAGTTTAACGAAAAACTACAGCTAAAAATATGGTTGACGATAATTTCTAATTTCGGTAAATATTAGATGTGTATGTTAACTTGCATGTATAAATTTTAAGTAAAAACATAAAATGGAGATAATATAGTTACGTTACAAAAATACTAATATATTTATCTGCAGTTAGCCGAAGCAAATATTTTAAAAATCATTAAACTGTTGTTATCGGTATCAATTTGAAGATGATTGTGTACTGAGCTATATTTTCCAAAAACTTTTTTAGGAAAAAGTTTTTAAATGTGTAGATTATATTTAAACTCTTTCGTGATAGATGCAGCTTTTTCTTTAAAACGTAATTTAATTCAACCACATTCAAGGAGCTATATGGTTTCAACACCGAAAAAAGAAAACTAAAAACAAAATCCCTAGTAGTAATTACTTTTTTAACTTTTTTGACTCTGAACTCTCCATTTTTAAATATGATTATGAATAACGATGAAGTTTAATAAATATCTTTAATAATTGCAAATATTTTGATGAATCCACAACTATATATGTGCAGATTTTTGAAAAATCGAGCAAATATATAAATTGAATTCTACGAAACTGCAAAAAATCTGAAAACGAAGAAAACATCTTTACTCACATTCAAATTATGGATTCTAGATATTTTTGCGTGAGTAATAGATATTAAATCTATTTGGAACGCACAGAAAAAGTAGGAAACTCAATGAGATTGAAAAGTCGCATGTCGAAGAAATTAAGAAATATTAATAAATTTAATTTCATTGCTATTTTGAAGTTTATTTTAAGAGTCTTTAAATGCTATTAAATGAATAGAAATGAACGATGAAAAGTGATGAGTTCGAAAGGCAAGGTGTTGGTTTTTTAGATACTTTCTATTTTTTAGCTATGATGATGATGATTGATTTCAAATTAAAATTTTTAAATTTACCTAAAAAAAAAAAAGAAAGTATATTTTCCATTTTTCTATAAAATGTTATTTGGTCCGGAAAATGGTTTTAGATAAAAATTCAAAATATTTAAATTCTTGCATTTCAGAAGAAGCACAATATGTTGCATATCACTACTACAAAACCAATTGTTTTTATTTGGATTTTGGGCAGATTTTCAACTGTAGTAAATGTATCTTGGCTGGTATTAAGCATTACTTAAAGAATTCTAACAATTCGTTTGGCCGAAATATGATAAAATACAAAAATCTGACCAAAATCCAGAGGGTACCATGAGCAATTGAGATTGGACCTAGACTACAGTTACAATGCTTAGTCTAAGGTAGTTATAAATATTTAAGAATATATGTTCCAACATTTCTCATTTTGTCTTAAAACTACTTACGTTCTATATGTCGCATAAAGCTAGAATATTAAAAAATTCTCTAATGTCGTCTACTACAAAAGAAAGGTCAAATGGGCAATGCTGCAAAAAAATAATAATGTCGTTAACAAAATCAATACAAAGGAGGGGAGTGGAACGGAGACCGAAATGTAACAACATTCTTTGAAAGTTATAAAAAGCCAACAAAGCCCATTTTTCGTGGCACTGTGTACTTAGTCAACTTGTTCCTTGGTATTTTTTTCCAATTTTCTCAATTATCTAAAAAAAAAAACCGTAAGCCAATGAAAACTCGGTATCAAAAAATATGCCTCAACTAATTTACTTTGATATTTAATAAAACACCTAACACCACTACCTCTTCTATGTGTTATATGCCTCATCGATCAGCACGGATTCGTCTAAAAGCCTAAGTATTGCTCGATTGTGTTTCAGGCCACATTTCGACTATGTCGAAGGTTTTTGAGGTGCTCGGCAATAAAACAGATCTGTTTGCGGTTGTCATTTCTCTCTTTAATGAATACAAATATCACAATTTAAGGCTGTGTGCCGTTGTGTTTCTCAAGTGGGATATTTCTATGACACAATATGCATAATTTCTTTTCTTGATATGTCACCAAAAATGCTGAATTGTCGAAATACTGAAAATCAAATGCAAACGACACACGATAAAAACGTGTTGGGGGTAATAAAATGCAGCTTTTGGCATATTTGTTAGAAAAACAGAAATTTTAAAAGAATTCTTCCAAAACGTCTTTATGACTTATTTGATTTTATAAAAAAACAATTGTACAATTTTAACATTTTGACTGAGCATGCAATTGTTTAGGTTAAAATTGTTATTATAATACTTAAATATCCTAAATGAATCAATAAATATGAGCAGTAAACGTTTGAAAAACCAAACATTAAGGTTTTATAATAATAGTAAGATAATAAAGCAAAGTACGAAGGCAGAATTCTCTCGACATGATCATAATGCTTGTTGTAGTTTCATGAGCACACAGATATCAAAACTGATTTTATTTGAATTCTAATTTTCCGTACAACAAAAAATCTTGAGGTATATATTTAAAAAAAAATTATTTTAGAAAAAGAATATTACAGCGACTTATAGCTTGAATTGAAGAATGTAAATTAATTTTACCAGCCCAAACGAAGGTACTTAGTCTGGAACTAACCGTAACTGACTTAATATAGGAAAAAGGTGTTTTTGTTCTGACAAGTTCGTTATCAACCTACTCTAAGGTTAAGATGATGAAATAACACAGGCACAAAAAAAAAGCTTTCGTTTCCACCGACCAGACCACCAATTTTTTATTATTTTGAGGTCGCTGATTTCGAATCCGAGATCTCTTTGTCCATATGAGATCGTGTTCAAGGTCATTTCGGATGCAGAATCAGCGATCTAAAAACATATGTACGGTGATCGGAACTATCTGCACTGATTTTTCTCAATTTGACCTTGAAGTATCCATAACCAAGATAGGAAAGATTTGAGCAGCTACACCTGGTAAAGAGTATCTATAACATTTTTCCTCATCTTTTTTCGACCTTGGTACCGTTACAGGACCGAAATGGGAATTTCTGCTAGAAATAGGTAGTAATAAAGACATAAGTGAGAGAAAGACAAAAATTTGGGGCGAAGTGGAACACTCTTGAAAGGGTGCACACCACAAAAATCTTTTATCACAAAATTGTTCTATGAACATATTATATTATGCTTACCCACCATTTATCTAAAGCAAATTTAATTAATTGCAAATTTTTTTTACTTAAAAGCTTTTAAGCTTGTTCATATTTACGAACAAATCAAGACCCTCGGTACTTTTCACAAAGCGAATAATAATTTCAAACCAGGGCGCCTTTAAAAATGCACAACGAAAAAATGTAAACAATCTCGTTCGTATTCATGCTCGGTGTGTGCTACCTGGCTCTTCTCCCTTCTCCGACTCGGCATTTCCCTATAACTAAAAATGGCGAGGGGAGGTAGAAATGAGAGACCGAAACAATCAAACCAGGGCGCATTTAAAAACGCATTATGAAATAATCCGCCACTTTATTGCTTACGCTGTAAAAGCTGTCTGTGAAAATTTCTTGGTGACTATTTCTCTCTCTACAGTTCTTATAGGAATTTACAGAGGTAGTAGCCCTGAGCTGCTTTATCTAATGGGAAATTTTGCTGGGTGTATTTTCGAAAGCTTGCATATGGGTTGGAATTTTGAGAGGGTACTAAAGTGTCTCTTCTTGTTATTATCGATATTCTTTGCACCTGGTCTACACACCTTTTTCATGAAGATAACTCACACATACTTATGCAGCGTTCTAGATTATATAGAATATGGGACATCCACTGTGCATATCAAGGAAGGAATTCGAAAATTAAAAGGTAAAACAACAATTATTAATCACAATATTTTTAAACTGATATTTTTAAAATGAAAGAGTATTTCTGTGTCTTATTTCCTAAAATATAAAAAGTGGCCAGAAATTGATACTGGAGAAGCAGCCAAAATCACACTTACTCAGCCAAATAGAGGCAAGAATGAACATTTCCAATTTACATTCAGATTAGGTCTGTTCATTGACAACCCTGTGGTGCCACACGTTCGGTGTTTTTTTATAAACCCGTGGCACCCTGGGGCGACCTAGTTTTACCCCAATTAAAATCCAGGGTAAACTCAGAGCTAATGACGAATAATATCAGTTTAATTGTTAATAGACGCGGTATTTAAAGTGGAATTAACTCTTGCTGCGGGCACTACATTTAACATTTAGTGGCAAATTATCAAGAAATACTAGTGAAAATTATCAAAAAATAGTGGTTTTGGTGGAAATTCCAGAAATCATTAAAAATGCAAGTATAGGCTCAGCACAAGAGAGATCTGGAGTCGAATTTCAATGGTTGGATCATGAGTTTGACAAAGATGAAACTGTTATGAAAGTGCATCCGAAAGAAAGAGAGAAAAAACTATTTGCCAAACTCCTTGGCCTATTGCCAATTGAAAAACGTTTCTATCTAGTAATCATTGACTGAATTCATCTTGCCCGTATTTCTTGAGATTACAACGACCATTAACTCTCGCACTTTGTTAACAAGAATCTACAACAATAGCCTTATCAATCTGACACTAAAATTCTACAATTTACTACCGTAAATAATTCTGACTTTGAAAAGTGGAAATCATATGAGGAAAAATAAAACATAGCTAACAAATTCATTTTCAACTTTAAAAAAAAACATGAAAGTTGTACTTATTGAACACATTTAACTGAAATTATTTCAAGTGTGTTATAATAACAAGTTTCTGAAATAGACGAATCAAGTTACTTGGCGCGCCACGTCATTAACTCATGTTTATGAAGATGTTAAAATTTAATAGTGAATTCGAAATCAGAGGTCTTGAAAACTTCTTTTTCTTTAAAATGTTCTGAAGCTCATAAATGTTTACGCTTTATTTGAACTGCAATCTCTAATTTCAAAATTTCGGTAACAAGTTCAAAATCAGCTATCCTAAATATTCATTACCATGGAAATCTTTTACTTTGTAATCTAAACGTACTTTTATTGTTTGAGCCATAAACTGCAATTTTCCTTTCCTTTAAAAAAATATAAGATTGTTTCTACAAACTTTTAAACTGTTTTGATTGAATTTCTTTGCGAGAATATTGTTCGTTATATATATATAACTTATATATAAAAATTCCTTTAATTAGTCTCATAAAGACGTTTTGGTTTTATGCGATAAATAACGTATTTTCTCCTTAATTTCCAAATTTAAAAATAAAAATCAAGTCAAAAGATTGATTAAAGAAAATATGGTGGAAAAAAATGATTGGGAAATACATATTTATCCAGATTTTTCATATAGACATAAAAAATTGATATGTAGGGTGGAAAGAAAGGAGTGATCAAAAACAAAAAACAAAAATTTCGTGTAAATTGATTTGTATCTCTCTTGCAAATTTTGATAACTTATGCATTTGTTAAACATGAAATAATGAACATTTTCCTTAGTTTTTATCAATTTAAATACTTGAGCGGCACTAACGGATTTGCTTCGTCGTCTAGTGGATATAAACATAGAAAAATTAACTTCGATGAAATAAACAATGCTATCTCTACTGGAGAGAGTACTGAAGAGATCTATTTATTTATTCATAGTTTTTTTTTTTAAATATATTTTTTGGGTTTTTTTTTCGTTTTCTCACAAATCTAATTGAAATGAGGCTCGGATCGTTTTAAAAAACACTTTAGAACCTTTGTTGTTCATTGCATTACGCTAGAAAGACTTTGTTACATATTTAAATATTTGTTAAGCTACAAAATGTCTATAGACGAACAGTGTGGATAGTAGGTAATATGTACTTTCAGAATTACTTCTAGTAGACACCTAATAGATAGATATAATAGTTACTTGATTACTTACATTGGTCTTTAAAAATAGGGAACGGAGAAGGCCAAATTTCAGATTGAGTGGTTTTTCTTTCGTTTTTTTATTTTTATTCTTTCCTATCGGACATGGTGTAGCCGGGTCGCAATACTTAAATGCCGACGACAGGTTGAAGTCAAACGTCTCATAGTTGTACGAACACAAATTGTCTAACACTTATAAAAATTTTGTACCATAAACGTTATTTCAAAATTACACAACTCTGTTGAATACTTTCACATCACATACTAGGATACGGAGGTCTAAGGGAACACAGAATACATCTTACAAACGAAGGGAAGAAACAATAAAACTTAGTAAGGAAGACTTTGGTATCTCTAACAAACTAATTTTTGGGACATTTGGACGATGATGTCTGGGGGTTGCTTATGCTTTTTCATCTCGCCTACACTTCCAGGTTGTTGCGATTTAAAATTGTTTCCTCTTATACAAAATGAAATACCCTGCAGTCCTGCAATTATCACAGATATTTGATAAGAGTTTGAAGGCAACTACAGTGCTTATTCTTCGTGCTTCCCTCAGTGCAGACATCACTGTGACTCTAAATTAATTAGAAAAAAATAAAAAATTAACTGTATCCGACGAGGAAATACTTTGGAATTTACTTTTTCTGCTGCTGGTGCACAATTTTACGGAAACCCAATATATGTGAGGTAATCAGTTGTTTTTATTACACGGGTTAGTAAGACAAAGACGGAAGAATTGGCACGGATTTTTTAAACACCAAATTACTAATAATCAATAACTTGTCTTAGCGAAAATGAATTTCAATCAAATTATTCTAGCTTCAAGCTTTCTTTGGAAATCCTAAATTTTCTTTAACAAAAATGAGATATTAAAAACTTAATTAGGCTCTTCTAAATATCCTAAAACTAAGAATTTGTCCTATTCAAAATATTAGAAGCATTGTCCCTCTTGGGGATAAAAAAAAATTTGCTAAGTTATTACGAAAATTCGCCTGAATAAAAGGCAGAAATTAAGTACAGGAAATGACGAATTTTGAAAAAAAGGTATTCAAACAGGGTACAGACTCTTAACAAAAGCTGTTAAATTTACAAGATTTACCGCAAAAATGTTCTTCATTCCAAATTTTATATTACAATCTAATTGTAAGATCCTCCGGAGGAAAATGTTCGTTGATGTGTGGGTCGCATGGCATCACTATTCTAAGGGGAATTTTTTTTATTATTACATTATATTAAAGCTTGAATATTGGCGACATAAGTATTAAATACATTTAAGCCATACTTTATTTTACGTCAAGTTTTAAAAACTATCTTTGTTTTCCAAAATATTTCCTTGCACGTGTGCAATTATGTAATGATCAAGCAGAAGCAACCCCTTGGAAAATAATAAAATAAAATAAAAATTAAAAAAAATCTTCGAAAGGCCACGGATGGCTCCATACAAAAGGAATATGTACGCATTGCATTTGTCTCGTAATATATGTGTATCGTTTCATCATGTGATATGGTAGTAACAATATCTTTCTGGTTTATACTTATTGTTTTTTGAATAGCAAGTTTATTGAGCTATTTTGAATCTCCTTAGTGGTTTTTTTCGATTAAGCTTTTTTCACTGTTAACTGGAAATGGAACATGCGAAATCAGAATAAACCTTTACGCGGAACCCGAATCATCTGCCGTTGTCGTTGCCGAATCAGATGCTGCTTCTGTTGTGTTTTCTATTGAATCAGATGGTGCGGACGACTGTTCTATGTTTTCTGCTGCCGATGATGTTTCGGTAGTAGTCGTTGCCTTTTCCGATTCAAATGATTGTGTAGAAATTGTTGTTCCTGATGATGCGTCTTTTGCAGCGGGTTCAGGCGGTGCCACAGTTGGCGTTGGCGTTATAGTGTTTTCTGCAAATGTTTGTTCGGGTGCTAGATTTATATCAAAATCTGTGGCAAATTCTTGGCTATCTTCGTCATCGAAACAATTGAATATTGACTCAGATTCAGGAATGTTGGAATTCGAATTTGTGCAATTTGGTACGCTAAAAGGATCCCCAGGAGGCACTACACATGAAGATGAATTAGCAAAAGCTTGGAAACTATAAAGTAAAAAAAAAGAATAAATACAATCGATTGAATATGAATAAGAAGCTAAAAATATATTATCTGGCACACCTGTCTTGAGGTTCTGGTGAATCACCAAAGGGTCCATTTCTATTAATCATATTTTCTAAGTCAGTCGATACTCTTATTAATTCATCCATGTCTGCCAACTCTAAAGACGACCAATTCGCCTCCAAATCGTTTATTGATGGTTCACTTTTTGAAAGGAAATTTCTTATCAACTTTAAAGAAATAAAAAAATTAAGTTTAAAACACTTACAACACACCCTCTCCTTGCCAAGCTCTATTTCCAAAATCTCGCATGTCGTCATCCAAAGCCATGATTTGTTTCGTACCATATTCGTCGTTCTCATAAACATTGCAGTCCGCCAACATTTTGTTCTGAATCTGAAGCTGCATCTTTAGTTCCCCATCTACAGGATTTGTTATTTTTTTCCATTTCTCTAAATCTTCTGGAGATAAAGTTGCTTCTAATAAGGCACCTAGTACATTTGATTCTGACATGCTTGACAGGATTTTGTCAAATATATTTATGAGGTGTCCCATATAGCCAAGACGCCTGGGTGGCCTCGTGCTACTAAAAAAAATAATTTAAATTAATGATAAAGACGAGCCTATTGTGGTTCAGTTATTTCAAAACTTCATTTGTATTGTTTCTGACTAATGCTGGCAAACAACTATAGAGCTCGGTATAAAATAACAGACAAGAACGAAATATACACTAAAATTTGGTTAAAAAATATAGGTATGTAAACTATTGCAAATCGTCAAATGTCTGAAAACGGCGAAATATAAAACATATAATTAGATTGATTCTAGATATAAAATCGTTTAAACTTGAGATAGCTTATAGTCCGCAGTCCATCGCCCTTTTTTTGTGTTGATTACTAACAGGCTAAATTTTCGTGAGCAGCTTCCTTTCGCCGAGACGCCCAACTTTTTTATCTGCGAAAATTCTCGAAAGTGGTAGCTAACAAATTGCGGAGGCATCAAACATGTTGATCTGGTGGATGTAAAAATTTTAATACTAACAGTTATTTTTATAGTTGAATCTAGAGATAATGTGATAACAAACCTTTGTCCTACAAAACCGATGGTTTGACGGCGGTAGTCCCCCACCCTCAAATGTCCAGTCCTACGAGCGGAAGTTGTAATAAAAAAAAAATTTACGTTAATTTGACAACTTCCGCTCGTAGGACTGGACAAACATACCGCTAAATTTGTAGGACAAGGTTGTTATTTAATTTAAAATACATTCATTAAGCGATACCAAAAAATTCAGGTGGTTAGTAGTCAGTTTGGACTACTCTTCATTTCGACATGTTGAGGGTGGGGGACTACCGTCGTCAAACCATCGGTTTTGTAGGACAAACCTTTTGTCGTGTTTGTTATCACATTATCTCTAGATTCAACTATAAAAATAACTGTTAGTATTAAAATTTTTACATTCACCAGATCGACATGTTTGACGCCTCCGCAATTTGTTAGCTACCACTTTCGAGAATTTTCGCTGATAGAAAAGTTGGGCGTCTCGGCGAAAGGAAGCTGCTCACGAAAATTTAGCCTGTTAGTAATCAACACAAAAAAAGGGCGATGGACTGCGGACTATTAGAATACATTCACAGCAATTGGAATATGGAATTGAATGAATGAATAAGAGTAAGATACTTGCTAATATGAATATACATATTTTGAATTTCATACTTCTTTGATATTCATACTCATTACTCCTTACATTGAGTTAAATATGAGGTTGATTTTGGCACAAAGTTCATTCTTATCCATTAATAAAAAGATGGAACCAACTTTACTTCTCCCCTTTATCATTGAACAAAAAATGAGTACGCTCATATAACTTAAAAAGTAAAAAATTAGTACTTACTGCTCATCTGGGAAATAGTACCAGCAATCGATGAGTTTGGAGATTATATTTGACTGAATTAGTGCCTGTAGAGAGAAATTTTGTTAACGCAGCTATTCACCATGATATTGAGAACTCACAACGGATTGTATCAAAGACGCCCGATTTTGGTCGCCTGGCTGGACTGGGGGATCGAGATGAGAAAAGACAAAAGTGAAAAATTTCTCGACCTCCTTGTGCAGGAAATTATTCCATGTATATTGCTTAAATAGTTTGAGCAGAGTGCTGAAATAGTCTACATTACAAATCCTGTGAGAAGAGAATTATTATTCTTAGTATCTAAATTTGCCAACACAATTCTTACTCCACAATTATGACATCATGACCTAAGGCCGTCAGTTCCGTGAGAAGGTGGCATATCTGCAGTCTAGTATACCCGAAAGGCGGACATAGTTTGCCAGCCGTTGTAACAATTTCTTTCTCCTAAAAAGGCACACTTAAGTTGTTATTTAAAAATGTATACATTACTTACGCAATTGTTTAGGTTTAAGAGTAAATCATGGAAGTCCTTTATTCTAGGTGCTATCACCTCAATCACAGTAGAAATAATTTGTTTGTTGTTCTTTTTCTGGCATATAGCCCTCTGTAAGGCGTTATGGGACGCAGGCTCTTCACTACAAAAAAAAAATCGAATAAAATATTAATAAATGAAATAGCTAATTTTTTGCAATGTTTCATACGATATATAAACTGAATTTTAAGGTTGGAGCCCCGCCAAAAGATATGCTATAGAGCTCCTAGACAAAAAAAAAAAAAAAAAAATATATATACAGGGTCCGCCAAATAACTTTTTTTTTTTTGAAAATGCTATAAAAAAAAACTACTGAATATTTTTTCAAATTTCTTTTTTTATTTCAAATTACAATCCTTCCGGTTAATGATGGAAAATAATTTCATTCAAATGGCTGCCTCGGCTGGCCATGCAGTAGCCTACTCGATCGGTCCAATTTTTAAGTACATTATCGATTGTGTGCAGCTGTATTTCACCAATGGCTTCACGAATATTGTCCTTTAAAGCGTCAATTGTCTCTGGCTTGTCGGCGTAACACTTATCTTTGACGGCACCCCACAAATAATAGTCTAACGGTGTCAAATCGCAGCTCCGAGGTGGCTAAACGACTGCGAGTTTCAAAAACAGGGCGCAAAACATCAAGTGTAGCGTCGGCTGTGTGGCACGTAGCCGATCGTGTAGGCTACTGCATGGCCAGCCGAGGCAGCCATTTGAATGAAATTATTTTCCATCATTAACCGGAAGGATTGTAATTTGAAATAAAAAAATAAATTTGAAAAAATATTCAGTAGTTTTTTTTTTATAGCATTTTCAAAAAAAAAAAGTTATTTGGCGGACCCGTTATATATATATATATATATATATATATATATATATATATATATATAGAGTCTATCTCTCTTCGTTTTCCAGATTACTTAACCAAAAAAGTATATAGCTAAATTATTCTTAACCACTTTGTAAATTAACAATTCAAGACAAATTCAATAATCGAATTAATTAATTACTGTTATTATTAACCCTTTCGGTACGGCATAGTTGGCCGCGGTTATACATTCCCAGTACGAGAAAGTTTTCCACGAGAGTGGTTGCACAGAGCTTTCAATAATTTCAATCGGATTATAGGCGGCGATCGTATCCACAGAACTTTTCGTGAATGCCTACTCTAGACAGCAGTCGTAACCAGAGAATGTTAACATTACTTCTTATGGTGGTATACCCCACTGATTCCGGTTCGTATAGAGAATCTGGTAAACTATCTTTTTAAGGGGAGGTTCTCATCTAGAACGTCAAAAAGTAGGTAAAGTTCGTGATTTTTTTGAAGGCAAATGACAAGACATAGGGAAATGATATTTGGCATTATATTTTATTGTACATTTATCTGTACGAAAAAAATTTTTTATTCAAAAAAAAAAAACAAAATGGCGCCCGTTATTCAACTTCTCCGGAGGTATGTTTTTCGAAAATTGCCCAGCTGCGTACAATTTAGGGGTCGCAGATTGGTCTGAAATCAAATAATGATGACATTATTATAAACTAGAATAAATTTGTCTCAGAAAGAGTGGACGACTTTCAAAAAAAATTTAAAATTGACGGAATGGCGCGATTTTGAAATTTTAAGGCCGTTTTCGGCCGTTTTTTTTCATAGTTTATCACTTACAAAAAGGAGATAATGTTACAATTTTCAAAATGTGCTCCACTCTTTCTATGAAGAAAATTGTTTACTTTAATATGCACGAAACTAGAAGTTGATCGGTTGAACCGTTTTTGAGTTATCTTGTACGCAAATTGTACACAAACATGCCTCCGGAGAAGTTGAATAACGGGCGCCATTTTGTTTTTTTTTTGAATAAAAAAATTTTTTCATACAGATAAATGTACAATAAAAGATAATGCCAAATATCATTTCCCTATGTCTTGTCATTTGCCTTCAAAAAAATCACGAACTTTACCTTTTTTTTTGACGTTCTAGATGAGAACCTCCCCTTAACATGAAAGGTGTTGTTCTACTGTTTGTGACTAGGCAGGAATATCGTTTTTATGGTACCAATATCATTCTAGGAACAAGTGGTAAATGGTTGATTTGTGCATTAGAGAGTAGATATCTATATATTGTCTAGATAGTTTTTTCTGCATTGAATTCCAACAGAGATTTTTCGATAGATAAGTGAATGAATGAGTGTAAATCCAAGTTGGCGCGGCGGAAGAAGGTGAACTTCGACCGCCATCTTGGATTTCAGTTTTGCTCAATTATTTCATAAACGGTTAGTCCTACATGCTAAAACAAATACTACTTTCATAGAGAACTAAATTCTGCCTAATTATTGTCTGAAACTTTTTCGCTCTAAAGGTTATTGTTTTTGTCATTACTTTTTGTATTATAGGATCATTTGTTTACGAGGAATTAAACTAATATCCAAGATGGCAGGTGAAGCACAGTTACTCCCGCACCGTGCCAATTTGGATTTGCACTCAAAAATAATCCCCATTTTTCCCCACTGAAAAATCCCTCTAGGAATTTAATGAAATTTGGATTTCTGTTTCTCGACCTAACGACTGGAATAATAGTAAAATTATAATTTGATTGAGGACTTACTAAACAGTTTCGTCGATTAAGGCAAGTATTACTGAGATCCCTGCCACAACGGTGCTCTCCTTAGCATTTGGCTTAAGCATCACATCTAGAAGTAAGTTCAAAGTCGTTTCGCTTTCGATGGTCTTTAGAAGGGAATTATCCTCAAAGGCCTCATACTCATTCCACGAATCGATTTCATCTTGTTTAAGCAGCCTGCCATGTTTGATCAGTTCGCACAGAAGTTCGGCTATATTATTGTGCTTCTCAGACTCTTCTGGCTGCCCTAGCATGGTAATCAGTCTCTCAACAAGTTGTTGCTCATCGAGCCAATCATATACGTCTTTCTTAAGCTTTAAGTCCTTAAATTCATTTGTAATTTGAAGCAACAAATCCGTAATAACTGGGGTGGCAGAGTGTTTGAAAATCAGGTCTATGAAATCTCCCTGGTCCTTGATAAATTCAACCACTTGCAGGCACATTTTTTGGTGTAAAAACCAGTCCCGGTCGTACGTTTTAAATACAAGCATGCCAAAAGTTTTACAAAAAAATGAGCTCAATAGGGGGTTCAACGGTGGTTCCTGTTCCAGAAATGAGTACAACGTTTTCAGCAGTGCAGGATCTCCTACTATTTTCGCACTGAGGGACGGTAATCCACTGCAAGAAATAATCTTTAGTCAGGTGAAAATTATATTATTTAAATGTTTCTTACAATGTCAAAACATCATAAGCCACATGGGCATGCCTAAATCGTTGAGCTAATGGCAAATCCTCCGGTGGTTCTGTCGTTATTAACTCAATTAAGCGCTTTATTACATCTGGACGAGTTAAGCTGATACGAAAATAGTTAAAAAAAATATGATTACAGAATATGACAAGTCTTTCTTGTACTTACTATTGAACGAGGTTTCGTGACTGTGATTTGCATTCTTGGAGAATATCGTCTTCGTCGAGGAGTTCCTCCAATTTGAGGTCCTGCAAATACTTCAATTTGAGTAACTGAAACATATTCCATTCACATTTCTTACCTCTTTTTGAAGTAAAGCCTCTATATTTTGCGAAGGTGTGTATCCTTTTTCCCAAAACATCGTGTGATGTGTAAATTACTTTGTCTATTATTTACTAACACAGCACTAGAAAAGATAAAAACAAAAGAAAGTTATTGCAAATGCCCAAATTCTAAATATAAAATTTCAAATTTAAATACTTGTGTAACTTCTACATACATGAAGCTATGAAGTGTAGACTTAATACACATAAAATTATAGGCCAGGATTGTAATAATTCCTTGGAATTGACATTTTTCTATTACTTTTCAATTAATAATAGTGGTCATACCCAAATTTCCGTAGATTACTTATTCCCCAAAGTAAATTTACAATTAGCTCCCGTTTTCGAGAAAAATAGAGTTAAAAATTGCAAAAGCCCGTATTTTATCCACTTTTGAAAAATCATTAGGAAATAACGGATCGTAATAGGAACTTGTAACGTAGCTCAAATGAAGATTTGAATCTATAGCTATAATATAAAAATATGAAACGCTGCAAAACATTCCATTGAAAGTAATTTTTTCTATGTATTGATTAGTTTATAGAACAAATAGTGAATAAAGATTTCACCTGGCGAATCGTTACGAAAATCTTGTTCCCCAAGACTAAAGTCTGAAGTTTAGTGCTTTTTCATATCGTTAGATTAAGCTTTAGGCTTTCATTTAAGTCATATTATTTATTTTTTATTACCATTAAAAAATAGCTGAAATACAATTTGTTGTACTTTTTAACTCTATTTTTATGGAAAACATGAGTTAATTTAATTTAACATTTTCGTTTGCGAATTCGTAATCTACAGAAAAAATCCAATAGAAATGAAGCAATACTTATTCGACACCAGTAAAACATACATTTTTTCTGCTCTACATTATTACCACTACATCTAAGAGGAAAAATTCATTGCAAATTGAAATTGAAGTGCTACTGAACAATTACTGATAGTGCGAACTCAATTCCACTCCCATTGGCACAGTGATAATGGGATCTATTTCACTATCACTGAACGATAATTAAATCAGTGGTAGTGGAACTAATTTTCGCTATAACTGAGCTAGTGATAGATAGGGATTTAATTTGCACTATCACAATGGAGCTGATCAGCTAGTGGTAGTGCTAAAACACCCATTTCTGCTCGTAAGTCATTTTTACAAAATGTCTATAATATTAATGTTGGGAGATAATAATGGCCATTTTAGAAACTAATTTTTTTTTTTACTATGTTAATCATTAGTTAACTAATCGTTCTAAAGGCCTTTTTTGGGTTTATTTAATTAAAAACAGATTAGTAGTTATTATACAATTATCGTACCCCATAAAAACTATATCGGGAGGTCCATTGTAAAAATTATCACACCACCTTCTCATTGTTAGAGTACTGTACCCTATTCTATTTCTACTGGATTTTATGTCACCATTTAGTTAGGTTGATGGTAGATAATATATTCAGGTAATTCATTTAAGGGGGGGGTATAGTCAAACATGCATTTTTTGGACCTATTTTTAAGATTTTTTTTTATCGATCTGGTAAAAGTAAGGTAAATGGGCGAAGGCCTACACTAAAGAACAACTTTTTAAGAGTATTCAAAAAAAATTGTTATTAAAAAATATTGAAAATTGAGTTTTTGACATGAATTGTAAGTTGACGCTCCGAAACAAAAATTGATTTGCGGTGAGACACATAACTAATAGCTGGATCATCTAAAACAAAAAAACCAAAAAGATTTTGTTAGTTAATAAGTTTCTTGAGGTAACGCTGTCGAGTTTTTTTATTTATTTCGATTATTGAATTTTTGGTGTGAATTTAAAGTCAAAAAAACGAAAAAAAAGGAAATTTTTTGTTTGGAATTTCTGTTTTTAATCGGGAAAAATTCTATTAAAAAAAAAAGAAAATAGAAAAAAAAAATATCTCGACAGGGTTACCTTGTAAATTGTCTACAGAAAAAGTGTGCACAATTTCAAAAGGATCGGTCAAGTAATTTGCGAGTTACGTGTCTCACCGCAAATCGACTTTTTTCTTTCGGAGCGTCAATTTAAAATTAATGTCAAAAACTCAATTTTTAATATTTTTTAATAAAAATTTTTTTGAATACTCTTAAAAAGGTATTCTTTAGTGTAGGCCTTCGCCCATTTACCTTACTTTTACCAGATCGATAAAAAAAATAATCTTAAAAATGGGTCCAAAAAATGCATGTTTGACTATACCCCCCCCTTAAGTAAAACTCTTTACTAAATTACGTTTTCACAGCTTCTTACACGCTAGGATTCTTATAAGATATGTTCTTTGTAATTCAGCTATAAGAATATTCGTTTGCCCACCCTTTGCGACTCCAGACGAATTGAAGTCTATTTTTCTTTATGTCTGTCTCTTGGTCAACCTTTGCTTCTTTATGAGACGACTACGTAATCTAACTTAAAAACTTCTTGTAAAATTACTGTACTGTACGAATTTTGATACCTGTTCGAGCTGCTTTTTAGAAGGCTGCAGCTCCAAAACTATTTGAGGTACACGCTTGAAATTTTAATATATTATTCTTAAGGGTATATACTATCGAAAAATGCAAAAAAAGTATCACACTATTCGTACCCCTTAAGTTTTTTTTTATTATTATTATTATTATTATTTTCATCATCATTTTATTCTGTTCACTTACTTTCCAAAAATCACTTTTACAATGCAAGTACCCAACGTGGACAGAAAAATTGTTCGCATCATCCTCACTATCCTTTTTCAAATCGCCCTAAAGCCAATATAAGTATTTTAAGTTAGTTTGGGTCTAGTTTTTCTAAAATGTTTTAGCATATTAACATGTTGACTGCCATATCAAGCGCATCTGCAATAGCTGAATAAGCCGCTGAATAAAATTGGGCAGTCAATGTGCAAAAAGATTATTTCAGTAGATTTGCTCTTCATTTTTTTTAATATGGTTAATTTTTTATGTGACTATTCCAGAGAGAATTCTGCCCATAATTTTACTTTATCACTCGGATAAATCATTTTTCAAGGTACATTACTCAACTAAACTTTGCCAAGAGGTTTCAAATTCCTTCGGAATATTATTTGTATGCAAAATGGCGAGCTCTCTTACAATTCTAGCCCTTATTTAAATATCATAAATCTTGAATGCATTAGAATTCCCATCGAAATCACTGCATTGAGCCCGTTTAAATTTTTAAAATGGCATTTATGGTGATCCCATCGTTAGTTAGATGGACTTTCCTATTCCTCAAGTACTCAGCATAATTCTAAAAGCGTCAGTCTAGTTTTGATCGTCACCAAAAATTTACCGAGTTCTTACCAGACTCCAGACTCTTGCGACTGACATATATGCGAAAACCATCGACTTTTCTTCTGTATTGTTTGGGTTGGCGTCCATAATTCGTAATAGAACATTTTGTTCCTGATTATTTGTTTTCTATGCCTTATTTCGCCATTTTTAAAAATTCATTTATTAAAAAAAATTTTTTTAATAAATAAACCTGATTCCATTGTAAAAAGGAGACAAAAGTAATCATTGCATAATGACATTTATTTCAATAAAAGTTCCATTGCAATGGTAAATGGTAATGAAAGGTTCATTAGTAATTAATTGCATTGAAGTAATTGAACCAGCATTACCAATACCGTAATGTTAATGGTAATTAAAAAAAAAAAAAAAAAATCAATTGTTGGTAATGGTAATTGTCGGAGTAATATTATTAGTGATAGGGCAAAATAGTCTAATTTGTCAATCAAAATATATTTGGTATTATGGTAGGTTTCGTAAACATGGGAAAAAACTTCGCGGCAACTTTAAAACTAAAGCAAATTTTTCTGCATATGGGTTTGAAGCTTGAGAGCTTTCTTATTATGGGATCGTCGGCAGTATTGATATATATATGAAACCGTATAACGAGCTGATTTAGAGCTGTGAAGCCCGGTATAACAATTCGTGTTAACAAGCTCAAAAACAGCTATCACTATGACAACTTAGGTATTTCCTTAAAAAGCACTTTTATTGTAAAATAAGTGTTGTAAACTTTTACGTGCACAACAGCATAAAATAAGTCGCTGACCAAGGATCTTGGGTTGCCATAATTGCCAAGCATTGATACGGGACGTTTAGGTGCTGAATAAATAAAAAATGAAATTTGAAGTTGATTTTACTTTGTTAGTTATATCATATTTCTTCTCTCATATAATTATAAAATTGAGCGTAAGTCATTTTAAAATTATAATGATAAATCAAAATTGCTTCAATTGTTTCCACTGACAACCTGTTTCTTGCGTCCGACTACTGAATTGACATTAGGGGAAATATTCTCTACACATTTGCATTGTGCGCTGGAATGGCAAATACCTATTAGATATGATTTCTGATCAATAAACTTTGTATCTGCAAAAAATTTCAGCCATTTCTTTCTTCATTTTCTTTTCTTAGTTTTGGTTGGTATTAATTATCTCTAAATAATCTTTTAAATACACAAAATGGTCTAACAGAATCTCAGGGTTGCCAATATAGATGTTTCTTACTTGTAAATATGCAATAGTATGTTACATTGAATTTTTTTAATGATTGTCACCATTTTTCAATATTAAAGTATTGGGTTGGCTCAAAAGTAATGAGACGCTCTAGAAAACTCTACACATGTCCTTCTTCAAATTAATTGTTTTCGACCATATTTTAGTATGTTGTAGAACATTCTAGGTACTTCTGTTTTGTGGGTATATGCGCTCTCACGATTGAATTAATCAGTTTGAAGAAAAATGGATCTTTATACATATACGAGTATTTATTAGGCCACAGCGCGCGGGCTGCGGCTGATAATATCAACGCTGCATTGGGCGTTGGAAGTACAAGTTATGCCACGGTGTCTCGATGGTTTGAATGTTTTAAATCAGAAACCTTGAAAGTCACCCACGCTCAGGACGACCTCGGGCATTAGATGATGAAGATCTAGTAACTGGCGATGAATCATGGATTCATTACGAGGACGATACACGTCGTGCTTTTTAGCTGCCCCGAGAAGAAACTCAACCAAAGCAAAGTCAAAAGCACCGCTTTAAAGTTCTGCTTTGTTGTTTTTGGGATTCGCAAGGCATACTGTTTTCTGAACTATTACACAATGAAACGTTAAACGCTGACAAATATTCAACTCAGCTCAGCAAACTAGCTGCTGTTATCAAGAAAAAACGACGTAGACGAACCAATGTAGTTATACTACATGATAACGCATGCCCTCACGTTGCATCTGCTATTCACTAACAGCTGGGGTAATTGGGCTGGGAGACGCTCCCTCACCCACCATATTCCCCAGACATCGCCCCATCAGATTATCATTTGTTAAGAGTCCTGAAAAACCATTTGCGGAATAAATATTTTCATGAGTTCTCTGATGTAGAGTCGGAGTTGAACAACTTTTTCGAGTCGCAGACATCAGAGTTCTGGGCGAAAGGCATTCAAACTTTGCCGGATCGTTGGCAAAAGGTTTTGGATGCTCATGGTTATGGAAGAAATACTATGTTGTTGATAATTAAATTTTTTTTATTTTATATTTTAATTTATGATAATGTTTTCGCTATAGATTGTAAGTTACAACTGAAACAAAATTAAATTCCAAAGCCTACTTGAATTCTCATCGCCTCCTTCTTTTAAAATTTAAAAATAAGTTAAGTTAAAAGTTGACATCGTGAGGTCTTATAGTTGAAATGGTTGTCCCAGACTCGTTCGTTGAATTACAGGAGACGCGTGGGAGTATTGTTCAGATTGGGAAGGTAGAGATCTTGAAATCCGGAAAGATTATTGATTTGGAGCAGATAAGTTGCTGGTGGCTCGATGGGCCATGATGGCAATGCTGCTGGCTCGTTGGGCCATCTGTGTGATAGTGGTGGCACGATGGGCCGTCTGGGTCTTCGGTTGTGAGTGGTGCGTCGGGATGAAATAGCAAATCTTGAACTTAATACATCGAAAATTCAAAGGAACGGTGTGTTGGAAAACAAGAAATTCTGACGTCTCCTTGGAAACACGTCGATTTGGCACAGCTAATTGGGGCTAAACTATGCCTTCTTGGTACTACGCAACTTCTGGGTTCCGAAGGTACCTGAGTTGAATCCGGGCTATTTTGCTGAGTGAAAGTGGGAGGTATTGCCGATGTTTTGATTGTAATATGTCCGGTTTCCAGGACAACAGTTGTTGACATTATTGTTTTCCACATGTTAATGGTCGGCTTAAAACAGTTAGCAGAATTGCGGCTGATGTTAGTAGTAGCTGTGTCAATTTGCCCTAGATCCGTGTACGGGCGTTCAGTAAGGACATGAAAGGTAAAGGGAAACCGAAACTGTTTGAAGACGTTCTTTGTCGGGGTCACCAATTTTATGGGAGAAATACTATGTTATTGATAATTAAATTTTTTTCGTTTTTATATTTTAATTTATGATAATGTTTTCGCTGTAGATTGTAAGTTACAACTGAAACAAAATTAAATTCCAAAGCCTACTTGAATTCTCATCGTCTCCTTCTTTTAAAATTTAAAAATGACGCGCCTACTCCCGTCGCCACAATGGTGATTACATTATTGACTGAGCTTCTTGTATCATAATAATAATAAAATGTATAAAACGTAAACCAAGTGTCTCATTACTTTTGTGCCAACCCGATATTAAAGAAATCGATAGCCTGTTTTTTTCGAAAGTATCCACTTTAGTGCTGCTTCCAGAATCAGGCTTTAAACGATTCAAGACTTTTTTTTTATCGCTATTCCAATAAAATTGGATTTCTTTTTGTTTCGTTCATATTTTGTTTTGTCTCTTCTAATAACAACTTTACTTCCAGGATTGTGATGTTTGATTTTTCTAATGACATGTATTTTTTTGTAGCAATAAAAAATGAACACAATAATTTTTATTTGACGGTTTTTATTTTCTTTTTTCTCGTATTTTTCTATACCGTAAGAGCTGAGAGATCCGTGGCGCCCGCCGCCGCACAGTCTTCTAAATCGTCAAAAAGCTGACCAAAATTCGAAATACTGTCAGATATGCTTGAAATTAAGTACACAGGGGTTTTTAGTGTTTCTGATTTCAAATCTCTTCTAAAAATTCAGAAATCCAATATGGCGGTTCAAGAAGATAAAATTTGATCAGATTTCCATAAAAATTGGTATATGGGATTTTTTACGATGATTTGTTTCAGTTCCGATATCAAAAATTCAATATGTCCGAATCAAAAGAAGACAAGAAATTCTTAACTCAATCGAATTGAAATAAAGGTTCATACATTGGTGTTTTGGGGTAATTTATATCAATTCTGATATCAAAGTTGAGAAGTTAAACATTTTGAAACCAATATGGTGGATGGTCCTTCACAAAAATTGATTTCTAGTGGAGTCACTTTACTGAATTCTGATATCAAAATTTTATAGCTAAAAATGATATATGTTAAAATTTCTATAATAATTTAGTAAACTTTAGCAATTTCGGGCCGCCAATATTTTATCCGCCATCTTTAATTTCAAAATGTATATAATATATCTGAAGTCAAGAAATTTAAAACCCTGTGGTATAAAAATTATAATAATCCTGCAAGTTTTTAACTTTTGGTACGCCATATTGGATCCGTCATTTTGAATTTCGAAACTTAAATCATCCTATATTAAGGCCTAATGAATAAGCTGTTCAATGGAAAAAATCGAATGAAAATCAATCACGTATTTCTAGAGCAATAGCAGAGCAAATTGCAATTTCGATACCATTGAATGTGCATACATAGAGATGCAAAGGTGTCTTAAATGTGCATCTGCGCTAGGTTGCTGCAGCTGAATTTTATATCCCATATTCATCACCGTTAAGAGAATACGTTCCCATTGGAATCACCGCGCCGACCCAAGCCTGACGATTTCTAGCAAAGAATATCGATATCAACAAGAAGGGACACTTTAATACCCCCTCAAAATTCCAACACATATGCAAGCTCTTGAAAATACACCCAGCAAAATTTCCCATTAGATGAAGCAGCTCAGTGCTACTACCTCTGTAAATTCCTATAATATAGAGAGAGAAATAGTCACAAAAAAATTCTCACAGACAGCTTTTACAGCGTAAGCTATAAACTGAAGCTTTTTTTTATGAACGCTTTTTTAAAGGCGCCCTGGTTTGATGCATTGAGCTCACCTTGCAATGTTAAGTTATAGGGAAATGCCGAATCGGAGAAGGGAGAAGAGGCAGGTAGCACACACCGAGCATATGGTAAATACGCACGAGATTGTTTACATTTTTCATTGTGCGTTTTTAAAGGTGCCCTGGTTTTAAAGGTATTGTATGCTCCACTCGTTTTGTTAAAAGTACCGGGTGGTCGTGATTTGTTCGGAAATGTGAAGGAGCTTAAAAGCTTTTGAGTAAAAAAGTGTTTTTTTAGAAGCAATTTTGTGAAGTGCACCCTGCAGGAATGTTCCACTTTTCGCCCTAAATTTTTCTCTTTCTCTCACCTTTGCCTTCTTTATTACTCCTATTTCTAGCAAAAATGTCCACTTCGTTCCTGTAACGGTACCAAGGTCGAAAAAAGATAAGAAAAAACGTCACGAGTGTCCCCTCTTGTTCCGAGATACTCTTTGATTTGTAGGCCTAAATATTCAAAAAAAACCGTTTTGCATCAAGGGTTACGCTAAGAGTGGCATCCCACGTAAACTGTTATAAAATTAAACTGTTATTTGGGTGCTGTCAAAAGAGCAACATTGTGCCTAACAAATAAATACTATATGTAAGTATTTTACTCACGTACAGGTGAATGACACAGCTTCGAAGAACTAAGATAAAATTTGAAGATTTACTCGATGACTACTCTGACAACTTAAACAGTAAAAAACATAGTAAAATGTACTATTAGTGAACAAAATTATTACTATTGAAGCATTAGGCTGTATTTAATAAATCTATACATTTATAAATATCGTCTTTTTACTTTTTTAGGGTTCCGTACCTCGAAAGGAAAAAACGGAACGCTTATAGGATCACTTTGTTGTCCGTCCGTCTGTCTGTCTGTCAAGACCCTTTTTCTCAGGAACGCGTGGAGGTATCAAGCTGGAATTTATATCAAATACTCAGGTCTACTGTCCCTTGGAGCTGTTAAAAACTTCTAAGCCAACGCAATCAAAAGATACAGCCGTTTATGCCGCAAATTTCCGCAAATTTTCGACACTCGCAAGGGAATCAAAACCTACAGGGTACTTCCCGTGAACTCAGAATCTTGAAATTTGGTACGAAGCAACGTCTTATAGCACAGATAAAGGAAAAATTGCGAAAACCGTAAATTTTTAGTTACATCATATAATAAAAATATTTTTAATCATTTTAAACTTACTACCCCTTTCCTCATGAACGCGTAGAGGTATTAAATTGAAATTCATATCAAATACTAAGGTCTATAATACCTTTAAGCTGTAACAAAATCAAACTTCTATGTCAACGCAATCAAAAGAAACAGCAATTTAAGCCGCATAGTTTCAAACTCGCAACTACTCGCAAGGGAATCAAAACCTAAAGGGTATTTCCAGTTGACCTAGAATCTTGAAATTTGGAATGAAGCAATGTTTTATAGCACATATAAAGGAAAAATTCCGAAAACCTTAAATTTTTAGTTACATCACATATTTTTTGGGTGAACTTTTACTTATATACCTACAGGTTTGTACGGAACCCTCGGTGCGCGAGTCTGACTCGCACTTGGCCAGCTTTTTAGCGATTTGGAACACTGTGCGCCAGCTGCCTCTCGTAGAGTTTAGGGAGAAAATGGGACAAAAACGGACAAATAGTAATACGGTGACAATCCCAAATATACGGGACGTATGGCAACCCTACTACTGATCAGGGTTTTTCTAACCTCAAAGAAGTATAGAATCAGCGGAGCAGTAAAGCAAATCAGCAACATGTAAAGCAGAGCTGCGGACCAACTTTCAGTTTTCGCTGCCTATCATTATCATACGCGATAATTTAAATCGCAGTTGAAAGCAACTTCATTTTTGTACCGAAGGGCAGAAAACAGCTCTCAGCTGCCCACTGCCAGGCCTTGGCTTCAGAGTCGTCGCTAGAGGTGGAGAATGTGGAGGCAAATTCTTCTGAATCAGTGGACGGCAATGACAGAGCGAAAAGTGCATTACTTGCAGCACTGATCACTAAAAATTATGGGTATCAGAGCTCTAGAACGCGAGAATGTACCCCGCCGCAAGCAAAAGGGTTGCACAATGCACAAAGGTATGATAAAAAAAGAAAAGGGGGCGAAGCACTTCTTTATTTATACTAGGATTTGTGATTTGCGATTGATTGGTGACTTGCATAAATATTGTTTACGAAATTGTTCGGAAGCAACACGCGTTCTCTGAAAAAGTTAAATTCCACCCTAAAAAGGAAACCCAAAGAAATTTGACAGGCACCTTTGGGATGGGTCCAGCGAATAAGAGCGAGCGGAAGTGTAATGTATCAACTTTTGTATTGCTGGCGAACAAGCACAAATTTTCACTACACTTTGTCGCGAGCAAACAGCGGCGAAACTCGAGCAGTTATCAAAACTTTTTGCAAAATTTGTAATGTTGCATTTTGCACCAACTCCTCCGACTGACAAAAACCAACGCTCGGCTCTGGTGGCAGCTGCCTCTCTTTCGCACTTATGCCGGAAGCGGTCAGCAGGCCTTGTCGGCACGGTTGAAAGTCATTGAAACAGGTTGAACCGGCGTTCGGCGCGCTACGGCAGCGTGAATCTAATCTGAATCGTGTCGTGGCCCCCACACACACCCAGCCGGTGGCACCTGACAGAGGACTTACCTTGGAAGGATCACAGATAAAACAAAGCCTTTTGCGAATGGTTCAGCTGCCGAGCAATAGTCAAATGTGTTCCGGCGGAGAGGTGTCCGGCTGTGCCGTCCGTTCCGATATTCCTGCGGGCCGCGACAGAGCTGATTGCGCGGAAAAACAACAAAATAAAAAACAACTTCGGTTGGAAAAACTGCAAGTCCACGAAAGGCACAAATACACAACGGCGGCGAACACAACGTGCGTGTGTGTGGCGCAAAAAAGCGAGCGGCCCAGCGAAACTCCGTCGTCGTCGCTATTCTATCGGTGCGGCGCACACAATGACAATTCCGAACTCACACACACTGCCGTGTTGCTTTTCACTTGATGGGAAAATTCGCACTTTTTTCACAATCATTCACAGCTTTCTGCGTGCGGGATGTTTGCACTTCGTTCGTCGAGCGTGGCTCACGTACTTATCGTCGATTTTTAGTGGAAATTCAAGGCAAAAAAGTCGCTTAATTACGCACTACTCTGCACACATATTTCCGTCGTTCAACGCGTGAAGTAGCCAGATTGACTGACGTCGATTGATGCGCCGCCGAACGATGGGAATTGGAAGTTTTGCGGGTGGTTGTACACGGCGGGAAAATGTCAACAAAACGAAAAATTTTCTTTAATTTTCCTTTTTATTCCTTATTATGTTTTTTAAATAAATATTAACTGCGACAAGTATCTTTCCAGAATAACTTTTGAAATTTTTCAGCCAACATTTACGCTTGGAACTTCTTAAACATTTGTAGTGTTCTGAATGGAGATTATTTAAATATTTGTATAGTTTTATCATAGCTACCAAAAACGTTTACATCAAGAAAGAAACGAATTATTATACAGGGTGTTCAGAGGTCAATACTGCAGGGGGTGAAAGGTCAGACCGAGACAAGCAAAAAATCGTATGGGTGGGGGGGGCATCTTGCACCGTTTGGCAGTTACAGGGTGATTCGTAAATCAGGATTTTGCCTTATATGGGAACCGCTCTTGTATTTTTATCTTTTTTTCTACGCATCGCAGCGGCCCCAAACTGATTTCAAAAAATCACTATTTGGAAGCCCTTTCCAAAAAAGTTTACACCACCCCCCTACCCCCCACCCCTTGGCCACAATCCCCCCTGCAAGTTGGAAAAATTAACTTTTATTTCACGATTTTTCACCTTTCGCCCCACTTTTCTCCGAAATTCATGTTATTAACATACCTACTTTTTATTTTTTTTAAGTTGCCTATCTAATTACCTTTCCAAAAAGGTGCAACATGCCCAGATAGGAAAAGGACACGAAAATTTATTTACAAAAATCCTTTTACAGAATATCATGACAATTCGAATTTTTAAGAAATTATACTTAAGTTAACTAAAAAATACATTTTGTTCGCTTAAAAACTAATTACAATTAAAACGTATGTCCTTCAAAAGCTGTTCAAAATGTTCTCCGCCAGTTTCGATGCATGCAAGTAGCCTTCGTCTTATTTCGCGTTTGAGGTCTATGGTGGCCAGTCTCTCCCGTATTTTCGTGGCTGCAGTCCCAATCCTGGTAACTAATTCTTCTCTGGTGTTGATTTTTCTTGAGTAAACTTCATCTTTCATCATTCCCCATAAGAAAAAGTCCAGTGGAGTAAGGTCCGGTGACCTAGCAGGCCAAGGAATCGGTTCACCTCGTCTAATCCAGCGCTCTGGGTAATGTTCATTCAACCTTGCCCTAACAATGTTCCCAGTATGCGCAGGTACTCCGTCGTGCTGTAAATAAATTGCGCTTCTGGTGGCCAGGGGGATATCCTCCAACAGATCCGGAAGGATATTCTCCAAAAAGTCCGAATATAGCTGACTATTCAGCACTTGGGGAAAGATGAAGGGTCCTATCAACTGGTTGCCGATGATGCCAGCCCAGACATTGACACTAAATCTTTGCTGGAAGGACCAACCCTTGTCCTATGTGGGCTCACATCTGACCAGGTGTGGGGGTTGTGGAAGTTTGTGATGCCATCCCGGGTGAATTGCGATTCATCCGTCCACAGAATTCGGTCTAGAAACCTTCTGTTTTCAATGTCAGACTCGAACAGCCAAGTGCAGAATTGCAATCGTCCTTCGGAATCTCCTTCCCTAGTGCTTGGACCGGGATATGGTGGTATGGATGTAGTCCCTCTCGGTTCATAACGGTCCAAACTCTCCCTGAAGACAATCCTGACTTTCGTGCGACCTGCCTGATGCTTATTACAGGGCTGTTCCTGACGATGTTGAGGATTTGTTGGTCGGGGTCCGCTGAATCGGCCGATTTTCCTGCTCGCGTTTCTGCTCTGGGGGCGGTTACACTTCCGGTTTCTTTTAACCTTCTGAAAGTCCTTGAAAATACCCTTCTGTCGGGTACACGTCGATTCGGGAATCTCCTTTGGTATTGTCGTACGGCCTCACTATCATTTCCGTCTACTAAACCGTACACGTAAATTATATCGGCAGGCTCTTCAACACTGCATTCTGCCATTTTATCTTAATTTTTTCTATTAAACACCCGGTTTTATCGCTTGCTTCTTCAACTATGGTCAATGTCCTTTCAAACTTACCCATTTTTATACCATAATTCATAGGAGGTATTAGAAACGGAGCGTCAGGATACTTAAGAGTCAATACTGGATATAATAAACTAATAACGCTATTTAACGAGATTACATTTATTATTTTATTACTGTTTTGCTGAAATAATAAAAATGTACTACCTCTGTTTCCTAAAGAAACATTTCCGAACTTGCTGTCATAAAAATTGTTTACTTAACGACTTTTTCCATTATGGTGCAATAAAGTAATTAGGTACCAGTGAGGATGTTTTAATTTCAGGACTTTTGCAACCCTTTTCTACCTGGGCATGTTGCACCTTTTTGGAAAGGTAATTAGACAGGCAACTTAAAAAAAATAAAAAGTAGGTATGTTAATAACATGAATTTCGGAGAAAAGTGGGGCGAAAGGTGAAATATCGTGAAATAAAAGTTAATTTTTTCAACTTGCAGGGGGGATTATGGCCAAGGGGTTGGGGATAGGGGGGTGGTGTAAACTTTTTTGGAAAGGGCTTCCAAATAGTGATTTTTTGAAATCAGTTTGGGCCGCTGCGATTCGTAGAAAAAAAGATAAAAATACAAGAGCGGTTCCCATATAAGGCAAAATCCTGATTTACGAATCACCCTGTAACTGCCAAACGGTGCAAGATGCCCCCCCCCACCCATACGATTTTTTGCTTGTCTCGGTCTGACCTTTCACCCCCTGCAGTATTGACCTCCCACCTCTGAACACCCTGTATAATTATGTACAGTGAAGTGCAAAACTGATAAATTATTTCTACATTTTGACTTCTGTCGACTGCTGTAGACGAAAAAAGCTCAGATTTGAGTGCAATAAGATCCACTGAATTCTTCATTTTCAGTATAATTACACTACTTTACAAGATTTGTGTTTCCTTAAGAAATTTACTAAGTATGTTATTACTAGCTGAGGTGAACCCACTTTGCTAGGTTTCTTTTTGGTACATCTGTGCAGTTTTTTTTTCTTTATTTAAGGTAAACCCATTAGTATTTGCCATAATAAGGGGGCTATTAGGTTACAACTTAAAAAAAAAAAATTTTCTCAATAACTTTTTTTTTAAAGAAACAAAACAGATATCGTTTTGAAAGGTTGCACAGATATTTATTTATATGTACTTAAGATATAAAAAAATATTTTTTTCACATTTTTGAGAACGGGTTTTGGATTTTTATTAATTTATTTTTGGTTTTTTGGATTTGACCAATTTTTGAAAAATCCAAAAATGTCCCGACAAATTCTAAAAAAATTCCCACGTGTTCTTTGGCTAATTTAAAGTATTTTATGTTCTATATAATTTTCTTGTAAAGTTGATCGTCTTCGTGTAAAAAAATCGCGAAATTTTTTATTACATTGCTATACATAATGGCCATTTTGCAAAAACTTAAGGGGGGGGGGGGGGGGGGGGGGGGGGGGGGGGTAAGGTTTTCAGCATGAAAAAGAAACACTTTTTTTGCGATTTTTTTTTAGAAATATGGTTTGAGCAAATTTATTGAAATCTTTTGTATATTATTAATTATGATTTCAGCAATACTCAGTAATTTTTTTATGCGAAAATATCGACAGACAAGCCGGTGACTGAACTTTTTCAAAACCACTTTTTAAAAGTCCGTGTACACTGCTATTTGAAAACTACATTACGGATTCATTTCAAACTTGGTACACACTTTCTATATATAAAATACCTCCCCCCAACGTTGAGTTTTAAATTTTTTTTTTACATTAAGGGGGGTTTCCAATTACAAAATGACGAAATTTTTCGTAAAAATTAGCAGTTTTTACTTTAAATGACCACCAAAAATTTATAAATGAAAAAAATAATAATCAGAGAACGTAGGGGGGAGGATTGAATGATACTCTGACTAAATTTTAAAGGTTTTTAATTTCGGATAATTTCCAGCTGAGATACAGTGTACACCGCAAATCGTCTATTTCCAAAGACGTTCTTGGAAAAGCTCCGTTACCGGCTTGTTTGTGGATATTTTCGCATAAAAAATTACTGAGTATTATCGACATCATACTTAATAATGTACAAAAGGTTTCAATAACTTTGCTCAATCCATATTTCAAAAAAAAAATCGGAAAGAAAAGTGTTTTTTTCACGCTGAAACCCTAACCCCCCCCCCCCCCCCCCCCCCTCCCTTAAGCAAAACAGAACTTTAAAAACCATTTTTTGAGAATATCTAGACATTCGACCCCAATATCTGGTAGTTATATGATAATTCAATAGTAGCAACAAGATAATTAACTTTGAAAAGAAAAAAGACCAACAAAAATTCGCAGTTCTTTTAAAAAACCCAGAAAATAATAGGGTTTTTGAAGATTTTATGCAAAACAAATGCCAGATTCTGAAAGAATATCCCCCCCATATATACGATTTTGGAAGAAAATCGCCCCAATTCTATTCGAATCGTACAATTGAACTTGGGTGCACAAAATTCTCGTTTTGTGCATTAAGGGGTTAAGGTCCATGGACAAGGTTAAGGTCAACCAAGAATAGGTCTGTTCGTTGGCAATCCTGTGGCATCCCAGTGCGCCCTATCTGCACTGGTTTTTAAACGTCAAGTGACAGTTCTGTGTTTTTTGAGAAACCTGGGGCGCCCTGGTGCGCCCTGGTGCGCCCTGGTGCGCCCTGGTGCGCCCTGGTGCACCCTGGTTTTACCCCAGATAAAAACTCAGGGTAAATGACGGTTATCAGTTTAATTGTTAACAGATACGGTATTTAAAGTGGAATTAACTCTTGTTGCGGGCACAAGAATTTAATTTGAGCATTTCGATGTCAACATTATGAAAAAGTAGTGGTTTTATTTCATAATTTTTGTATAAAAGGCCAGATGACAGTTCTCCTTTTTAGTACGCTGTTCGCTGGAGTGAAAAGCACTGGGCTGCCCCGTGTTTTTTGACAGTTCTCAGGGCGCACCAGGGCGCACCAGTGCGCCCTGGGGTGCCACAGGTTTTCATGCCAACGAACAGACCTAATGTTTATGGTTGTAATGACATGCCTTGATAACTACAAACAACTTTTGTGTTCAAAGATTTCTGTTAGGGACCTTGGTTTCCGAGTTAAGCGACTAGAGACTTCGTGAAGCGTACTCGGGTCTACAGCAAATGTCTCACACTTCACCCCTCTATATCTCCGCAACTAATCATAGGATGACTTCGGGCGGGGTCCTTTCAAAACGATATCTGTTTTCTTTCTGTAAAAAGAAATGAATGAAAAAAATGTTTTTGTTTTTAAATCGTAACCTAATAGCCCCCTTAAGGACGTTTGTCGAGGTTTTTTTTTGATTTCGTGGATAGCTTAAGACTTTGAATCTTTTTGTGTGAAGTAAAGTTTAGTTTTCTTTTCTATATATGGCAAGGATTACACATTTCGGTTTTTATTAATTTTTATTTCATAAAAAAATCGATTTTGAAATGTCGAAAATGCATTACATAGTAGTGGCCAGGGCATCAGTAGTGGCCACCCCAATTTTTTTGATAAAAAATGGAATAAAACTAGAATGAAAACAAGAAAATGGGCTAGAAAGAAAAAAACAACGCACTGAAAATAAGACAAAAATCAGTCAATACGTTTGGACTTTATCCATTTTAGTCATCTTCTTCAAAACTTCATCTAAACTACCCAGTTGGAAAAATGAGAAGCCTTCTTGAGGAAGTTATTTAGAAGCTTTGAAAATATAAAAGAAAATATGATAAAATTCCAAGGAAGATATAAACTATGTGAATAGAAGGGATGTATAGAAAAATAAATTTCGACTTCGACCGATTATAATTAGAAAAATTGCGCAATTAATTCATTCTGAATTGAGTTTGCAACAAGTGCAGTTTTTTAGATTATATGTAGGATTATTCTTATTTTGTTTTGAATTAATGACAACTGTTTTTGTTAATTTTACATTTTGAAATATATTATATTTTTATAATATAGAATAATCTGTTTATTTTAAACAAGATACTTTTATATTTACAGATTGCCTATTTGCTTCACAAAGACTTTGCAACTGTTTATAATAATTTGTAAACAAAAAATTAATAAAATACTGCAAAATCGTCGTAAAGCATATTCGTCAGAACACTTTTGTAAGCTTTCTGTAGAATAGCTTTAGAAGCCTTCCCAAGAAGTTCGTGGGAAGAATACGACGAAAACCCGAACAGATGCCTTCCTACCAATGACACGGCCATATAAAAAAGATATGATGTGGAGTACGGAGAGGAAGGCTTCTGACCTTCCAAAGAAGGATTCTGCATGCATGGAAAAGGCTTCTTTTTCCAACTGGGTATCTCCAGAGATCTGCCATTCATCGACTGATGAGGAATCGGTTTCTCGCGTTTTGGCTTTGCGCGATTTTTGGCTCTCTGCGATTTTAGCTTCTTTGCTTTTTGCTTTTTTACTTTTTTCATCCTGGTCTCAATGAATAATAATAACCCAGTTGGAAAAAGAAGCCTTTTCCATGCATGCAGAATCCTTCTTTGGAAGGTCAGAAGCCTTCCTCTCCGTACTCCATATCATATCTTTTTTATATGGTCATGTCATTGGTAGGAAGGCATCTGTTCGGGTTTTCGTCGTATTCTTCCCACGAACTTCTTGGGAAGTCTTCTAAAGCTATTCTACAGAAAGCTTACAAAAGTGTTCTGACGAATTTGCTTTACGACGATTTTGCAGTCTTTTATTAATTTTTCTATACATCCCTTCTATTCACATCATTTATATCTTCCTTGGAATTTTATCATATTTTCTTGTATGTTTTCAAAGCTTCTAAATGATTTCCTCAAGAAGGCTTCCATTTTTCCAACCGGGAAGCATTTGTGAACACTGTCAACCATGATCATTCAAATTCGGGAAAAATGTTTAATTTTTCACCTTGTTTCTATCTTTTCAGTTAATTTATTAAGTAACTTTGGAAATTTTAATTTTACAATTTTTCACGCAGTCGGGTTTTTTGTTTTTTTCGATAATATTTTTATTTTAATATTTCTTATTCCAAATTCCATGTAAACGTTACGTAAAGTTGTACATATTTTTGCAAGCTATTTATGAAACCCTTTATTTTGATACCCCCTCGATAGGTTTTGAGAAAAAAAATTTGTTTGAACACATATAATATGGCGCCAAAAATCAGCCGTTTTAATTTTCATAATTATGATATACCCAGTGTCACTCTCACAATTGAGAGGAATCTAACGACGCCTCTCAAGCTAGACTCCATCAAGACGTTTAGACTACAGACCGTGCCAAAAAAATATACATACATACACTTGAAAAACATAACATAATGCCCTAAAATATCGTACAATTATGTTTAAATTGACGCAAATTAAAAATAATTAAACTTTCACGAAATTATCTCTCACGCTAGTAGGGAAATGGCTCGCTTACAGACATCGGAACGTGTTAAAACACCGAAAGAAGGAATCGCGGAATCGAAATATATGGCGTGCTCTTCACACAATAGGTCTGAAAGCTATAGAGCACAGAAGAAGAACTAGAAATGCCCAGAAATACCGCGACTGGACTCTAGCTGGTTGGATATTAGTATATTTATTGTAATTAAGAAAAGTATTTTAATATTAGTACGTTATATGGTCCGATGAGATCAAAATAAACAGGTTCAAGTCAGCTCTTGGTGTTGGATACAGCGACGCTGACGATGAAGTATGGGATTGGATCTATTTTGATTTGGGGGTATGTTATCGAGAATGGTGTCGGTCCCGCATATAGAATTCAAGGTACCATGAAGAAGGAAGACTACCTGACAATTTTACAGACTACCTTACCTCAGTCAATAAGCCTGAAGAAGAAGTTATATTCCTACATGACGAGGACTCCAAACATACAGCCAAAGTAGTGACGGAATGGCTGGGAAGCCAAACATTTTCTATGTTGACGTGGCCGGCGCAAAGTCCAGATATAAGCCCTATTTAAAAATGTATGGGCTTATGTAGAAAGATAATTGGCAGAATATGCAGAACTACCCAAAGGGCTAAATGAATTAAGGAATCGCTTCCGAGATGAATGGAATAAAATTTCTCAAGAAATTATTGATAATTTGCACCAATCGATACCAAATAGACTAAATGAATTAAATAAAAATAAAGGATTATGGATTAATTATTAAAAGACGGAAGATTAATTTATATGTTGAATGGGGTGCAAAACTGATCACATGAGTTCTGCACAATTTAAGTAAATGTCTATTGTCCGTATTAAAAATTATTGAGAGCGCTTTTTACTAATAGTTATACTAAAGGTGAGAAATTCAGTGTATTTTATTTCATTCAAATCAGAGCTTTTATCATGCGTAAGAGTCGACAGAATTAAAACTTTAAAAACATTTTATCAGTTTTGCATTTCATTGTATATAATATATATATATTAAATATTAATTTAGTTTTCATAAAAGCAAATCATTGCCAGGTTCATAAAGTTTCCAAGCAAATACATATTCCAGAAAAATTAGACAAAAAAAGGCCTAACTTCAAAAAAATTCCCGGAAAAATGTTACGTGGGGTCAAAGGTCACCAACAACAGTATTTCGTGAATATATCGTTAACGGTCACTTTTACAGAAAAAATATTAATTATCAAATATGTAGCTTAGGAAATTTCTTACAAAAACAATGATGGCTTTTAGGTACATATAAGACAAATTCTATTGGAAATAATTCGATTTACAGAATACAAGCCCTAAGGGCGAAATCTTTGGAAAAGTTATATAGTAATGAATAATAAAACTTAAATGATGAATGATCACAAACATTATTTTGATTTTAAGGTACATAAGCGTGAAACAGGGATTGCAGTAAAGTATCAAGTATGTATATGTGAATTAAAAAGGAAGCTTTAGGACACATATATTTGAGAAATATGAGAAATAGATTATAACATCTCTGTAATTTAGTAAACGATTTATTTTTTCAACCAACAACTTCATATACAAACTATACAATTTTGGACAGTTTAACTTTATATATCAGTATAATATATTAGCAAAAAGAGCACTTACTACTTGGGAAAATATCCCTTATTTCATTATCTGTCCACATCCTTGCACGGATGTTCATTTACTTCATTTTCTTGGACAAGTCGAGTCCTCCAGGTATGTTTTTGAAGCGCCGTTTACCTAGTCTTAGCTCAAGACTGAAAAATCCCTGATCCGCAATTGAGAACTCACTCATCTTCCGATGAACTACTTTTTTCTTTAATATCAGGATTTTGGGAGTGTCTAGTCTGCATATGTCGCTGTAGATCCCTCCGTCTTGCCAAAATTTTGTGGCATAAATGGCACTTGAAATCCGAGACTCCACTCTGAGTATGAAGTCGAACATGCTTATTGAGGTTGCTGGGGTCACCGAAGGGTCTCAAGCAGTATTTACATTTCAACGGCTTGAAGCCAGTGTGGGTCCTGATGTGTATTTTTAGTCCGTATTTTCTGGAGTATATCTTTCCACAATAAATGCAAAGATGCCCCTGTTTCGAGGAGCCCATGTTACTAACTATGGTCTCTATTTGTGCTGCTGCACTTGCGGATGCGGCCGCAGACATTTCTGGAACGACGGGTTGAAAAGATGGTGGGTAGTAAGTTGGGACAATCGGCTTGAAGGCTGAGTGGCGGTAGTTGTGACCCAGTGGTTTTAGACGACTGTTCTGCTGTCCGATGGGAGTCTCCATTGAAGTGTGGGGGCTGCTGCGGTGGACACCGTAATGGAGTCTTATCCAAAGGGTGTCTATGGACAATTTTGCACATGATAGTGCCAAATGAATTTTTAGGGGATTTGGTGTCTCGAAGGATATACCGCATGTATGGCAAGAGTAGCAGTTATTTCCTGGAAGAGATTATAAAATATATTACATAAATAGAAACATTTTCATATGTCATTTTTTGCGTATTTTTTGGGATATTTTGCAGACTTAAATTAAAAAAACTCACTCTATATTCAAACAAATTTTTTTTAAAACTATGGTATGTTTCTTTTGTGACCCTGTTACTAATTAAGAAAATATTAATAAAAGAGTAATTAACTTTATTGTTCAAAATTCATTCAATAATTACTATAGAGTTCTGATAATTTTTGAATTTGAATTTTTCATTGAGAGGTATTAACATGCAAAGTCCACCACCTGTACTGTGAATTATATAATCTTCTACTTCAATTTGTCGAGCAAATTGTTTAATAGGCTCCATTAAATATAAGGGTTATTAGATCATTGGCTACATTTTTAAAAAATTTGGTTATTCGCTTTTGATCACGATGGAATTTAAGTTTTACTACTCCATATAGTATAGTAATATTGATAAAGTAAATATCGTCTTCATTGATCAATTTTCATGTCTTATTATCTTTCTCTTTTGCTTCCTTTAATAAGGTAAATTAATGTAATATTCTTCATCTAACCACGTTGTTTAATATTAAAATATTTGTTTGTTTATGAATTGATTTATCATTATTATAATTCCAAATTCTAAATATAAATTTCACTAGTCATTCTATAAATTACACTCTACATGGATAATTTTTAAACATTGTGTCAAAATAACTTTTAATTCACGTTAAACTGAACAGGTATTCTTCATAATTTAACATGGTAAATGTTTGATTCAACAAGTATGTATACTCGTTGCTACCACACTGAGCAGAAAACAGAGTAGGAATTATATAAAACTTTCTTATATTAAGAATTTTAAAATACAACATAATTTTGAAGTGATCTCTAAAGTATGTTGGAGGTTATTTTAAGAACAAATTGAGTTTAACCTTCATGGAACAACATTCATTAACTCTCGAAAAAACACTGATTACTCATTAATTTTTCATTATAGTTTTATTAGTCTTTGTGCTAGTTTTCATTAGTTGTTATTTGTGTTTATAAGTGTTTTTCCTTAATGACAGTTTAAAAATTCTTGATTTGAGAGTATCATTTTTCTTTTAGTGGAAATATTAAGTTGCTTTAAAGATATTTACTACCAAAACTATGATCGAATAGCTTTAGTATTAGATGACTAGTTAACTTAACTAATTTCATCATATCAGTTCATTTTTTCTCGTCTATCCAAAACATAACTAAATTATCTCTTGAATTGTAACATCTCATGAGTAACACAACCAAGATTTAAACATTTTTTAATAAATCAGAAATTGGCATGATTTAAAATTACTTTTAAGTAAAAAATTTGATGCACATTTCCAAAAATATTAAAGCTTTATTCTGGTTAGTAAGCTTTTCGTTCAATGCAAAGTGTTCTATTGTTCTGGATAGACCAAAAAAAAAACTCAGATATCGTTTCAATCAGATGTGTAGTTTAACATGTTCGTGGACAAGAATACTATAGTATTCATTTTCGAAATTACATTTAAACTCTAAAGCCGCATTATTGGCATTCAATTTTTAATTTTTAATTTTTAATTAATTATTTAAAACTCGGACAAAATGTGACTAATTAAAATTTGAATATCATAATTATTAAAAATAAATCATCGATTACTTTTCTGCAGTTCGATGTTTACTGTCCGTGAACGTTTTCAGTAACAAGATAGTTTTATAATTTTTAAATAGATTTCTCTGGTCATGCTTACTAGCAAACTTGTGGGATGAAAATAAAAGAACCACGAAATTAGTTATATATATATATACACGTTATTTTTTTGTTATTATGACTGATTTCATAAAAATGAAAATATAGAAATAAGTGATTTAAGTTAATGATAAGCAATAACTTTTAAACTAAAAAATCCATAAAAAAGTTATTGCTTGGGACTACACTGTGAAAAATTGAGTAATGAATCCGATTGCATATTGGTAATTATTCTCAAAAAAAAAAAAGAAAAAACCAATAAGGTCCTACAAGTGTAATAGAAAACCGAGTTTTGCAGTATATTTTATTGAAAGTGATGTAAAATCAATTGGTGATAAATTTTACTACATGCAAGTCAGTAGTTTTTACTACATTATAATAAAATCTACTTCTTTAGCCGTCAAATGAAAAGTGCGTCGTCAAAGTCAATCGCTATTCCATGATTAGGAGCCGTTGCGAATGGGTGTTGCAGGAAAATTTTAAAATGGAAAAAATAATAAATATATAATTTTGTGTTACTCTTACGTTGTTCAGATAACTTAAAAGCAAAACCATATTACCAAGAATTAAGAAACGTTAGTCTCTTACAGTTTGCTATAATCTCAAATCATTTATTATACAAAGGAAACGTTTATAAAACGCGTTACTATGTATTCGAAGATACAAATGTGCAGTATGTATGTAAAATTATTGAGATAATTGTTATTCAATAGTTGGTTAATTTTATTTCAGAGAAATATAAAATACAATGAGGTGTTCATTTGAATTCACAATTAAAATAGAAATTAGATGGATTTTATTGAAAACAAATTGACTGCTTTAAATTTTTATCCATTTTTAGTTCACAGCTTAGCTGACGGTACGTTTGCTTTTAAAGCACAAGTTATTTAAATTATACGCGATGATATTGTTTTTAATAAAGTAATGAATTTATTTGATTTGTGATTAATTACAGTTGTATGAATTTTTAAGCAATTCATCATGTGCTCCTGATTAATATTTATTAAATTCTTGATCAAATTTGCTCGTTCTAGTAAAAATATATAAAAAAAATATGAAAAAGAACTTATAATTAAGTCTTCCTATATGCACATACTAGCTGGGTTACCCGGTTTCACCCGGCGTTGGGTAAATACTTACTAATTAAACACTTCTCAAATGTTCTAGTTTGTTATATCCTAGAAATTGTTTCAACCCGAAAACCCCTTTATGGATCCGCTATCTTGAATTTCCAAATCTTAATAATATTCAAAATAAGTGGCCTTAAAATAATCATTGTACCAATTTTCATTCAAATCCGTTGGTCGCCATATTGGATCCGCCATTTTGAGTTTGGAAATTTTGCTAATATTCGAAATTAGTGGCCTCAGAATAATCATTGTACTAATTTTCCGTAAAATCCATTGAAATCAAGAAATTTGGTCTCATATTGGACTCGCCATCTTGGATTTACAAATTTTGATAATATGTATTCGAAATTTGTAGCTTCAGAATAATCATTGTACCAATTTTCATTAAAATCCGTCGAAATCGAGACATTCTGGACGCCATGTCGGGTCCGCCATCTTGCATTTAGAAATTTTGATAATATACAAAATTACTGGTCTCAAAATAATCACTGTACTAATTTCCATGACAATCCGTTGAAATCGAGAAATTTTGGTCGCCATGTTGGATATGGAAATGTTGACAATATTCGAATTAGTGGCTCCGGAATAATCATTGTATTAATTTTAATTAAAATCCGTTGAAATCGAGACATTCGGTTGCCATATTGGATCCGCCATCTTGGATTTACAACTTTTGATAATATTCGGAACTTGTATCCTCAGAATAATCATTGTACCAATTTTCATTAAAATCTGTTAAAATCGAGACATTCCGGTCGCCATGTTGGATCCGCCATGTTGGATTTGGAAATTTTGCTAATATTCAAAATTAGTGGCCTCAGAATAATCATTGTACCAATTTTCAATAAAATCCGTTGAAATCGAGAAATATTGGTCGCCATATTGGTTCCGCCATTTTGGATTTGTAAATTTTGATAACATTCAAAATCAGTGACCTCAAGATATTCATTGTACTAATTTTCATTAAAATCCGTTGAAATCGAGAAATATTGGTCGCCATATTGGGTCCGCCATCTTGGATTTGGAAATTTTGATAACATTCAAAATCAGTGACCTCAAGATAATCATTGTACTAATTTTCATTAAAATCCGTTGAAATCGAGAAATATGGTCGCCATTTTGGATCCGCCATCTTGGATTTCTAAATTTTGATAATATTCAAAATTAGTGACCTCAATACAATCATTGTACTAATTTTCATTAAAATCCGTTGAAATCAGGAAATCTTGGTCGCCATATTGGATCCGCCATCTTGACTTTCTAAATTTGGACAGTGGATTTGAAATCCTCATTCGGCAAAACCCCTATGTACCAATTTTCATGAAAATCGCTTCAAAATTAAAATTTTCAGCCGCCATCTTGGATCCGCCATTTTGAAATCTCACGTATTATCCGAAAAAAATTAGCCTATATGTTAAGTCGGAATATGTACTACCTTCGGACAAAAAATGAAAAATATCGATGCAAGCGTTTAGGCGTGATTGAGCAACAAACAAACAAACAAACGAACTTTCATTTTTATATAATAATATAGCGATACCTAAGATTTGTCTGAGTGTTTTTTTTTTTGAATCACATGAATAAATAATAATTTCAAAAAAAGTATTTTTATTTCCAATAAATTTATCAACAACAAAAATTAATGGGTAGGGAATTTACTACATGGTAATTAAATATTTTACCTCATACAATTGAATTTACAAATAGTGAATTCAATATACGATAAAATCTACTAACGTGGTATTGAATCTATTAGTTATACACAATTGATTTTATTGCATGGGTAATACCAAAACCCCCGGGAATAATAAATACAAGCCGTGAAGTAGACCTGCTCACTACCACACCTTTAGGGTCATGTAGTCCGATGATTGCACCGAAATAACATTGCTTCTTATGGCGGTATAGCCCATTCATTCCGCTCCACAGGGCGAATCTGCTAAACTATTGCTTTTACGAAAAAGTGATGTTCTACTGACTGTAACTGGGGAGGAATACCGTTCTTATGGTACCAAAATCATTATAGGGGTAAGAACAAAATATTAAAGATATTTGAGCTCAAAAGTTACTCTTACTGCCCATCGAACAAATTACCACGGAAAGTCGTGCCGTCAAGTCGGCCTGCCGCTGCTGTTTTGTTCGGGGAAATGGTTAGAGTTGTTCTTAAGTGCAAAAAACTCTAATATTGTGTTCTTGCCACTATAACGTTTTTTAGATCACTAGAAAGGTATTCCTCCATAGTTATAGTTAGTAGAACATCATTTTCGCGTAAAAGTTATAGTTTAGCAGTTCAGGCGAGTTGAGCGGCATACTTTGGATCATCCGCCATAAGAAGCAATGTTATTTCACGGCGATTCTCGGACTACATCACTACGTATGCATTTTCTACTTCACGGCTTGTGTTTATATGTATTCCCGGGGGTTTTGGTAATACATATAACAACGGTCTAATAACATTTTCTACTATACTTCAGCAGCTACTGCAATAATATTTATTGCAGTGTAATCGGATGAGAATCAATTACAAAAATAATAGATCTTATTGCATTTTTAATTAAATTTATTACACATTTTTCTCAGTATATATAAGTAAGCCCTTATAATCCTTGCTACGTTGTATTTAACACTATAAATAGTAAATTTGCATTCAAATTTAATCCAAATTGAAGGGTATTCACTTAACGCCTGCTGAATCGTGTAAACAAAGTGTGAGTAGTTTTACTCAATTAACCAATATTTCAATGTATAGGCGTGTATCCTCTAAGTAAAACTATTTAATTTATACGCGATTACTTCGGTAAGTGAATCCTTATAAAAGTTTTGTTATAAAAAGCTATTATAAAAATATAATTTTAAACAAATGTATTTTACTAATAAAAGTTAATCCCAGGAAGGAAATGAATAAGGAAAAAAGTGTACCGCAGCCGGTAGGATTCGAACCTACGCTCCCAGAGGGAATCTGATTTCGAGTCAGACGCCTTAACCACTCGGCCACGACTGCTGCATACAACCAATTTGTTAAAGTTGAAATTTAACCAACATACCTCTTATATTTGATGGAGTGAGGAAAGGTATCGTCATGAGTGTCGCAATTTCTTCTGAGAACCAACAGATGATTTCTTCGCCGGCTGCGATCACCTTGCAGATCCGAAGGCGGACGTCTTTTTCTTCGTTTAGCTCCAGAACAGCGTTGTAGCTGTGCACGTCGGGTGATAATTTTATGCTACGCAGCCAGTTCGGCGAAGTTTTCTGGATGGGCCTTAAAAATTCGCCAGGAGATATTTTAACGTCCAGTCGGCTTTCTTGCACGTGTAGCACCATAAGATCCTTAGTGGGTAAAGCGCGGGATAGTGTGTCAGGACATAGCCCTTCAGCAGCAAACACACCCCCACTGTTAATCACTGCCGGTCTATCTGAGCCGCTGTTCGTTGGGAGCAAATTTTCCACTTTTAATTTAACACTAGTCGAACTTCTCTTACTATCCTTTTCGCGAAAACTTGCATTTTGAACACCGACATCACTGGCAGGACTCATGTAAGGATTCGGAATAATCGGGAACATTTCTAATTGGAACTTGCCTAGCCTAGATCTAATAGGAATCTGAGCCGGGTTCTGTCCCCGAATTCCCTTTTATATGGGTCCAGGCACAGGTGATCATTTTCCTATTCGAAGGATGCATGACTGCAAGGACCTTCGGGACTGATGGGCGACAAGTGCATCGGCTCTCACGGGCATCCCAAGTTAGCATAGCTAAAATGCGCGAAAGGCGAAAAATTTGTTCTTGGGGTTCCTAGGGTGCATGGGTGCTGCGGAGGGTGTGCATGGTGTTTCTGGTTAGGGCAAACAAAGCCCGGCCTATTGGCTTCATAATAGAACTTTAATTACGGCGAGATGGTCGCGGAAAGTGGCGAGGGGATTAATAAAGTGGTTGATGTTTGGATTAAGCGATTTCACCAAGGATATTGGCTAGGGGACGGGCCTGCGTCGTGCGGGTCGAGTCTGTTCATGTCACGAGCATGTGTTTCCAGTCACATGGACTTGTCTCGTGCGGTAATGCAAAAATTGAGAAAGGAACCGCTCGTGCCGCCTTAAAATCAGATTGATTCGTTCGGCCTGTACAGGGATGATTGTACAGGTGCTCCTTGTTGAACATTAAAGTACTTGCGCGTGCTTGAAGTAAAAATTGTACAAGCATAGTTTGAAAGCGGGATATGAAAACTACGAGGTATGCAGTGGCAGATTAACAGATAAGCACAACAAGCCTGTGCTTGCGGCCTTATGCTTCCAGGGGACCCTAATTTTCTTTTACTTTACTTTATAAAATTTAAATTACATATTTAATATCATATAAAATATAATAGTACATACATTTTCAGTTTAAGGCTGAAATATCAAGAAGAGCAGTTCGACCTTAAAGATTTTCGTACAGATAATCTTCAACTAACTACGAATGATTTATAAAATAATTCGGGCAGCTATAATCATGGTATTTCACTCAGTATATTCAGGCCCTTTTTCGAAGTATTTAAACTATTTTGTTCAGTAATTTTCAAGCATAAAAAAGTAGTCCAAAATTGGAATATTTTATTATACAGAAAGTTTTATTTTTTGGTGTTGTAAATTGGGCATTTCTTTGAGCGTTAAGCAACATCGTTTTTATGTAGTTATTATTCGATTGCAACTTTAATTCGAAGTAACTTCTTCGACTAATTCCTTGAAACTCAAATTTGGATGATGTTTACTTCATATCGAAATAAATTCTTAGACTCGAGTAATCGTTGTCTTTCAGTTAAGTGTATACCTCTTATCTTTCTTTCAGTTTGATTAAAATTCAAAATTTCGATTTTCATAAAATTTTGGTTATTTTCTCAAATCAAATTTCAATTCGTCATTGGTGGTGTGGGAGGAGACAGACAGATAATTAAGAGGTTTCTACGATTTTCAAAATTTTATTTATACAGGGTGTCCAGGAAGTAATGCGCCAAAATTAAGGGGATGGTAGCTTGGGTCATGAACTACCAGAATATCAAAATATGACTTTAGTGAAAACCTCACCGTTTTCGAGATATTTGGGTTTTTATGAAAAATTAAATTTGATTTAAAATGAACATGGCAATATCTCGTTATTCATGAATAAAATGGGTGATGTTATACCTTTCTGAAATCTGCATTAATTAAGCAATTTTTTGAAATGCTTTCCCATTACTGTTTTGTACATTTTTTTTTCACCAGCGAAGGTCAAAGTAGAGTCAAATAATTTTGAACAGCAAAAAAAAAAATTATTATTTTTTTTCGCGACGGTCTTGGGTTAGTAATAAAAAATGACGTACTTACCAGGTAGGGCAACTTATCTAGAATATTTTAGCAAAAAACAAAAAATGAGAACATGTCTTTTTATGTGCACCAACTAGTCAATAATCTAACAAAAGGTAGTGAAAATTAAATTTTTCATGAAAACCCAAATATCTCGAAAACGGTGAGGTTTTCACTAAGGTCATATTTTGATATTCTGGTAGGTCATGACCCAAGCTACCATCCCCTTAATTTTGGCGCACTACTTCCTGGACACCCTGTATAAATATGTGCAATAAAGAATACTGTTCTATATCTTTCAATGTATTAATTAAGAAAGATTTAAAAATCATTGTTGTCTGTATAGATTTTTTTTTACAGTTTTTACCCTCACGTTAGAGACACTTGAATTTTGTAATCCTAACCCTAGATATGTAATCGTGTTCAATACTCCACAAAGGTTAACCATTCGTCGTTTTAATATTTAATATTTTTAAATATTTTATTCTAAATTATCATTATTAGTAGTATTATTTAAAATTTAAAATAATAAAACTATGAAAATCTTTTTCTGGCCGGTGTTCGTCAAAGCAATGAACAATAGCTATTTGGGATAAAAAAAATAATATAATTTAGTATAACTCGTAAAAGAAAATTATCTTTTACAAGTACTGCGAATAGCTCCTCAAATTCAAAAACAAAACAAAAAAACTGAAAGGGAAATGTTAAACCGATTAAAACCCAAAAATCAAGAAACTGATAATCAAATTTCGCTAGCACATAAAGAAATACCGAAGTCTGATGTCTATTGTTTTTCACTACATATTATTACATTCGTGTATTTTATGAAATATGCATATGTATTTTTTTTTTGATGGGTCAGGAAAACAACATTCTTTTTATTATAAGGAAGATCAAATTAAGAAAATATAAAAGTTTTATTACCTGACTATGGCAAAGCCAAAAGGAAGGGTTATGATTTTAGCATTCTACGTATGTACGCATGCATCTATGTATATATGTGTGTATATATGTATGTATGTATGTTTGTATTTACGTATATTCCACCGTAGCGCCTAAACTACTGAGCCGATTTTGATGAATGAGGTGTCAATCGATTTGTTATTATAGTCGAGATGACATGGGCTACATTTTATATGAACTAAACCAAAATGACGGATGTTATATCCAAAAATTGGGGGTCTCTGAATTTTTTTTTGGTTATGGTACAATGTTGAAGAACGGAAATGTTTAAAATAAAAGAGAAATTTTAAAAAACTGTAACCAGACTATGGAAAAAAATAAATATAATTAAGGAAGGAAAGTCTCAAAACCTGTAACCCGACTAGGGATAAATAACTAAAATAAACTAAAAAATAAGAAACAAGTTCCTTCTGGCAGTTTCACATTAATAACGTTATAATTCAATTCATATGACGTGGTCTTGCGTATTTTTTATCCTTGATTGACGGCATCTCAATTGCTTTTATTTGTCTATCAAATTAGAATGTATGCTTTTTGTAGCTGACAACGCACCTTAGTCGGATTACAGTTTTTTAACCTTTTTTTTTTTTATTGAAATGGTTGTTATTGCTGTGGAAAACACCGCATCCACTAAAATGGATATTGACCGGGATTTCTTATTTAAGCATGGTTTTTGATTATATTCAGTGGCGAAAAATCCAGTTAAAATTAAATTAACGTGACATATAAATATTACGTCGAGAGCATACTCATGCATTTGAATTTCTAACATTTGTTGTTGTTTTTTTATATACCTCACTCACTATTATGAAAATGCGAGTTCAGGCTGATATACTCAGCAGGCATATAGTAGTACCCACTGACATACCATACACAGTTTGACGTTAGCCGAAATAATATTGTATTAGACGATTTTATTTTAAAATCTACTTCCACATCTACTGCTAATAACGAATAATTGTAATCAGTATTATATAATATAGTCTCTGTTTTAGAGATATTTACCAAAAATCGTTTTTGGACCGAAGCTACACTTCGAGAATGTGAAAAACAATTAAAACAATTAAACTAATTATCACTAAGGAGACAAATTTGACTCACCTGTATACTTTAGTTAGTAGGAATTAATTACATAACTACTAAATTCTTCTACATGTGTGTATGCATATAAAAACAAAGATAAAATTTGTATATATAATCCGATTATTACAGCAATCTTAAGGTAGTAAAAATGGTATTTCTAAAATGGAAGGAGGAATACCAGTAGCATACAAAATTGGTACACATGCTCTATATTTATCAGGTTATTTCCTTTTTGTCGTAATAATTTCTCTTTTGGTGTAGATATCAATATTTCGTTACATAAAAGAAATCTTCACCTGTTGCAAAAAGTTCTTAATATCTTTTCTATCGATATTTATTATAAGATGTCTTCAAATAATGTTATATCGTGTAAAGTGATTAAAGCACTACTTAAATAATATTTATTGCAAGATTTCAAAAAATAAACTTATTCATTTTTATAAAAACTACCAGTATTATTTAGAAAGTTTAAATGGTAAAATTCATGGACTACTCACAACCTCACTGCCTAATTATGAGGTATGACTCTTGTATAAGATACCATTTATAAAAGCGCTTTCTGAGTCTATTGACTAAAGCACACTTTATTAAATGCAAAATATCATATCTAAAATCTACTAGGGGTTTTAAAAGGGCTCGAATAGCAAATTTACTCGTTGTTCGGGGATTATGGAAAGGGCATTTTATATTAACTTCTTTCAAAACGCCTAGAACCAGAAACTTCCCCTAAAATGTGATATGCACTTGTAATCGTTCACGATACATCAAGTATGTAGAAGTAAAGCTTGTATTCCCCCTTCCTGGGTGAATCCATTAAACCACTCTGGCCGATGCGGTTTAGCCGGGCACCTGCATTTTGCCGAGGAAAACGACCCTTTGCCCTGCATCCGTGTTAAATCAGTTAAAGAAATCTGCGCTGGGGATTGGTTGGTAGAATGGTGGTGAATGGTGAAAACCACGTGGTGGTTCCCACAAAAGTCGTTTAAGCAAACAACGAAGAGAGCTGGGATGCTGTGAAATGCGCCACCTGGCGGCCGCCTCAAGGGTTGCCACTAGCTGGAGCCGGTCGAATGCCCGCTGATTACGTAAGCCAACTTATACTACTGTGCTGCTAGGGCCGGTGCTGTAATTTGGTACTAAGTCATCGGTTCAAGATAGTCAAGAGATCGCATCAGAATGTGAATGCAGCAAGTGTTTCGCATTTTCCGCCTCTATTTGCTTTGCAGCGGGATGATCGAGATCTATCCTGTGCCAAGGCCTAATTGATCGCAATCCGATTCTTGTGATTGCTTTTTAATGAAACACTTCGGCGTGCAGCGATATCGAAGCAGTGCATCTTCAGGAAAAAAGAAGCGGAGCGCTTCCTATAAATTCGCTCTGACCATGTGTGATCTCTTACACCTGACGATTGCACCTGATGCTCGGATTGCGGTGGAATTGATATCTGCCCCCGGTTGCGCAATCGTGCAGTGTGTCAGAGACTTACGCGTATATTATATGTATTCGTAGTTTTTTTTTTTTAATTTAATCGGTCAAATTGTCGGGCTAATTACTTGGCAATGAAGGCAAAATTAGCTTACTCTAGATATAGAAAACTGACAATTTTGCAAGTGTCGATTATTTGATGATTTTAGGAATCGCGCGAAAATACCATTAATTTGATTGCCATTGTGCTTGGAAAAGTATCTTAAGATTTCCCTCCTGAGTCAAGGAAAATCGATTTCCGTCGAATATTGTGGATATATAAATATACCTGGTCGAGGTGGACCAGAGCCAGTCGCGCAGATTTTACGCTAGTGGATACTCGAGAAGCTTTGGAATTGGATCGACAATTTGCAGGATGAACGTGGTGGGTCCCGCGAGACGCGTATTTTTTTAATCTCCTTTTCGTAATTTGCTCTTTTTGTAGATAATCGTGGTGCTGGCTTATTTAGCACTGGTGACGGCCACAGGATATCCTGCTGGTGGAGGAGGAGGAGGAGGAGGAGGAGGGGGTGGTGGCGGCGGTGGAAAAAGCGGTGGAGGGAGTGGTGGAGCTCCTAGTTCTTCCTATGGAGCACCTCCTGGAGGAGGTGGGGGAGGGGCTGCTGGCGGCGGAGGACGGGGAGGAGGCGGAGGATCCCCAAGTACTTCATACGGCGCTCCACCAGGCGGTGGTGGTCAGGGAGGCGGTGGTTCTGCTCCTGGAGGTTCATATGGAGCTCCTCCAGCTGCTGGGGGTGGTGGTCGAGGAGGAGGAGGAGGAGGAGGGGGTGGTACTCCAAGTGGATCCTACGGAGCACCAACAGGCGGAGGACGTGGCGGCGGTGGAGGAGGTGGCGGAAAAGGCGGCGGCGGCGCTCCAGGCGGATCATATGGTGCACCTCCTACTGGTGGTGGGGGTGGAGGAGGTGGCGGAAGGGGCGGCGGCGCACCAGGCGGATCATATGGTGCTCCACCTGCTGGTGGTGGGGGAGGAGGCGGAGGAGGAGGTAGAGGGGGCGGCGCCCCAGGTGGATCATATAGTGCACCTAGTCCTGGTGGTGGGGGTGGAGGCGGTAACGGGAGAGGCGGCGGCACCCCTGGCGGGTCATATGGTGCTCCTCCTGCTGGTGGGGGCCGTGGCGGTGGCGGCGGAGGAGGAGGCGGAGGTGGTAGAGGTGGTGGTGCCCCAAGTGGATCTTATGGAGCTCCTCAAAATGGTGGAGGGGGCCGTGGAGGTGGAGGATTTGGTGGCACAGGAGGAGGCGGAGGTGGAGGCGGTAGAGGAGGAGGAACCCCCGGCACCTCGTATGGTGCGCCAACAGGTGGTGGAGGTGGCGGTGGATTTGGCGGCACAGGAGGGGGTGGCGGAGGAGGTGGAGGTGGTGGATACTCCTACTCTGGCCCTGCTGGCGGCGGTGGTGGAGGTGGAAACGGTTTCGGTGGCACAGGGGGTGGTGGAGGAGGTGGAGCTCCTGGTGCTGGTAGCGATATTCCTATTATTAGCATTAACGCTGAGGTCAACTTTGATGGAACCTATCAGGTAATTTGATACATTTTGAACCAACACGATTTCCTTTTACCTTTTTTCCAATTATTAGTACGATTATGAAACTGGAAATGGAATCCAAGTCCAGGAGTCAGGCTACGTCAAAAATGCCGGCGCAGGCGAAGACCTTGAAGCCCAAGTGGCTGAAGGCTCATTCTCTTATACAAGTCCGGAAGGGCAAAATTTTCAAGTTAATTATATAGCAGACGAAAATGGTTTCCAGCCACAAGGGGATCATCTTCCCACTCCTCCCCCAATTCCGCCAGCAATCCAAGCGGCTTTGGATAATGGTCCCCATGGCGATGGCGGCGATTCGGGCGGCGGGGGTGGCCCAGGAGGCAATGGTGGACAAGGCTATTTTTACTAAATTGTTATCAGTTTTGCCATAAAAATAAATTGGGCTCAATATGTTTTCCTTTTGAGTTTTTCTTTTCGTTGAGGTTTCGTTCGAAGCAAGTTATGGAAATAATTGCGCAATCCTCCGATTTCCTAGTGAAGTGCTTCACTTACGCAATTTCAATTTGCTTGGATGATTGCAAATTCTTCGTCGTGCTATCTTCACTGATTTATAATTGAAAAAGAAAATTTATGTTATGAAAGTTTTACAAACAAATCTCGGATGGTATAGCACCAGATCTGCAACAAAATGATAGTAAGCCTCTGTGCTTCGTACGCTGTAGAAGTTATAGTTTGCAAAAAGAGGTGCCTGTTTTGTCTTTCATTAAAATAGCGTAGTTTTTAACAAGTTTTAAAAGATGCGATGATTCTTCTACATTCGATTGTAAGTAACTATTTCAATTTAATCGTATCGAATCAGATGAAAAAATACGGTATAAATGGATATAATATTTTGGCTCAACATAAAATACTCAGAGCGATATGAAATTGCATAAAATAGTAGAAATAGTGAAAAATATTAATTAATTAAAAGGTATTGAAAGTCTGCAAATTTAAATTTCGGGAAAAAATTAGTTAACCTTTTAAGGACGGGAGTGGTCGATATATGGACCAGCGATAGGACACATCATATTTGATGTTCAGGGAAAATGTAGTGCGCTAAATATGGGAAAAATAGTGTAAAAATTCTTGGAAGCATCCTTGACCTTGAAAATTGCTATTTCAAAGTCAAAGTATTGTTTGCTATTTCGCCCTGAAGGTTGGCATACCTACCTTTTCTTTCTTTCTAATACCACGAATCGCGAAACTCATCTGCAAGGTGAATTCAAGGTCAAAAATTGATATTTTCACGTTTTTTTCCCGTATTCAGCCCATCAAATTACCTAGAAAAATATTTTCAAACTGTCGCGCCAAATTTTTTACATGCGACTCTCCGTTGCGGACGGGTCTCGTCGATATATCGACCAGCAAGGAGTGGGGGGACTCCACATAAGAAGTTCATTGAATTTATTTATAATATTCATGTCTAATAAAATGTCAATTTTAACGTAATTTTCCCCATCCTTAAAAGGTTAAGAGGCTAATTTTGGAATTTTTGTCTATTTCTTTATCCGTTTAACCGAATATTATGTTACTAATGATCTGATTTTCATTTAATAATACGAGTAGTTTAAGGCTCTGAATTTGTTTTAAAGTTCTGGTAGGTAAGTAGCTGAGCAATTTATTCTTCTTTTTCTTTGTATATAAAACACAAAATCTATATGTGTCTGTTTTTAAATTAACAGTCACTGATGCACCTAATTTTTTTCAATTTATTGGTCTGTTTTCTAACTACGTTGTTTTAGACCATAAGTATAGGATATAAATAGTGGCGGATTAAGATTTTGAAGCCCCAAACAAAGAAGTTTTCTGGCCCTTCAGTTCCTTGAATTAGAAGGCAAAAAATAACACTACATTTATTAAAATCCAAATTATAAAGTTTAATAAATTAAAGAAAGATAAGAAGTACAGTGAAGATACACATATACAATAATATGATGAATAAAGAATTGAACAATTATTTTCTAATTTTTAATTGTTCGCTCGATGTACATCTGTCTCGACGCATATTACTGACATAGAAATAAGTTTATTTTCACCAAAGTTTATCCTCTGAAGTTTGTTCAGTCTTTTTAATTGCGAAAAGGAATTTTCAGTTAGACAATTTGTTCGTTAAACTGTGAAATATTCTAAGGCCTATTTGTATGTTTGGAAAAACATTGTCGTAGAGTAGAATGGGAGATCTTTTTTCTGTAGATTTTTACTTTGAAAAATGTCTTTATTTGACTTTACACCGCTTATGCTGCAAAAATTAAGCTAGATAGATAATATAAAAATTCCAAGAAGATATAAAGTATGCTTATATTTTCTTGTTTACATGCTATGAGCGTGCGCAAAAATGCCTGTTTTTAACGCCTTGTCCAGAGTACATAAATAACCGCAAAAAGTTTGAAAAAATTCAAAGTCAATCAACAAAGCACATTTCAATTTTTTTGAAGTTCGATCGCTTCTAAGTTTGTATTATTAATGTAAATTTTTTGACTCATTGTCAGACTAATACATTTTTATTCGTGAAATAAATTGAAGTGTGATGGCTAAAAAATCAGAGTCACACACTAAATTTTCAGAATTTTAATTTTAAGCGTTCATGTCAAGTTAAAGTGCAAATTGTAATTCAACACATTGCAAAGTATGTACAACTTATTTTATTATAGATTATGTGGAAAACAAAATTATGTAAAAAAAAATTTAAGGCGGTATTCTAGTGTAGAGGCACGAATTTCGGCCGTTTTTTCAAGTTTCGTAAAAAAAGAACAAAATATACTTTTATTATACATTTTGTTCTTATTTGTTTATTGATATTTTAAGAATACATAAAAATTAAATGAAAAAAAAAACCAAAAATTCCAAAAGCTATCGGCTGGCTGGATCCAAAAAAAAGGGGGTGTGACGGCGGTCAAAATTACAACTGTTCTAGTCACCTGAAACAAAAAAATCTAACGGATTCTTAATTAGTAATGTTGTCGCTATGGAATCATCCTCAAAATAGTAAAAAAAAAAATGTTTTTCACAAAATGGCGGCCGGCAAAATTTTTTTTTGCGATTTTTTCAACAGTTTTAAATTTTTTAATTGGCTAAATATAAGCACTTTTTGTCATATCAATTTTTTTTGTAAAGTTGCTCCTTTTCGTGTAAAAAAATCGTGAAGTTTTCTATTACATTGCTGTACAAAATGGCCATCTTGCAGAAACCAAAGCAAAAAAAAAATTTCAAAACCATGGTTTGAGAAAGTGTAGACATTCAGACCGCGATTTCTGGTAGTTATATGATCATTCAATAGCAGCCAGCCAGCAGCAATGAAAAGATAATCGACTTAGAGACGAAAAATGACCAAAAAAAAATCGGCACTTTTTTGAAAAAACCCAAAAAATAATAGGGTTTTTGAAGTTTTTATGCAAAACAAATGCTAGATTCTGAAAGAACAATCGAATCGTATAATTGAACTTGCGTGCACAAAATTTTCGTTTTACGCATTAATGGGTTAATATATATCAGACATTGGGGAAATATATTGTCGTCGCGGTATTGCACGCGCAGCGACTATATATTATACATTGTTATATGCGGTGTTGGTAAATTATTTTGAAAGTTCATTGTGACTGCTTCAAGTTCTGCATTATTTCTAGATTCCTTTGTAAATTTACTTTTTAAAGATTGCAATTTTGAACTCATTAATAAAAGAAGTTTTTTTCTTTCTCTTTTTTCAAAAATTTTTGACTCAATGATTTCTGAATATCTTCATCACTAGATGCAGCTATACTATATTTTCTATAACAAAAATCTCTGCTTTAAATTTATCGCAATTACATGTGTATTTTTTTTTTGGATAACCAAACGAAATATTAAAGTAACTCTCAAAAATTTCGTGAAAAGTTGTATAGCCTATTTGATTCTTATTTTTGGGCTCCTTAAACATTCTTTGAAATTTGGCAACATTTAGTTCCTTAGGTATGTACAATCTGGATTTATCTTTTAAGAAATAATGGGATTTTTTACTTTTAAGATATTTTATGAAATCTATAACTTTACATTTTGTTCCATTATCTGGCTATTTTATTGGTGTGTTTTTCTCTGCCTTAAGGGGGGAACCCAGTTTAGACCGATCGAAAAATCGTCTTTTTTTTTATTGCATGAATCGTTAGTATAACTATTCAAGAATATGTGGTCAAAATTTCAAAGCAAAATTCCCATTAGTTCGAATGCAATGAGCACTTAAGTGACAGCCCGTCGGTTCTGTGAAGAAGCGCACGGTAATTATAACGGAGCGGTCGCCCAGGCCGTTCTTTTCCAGCTACCTGCCTCAATACCGCTGTGCTATTGAATAATAGAAAGAGGAGAGTTTCGGCAGATGTTATTGTTTGGCATTGGGTAGAACGTTCTCGAACGTTTACGATATTTCGACAGAGCGTCGAGTCTGGTTAGTTGAGCTCCGGCTTTCTACATTTTATTTCAAACGCGTTTTTCTCGAAACGACTTTTTTTCGACTTGCGTATATTCTAGCTCAAAAAGTTATTGATCAATCGTTCTGAAATTTGGTGTAGATATTCTTTATTCAATTCCACGAAACATGAACCAAATTCGGGGATTATATTGTTATTAAAAATATATTTTTTTATGCAAGAAAGATGAAAAAATATAGTATAAAAACATGACATTGTGTTCAAACACCTCAAAAACATGCAATTTTCAATTTGTTTGATCAAAATTAGGTTCATATTCTTAGAAAATATGTTTTTAATGAAAAAAAAAAATCCTGATGATTACAGATAAAAATTGCGACGTCAGGGATATACGCAAGCCAAATGCTCGGATGGCAATCGCCCATGGACTGCACGCGGTAATTCCACTATTTCCGGCGGAAATCGTTTGAAAAAATTTTAAAGTATACTTGAAAACATAATTAAAATATCCTACAAGTTTAAACAATTTGTGATTATTCCTTCCTGGTTAAAAAAAATCCTGAAAAACACCAAAATTTCGACCTCATAAACTGGGTTCCCCCCTTAACTTCATTAAGTTCTGTCAAGTTTTTCTTAATAGTTTGTACTTGACGATTAGAAATTCCATGTAACAATAAAAATGTCTTGTAGCAAAAATTGACATCCTGTTCTGTATCACCTACATATGCTCTAACACGATACCCATAAGAATACACATGCCTCAGATTCATCTTCTCGGTTGTGCCAACGTTGAACAGGTATAACACTGATAAATCCACTCATCGACCAATTTACATGGTAACTCATCGAAGCTAGATACTTCAAAAAACTGAATCCCCAGACGATCTCCCTATATTATCAAAATGTTAGGGGTATTAGGACTAAGACTAGGACTCTTTATCAGTCGTCCATAAATAGTAACTTTGACATCATTGCATTAACTGAAACTTGGTTACACCACGGTTTTCTTGATGCAGAGATCTTCGATTCTTCCTACCAGGTATTTCGTAAAGATAGATATACTGATTCGGAGGCCCGAGGAGGAGGAGTTCTTATAGCTTGCAAGAGCCACTTCAACTGCAGCTCGATCTCACTACCCGACATTTCTGCTTCTTCAGACGTTGAGCTAGTTGCTGTTAAAGTAACATTAGCCAGAAATTCTCTATTCATTTTGTGTTGCTACATTCCTCCTGACCTTGTCAATTCTCTTGATATGAATGGAAACAACACATATGAACTTTTAGTTACAAAACTGGACTTCATTAACAATCTAATGAATCCGATTGACGATCTCCTTTTAGTGGGTGATTTCAATTTACCCAATGTACAATGGGTATTTAATTCTGATGACGATTGCTGCCACCCCTTAAACAAAATAAATACTAAAGAGTCCTCATTTCTGGGATCGGTTTTCTCTTTCGGTCTCAGTCAAATGAGTTCCATAAAGAATGACATGGGGAGGCAGCTAGATCTTGTTTTCTCTTCCGACTGTAACAACACAATTGTTGATCACAGTCCGGTCGTTCTATCTAATTTGGACATATTTCACCCGCCTCTTCAAATTGATTACTTTTATAATCCAGAGGACACTAAACACTATATTGATGATAGCGCCTACGCATACAACTTCAAAAAGGCGGATTTTGACGAACTTTCTAGAAGGATGTCCTCCACTGATCTTACTACACTATTGTCCGGTGAAAATATTGACAATGCCTTATCCAAATTCTATTCCCATCTTTTCAATATTTTTGAATCTTGCGTTCCATATGAACGTCGACGTCCCTTAACTTCTTCACCTCCTTGGTTCAGCAGCGATCTTCGCAGTCTTAGAAACAAGAAAACTAAATTGTGGAAGGCATATCTTTTAGAAAGGAATAATGTTTCCTATAATGCATTCGTTGAATGTTACAATAAATTTCAAGACTTATCCAAACAATTATATAATGATTATGTCTGTCAAATGAAGTCTGAAATGTACAGCAATCCAAGGGCATTTTATAAATTTATTAATACCAAAAGGAAGTCGGACAATTATCCAACTAGCTTACAATACGAAGGAATCTCTGATGATAATCCATCTTCAATTTGCGATATGTTTGCCTCATATTTCGAAAAATCGTTCTCCCCCGCTTTCCAACCCAACCCTTATAACTTTTCACACTTAACCTTAAATCCTGTTCCTCTAAATTTTTCCATTTATATTACTCCCCCCGATGTTCTCAAACATATCAATGAGCTTCCCATGGATTTCACGTCGGGTCCAGATGGTATTCCCCCAGCTATCCTTAAATGCTGCTCTAATGAGCTAATGTTACCCTTAACATTACTCTTTCAGAAGTCAGTCAACATCGGAACGTTTCCCATGCTCTGGAAGAATGCCTTTATTATTCCCATCCACAAAAAGGGTAAAAAGAATGAGGTATGTAACTACCGGCCCATAGCGAAGCTTTCATGTATTCCAAAACTTTTTGAGTCAATTATATACTCACAATTGTCAAACATCTGTCGACGCCTTGTCTCTACAAATCAGCACGGTTTTCTTCAGGGTCGTTCTACTTCCACAAACCTTCTTGAATTTGTCCCTTTCGTCATTGAAGGCTTTCAGAAGGGTCTGCAAACCGATTGCATTTATACTGACTTTAGCAAGGCTTTTGACAAACTGTCCCATTCGATTATAATACTCAAACTTGAAAATCTAGGCTTCTCTCCATTGCTTATCAATTGGATACGCTCATACCTGTCCAACAGGACTTATCAGATTACTTTTCGGAATGAAACTTCTAGAAAAATATTTGCCACGTCAGGTGTACCACAGGGTAGTCACCTGGGCCCGCTCTTATTTATTTTGGCTATTGACGACATTACATTTTTGCTCAAGGACTGTAAAATTTTAATTTATGCTGACGACATGAAACTTTTCCGTTATACGAATAATATTAACGACTGCCACACGGTTCAAAGAGATCTGGATACTTTCCAAACTTGGTGTGTTCACAATAATCTAGAATTAAACATTAATAAATGTGAAGTTTTATCTTTTTGTAGAGGCCGCAATCCCCTGAGTTTTGATTATAATCTTTCGAACGTTATTCTTAGACGAGTTCACTCTGCCCGTGACTTAGGCGTTTTCCTGGATTGTAAACTGGATTTTGTTGAACATATAAATAGCATGGTAACAAAAGCCAGTATTACGCTTGGTTTTATTAAAAGATGGTCCCGTGAATTTTCTAACGTCACTGTATACAAACAGCTTTACTCTTCCTTTGTCCGGCCAATTCTTGAATATGCAAGTCAAGTTTGGTCTCCCTATTACCAAGTTCACATAGACAGCATCGAATCTGTCCAACGGAAATTTGTCCGTTTCGCCCTTAGAGAATTGCCATGGAGCAATCCAATCATCCTCCCTCCATACAAGGACCTTTTGAAACTCCTTGACATGCATTCTCTGCAAAAACGTCGAGAAATCGCGGACGTTGTATTTGTACACCAACTTCTAGTTGGTAATATTGATTCACCTTCTCTTAAAGCGAGATTCACGTTCAGAGCGAATGAGCGAAACCTTAGGCATGTCCCGCTTCTACAAACTGATCTGTGTAAAACTAACTATAGCTTCTTTCAACCTATTAACCGCATGAGGTTGAGTGTAAATAAGAATGCCGATTTGTTTGATGTCCGTGTTGGTAAGCATGTATTAAAAAAGAACTTGCTTGTTTGTCATGTCGCTACTAACAACGGACCAAATGATGACAAGTCTTATGCAGCAGATTAATTTCTGTTGCTTTAAAGCTTAGACTAAGCTGATGGTCTGTAATAAAAAAATATGCATTCTGAGCATTAGAGTCATCCAATTGGTTGAAATTGGTAATTATACGTTTTCGTTTTTCAGAAGGAGTTATTTGGAAACACTTGTAGGGGAACACATGTAGTTCTCTCCTGTCTCAAGAGTCCTGTCCTGTACCTGTCCTTTTTGTCTTTTTTACCTTATCAAGCTTATCACTACTTTCCTGTCTACTCCCTGTGACTCAACATATTAATTACTTATTATAATATTATATAACAGAATAATAAAAACTGCACATGCGTTAATAAACGTCAGCTTTACTTTAATAAATGTGACGTCGTTTGTGAAACGTGAACTAAACTGGCGTCACGTAAACAAATGATGACTGTAAACAAAGCACGTAGTGGAGGGGCATTTAGACTCTGATCTGTTTTGTTTGTCAGTGCACAGACCTTGATAGTTATGAGCGGTTAGCTCACATATTTCATCTTTATTTATTAAATGAATATGAGTCTTTTTTCCCAAATGGTATCGTACTTTTGTTCTGTTTGCATTGAGCTACAATATGTCACTAATAACTCGTTTTTGTCCATAAATGGACTACGATCGCTTTTCGCCGTAACCCTTTAACTATTTTAAATCCTTCATCGACGGTTCATTTGATATGATGATAAATGACAAATCATATACTATTTTTTAAAGAAATAGGGGCCCCAGAAAAATGTTTGTTGTGCTTCTCTGTTAATCTGCTACTGAGTATAAAGATTTTCATGGATAATAATTTCGTTTTAGTCTCAAACTTTGGATATTAACCCCTTCCGGTATTATGACGAGTCTAGCTCGTCATCGGTTTTTCATGCCATACCGCACAATGACGAGCTACACTCGTCATGCGACTAAAGTTACTGTTGAATATGATAATTAATTTAGTTTAAAATTTCTAGTGTATTGAATTTGGCAACACTTTTGTTACTTGTGGAAATATCACATATCACTATCACATATTGTTTACCGTTAGTTTAGATTTTTTTAGAATTTTTAGAATTATAAAATGAAACAAGTTTTTTTTAATAAAAACTAAATGGTTATTTCATGCACAGTTTTTTATTATTAAATCGTACCGGAAGGGGTTAAAAATGGCAGGCAGTATAATAAGATAATAAGGTTCTTTATTATGTGGCGTAATTGGAGGCGGAGCTCGGCTCGCTGTCGCCCGACATCGTGGTTCGGCTCATGCTGGGGGGAGAAAAAGAATGGTGTTTGGTGGCCGAGTTTGCGGAGAACACTCTACGCACCAAGCACCAGGAGGCCTCCGTCCTGCGCCCCGCTGTAGAGGGGCTAGCTTGAAGAAAACCCACTGGGTTAGCTTTTTAAGGCCCAGCCCGAAGTAATGTGCTAAACGGTTCCGGGCTGGTGTCCTTGGAGCTAGGGGGTGGGGGTTTTAGCCGGTAGTCCACCCGAAAGGGTGGGAGTCCGGCACATCGTTCGTAAAGGAATCTCCCCCACCTCCACAAAAAAAAAAAAAAAAAAAATGTGGCGTAATTAAGATTCCTAGTAGGAGTTTCGAGAGCTAATCTTTCTAATCTGCTATCAAAATTGGAAAATTCTAAATGGGGCATCCAATATAATGAAGAAAAAATAAATAAAATTAAATTAAGGCGAACTCCGGACGATAGGTCGTTGCAAGCTTGCAATTTTAACAATTTTTTTGCACCTGGAATGTAATATTCTTTGAACTCTGAATTGGTAATTATAAATCTACACGGTTAAAAATTTTGGAGTAAAATTTAATCTTTTGCTTGTATTACAGCAATTTTTCAATCCACTTCGAATTAAAAGTAAATATTCATTGAATATTACTCAAAAATGCAATATTTTTTGTATTGAGAAGTAATCCAAAATATATGTAAAAATATTTTGTAATCTTTTTGAAGTAATTTTCAATATTAATTGGATTAAAATTAGATTAAAAGGTACACGGAGAAAAGTTTAAAGTAAATTTTACCAGGCAAATCTTGTAGTTTTTACTATAGGTGAAGGTTATAATAAAATTTACAATGGTACAATGTAAATAATACTTTGTGCGGTAGTAAAAATAATAATGTCTATTGTAAATTATACTTTGTGCGGTAGTAAAAATAATAATGTCTATTGTAAAAATTATAATAAAATATAATAATATTTAAATGGTGTCTGACTGATCCGCAGTTACAATAGCTCCATAGTACTTTTTATAATAAACTTTTCTCCGTGTAATATTTCAATTCAAACAGATTGAATTTTAAGTTTTTTATGCCAAAATGTGTCACGTTGGCCATGCCGCGTCGGTAACGCATTTCATTCATAGTCAACATGCAATGCGAGTGGAAAGTGAGATTTGTGCAAGCAAAGTTTGGTGACACCCGTATTAGGAAGGTGACCGATAGTTATGTTATATCAAGTGAAGGTACATATATTTAATATGTAATCTTAAATTAATTAATTAATTTTTTTTTTAAAAACTTAACATCATAAAACCTAAATATTCCCTCAAATCCAAAAAAGTAGTTAGTGTTTGAATATTTCCATATTTTTTCTATAAAAACCAAATTATTTTTTTTTTTTTGGAAAAAAATAATATCATAAAACCTAAATATTCCCTGAAATCCAAAAAAAAAAAAATCCTTGTGACTGTATCAATAGATTAATGCATTATAAAATAAAACAATTAGTGTTAATTTATTAAAACCATGGTGCATTGAAGATAAAGTATCGTTAATATTAATTTTTAATACAATAAGTAGGGGAAAGTGGGGGAAACACGAACACCTAAGGGAAAACTTAAATAAAACAGTGGAATTTGATCACAGAATTTCTTTATTTTTTAATTATAAAGTTTACTTATCTGTCTATCGAACTCAGTAATCAATATTTATATTTTTAATAAATTGTGACAATATGAAAAAAAAAAAAACAAAACCCTTAGTGTTCTGCTTTACTCGACATTAGTTGGGTAAACACGAACACCAAGTGGGGTAATTACGTACGAACATTAATAACGACAGTGATCACATTTATAACCCAACGATGTTGACTGTCCGTCAGTACAATTCTCGTCAGCCCATTTTTTACACACGTAGCACATAATCCAGTCTTCAACGGGGGATATATATATTTATCTCTACAAAAAATACAAAAGTAGTCTTCATTTTCCTTTTCGCCTTTTTCTTTTTCTTTCGTATTTTGACCCTAGACTTATACATTCTTGAAATCGTTAAATTTTGGTCGCCATCTTGAATTTCTAAATTTAGATAGCAGATTTGAAATCAGCATTCCGCAAAACCCCTTTGTACAAATTTTCATGAAAATCGCTTCAAATTTAAAATCGTCAGCCGCCATCTTGGATGCGCCATTTTGAAACCCTATGTATTATCCGAAAAAAGTTAGCCTATATGTTAAGTTGGAATATGTACTACCCTCGGGCAATAATAAAAAAAGATGAACGGGGAACCAGCAAAAGGGAGGGGGGTAATGCCGAACGTTCGAGATTGCCCGACATGGAGTGTTCGCCTTTACCCCGCTGGATCGAAAACCGTAAAATGGAAAAAAAAATTTAGATTATATTTCTTTTGCTGATTGCGTCATTGTCATTTAGCTGATTAATATGTGAGTATTCCACTATGTAAAAGTTAAATTACTATTATAGATAGAAATAAAGCAACACCAACTTTAATTTACCAAAAAAATTACATCAAAAACATGCAAAATAATGAAAAATGCATACCTTCACAAGTAATTTGCGCCCGCGTCTCCCGTATTATTGCCTGCCACTGGTGGTGGCGTGATCTCCGAAATGGAGGCAAGTAAAATATGGCTATCTCTCTCTAACATATTAGAATCATTGGATTCGGGATTACCCCACGTTCGCGTTTCCCCCACTCTCCCCTACTAGTTTTAATGGAAAGTGGGATTTATTTATATATCAATAAAAGATTACAATTCAATATTTTTGTATTAAAACAAAGATTAGTATTACCTTCTTCAAACCATAGTGGATTAGAAGTAAAGTATAGGTAATATATATTATTATTACCTTTTAATACAAAAAGTGTTGATTTTTAATGTTCTAGTATTAAAATTAATTTAATACTGAAGAGATTTTATTTTAATACCTGCCATTATTACAGTTTCATTTTAATCCTTTCAAAATATTAAAATCTAATACTTTTTTGGTGTGGACTTATATACAATCCAGAAAATATAGGTTTTTAGTCCAAAATTTTTTACCGTGTAAAAGCTTTTTTTTCAATATTATATATATATTATATATATATTTCAACCTTAATAAGTTTTGGCATAAATCTTAAGAAATAACTTCAAAAACCTAAATTAATTCAAGGAAAGAATTGAGTAGACGTCAAATTGACGGATCTTGGTAGTTCTAGTGTTAAAACTTGCGCTGCTTGCTCATCAGTCTCAATTACTATATGTACAAGTATGTCTAACATCAGAAGAAAAATCATAATATGCTTCTTATAAAAATAATTAGTATAAATATGTTAGAAGGTTAAAACGAGTAATTTTTAATTTATTTTGGAGAAATTATAATATTAGAATCATTCAATTGGTAATTAAAAATATTCACTTGTAATTAAAAAATGTGATAAAGGTTAGAGCTGCCTTTTGCTCGCTTTTACGAAAATATCAACGTTTTTTACGAAAATATCAACGTTTCAAAATTCGATCATAAATCATATAAAAATAGTATCTAAAGAAAATAGTACCTACAAGAAAAGAGATACGCTCAAATATGCTCTATATGTATGCTCTAATAGCAAAACATTCGAGTTACCCTTTAAAAGACCATTTTTGCTTCATTATTTAGGATTTAAAAAAGTATTAGTCAATAAGTATAAAGCCATAGGATTATTATTAAGATTTTTGTCGAACTGATGTGAATTTGTTTTAACTTAAAAATTTAATGAAAAAATATATTCGTATAAAGCTTCCGCCATGCCTTAATGGATGCGCGATGATCGTGCGAAATTCCTTCCAATTTTTAACACTTTCATTTGTCACATTCATCGATCATATGAACTGTTGAAAAACTTGTTTCCACAACATCCTCACCCGAGAAGTAGCACTTTTTTGGGCTAGGTATAAATTCAAGCAAGAAATCTCGAGACTGCAGATCTAAACTGGAAGGTGAAGAAATCCCCAGCTTTCTGTTTGATCAGTGCGATCGAATTAGGCATTTTGGGTGATAATTTTTGAAATAAACAACAACGCGCATTTTACTGCCTAATCTTTTTTCCTCTTCCCAAAAATTTATCGCTTTTTGTGCTTTTGCGATTTTACAAACAAGTCAGGTCACATTACGAGGCTTTGACTTTGATTCGGAGTGCTTCAAATATCGATGATCCATTATTGAATGGCGACGAGCTTTTGGAATTCTTTAGAAGTCCGAATAATTAGCGTAAACAATGGGTAGAGTTTTGATTTCCGATATTTGAAGGTCTCTAATTGAGGAATCGGCCTACAGTAGCGGACCCCCCAACAGTAATTGACCTTTAAGTACTGAGCCTACTTAGACGATAGGCAATTGAACTGATATGAACAATATATTTATCTGCGGACAGGTTTCTTGTTAAAACAAAAACCTATTCTTCGTTCTTTACCCGAATGGAGGCTGCAACTCCTCGGGCGGCATTTGAGGAGCTTACCTGATGGGTAAAAATAGATGAGTCCGTCATAGGCTGCAGCACAACAGGAATATCCACCTATAAAAGAGTGTGATGTAATTTTTTTGATAACATACTTTAAGATCGCCTTGCTGTGCGGAGATTCCCAATTTGTGGTGATAATTTCCGAACAATGAAACTGTTACTTGTAAGCGTGCGTGTCAAAAATTTGAAGTTCTATCTATAACGGCATATGTGATCTTCTAGGTGTTTCTTCTAGCGGCCATTGCTCTGGCCCAGGTATTTGCGAATGAAGATGGCAAGTTGGCGGAACCACCGGCGACAGAACCTGCTGTCGCTGCTTCAGAGGTATAATAAGTGCAGTGGTGTGAATATATGTAAAATTATAATATGAACTCATGATTTAGGCAAGTACAACAAAGAGACCTCCGACCCCCTCTAGGGGTGCCAGAAAATATCAGCCTGGAAATGATAGCGGTAACGAAGTGGGTGGGAAAAAATCAAACGTGAAAAATGGCCATGATGATCGCAGCTACAATTTTGCGTAAGTAATACTAGGTAGAATTTTGATATGAGAATATCTTACGTAATCGGTTACATATTAAGTGGAAGACAACATCTTTATTTTCATTCATTTTGTGAGAGATGTGACATTTTTGATAAGTTAGATCACATAGCAATCAATCACTCAACATATTCAAGATTCTTACTTAAAACATCCCCCTAGTTTAATGAAAATAATCAAAAATAGTTAGATAAGTTTTTTTGGTAGAGTCGATCGACATTTGGCGACGCAGTGCATCAATAATATGATTACAGCGTTTTATTTTGAATGTCAACTGTACAATAAATATGTCACTGCCTATTAGATTCTTAAATAAGGTATTAGAAACAGTGTTTAACTGAAATTCATAGCAATTACTCGAGTAAAAATATCGAAAATTTTTAAGAAGGCCGCAAAACGGCCGCACCAGCTCTGTAATTTAAGGGGGTAGTCCAGTGAAAACGACTGTTTTTTCAACGATTTTTTCTTCATATTAGAAGTCAATTTTTATTAAAACACTTTTTGACATATGATAGTACAACTATTAAAACACACAAAAAAAAATTTTTTTTTTGTTTTCGATGAGTCATCCCGACAAAATGGCCGCTTAAAAAAAAAAATTTTTTTGTTGGCGGACGTCGAATCTCTGCAACGGTTCATTTGAAACAAAAAATTCAAACGAGGATTTAATCTGTAGAACATTGGCTATCGTCGGAACTAGAATTATTAATTTTCAATAAAAAATAACAAAATGGCGGCATTTCGAATTTTTCGGGTGTTTTTCGGGTGCTTAATTTGTTTATAACTTTGGAAATAAACAATGGATTTTAATAATTCTAGTTCCGACGATAGATACACAATCAAGAAATATACAGCTAAATTTTTAGATCAATCGGAGCAAAAGACTCTGAGATCTGACGTCCGCCGAGTCAAAACATGCTGTTTTCAGAAAAACGCGTTTAAAGTTTTTTATGCGGAAAAAAGCTAAAAAAATTAATTTTACCTTAGTCAGCGATGCCTGCTCCATACATAACGCGATGCCTCCTAAATACATAACTAACCTTAAATACAAAGCAGAAGGACCTAGACCGTTATAAACCGAAAAAAATGAGCGAAGCAAACAGAAATACAAGAGTCCTTCTTGCTCCGAAACACGCCAGGGGACCTTCAAGCGCTCGGATTACACGTCTCTCAAAAACTCTCTGTATCTTTAAAACTATTCAATATTTTGCTTAGATATTTTAAGGGAGTATTTTCTAGGTGTAGTAGAGTAGATTTAAGCAAAAAAACAAAAAACGAAAAAAAATTTTTTTTTCACTGGACTACCCCCTTAAATGTTTTGACGTGCGGTCGTATTTGTTTGACAAATGGACCCTGTGCGGCCGTTAAAATTTTGTAACAAATTATTTCTACGCCATGCGGACGTCGTGAGAGTGTTTCATATTTGTCAAAAACATTACGGGTTGCGTGTGGCCGTGGTGTTATTTTATTCGGGTAAAGAACACTGATCTTACCGGGAATAATTTTTAGTTCTACAGGATAATGTGTCGTGTGGTGATAATATCGAAAAGTATGAATGTCATCAAATTCAAATTAAACCATCGAAATGCAAAAATTTAAAATAAACGATTTTGTGTTTCGGTCTGTCTGTGTAGACGAAATACATATATATACTTCTTTTAAGCACATTATCAATATATACTTCACTTAACACTATACCAAGATGTAATGATTTGCTTAATTTTTTTTTTTTTTTTGTATATAAAAATTATTCGGCAGCAGTGCTCTAAATAGTGGTCACACATTATTCGAATACTTCTTTATAGCAAAGGTATTCAGATATCTGAAAACCTTTATTAATTTCCAAGTGGAAAATAGTGTGAAATATTTGTTATTATTATTTAATTTGGCTAAAGCTTCCAAAACTAACAAAATTCGATGCAACTTTGTAGAGACATTCGATATTTTATTTTGAGCTTTTTTGCGAATTTACTTACAACAAAGATTCGGCAATTATTTAAAAGGAATTTCATGTGACTATACAGAAAATATTATATGTAATCAGTTGTTTTAAATATTTCATAAAGTACGTGTGTATATGTGTTTTTAAAGTATTTTAACATAATTAAGTACAAAATATTGAAAAACTAAGTCGTTAAAATGGTCCCCATCTTTTCTTTTAATTTTCTCTTTTTTTTATACCTTCATCAAGACGCCTTAATTTAATCAGTCTTTAGTTGAAAATTCTTACTCAAATAATGTCAATTACACGTAATTAACAAAAAAACTACAAGTGGATTTAATAGTTATATTATGCACTTCGAAATGAATCAAATTTGAGAATTTAAATCTTTGGTATCGCCATCGTGGATGATATGTGAGTTGCTCCAATAGTTAGTTCGACTCGTAAAACTAGTTTCATCTATATTAAATGCCTGAACCGATAATAAAATTATTTTTAATCTTCACAAAAACGTTTATTTCAACATTAGTTTTTTGCACTTTTAATTAAACTACTTCATTTATGTTAATCAATTTTTTTATTAAGTTCCTAAATCTTTTGTACATTAATTCTACGACTTTTGTTTTCGAAATGAATTCTTTGACTATTACATAGTACACAAAAAACTGGTAGATATATAGCTAAATATCTTGACTGTTCTTATTAATTTAAAGATATCAATTGTAATCGTCTCCAGTTAGAGAAGCAGGTTTTCCTTACGTTATTCGGCTTATCACAGTACGCACACAATTTTTTCATACTTATGCTAATACTATATACAAATGCATTTTGTGCATGGTATATCTTTTTCTTCAATAATTATGTACACTAAACTCTTTCAGTGTTTATTATGACTAGAATATTAAGTGCCTTTCCCCTAAAGAGAGCACTCTGCTTACTTTTCGAACAGTATCATTTCAAAATTCAGTGACTTTTTATCGGAAAAAACTCATTATGGATTTGAGTTTTTGCTATTTATAGAAAGCGTAAAAACGACGTATTTACCAAAATGTAGCCGCCAGTATAGCATTTATATTTGACATTTAAAGCATTTAAATTCTAAGGGAAATATTGGTAAATACAACAAAAATCGTAGGTTGAAAATGCGCCAAACAATAAACTTGGTTTTCTTGAATTAGAAAATATAGTTAAAAGTTAATCATTTCTCTATTAACTTAATCTGTGCAAGGCACAACAATATTTCTCATTATGTAAATGTAAATTAACATTTTCTTGGGGTGAGAATAGTGAGGCACGTTTTTCTAATTTTTTTTTGTAATGCAGCTCAAAAACTGCTAGAGTAATCATATTGGAATTTTGTCAATATCGATATGAAGATTAATCGAAGGTTTAGAAAAAAAAATTTTTTTTACAAAATGGCATTCTCTAAAAGTGGAACTATAAATTTAAAAAAGTTAAAAACGCTGATTCCTCATATATAAGGGTTTGAAAAAAATTGAAATCTCTTAAAAACACCCGGGAAATCTTACCTTCATAAAGTTTCGCTCTAAAATGCCGTGTGAATTGTTTTTAATTTAAGAATCTCGTGGCAATTTACCTCATAATTGTTGATGAAGTATGAAAATAGTAAGTTTTGACAACGTTTTACTTCGACAGCAGGTTGTATGAGTAGTTAAAATCGCTATGATTAAACATGTTTAAGAACTTCCAATATTTCCTACATAAGAGCACACAGCTTAAGTTTTTAACCGACTTCAAAAAAAGAAAGAAGTTCTCAATTCGACTGTATTTTCTGTTTTTTGTTTTTTATTTTGTGTGTGTATGTTACGCGATATTTTCGCCGATTGCGAACCGATTTTAATGATTTTTCTTCTTATTGAATAGGTTATATCTCGAGGGTGGTCCCATTTAAATTTGAAGAAAATATTCCACCTCTAAAGGTAGAAAATTAGGGGATGAATCCTGTTTAACTACTAATTAAAAATTGAAAAAAATAAAAACCGACTTCAAAACTTTTGCCTTTATGTACAAACTTAAACTAAAAAGTTCAAAATAATTTCTTTTATTACTTTAAAGAAAAAAGCATTCAAGGACAATATACAAAATTATTGATACTTAAATATATAAAATATCTAATCAGTTATTTTTGAAGTCGGTGACAGCCAAGGCAAGTTTATAAACTGAAATTACTGTGGGTTAAATTTAATGTATTTTCGTACTGATAATTTTATATTTGTACTTTTATAAATTTTTTTCACGATACGCCGAAAGCAAAACAAGAACAAAAAGTGGCATCGAAACGAAGACCAGGTTAAAAATCGATAACATAAGGTGAAGAAACGCAAAAATCGTCGCCGACTTAAAAATCGGACCAGTTAAAGTTAACATAAGGTGAAGAGATCGATCATTACAAAGTTTCAGCAATATTCATTATATATTAACAATTTGTTTTGTTTCAATTGACCAACTTTATTTTTCTGAGTGTATGCTTGGAAATCAAAAACTAGTTTTTTAAGATGCTAGGATAAAATAATTGGTTAAGAATACTATATTATATTATAAATATAATTCGTTAAATACATATATTGTAAAATGAGTCCACGGTATGGCAGGTATTATGCATGCTGCATATTTTTCAGCGGATTATTTCATGAAATTTGAAAACATTTATGTATGCATTTTGAAAATCGCTAAACAAAGATGATTAATTAAATAATTAAATTGAGAATAAGAGTAACTTTTGTTGACAAAAATATTAAAATTTGTTTAAAATTCCAAATATAAAATATGAATTTTGTGTAAATATCTGTTGTCGTACTTATTAGTACTACTACTATTAATACTATTAAATATATGTTACTTAATAATTATACACTCCGCGACAAATGATTGTAGGCAGTCTCAAACACAAAGGTATTTTATGTAATAATGAATTCTAAGAAAATGCATACCCCTTTTCACATAGAACTAGAGGAAGTGGTAATTGTTTTTTGGGGTTTTCCATGCATCTGATGTATTCTTCTTTTTAAATTATTTTTTACTTGAAAAATGCTATGAAAATCTGCGACACTTGATTGTAGGCACAGAAGTTATTGGTGATTTGGAATGAAATAAACTGTATAACTGTTTATCATATTGTATTGAGAAGTGAATAGCTAGCGGACAGAATAAAAATTGGTGGTGGAAAAAGGCTCACACTTGAAAAAATTGGACAAATAAAGGTACTAAAAAAAGAAAGGATATTCAAATATCCTATATCAACAGGCGTGCTGAAGTAGTTGACAACTTCCTTAGGGACTCCGAAAATTATGGGAAAAGACAACCAGGAGGACGAAAAGAGCAAGAACATCATCTGAGCGGCACAGATGCAATTCGCAAGTTGCAACGCATACTGAAAAGCTTACCAGCTCTACAACGTCGCCGTCTGAAAAAAAAACCACAATTAACCCAGAGATACAAATAAAAGAGGCTTGAATTTGCCCGAACTCATATGACGTGGAAAGACGAATGGAGATGCATAATCTTTTCAGATGAAAAACGCATCACATTGAATGGACCCGGCGGATATGCGTCCTACTTTCATGATTTATGAAAGGAGCATAAATTTCTAACCCGTCGTTATAGCAGAGCAGGAGGTGTCTTGGTTTGGGGAGCCATTTCTTACAATGGATAAATCGACCTAATTTTTATTAGTGGAAGACACACATCTAATGATTATACAAAAGTGCTAAGGAATGCCAAGCTCAAAATAATAGAAAATGTGGAAGTACAACATGGGATTTTCCAACATGATAACGCAGCGGTCCGTACAGACAGAGTTGTGAAACAGTAGTTCTAAGATGAAAATGTTGCAGTTTTAGATAGGCCACCAATAACTCCAGATCTGCATATTATAGAAAACCTCTGGAGGTGGCTTACAAGAAAAATATATGGGTCTTGAAAACAATTCCAAAGCATAGAGGAACAATGTCTTGGAATGAGATTCCCTTGGAAATAATAAGAAATTTGTACAATTCTATGCCAAATAGAATTTTCGAAATTATAAGTCAAAATTCTGGTATCACGCATTATTAAGGAAATGAATAAATTATAAAGTAGGTTTAGAAATTCACTTTTCTTTTAATTTTTTTAATGTCTTTTTTTTCAAAACAACTCGAATTGATTCTGAAACAGTATTTAGCACGAAGTGCCTACAATCAAGTGTCGCAAGTTTTTATAGCAATTTTCAGGTAAAAAGTAATTAAAAAAAAAGAACGGATCAGATGCATGGAAAAATCCCACAAAGTAATTTACACTTTCTATTTCTATGTGAAAAGGGGTATGCATTTTCTTAGAATTCATCATTCCTTAAAATACCTGTGTGGTTGTGGCTGCCTACAATCATGTGTCGCGGAGTGTACATTAGCTCTATTATCTTAAAATTTGTTTTTTACTTTATATATATATGGGACGATCCATGTCAAGTGGATCAGAGCTGTGGCCAAAATTGTAGGTGTCCAAAAAAATCAACCGAGGGCTCATTTTAAAGCTTATGACGTCTACTTTCGAATGCCGTGTGCGCCTTTGAAAAATCAAATATGGCGGTTTCAATATGGCGACCGGAAGTGGAATGAAAATTAAAAATTTTTGGAAAAAAGCTTATAGAAAAAAAAATTTGCAAGCTACAAGACCGTATTTCGACTCAAATTGTAGCAAATGAACAGCTCTTTAAGGCTGGTGCAGTTGAATAAGAAAATTCAAGATGGCGGATCCAATATGGCTGTGCAATATCCCACTTTATGGCCTAATTTTTCAAATCCAACCATTTTGCACCAAATCTTGTATACGGGGGTTTTTGGGGTCGCTGACCACGAATATAAGATTATATTTGAAAAATTCAAAATGGCGGATCCAAAATGGCGGACGGTTGTTTTCGAAAATCAACCGATTTGCACCAAATCAGGTATACGGGGGTTTTTGGGGTCGCTGACCACAAATATGAGATTATATTTAAAAAATTCAAAATGGCGGATCCGCCATCTTAATTTTTTTCGAAAATCAACCGATTTGCACCAAATCAGGTATACGGGGGTTTTTGGGGTCGCTGAACACGAATATAAAATCAGATTTGCGAAATTCAAAATAGCAGATCCAATATGGCGGACGGTTATTTCAAATCGAACGGCTTTCAGAAAACCTTTTAGCCATATTATATTCTCATAATGTATTTTGCAAATCTGACTTTATATTCGTGATCAGCGACCCCAAAAACCCCCGTATACCTGATTTGGTGCAAATCGGTTGATTTTCGAAAAAAATTAAGATGGCGGATCCGCCATTTTGAATTTTTCAAATATAATCTCATATTTGTGGTCAGCGACCCCAAAAACCCCCGTATACCTGATTTGGTGCAAATCGGTTGATTTTCGAAAACAACCGTCCGCCATTTTGGATCCGCCATTTTGAATTTTTCAAATATAATCTTATATTCGTGGTCAGCGACCCCAAAAACCCCCGTATACAAGATTTGGTGCAAAATGGTTGGATTTGAAAAATTAGGCCATAAAGTGGGATATTGCACAGCCATATTGGATCCGCCATCTTGAATTTTCTTATTCAACTGCACCAGCCTTAAAGAGCTGTTCATTTGCTACAATTTGAGTCGAAATACGGTCTTGTAGCTTGCAAATTTTTTTTTCTATAAGCTTTTTTCCAAAAATTTTTAATTTTCATTCCACTTCCGGTCGCCATATTGAAACCGCCATATTTGATTTTTCAAAGGCGCACACGGCATTCGAAAGTAGACGTCATAAGCTTTAAAATGAGCCCTCGGTTGATTTTTTTGGACACCTACAATTTTGGCCACAGCTCTGATCCACTTGACATGGATCGTCCCATATATTAGGGTGCTCTTTTTTTCGCGACAATTTTTTTTTTTCAGTCCCACCTCGAAATTTTGTGGCTAATGCCTAAACATACATTCCCTGAAAATTGGAGCCCAAAAAAATAATATTTAGTACTAGACCAAGACGCATAAAGATTTCCCATATAAAATACACGTGAACTTTGATTATTTTTTTTCAAATCTCTACAACTCAGAGGCATTTTATGGCACAATCTTGGGCAATGGTAGGGTTTCTTCAGAATTGAATGCTCTACAAAAGTGTCCAGTGCGATGTAACCCTAACTCCCACCAGCGAGGTAGTACGGGTCATTAACCCCAATTTTTCCACGAAATTCTCACTTTTTGCCCCTATCTCCTAAATAACAAGAGCTACAGAAAAAATGAATATGACAAACTTGTAGGAAATTCAATTTCCTACAAAAAAGTTCTGAACACCAAATTGCTAACATCAATATTTCTTGAGATATTGGGCTTTGAAGTTGAGGTAGTGTTTCTACAATTTAGCTCAATAATCCTTGAAACTTCCACACTACCTCAACTTCAAAGCCCAATATCTCAAGAAATATCGATGTTAGCGATTTGGTGTTCAAGAACTTTTTGGAGGAATTTGAATTTGCTACAAGTTTGTAATATTCACTTTTTCTGTACCTCTTGTTGTTTACGAGATAGGGGTAAAAAGCGAGAATTTCGTGGAAAAATTAGGGTCAATAACCTGTACTACCTCGCTGGTGGGAGTTAGGGTTACATCGCAATGGACACTTTTGTAGAGCATTCAATTCTGAAGAAACCCTACCATTGCCCAAGATTGTGCCATAAAATGCCTCTGAGTTGTAGAGATTTGAAGAAAAATAATCAAAGTTCACGTGTATTTTATATGGGAAATTTTTACGCGGCTTGGTCTAGTACTAAATATTATTTTTTTGGGCTCCAATTTTCAGGTAATGTATGTTTAGGTATTAGCCACAAAATTTCGAGGTGGGACTGAAAAAAAAAAAATAGTCGCGAAAAAAAAAGCACCCTAATATATATATATCTTCTTTTTATTTATAATAATAATTAATAATATTTTCAGATACCAGACGATGGATGGTCAAAAACGTGATGAACAGGTAAAAGTGACACATATGGGTGAAGATGATGAGGCAGTCGTTGTGAGAGGTCATTATAGTTATGAGTCCGATGATGGTTTTGAGTACATCTTTAAATATATCGCAGACGAAAGGGGATTTAGGCCGGTTATTACGGTCAAGAGAATAGAAACATAAATGTTAATAGAGCATATTTCTTCTATGATTAGTGTGATATTTTAAAATTTAATAAAGTGTTGATACTCGTTTATTTTCCTTATTTGTTAAAATATCATTGACAGGTTATTTATTGTATAAACATCGTTATTTTTTACTGGTAAGATACAACTTGCTTCAATAAATAGAGCTTATTTTATGGAAACCTCATCGATGAGGGGAAATGCTTATATTGTAATAATTTCAACAGATTTTAACTGAAGAAAAATAATATGATTATAAAATTTGTTTATAATAATAAAGGGAGAGAAATATTAGAACACTTCGAGAAGTCCCTGGACCTGATAAACAACGCTATAAGGATCGTTTTAATTCTAAGCAATTAATATACAAGTATTTGCAACAACGAATTTCTTGTGAACGAATAAATTATTTTATAATAATGTTTTCACTTAAAGCTGTGTCGATTTGTCTGAAAATCAAAATTGAAAATCCCTAAATATTTCCAAGATGTTATAGTTTGAAGGAAAAAGTGATTTATTTTCAAGAAAAACAGATGTTCTTTTAAAATAAATCGCAATTATTTTATTTATTGATATTTTAACATAAATCCACCGAGAGATTTCAGCGAACTGTTCGAATTTAAAAATAAAAACCCTGTAATTATCTGCAATTTATTTTTCACTAGGACCACTTTTTAGGATTTCATAGACAGCATAAAATAGGTGTTTTAACTCCGAATGGTACCAGTGCCTAAAATGAGAAGCCGAACTGTAAACATAGTATACTTTTAACCAATAACTCTATAACAAACAATAAGTTGCTAGTAACTATAAGCTGCGACCCATAATAATTCCACGGGCGTATACATTTTGGTACAAGCACTTGCACTTGTAATGTAATTTTTTGATAAATTTTCTACCGCAAAGTGTAAATTAAAATCTCACTACTAATAATTAGCAATAGTGCAAATTCAATTCCACTACCATTGACTCAGCGATAGTGCAAATAAATTTCACTAAATGTTAAAACGTCTATCGCTGGTAACAAAAGTATGCGAAGGTCATGGCGGATAGCATAAAAGTAGGTGCGTCTAATAGATTTGATCTTTGGATTTGAAGGAAGTATAATTACTTCCCTAAACATCATGCATTGTAAGGGTTATGAACTAAATGTACGATATGTTTAAAGTTCAAGGTTCAGTTGTTTATTTGAGATTCCATTTTTTGAACAAATGTTCATGTGGTAGCACAATTTCTTTTGTGCTAATAGTATTTAAATTTTTCTAATTTTCATGAAAATGAGTACAAAGGGAATTTGGAGTTTTTTAAATTCGAATCTACTTTCCACATTTTTAAATTATAAGTGGGGAATCCAATACAAAAGTTATTTCTTGGTCACTAAAGAGTCTCTATCCTATCCTATATCCTATACTATGTATAAAATCGATTTGCATATATTTAGGATACTTTTTATTCGTATAAAATTGGGGGTTTCAAAATGGCGGACCAAAGATCTATAGCATTAAAATTCATGAAAATTGGTACCTAGGGATTTAAGAAGATACCTACTGATTTCAAATATATCACGGAGTTCTGATACTAAAGACATCTGGAATCGAAACCAGTGTGATTCTATAATATTACCCAAATTTGGAAATTGCAGATGGCGGACCCAAAATGGCGACCAACATTTCTCAAATTTAAGAGTTTTTATTATAATTGAAATTAGTAAAAATCAACAAGCGGTAAAATAATTCCTATAACTCAAAAAAATTAGTGCAAAGTGCTTCTGGGTATTTCTCATCAAATTTCGAAATTTGATTCCCGAGTCAGTGCCGAGTCATATGCATTAACTACATAAGTCTTTTTTTTATTTCAATGCACGCTGTCTATACCACTATTGTTTAAAAAAAAAACATATTACCTCTAAAGAAAAAAAAGATATGGCTACTTTTTTACCGTGAAAGTAATTCCCTCACCTTGTTGCTTAGTTCAAAAACATTACTAAAATGTCTATTCATCTCAAATATATCAATATTCTTAATAATAAAATTATGCTAATATATTAGAAAGATGTTTTTTATTGTCTATAAAAGCTTCCATCTTACAATAACGAATTTATAAAAACGATAATTCGATTTTAAATATATCCCGCCAAATAAAATCATTCCCTCACCCTATGACGAATATTCGATTTCGGAACGTATCGAACGATATTTAGGAACGCAACCTTAAGTTTTTAGTACCTGGCAACACTCTCAAATGATTCAAGATGGCGATTTCTTCTCAACCGTAGGTGAGTTTGTGCAAAAACATATTATGTGAAAATTTGTTAAGAGTTACATTTATGGCGATCGTTACCTCACGTTACATGAATGTATTAAGGGGGGATATACATTTAGAATGACCAAAAAATTCAATTTTTTTTTTTTTGCATAAAAAGTTAGTAAATTTCCCGTAGAATACGCTCCTGAAACCCTTTTTTCGAAATTCGAACTCCAAGTGTTTTTTTTTCATCGTTCCCGGAATTGCTGATTAAAATGTAAGTACGATTTTACGATAATTAAAACTTTCAACGCGTTTTTCTCAAAACAGCATTTTCGGAGTTTATGCCGGTAATAACTCGAAAACTAATTATCCGATTGAGCTGAAACTTATAGGATTTCTTTATTATAGTATTACCTTCTATATGAATTAAAAATTATTGTAATATTTTATTATTAAATATGGAAAAATGTGATAAAATGGCGGAAAAAATGTTGATTTTTTCGAAAAAGTTACGCCAAAAGTGCAAATTTTTTTCAATTCATCTACTAACTGTGAATGCAATTAATGTAAATTTTTTTGATTTTTTGATTTCTGATCAAAATTGCGACCAGGAGAGCCGGCACAAGCAAAATACAACGACTTTTTCAACACCATCTAACGGCCGCCATTTTGTTGAAAAAAATTTAAAAAAAATATTTTTGTATACTACATGGATACACTTATAATTGTAAAAAAGTTTCGATTGATTTGAATAAAAACTTCCCCTTGAAAAAGTTTTTAGTTTAGTTTTTTTTCTCGTTCTAAATGTATATCCCCCTTAAGCATTTTAATATATAAAATTTGTTGTTTTTATGCGTTTTTGGGAGTAAAATGCATATTCGAAATGTAACAAGCAAATTGAGGTTATGTGCCGGTGTTTTTGTAGCTTTAGTTAAAATTCGTCATTGCCTCACAGTCATCCCTCACTGCATTCAGGAGTTTATATATATTATATACAAAAATATGGAAGACCAATACCCCTAAATAGATCTCTTAAAGCAACTTTTTTGATCTCTGCAAAAAAAATATCTAAGTTTATAAAAAAAAAGAAATTTCAATAATATCTCAAATTTTGAAATTTTATAAGAAATACTCTTCTATGTTTGCATCAATATTTTGAGATTCGAATGGTATTTAAGGGATTTCTGAATTATTTCGGATTTGTTATTGGAATTTTGGTTACCAAAATTTCCTCATCTTAAGAAATGTTAATTAAAATTAATCCAAAGTATCCTAGCACCATTTTTTCGGCTCGTGCGAATATCAGTTCATACGTGTTTTACGGGCAATTGCTTTAAAATCTGTTATCAAAATTTCGAAATTCAAGATGGCGAATTCAATGTGGCAAAAAATATTTTAATTCAAAGGATTTCAGGTCACTGAATTTGAATTTGATATAAAATTTGGGAATTTAAGATTTAATTCAAAATATCATCATGAGTAAAAGATATTGGGATTTTTAAGGTTGCCGTATTAATATAGAATAAGTAGATATTAAGTATTTCGAGGTGTAGTGAAGTCAATTCTATCAATTTCTATCACGAACAGGCAAATAAAATACTGTTTACAATTTTAGGTTTGACTGTTGTTTTGGAATGACATTCATATTGTGAAAATGTAAAATTTAATTATATCTAAAATTAATTTTTTGAGGAATTCGAGAAAAATACCTTAAATTAGGTAACGAAGCAGCGGAGACAAAAACGATAATTTTGTGAGTCACATATTGTTACAGCGTTTCTGTAGCACGATATATTTTTTTATGAGTGTTCGGATAAGGAAAGGTGTTGGGTCAAAATCCTACGGCTTGAAACACGCTGATTTAATTCAATATATATTTTATTAAGTTTTTCTTATTATGTGAAACAAATTCAGTCTTTCCCTTATTAATACAAACAAAATAAACAATATAAACAAAAATTCAACAATTCATACAAAATAAAAATAACAATTCTTTTTTTTTTCTTAATATTACCAAATCTGCTTTTATCTGAAATAAAAGACACGAAATTGGTTCAATTAATTATTTGAAATTACTCGGCGTTCGCGACGTATTATATTCAATAATATTGTCGGCGTATACCTAACAATATTATTGTAGGGGCTATTTATTTTAACTAACAAGCAATCACGGCATATACCTATGACCGCTTCTTCGTTTTCGACGTGATTCTATTTGACGAAGTATATTCAGTAATATTATCGGCGTATACCTAACAATATTACTGAATTTTTATGCTTAAGGGAATAAACCAGCCAGCAACCACGGAATATACCTATACTTGCTAACTTGTTCGTCCTTAATCTTGTTTTGCGGCATATACCTGCAATTTGAATCTTCTCCGCCTAAACCTGAGACTGAATTTTCTATGCACCCCAGCCTGCTTATATAGCAAAATAGAGCTGTACTGGGATGCGTGTGGTTCACAGGGATTGTACGAATCCTTTCTCCACTGAACCTTAATTCTTTATATTTATTCACGAAAACGCAGATGGCGCTCGAAAAGTAAATGCTTTTTAGTTTGGTGGTCCTAAATGTCAGGAAAGCTGATTGCAAAATATCACCTGTTTAATATGACATTTCGATTGGATAAGGTAAGTTTGTTTACCCTTTCTTTTTCTAATTAATGTATTATCTTTTTAGCATGTCGAAGAGCTGCGACACATATTTTTACGAATATCTTAAAATTTTTTAGTTAGTAATAAATAAAATTGTACACATTTGAAAGATTGTATTTCTTACTTTGAATGCGGTTGATTGTCTTAACGATACCACCAAGACCGGGTTCAAAGATTTTAGAGTTGACATTAGTAAACTGCCTGAAATTTTTGATTGTGCTAAATTCGTCTCACAATCATTGTACTAAGAACGTGCCCTTAAATTTTGTTACGTAGTTTATTATTCGAGTCTTTAAAATATGCTTACATTGCACTACTTGTTTTACACATTCAAGACACCGGATTCTAATGAAGAGTAGCTAAAATTAAAATTGAGCTGTTTACAGCTTATTAATACTTTTAAAGCATTTTGCTATGAAACAGTAAATTATTTATATTTATATGTGTTATTAGTTTCACATTTTAAATAAATATACCATGTTTGTATAATTATTCTATCGTGTTAATACGTGATATTTTATTTTTATAAAAATTTATAATTTAATTTCAGTTCCCATAAGAAACTGAAGATATAAATCGGTTTGTCGTGATAGGCAATATTCACCAAAAAGCAAAATCCAGTTTTTCCAATGTTTACCAAAAAGCATCTCAAAAAGCTACGTTTCCTTTTATAAATCATTAAGGGGCAATTTTACCCGCCTATTAAAGCGTGCCGAAAACATCAAATGACTTAATCGACTTGGGAAGAATTTAACAATTGAATTGTAGCCACTGACGTCATTGTAACTGACCTTCTTAACTTATAATCTGGGAGTAATTAGAGTCAAATTTCAAAAGGTTTGCGGTCATTGGGTAGCTTTCTTAAGAGCGATTCATTTGGACATGTTGACTGATAGACAGGCAAAGAAGATGCCGCGAGTAATAAGTGAAGGCGTAACGTCTTGCATAATTCTTGCTATTGGGTCCGGTTTTCTTGTTTTATTTATATCGAAACTAAGCGCACATTCACTCTGAACTGCACTTTTGACGCGTCCTTGACCTTTTTCGGAAGTCAGAAATGCAAATAAATCTGAAGCTCTCCTGTTTCCGAAGTTTTGATATTTTCTTAATATTTCCTCTTTTGCTTAAAAATATATAGCAAAATGGGTCAGGTATGGATTATGGAACTTTTCGATATAATTATATTTAATTTTATTTTTCGGTCGAAATTTGCTGCATATTCCCACAAAGCTTAGGCGAATATTTGAGAAAACCCTAAGATAAAAAATCTTTTTCTATAAATAGTTTTGTAAGAATCCATAAAATATTGTAAGCAAAATAAAAGAAAATTTTGAATTTCTTAGATTTGCCAATACACACGAATAATGCGATAAAATAAATCGAAAATGATTTTTTCCTTTAATCTTAAGAATTCTCAAATAAAAAAGAAGTTACATTTTTAACTTAACGTATTTACAAAATTTGCAATGAAACTTTACGGAAAAAGGCAGCAAATAGCGACGCAAAAATGTCACGAAAGTATCTCAGGAACTACAATCAACCGAAAAAATATGTTTACATATTCGCCACTATTAACCCCAAATGAATGTTTCTAGAAAATCCGTGAAAAGAACTCATAATCAGCATGTTTAATTTGGCATGACAAATTTCTTCTGTATTACTTGCTTGAAACACTTCGAAGTAATTAAACTTATGTTGTAGTCTTAGATTGAATACTTTTTCAAATAAATGCTAAGCATGATTTAAAGTTACGTGTAGTAAGCAAGACCGAGTGAAAATCGCTCGTTAATGTTTTAATTAATATTGTTGGATATGCTGGTATAAAATTATTAATGGCACCAATAGTTGGCATACCATACAAATTTGATTTATGATTCAAATGAACTATTAACTTAAGTTTAAAAACTACTTTTATTAATGTCAGTGAGTAACTCCACGTAAACAAAGTAATCAGTTAAGTATTATTCAGACAGACAGGTTTAATAAATTTACTGTAAGCAGGTAAAACCAAATGGTTTCCATTATAATTGTAGACAAGTTTAATATTTTATCCAAAGCAAAAGTATGGATGAATATATTATAAAAATCTAAGAGCTTTAATGTTAAATTTTGTCCCAATCTATTGTATAGGGGAGCGTACATAATAATATTTAAATAAAATATTCTTATATTATTAAACGTTAACATTTTAATTTCATTATATTTTTCAATGAGCAAGTTTTGAATATGTTTTATATTAAAATTTAAATTTCAATCGCACGTTGGATCTTAGCCTTGAGCTCGGAATGTTTGTGACTTATTGACCAAATGGCATCAGAAGAATACTGTTGCCATAATGCGGTAACGACTGTCATTCGCGGTTTCTTAAATGTCAACAAAAATTACATATATAAAAAATTACATCAAAGGAACACAGTCGTGGAGGACAATTGGCAAATATTTTGTTAAAAAGCCGTTTTGTGCTTCCGATGGGCACAATTTAAAAAATGGAGGGAATGCTGCAATCAAAAAAGAAAAAACAAAGTAAGGCGGATGTTTCGAAAATTTCGAAAATCGACTCAACTTTCGAAAGTAAATTTGACTGAGGATAAATTTTACCTACACCATTTTTACCTTAATACTTTTAAAATGTTAAAAATAATTGAATTTTTTGAACTACGATAAAAGTTAATTGATAGTATAAAATAGTTATTTTGGTACCAAAATAACTGCTAAATAATAATATTTACAAAATGTGCTATTGCTTAATATAAGTGTAACATTATTACAAATTTATTTATAAATCATATCTACTTAATATTTATTCATTTCGTTTTACAACAATGGTATTTGAACATTTTTATGCAACTCGATACATCGATTCGATACTTTCCGATGAGAATTTTGACTAATTATAATATGTAGTAATCGGTATTTTTTGAGTTTAATGAATTAGATATTATAGTACTTACGACCATAGGATAGAATTAAAAAAAACAAAAAGGAAGAAAAAGTAGTTGAATTTCATGTCTGATAAGATTGTATTGAATACAATTCTAGTGATTGTAGAATTTATGAAGCAAAAAAAAAAATATCGATTATTATTATAATTACATTCAGACAAATGAGCATCTTATATTTAAGGGGACATTTGTTTTCTAAATTGGAAAAAAAGTACACTCTTAAAACGTTTTTAAAAAAAAAAATGTATAATATTTATTGAAAAACTGTTTTTTGATTCTATATATATTAGGGTGCTTTTTTTTCGCGACTATTTTTTTTTTTCAGTCCCACCTCGAAATTTTGTGGCAAATCCCTAAACAAACATTCCCTGAAAATTGGAGCCCTTAAAAATAATATTTAGTACTAGACCAAGACGCATAAAAATTTCCCATATAAAATACACGTGAACTTTGATTATTTTTCTTCAAATCTCTACAACTCAGAGGCATTTTATGGTACAATCTTGGTCAATGGTCGCGTTTCTTCAAAATTGAATGCTCTACAAAAGTGTCCATAGCAGTGTAACCCTAGCTCCCACCAGCGAGGTAGTACGGGTCACTAACCCCAATTTTTCCATGAAATTCTCGCGTTTTACCCCTATCTCGTAAACAAAAAGAGGTACAGAAAAAGTGAATATGACAAACTTGTAGCAAATTCAATTTCCTACAAAAAAGTTCTGAATACCAAATCGCTAACATCGACATTTCTTGAGATATTGGGCTTTGAAGTTGAGGTAGTGTTTCTACAATGTAGCTCAATAATCCATGAAAATGCCACTCTACCTCAACTTCAAAGTCCAATATCTCAAGAAATATCGATGTTAGGAATTTAGTGTTCAAAACTTATTTGTAGGAAATTGAATTTCCTACAAGTTTGTCATATTCATTTTTTCTGTACCCCTTGTTGTTTACGAGATAGGGGTAAAAAGCGAGAATTTCATGGAAAAATTGGGGTTAGTGACCCGTACTACCTCGCTGGTGGGAGTTCAGGCGCGGATCCAAGGGGGAGGGGGGGGGTCACGGGGGTCATGACCCCCCCCCAAAACAGCCCGAATTTCAAAAAATAGAGCTGAAACAATATTTTGCAAACCGAAAAACAAAAAAAAAAAACGAACGAACAAAACTAGGTTTTGCAAACTTAAAAACCTGAAACTAACCAAACGACCAAAATTAATTACTTAATTACTTTTTTGCACTCTGAAAAATTGGAATCAAAAAATGACTAAATCAACAAAATTGACTAATTTTCTTAAACAAGACTGACTTTTTTATTATTTTTTCTATATTTGGGTTTTAGCTATACTTCATATACTATCTATTTCATATACTGTTTACAATCTGTTTACAAGTTCCAACTATAAAAGCATCATTTATAGAACAAAATGCAATCTTCTATTTTGTTTCGCAAATCTGTTAATGATCGCATCGATGTCCAATTCAATGTCTCGATGGATGTGTATATAATAATTATAATTTTATATAAACAATAAAGGGTTCCTAACTATAAGCGTGTCCGCTTGGACCTAAGCAAGAAAATCCCATACCTATACCATACATGGATGTGTCCTTATGAGTTAAGTTTGGAGGTACCATATTTATTTCGTATATCAAAAAACAGGGGAACTAGAGGTCGAAAACCGTTTGAACATTAGGTTCTCCTAGTGTCCAACAGAGATTGAGTTTGGATTTTAGATTGCTGTAGTTATATCATATACTAATGTACTTTGAAATGACAGTGAGAAAACATATATATGTAAATTGAAATGAGAAGTTTGGAAGCAGTGTGAATCTTCAAGGCCAGTAAGTAACAGCTTCCTTTGAGTGTCCAGAGCTGGAAATGAGATATATGATAAAGGGCGTCAAGATATACATGTATGCCAAAAATGATGAAAATCGAAGGAGTGGAAGGGTCTCATTTTTTTGAGCAATTATTTGTATATTCATTATTCCATTGATTCACTTGGTTCGAGAGCTAAGGAATTCCAAATCAAAAAAGTTGAGGGATTGGTAAGACTCAATCGAAAAGTCTCATCATCAAAAATTATGGTCCCCGGTGGGAATTGAGCTTCCTGTTTCGTTTTCATCATTTCATATGATATTCAAGTGAAAATGAGCGATTGCTACCCATAAAGTGCAATCAAAATGAATGAAGTGAGATTCAAGCTAATTGCTCTGCAATGACTCACATACATGCTTTTAGACACAAGATCATTGTTGATTGACCCTCTATAAGGTCATAATTAATCATTATGAGCAATTATATTCAAGTATATGGAAGATTTGGTTTAGGTCCAAAAGTCAATGCTTATAGCTAGGAACCCTTTATATGTATATGAATGTAATGAATTTTCAAGTAAAACAAATTGGACGGGTTTTTGCATAAGGTTATTCAGGCTTTGTTTTTTATTCACTGAAAAAATTTGGCTTACATTGTTTATTTGGTTATTCTTGTTATTTTTGTTATTTTTGATTTTTTTCTATCCCGTGACCCCCCCCCCCCCCCCCCCCCCCCCCCCCCCCCCCCCCCCCCCCTTTTGTAGAGCATTCAATTCTGAAGAAACCCGACCAATGACCAAGATTGTACCATAAAATGCCTCTGAGTTGTAGAGATTTGAAGAAAAATAATCAAAGTTCACGTGTATTTTATATGGGAAATCTTTATGCGTCTTGGTCTAGTACTAAATATTATTTTTAAGGGCTCCAATTTTCAGGGAATGTTTGTTTAGGGATTTGCCACAAAATTTCGAGGTGGGACTGAAAAAAAAAAATAGTCGCGAAAAAAAAGCACCCTAATATATATATAATATATATATATATATTAAAGTAAGTAAAAAAATTTTTTTTGATGAGTTTTGACTCTTCGTAGTGGCGGGAGAGGGCGCATTCGAAAAGGCACGTTTATGTCGGTCAGACACTTTTTGAGCTTCGTAAAAAAAAATTAAGTCAAAATTCAAAATGGGTTATGTCCCTAAGACATTTTCCTAGGGGCTATACCTAAAAAATTATAAAAAAAAATTGTTGTTCGCTACTTTATAGAAGATTTTCAAAAAGTGTAGAAAAATCGACGAATTTTTTAGGTGAACTAACCTTGTAAAAGGGGTGGATTTATATAAATATAAGTTTTTAGAGGTATAGCCCCTAGTATATTGTATAAAGAATCGAATACTTTTTGGTTTTTTTCAAATCGGATGATTAGAACCTGAGAAAAGTGTCTGACAAGTTCAAAAAATGTAATTTCGAGAAAAACGAGTTTAAAGTTTTTATTCGATAATTTTAAGGTACGATAAGCGTAAGGTACCGCTAGAAATGTGTCTATAACTTTTTTTATATATTGAATTTCTCAAAACGGTTTTGGTAGAACATTTATGTTTTATGTTAGAACACATTTATGAAATAAAAAAAAAATCGACTTTTTTCAAATTTAGAAAGTACATAAATGTCCCCTTAAAGAAATCATGTTCTTAAAAAAGGGAACTAAAAAAAAAAATTAAACTTTTTATTTTTAAAGAAATATTTCTTAACAACTCCCCTGTCCCCATACAACTCATTTTGATAATGCCCCACGTCCACAGATTTATTTTATTGTTAAGCTAAATAACATTATTATATACCATAACAAATAATTTTCGTAATTTATTTATAATAAATTAATCTCATTTCCGTAGTTTTTTTTTTTTGAGTCACATGTGACTCATGAATGTAGGGAATGTTATAATGAGAAACATGCTTGATTTTATAATATTTTCTTTGAATAAAATCCTCTCCTTCAGTAGGTATTTGAGTTTTATTTATTGCAAGTTTCTTGTAGTGATTAAATTACAACTATAAAAAAATCACGATGTTTTCTTTTATTATTATAAACATCCGGTTTTTGCTATAAGTCCACGTATGATTTAAAAAAATATCACGTCACGTTCATATTGAAAAATGTGCCTCAAATTGTATAGAGAAATGAGTCACCTGTGACTAATGAACTTATTCCAATACGTTCCTGTGAGTCATATATGACTCATTGGACAGGGAAGTTGTTAAAATTAAAGACTATTTTCCTTAAAACTATTCCATCGAGAAACTTATAATAAAGACATGTTCCTTTGACTCGTATTTCTTTAATTTTAACTACATTTTTACTTGATTTTAGTAAATGTTTTCTGAGTGTCGAATTTCATTTGTCTAAAACTAAATGAATAAATATTAAGAAGATATGATTTATAAATACATTTGAAATAATGTTACATTTATATTATGAAATAGAACATTTTAAAAATGTTCCAATTTGTTTTTCGCTAAATAAGCATTAATTAATTTTTATCACTTACTTTTAACATTGTTCTTTAATAAAATTTTAGGAAATATAATTCAAAATGCAAGCTATCTACTCAGAATAATATAGGAATAGGATTACAAACTTTAGAATTTACATATTGTATATTTACTCGTTATTAAGAAAATATACGTTACAACATGTGGCATAAACTATAAAATATCAAATAAAATTAATTTTAAGAAAAGTCCTATCTTAAGGTTTTGTTTTGCAATATAAAAGATTGAATATTAGGCTTCAGTTGTTTTACGCACAGAATTATACTATAGTTTGTTCATATTTTATACAGGATTCAAGACATGTTCTTATTTTTGCAATAATTTAAGGAATAGAAAGGCAGAAAACCCAAAACAAAAAGGATATTGAAGCTGAATGTTTAAATTTTCCAATGCTATTACATTAGGCTAAGACATTTTGAATTTATTTTGTGTTCGTTTTCTGTTATTTGGTGGAATATTGAATAATTAATTCATAATTAGAAAAGCTTTAACGAGCAGATTTAGAGATTTTAGACGTCTTTTGTTTTAAACTTCAATCCAATAATTCTACCTAAGTGTAACAGCTTTTTGAATATTTATTTTATATTAGTTTTGAGTAAATAAACTATTGTTTATTTTTGTTGTTAACTGTGCTTGAGAAAATAATTAAATTTAGCATTATTACTTTCAAAATTCGACAAAAAATACTTTTTAAATAAACATTTATCGACCTGTTGCTATGCTTTTCTTAATTACAATATAAATTTGAAAACGAAAGTGATAAAATGTTTTTAAAGTTTACGTGTTTACGAGCATGTTCAGAAATTTTAACGCAGCAATAAATTGAAGTTCTATCTTATTTTAATTTTAATTGATGTGTTCTATTATTTGCATAGAAAAATGAATCACGATATATAAGTTTTTACATATCCAAAAGTTTATATTTTTTATATTTCATTTTTATTAGTTATATAGTCGGTATATTTCCTTGGATTTGGTTTTGCATCATTAACTTTTGCAGAATCACTTTCTGGGGAGAATTAAAATTGTTTATTATTGGGGGTACATTACTCCTGGCCTTCTCTAAACCAAACATGTGTTTTCTTTAACTCATTAACGACCAAGATTGTTGATTTTATAGCATGTTTTTTAACTTAAATTTTATGTACATGTAATAAAGCAATAAATGGATTAAAGATTAGGTTTTTTCGGTGTTTTCGGGTGTGCTGAAATGAAATCCGGGCTCAAAATTGATAAATTTTGACGACAAAATTAAATATGGTGGCTTTTGTACAAAGAAATGACAAAAACTTTGTTATTTTTTAAATTTGTTAATTGCAATACGAGTATTTACGATTTACTTCAGGTATAAAACTCGCAAAAATCTGAAATACGCGTCAACCATCAGTGCATAAAATTATTGGAGTTTAACAGGAAATTTTTGTATTTACATATTAATGACTTTTTCTTTCTTTGAGAAAATAACCTGGACAACACATAAAGGACCCCGCACAAATTGTATGAAAATCGGGTCCTGGTCAAATTCGCTGAAACTGTGCAGAAAGGTAGTCTTCAACCTGCTGATCAAAAGAAGAAAATCACCCCAATTTTCTATTCGAATCGTACAATTGAAGTTGGGTGCACAAAATTCTCGTTTTGTGCATTAATGGGTTAAGGTCCATGGTCAAGGTCAACCGAACATGTTTAAGGTTGTAATGACATGCCCTGATAACTACCCACAACTTTTGTGTTCAAAGATTTCTGTTAGAGGCCTTGGTTTCCGAGTTAAGCGAGTATAGACTTCGTGAAGCGTACTTGGGTCTATTCTACAGCAAATGTCTCACACTTCACTCCTCTGTCTCCAGAACTAATCATAGGATGACTTCGGGCCCATTGTGAATAATGAATGAATAATCCTTCGGAGGATCCAGAAAATAACTCAATTGTAACTCTTTTTTGCCTCCATATTGAATCCATCACTTTGGAAAGTGAACGATGCATTGACAATCGTTGGGAAACTTGATAATTATCATTTAAACTCATCATAACCTTTGAATGATAGTTTATCTTAAAAAATATTAATGAAAAACGAAGATTTTGGGATAATTTTGCATTCTAGCTGCCATATCTATAGAAAGAAAAAGTCATTAACATGTAAATAAAGAAAAATCATAAATATTGAAAATAACGAATTGATTGTAATTTGTTTGTACAAAAACCGCCATATTTAATTTTGTCGTCAAAATTTATCAATTTTGAACTCGGATTCTGTTTTAGTACAACCGAAAACATTATCTATTTATTACTTTGTTACATACATAAAATTTAGGTTCAAAGACATGTTATAAAATCAACAATCTTGGTGGTTAATAAAATTGCTTCAATAAATGAATAAGAGACCATAATTGTTAATACAATGCAGTGGCAGTAACAGCTCTCACTTTTCTATATTATAAAGACGCAAATTACAACTTTTAAGGGAGGAAATATGTTTTTAGGAGATCAATTGGTCTAACCTTTATAGTTCCACAAACTGGTTGGAATACATATGAACAACAAATTTTTTTCTTCAGAAGTCTGATTTATGTCCAAGTACGAGTATAAAAAGAACCGCTGTGATGCGACATCTCGGCCATTTGAATTTCATCTTTTTATTGACTAGGAGACAGAATTGAAATGACAACTACGCTGGTATATTTAATTTTACAATTAATGGCTTATTCACATTTAATTTTTGCAGGTCCTATTGGTTTGTCTATCTGCTGCATTTTTGACAGGTCAGAGCGCAGTGATTGCAGGCAACTATGAAAAACTACTTGCGAGCATTCACGATATAACACTACCTGAAAGTGATGGAACCTCTCTTCCGGTGTCTTATGTGAATGGAAAGAGGAAAACATACACGAGAGCAGTTGTAGACGGTTTCGCTGAGACTCTTGTGGGCGTTTATAAAAGCATTATGAACGCATTTGGCTTTGATATCTCGTAATATGACCGATAAATCCGTGATAGAGAATTTTTTTTAAAAACTTTTGAATTTCGCAGATATAAAACCTCCAGTGGAACCGAAGTGGAAATGCGGGGAGTTATAATGAATAAAGGGACAGATAAGGAAGAATTGGTCGTAGTTGGAGCATATAGCTATGTGGTAGGAGATACAATTGTAACGAATATGTATACATCTGATAAGGATGGATACAAAAGTCATATTTTGTTTAGGAACAAAGCCACTGTTAATCCACAAGTTATAAGTTCTCTTTTGGCAGGCTGAAATAGATAATAAATGCTTCTAGTATTTTATGATTTTCTTTTTTCATACTAAGTTCTGTACTATATTTGCATCCAAGATTTCTGAGTGGTAGAACAGTGCAATTATGAAATTATCAAATGGGTTATGAGCATAACCTTATAATTTTGCATATAATCTCTGCTTTTTATCGCTAAACGAGGAAAAATCTGCTCACGATTGCCGAACATGAAACACTAAAAGCTTCTCTGATATTTTAAATTCATCTTCTATAAAAGCTGTGATGGAAATTGGCATTATAATTGCAAATATCCACAAACATTTTCGAAAAAATTCAAGTATGTAGATGTTATTAAAATCGCAAAAGTTTTTAACTCTTGAGATTCTTTGTAGCCTTTTAGGAATAAATTGATTTGAAATAAAAATAAGCATATGTATAATTGTTGCTATCTATAAGGGGAAACAATTAATAAAAAGTTAATTATAAAATTATAAATAGCAGATACAATAAGAAATATTAGTAATTACAATAATTAAAAAATAAAGAAATCACTAAAAAGCTTATAATTAACGTTAACAACAATAATTCTATATTTTACTCATGATATTAGAAAATTGTAAAAATATGTAGATACATTCTCTCGGAAAAAATAGCAATGTTAAAGTTCCAAAAAACTTCAATGAAGATAATCTGATATGTTAATTTTAAGAACAAATCTGATTTTTGAAAAATTCTATATATCCAATTTAACAGAAATCTCTTCAAGCTGAAAATTTTCAGTCAGCTAATTGTATCTACCTTGTCGAATTTAAAAATGTTAGTAGCATATTTGATATCAGCAGTCCAAGAAACCTCCTGTACTCATTTCCGATGAACTTTAAAATAAAATTAAAATTTGTCAAAACTCACAAATTATTGCAGATGAGTATTGTTAATTTTTGTTGTTTAATTGAAATATATATGGTTTAGGTTACATCGTTTCATCTGTGGTCTAAAATCTCTGAATTTGACGGTTTATAATGTTTGTTAGTTAAAAGTGTATTAAATTTTAACAAACTACAGCCGTGGAAGGTATAAATGTTAATGCAAAATCTAGATAGAACAAAAAATTTGGCTGGCGGCATTTACGGGTATTATGCACAGCCCGCCTCCATGTAAAATTCAACATTCAATATTTTACAATAAATTCATATTCAATACTCGTCTAACATATGGCTCATTCATCTCAGTAATTTGAAATGACATAAATATAAAAAAATTAATATATTTAAACACTACTTTTCTTTATGTCCGTGACTATTTCTCAGAAAATCGGGTAAGTCGAAATTGGTATTTCGTATACGTAAAACCGTGTAAATCGAAAACAGACTAAAATTTGCATAATTCAGTCAACGTTATTTCACCGTAAAATAAAATTAATATATTTTGAAAAACATAAAAATACCAATTTTTGGCGGGAAAACGCCCAAAATTTTAAAAAATCACTTAAAATTTGGCCAATTTTAGAACTGTAGGATTTATAGCTCCCGACGCAAAATATTGGTCATGCAGCTCTAGGTAAAAAAGTTACAGTGTGTTCAGTGAAACTAGTATCTGAATTCCCCTCTCCCTCCCAAACGAAGCATTTCCGACCTATACAATTTTTTGTTTTTTGATATTCTCAACCATTTGCGAACGTATGGCCGTTTTAACACCCAAATATTTTCAATTAAAAAAAATATGAAAATCAATAACAACAATGGTAAATGATTTTTTATGGACGATTTGGAATTGGATATTCTTTTATGCCAATAGGATGACGCAACGTGCCAAAACAGCTCAGAAACAATTGATCTTTTGAGCTCAAAGTTTGGTAAACGAGTGATCAGCCGTTTTGGAGATGTGCCATGGGCGCTGCGATTTGACCCCGTATCACTTTTTTTTTAATAGGGAATTGTTAAGGACTTTCTTGCTCTAACAATACAAAAACAATTCACGCACTTAAGGAAAATATTCATTTAACTTTTCGCGAAATAAAGCCACAAACCACCCAAAATGTATTAAAAAATTGGGTTAAAAAGATGAGCTACTGTCAAGCCAGCCGTGACAGTCACAATTATTATATTATAGAAGGAAAAGTCATTGAAAAAGGAAACAATTTGAAAAATTTAAACAAATGGTGTAGTTTTAATAACAAATTAAAAAAAAAAACCAACCGATTGTGTCTGATTTTATTGGACAAAAGGACATTCTGAAAAATTGATCTGATCAATTTTTAAAACGTTTTTACAGAATGTGCTCATGAATTTTTGCTCCGAAGCAGTATTTTATAAACTTGATTAAATATGTCTATAGCAATATTGCTTTAACAACTGATAATAATATCTTTATTACACTCCGCTCTGATGGTTGCGGGCATAGATTATTTTTTCAAAAGAAAAGGAGAATGACGTTTATAAAAATTCTTTTATAAAAATAATAAAAGTTTAAAGGTTTACAATACAAGTCGATCGTATATATAAAATACCTCAAAGTTTGAATAAAATGTTGATTATGACAAGTTTAAGGAAAACTAGGGAAAAAACCCAAACAAATAAATATGAATAAATTCTTGCTCTCACAAATTTACGGTCAATCTTTCCAGAGAAATCTTTAAGAAGAATAGGCTGATGATATCATAATATTATATTGTCATCGGAATTATATGCATACTATATATTATGTAATATAAGCAAAATTCCAACTTATGAATTGACAGGTGAAGTTCAATAAAAACTTGTAATAATCTGAATCAGACAGAGTCTTATGCCTTGTTATAAATATGGGTAGACTGAACGTCTCTTAGCGATAAATATTGTGTTGGTTGTTATTTGGTTAAGCTCTACAATTGCCATTTAGTAAAATCTTAAAATTCGAAATGTTATGCATCTCTTACTGAACTAGAATTAGTATTTAGAGGGCATATCCAATTTCAGCTCAATCAGAGACCAATGTAGGAAGGGTCTATCAAATTTCCGATTAACAAATAAAAACAAAATTTCATATTTTAAAAATTCTGTTACTTGTAAAAATAAGAATTATTAAAATAAATATTTCATGTTAACTTATTCTGGTCAATTTCCTTACGATTGAGTAAATTTATGTATGCAAAATAGCGAGACATAATTTAATACTGTATTCAAAGAGTTCAAAGTATTTAAAGAAATTGATTCTTTGACATATTCATTCTTCACTTTAAGTGCTGACTTTTTGATAATTCATTAATCGTGGGAGAAATATTAGAAAAGTTTATTAAGCTGTCTTTGCAATTTTGTCCACTTCTATGAGATATGGTATTTTGGGTTCACCTTGACTTTTATCATACCCCAAACTAGCTCGCTAGTAGCAACTGGCAATTTGGTAGAAGTAAGGAAATACATATGTGCTGTAAAATGAAACTTGGTTAGTATTTAACTAGGGTCCCTCCCGCACAAATTTTACCAGTTGAATTCTAGCCGCCGATTGAGGAAAGTAAAACAAGAAAATGAAAACTTCGGTGATTTTTTATATATATTTATAACGGAAGGACAGTATTAATATTTAATAATTGCAGCTGCTTTTAGGATTAAGCCTGTGTGCTATTTTCATGACGTGCCGCAGTGCAGTTACAGAAGAAAGTTATGAGGCTCTACTTGCTAGTATTCATAATATACCCATACCTGAAAGTGATGGAACGCAATTTCCGGTCACTTACGTAAACGGAAAGAAGAGGACATACACGAGGGGAATTCTTGATGATTTCACTAAAACTTTAGTGGGCGCATATAAGAGCGTGAGGGACGCACTTGGATTCGGAGTCTCGTAATATAAATCACTCATTTTCTTAAAAGAGTTATAACAATATTTTTGAACTCTCCAGGTATAAAACGGCTAGTGGAACTGAAGTGGAAGCAAAGACAGTAATATTGAATAAAGGAACAGATAACGAACAATTGGCTGCAGTCGGAGCATTCACTTATAATGAAGGAGAATTCGTTGTAACGAATATGTGGACAGCTGGAACGGATGGACATAAAAGTCATTTTGTCTTTAAGAACAGAGGTGTTATACATCCAAAAGTTGTATTATCACTTTTGGGTGGTTAGATTAAAGAAAAAATAAATGTTGTTTGACAAAGCGTTTTCATGCAGTGGAAGTAGTGGAAGTAGTGCGGTCTTCTCGATAAAGGAGGCAGTAAATTCAAAAATTTAGTTTGCGCCGCCAAACTCACTAGAAATAATCACAACAATATATATTGGCATAAGTTGCTGGTGCAAAAAGTTACTCTATATTCCATACATTTTCACACATCTATTTAAAAATGTGAAGCAGAAAAGGGGAGAGAATAATTATTATTATTATGTAAGTTTCCATTTACAATTTTATTTATTTATTTATATAATTAGTGGTATTTCTTTTACAATATTTTGTACTTCATCTCTCGGAATACAAAAACCAACTTATTTTTTTATTCAACCCGCCTACGTAACAAACTCCTACTAAAACGCTGCTACGATGAAATTTTGAGAACCGAACAAGTAAGATAGAAGTGACATCGCCACAAATGCCATCTCATGTACAATACGTTCTTCCATAGTTATAAAGTGTTTTTTTTTTTAAATGTATACTCAAAAGGCCCACGTTTTTCATTTTAAAGCTCACAAGTATTTTCGTAGCTATTAAACTTCAAAATCACAAATTTTTAGGGTAACCTGTATAGGGTTCTGAATTTGTATGGGGTAATAAATGGATCTATGGAGAAATTATTGTATACTTTTTAGTCCGTTTTAAAAACGCGGTTTTTTAATAAATGAGTTTTTATTTAAATAATTATTTACTTTAATTTCTTTGATAAAGCTATTTGTACAAACAAAACCCCCGGGAATACATGTAAACACAAGCCTTGAAGTAGAAAATGCATACGTAGTGATGTAGTCCGAGAATCGCCGTGAAATAACATTGCTTCTTATGGCGGATGATCCAAAGTATGCCACTCAACTCGCCTGAACTGCTAAACTATAACTTTTACGCGAATATGATGTTCTACTAATTATAACTATGGAGGAATACCTTTCTAGTGATCTGAAAAACGTTATAGTGACAAGAACAAAATATTAGAGTTTTTTGCACTTAAACACAACTCTAACCATTTCCTCGAACAAAACAGCAGCGGCAGGTCGACTTGACAGCACGACTTTCCGTGGTAATTTGTTCGATGGGCAGTAAGAGTAACTTTTGAGCTCAAATATCTTTAATATTTTGTTCTTACCCCTATAATGATTTTGGTACCATAAGAACGGTATTCCTCCCCAGTTACAGTCAGTAGAACATCACTTTTTCGTAAAAGCGATAATTTAGCAGATTCGCCCTCTGGAGCGGAATGAATGAGCTCTACCGCCATAAGAAGCAATGTTATTTCGGTGCAATCATCGGACTACATGACCCTATACATGTGGTAGTGAACAGGTCTACTTCACGGCTTGTATTTATTATTCCCGGGGGTTTTGGTACAAAGCAATTTACATTTCATATTAGTATTTGTTTTCAAATATTCAAATGCAGGGACTCTAATAGAGGAGGCTCTGCCTTTTCTATCTCCTCTGCTGAGTTGCCACTGAGTGAAAGGATAGTGTAATCAATTAGAGTCGCGCACAAGGAAACGTTTTCAGGTGTGTCTCACCGATTTTGATGAAATTGAAATATGTTATAGAGTATCAAAAAATAAGAGAAATTTTTTATTTTTATCTGCGGATACGCACATTTAGGGGGTGAAAACCACCCCTAAAGTTTACCCCCAAAAACAGTTTTTCCTAAATAATTCAAGTTCTAATGAATTTTTCCGAATGAAACACAATGGAAATGATGTCTCATAAATATACTAATCTTTTGTAAGTAATCCAGTTCCTGAGGGTGGCAACCCTTATTTTTTATTGCAGAAAAACGATATTTTTTTTCTATTTTTGCGTTACAAAAATAACAGTTTTAGTTAAAAATCATTGAGAAATATTTTTTTACATACGATGTTGAAAAATAAAGTTGACGTGTTTTTGGGTTTTCGTGCAAAAGGTTCCTCAAGGTGGTAAACAACCCCTAGCACTAATAACGGATGTACATCCCTTGCCAAAAAAAAAGCCGATTTGAAATATTTACCTGTTTTCTCATAAATGAGAGCACTCCTCATAAAAACATAATGATGGAGCATCGCAAAACGTTTAAAATAATTATAAGACGGTCTACCTACGTGAATATAAAAGGGTGTCAAATTTTTAAGTGATGTTTTTTTGTGCTGTGGCAGTTGAAAGGGTTGAACGAAGCACACATTTTGAAACAAAGATGGTTTTAGGTGAGCAGGAAGAGATCAAAATATTGTGTTTTTCGGACGTAGGATTATCAAATGTGGATATTTCTAAATGGATACAATGTTACGAATCATCCGTGAGGCATTTTTTGAAAAAAAATTTCGAGAAAAAGGAAGTGGAGGAAAACGAAAAACTACCCTAAGGGAAGATCGGCTACTGGAGCGGTTAAGTTTACGAAGTCGTTTCTTAAACTCAGGCCAACTGAGAAGGATGTTTGTGGAGGAAACAGGAACAGAGGTACAGTAAAACCCGCTTAAATGCAACTCGCTTTACTGCACAAACCCGTTTTATTGCACACGATGCGAATGCACCGAATTTTTTGCCTTATTAATGTGTAGAAACAAAGACCGCATTATTGCACACCTCTTAAATACACAAACCTCTTATTTGCACATTAATTTCAGGCACGAATTTTTTATTTGAATTAAAAAATATTATCCGGTTATTTTTGCAATGTATATATTTTAAATGAACAGATATGTAATGTCAAAAATTCATATCAGACTTTTTTAAACCAAAAATTTGTACTTGTTCCTATATGTGTGCATGCATACATTCCTTATTTAATACGTACATAAAGACTGGATTTATTTTTGTTTTGCTAAAGAAAGAATTTTATTTTTTTGTTGATTTAAATTTCTTATTTCGGTTGAATAAATGTGGATAATATAAGCACATTTTTAGTTTTCGTTATTTTTGGACATTTGAATAATTTGTACATGTAATCCAAAAAAAATTAATCCGAGCTCTTTTAAATGCACAACATGTGCATTTATCTTAAAAACGTTTAAATGCACAAACCGTTTAAATGCACGAAATTTTCTGACAAATTGGATATGCATTTAAGCGGGTTTTACTGTATCAAGCAGGACGATACGCAGGAGACTCACCGAAGTTGGGCTAGTTTCCAGAAGACCTGCAAAGAAATCGCTATTTACGCAGAATAAGAAAAGAAAATGGCTGGATTCGGCGAAGCAGCTCGAATATTTTACTGTTGGGGATTGGAGGACTGTCATCTTTTCTAATAAATCCAAATTCAACCCAATAGGGCCAAATGGAAGACAAGTTGTTCGTCACAAAGTTTGGAAAAGATATAGCGATGAATGTAATATATTATTCACAACGTTAAATTTTCCCCCTACGTTATGATTTGGGGATGCATCACAACCTACGGGGTAGGCCATATTATTATTCTTGAGGGGTCATCCAGTGCCACAAAATACAAAGAAATCATCAACGACGGCGTTCTACCGACAATAGAATAATTGTCCGAAAATATTGAAAAACTTGTTTTTCAAGACGATTCAACACCTTGCCATCGAGCAAAGACGACACGTTTATATGAACGTCATGATTATAATAACGACTAAATTTAATATTCATTCAATACAGATTACCGATTTGAAAGACACTTTGAGCATAAAGTCTCTTCCTTGGCCATCTAATAGCCTGGACTTGAATTTAATTGAAGATGTGTGGTTAGTAATGGAAAAACAAGTTACCGATAAAAAGCCACAAAAATAAGGGAACTAAAAGGATACTTGAGGAGGTATGGTAGAACGATATAGACTAGGATTTGCTATCAAATTTTTATGACTGACTCAATGCCTCGTCGAATTTCTGAAGTCATAAAAGCGAAAGAAAGTAGTACGCAGTACTAAGAAAAATAAAAGTGTATTATTACTGTAAAATAAGATGATAATGGAATAGTATACTACTGTAAAATAAAGTAATAATAGTAATGTTAACCCTAATAATTAGTTTTATTATTACCTTAAATGCTTTATTGCTTTTTTACGGATTTTCCCAATAATGCAGAAATTTTTTGCTCCGTAATATTTTATAACCCGTAAGGAATTTTTGGCTATATAAAACAAGACCTGCTTAATTTACCATAAGAACATACTAGCGAAATGCCTATTGTAAGAATTGTTGGTAAAAACGTCATCAGTTTACCAAGAAAAGAAGTTACCTATCGTTGAAAAATTGGGAATTTATTTCCTCGGCTTTTTTTTGGCCAGGGGTGTATATTCTTTTAGACATCAGTTTTTTTCGTGAAAATAAGTACTAAAGGGTTTTTGGAGTCGCTGATTATGAATCTGATGTTAGATTTAAAAAATAAAAAATGGCGGGTCCAACATGGCGGACAAACCTTTGAAAAATACATCAATTTTTATATAAAACAATAAATAAAAGTTTTTGAGGTCGCTGATAAAAATAAATAAATTAAAGTTTTTGGAAATTAAAACTGTGTATTGGCAACACCGCTAATTATTGTTTTCCCCTTTATAGCCTTGTCAAAGTGACAACTACTAATGTTTGGAAATTTTGGCGGTTGATAACGACTTTTATAAGAATTTTCTCATGAAGTTTGCGGGTAAAATATAAAATAAATATTATTGTTTACTACATAGAGCTGTTTTTAAATAATAAAAGTTTATTTAAAAACTATTTTTGAATTTTTTACCATAATTCATCATCTCTGGTGGCTGCGCAGTGGAGTTTATAAACAACAATTGATTTTTTGAAATAAATATACTAAATAAATTATTAAATATTTGTATTATACAGCCATCATTCTGTTCTGCCACTTGATATTCGCTATGTCTTTTTTGTTGCAACTGTGAGCCATGGGAGATCGTCGAGAAAAGACAAAATATCTTTTTTCAAGAAATGCAGAAAAGCAAGCAGAATTGAAGCTGAACAGAAATTTTCTAAAAACAGAATTTAAAGATTCTTTGAATCAATTCAGAACTTCAGACAAACATTGTAAAATTACCAAACTCATTTTGTGAAGGTTTTTGAGCAATTGATTTGAAATATTTTATCAGATTTTTAAGATCAATAAGATTATAATAGCAATAATTTGTATAAAGAGATTTTTGAGGAAAAGTATTTCAATCATGTTATCTTAATGGAAAAATTTAAGATATTTTGGCTCACAAATATCATACTTTATTATAAATGTTCAAACTAACGATAGTTTCTTCCAAAACATTTTAATTTCACTCTTCAAAAAAATTATTAATCACAAGGATGTCAATAAATTGATGATAGCATTTATGAATTTGATAAAAGCTTAATGCAGAACACCAATTTGAAGATTATCATGATTTTCAGCATATTGAAGAGTACTGTGGAGTTGATGATGAAATGAATAATTAAAATAATCTGCAAGTTATGCTTTGTCTGACAGGAAAATCAAAACTTTAATAATCGGTTGAAAAATAAATTTTTTTATAGAATCTCGTCAAAATTGATTAAATTATTGAACTTAGAGGGCTCGGCGCGCAGGAATATTTGAAGTTACAGATAGCCAAAAAAAATAAAGCATTTATTTGGGAACAGGTTTTTTACAAGTTTGTTTGTTTTCGAATCAGTCGGCATAACATTTTACCAGAATATTTATGGTCTAAACGAAAACAAAAATGATATGTCTTCGTTAAATTTAAAAGTTTCATGTGGGCATTTAAAAAAAAGTAATTTCTATTTCTTCCGACTATTGACAAGAGTAAACGAGAAATTAACAAGATAGAGACTTAAACAACGTTAATGTTAAGGAAAATATAAAGACGAACCAAATGAAATATACATATTTAGAGTGACTTATATCATGGAAGAGTGGCTCGCGCTCAAATTGAAGGTGATGACGCGGTAACCCGCTTAGTCATCTAACATTTCGGCACTTAAAATATTCAAACAAGCGGGTCGGGTCGTTGATTATGATTTTGTTGACGCGGTTTTATGGAGATTTATGGTTTTGAATAGGCTGTGAAGTCTATCATGATCTGAAAAGGTCAATGGTTTTATGATATTATATAACTTCTGTTCAAAATAATCTTGTGATTATCAAAAATATCCAAGATTATTTTACGAATTTTTAGAATATGCTTAAAATTCTTAAATTGTCAGTGGAGAAAGCTAAAGGTATATTTTTATTTTGAATTATCAAACATATTATATATTTTTTATTTTTATTATCAGAAGGTTATTAGGATGATGTTGGCCCTAAAAATAGAGTTGTATATCATCCGAAAAAAAGATTTTAGAAGAAGTTAATGCTTTGTCAGATTTTGATGATGCTTGGTATGTTATCAGAATATCTCAATTTTATTTAAACGACTTTATTTCATTATTATCTGTGCTCTGGCATTATTTTCGCACAGATGGTAGTAAACCTTTAATCTTTTATTGAAAATACAAACTTATTTAGTACAATAAAGATAAACTAGAGTAAACAATAAGTGAATATTGGAAATCCCCATATTTTATGTGTAGAAATAACAAAAACATAGAAATATTTCAATGATCTTCATGTAAAAAAAAGATAATACAATCTTTATATTTTATTTGATTTTGAAATTACAAAGTGGATATCGATGTAGTTTTTTAATATAGAATTCGAAATATAAAGCTGTTATTGACGAATATTACCAAAACCATGACAATTTTTACAGATATCCATTCAAATAAATTCGAAATCCACTGGGAAAAATATTTTTAGTTGATTCAAAGTTGTTAATTCATTTGATACAAATTTTCTGTCGCAATCAACAAGTTCAACTGATTATTTGAATGTCAATTTTACTAGAGAATATTTGAAGTAAAAGAAGGCATGTACATTTTACTAGAATATATGTATTTGTTAATTTTTAAAGAGGAATAATTTTAATTTAATTTTTAAGTTCACGTTCAATTGATGAAGTATTCGTCATAACTTAACATATTCAATATTTGTTTCAGCAAGAATGCATCATCGTCATTACTACTAGATGTGTGCTTGAATTTTTAAAACAAGAACAAATGCTGAAACCCAGATTAATTTTTATAAAGTATCCTAATTTTATAAAAGTTAAAGTAAATTTATTCTATAAGTTTGAGACGAGTAGGTGGTTATAGTGTTAAAAATGGGCCTAGCTGTCTGAACTAATTTCGTCAAATCGTTTCAACCAGATATATGGCCTAAATAGCTTTTACAATTTTTCAATAGATTTCTCTGATCATACTTTTCATCAATCTTATGAGGTGAAAATCATTAAGAAAAGTAGTTAAATTAACCACGAAATTAGTTGTTGAAAACCAGATATTCTTTTGAATGTGATGTCGTTAGTATCCCTTTAAAACTATTTCCATAGATTTATGTGAAATCTAGTTTTCTAATGCTTTTTTATAGATTAGATCATCTGGGATTTGATTTCATCTTTAAAAGTTTATTTTTATATCATGTGATCTCATCTTTTTCTCAGATTATATCACTAGGGATTTTACATGATCTTTAAACAATTATACGTTGACTGATTTGAATATGAAAATTAATCTATCACCATTTTTGATTGATCGCATGGGCACGTAAAAGCCACAAATTAAATCATCTCCGAGTAATTTAAAAAAAACTTTCGCTTCCCAGTCCAAGGTGGCATTAGTTTATAATGGTTATAGAGAAATTATAAACTTGGTGTTTGGCGTTGCATTATTCTGAATAGGAATCTAAGTCAATAACATTCTATTTGCTTTTGCAGTTTTCTTTCGGGCGTTTAATTTATCACATCGCACGACGAAATTAAGAAATTAATATAAAAGAAATAATGAATGGCAAATTATAATATATTATCACTATCAAAAAGAAAAGGTTCGATTGGAATATTTTTTGTTGGATTGGTAGAATCTTCATTGACATTCTCCATAATTTATGACATCAGACATTGATATTTGTAGTAATCACAGAGTTTTGTTAATATCATCTTTTTGCTTTTCTTCGATTTTTTGCGATTTTTTAAATGGAAATGAAAGTTGAGCAAATAATTTGAATTAAATTTTGCATTCAAAATTAAATTTTTGGTCCGAAAATGTTGCAAATATTGCAAAAGTATTTTGCCGACGATTACCTGGGGTTTTTAAGTGGCATGAACGCTTCAGAAGTGGTCGTGAGACCGTCAACGATGACGATCGTTTTGGCAGGCCATTAATGTCAACAACTGATAACAACATCGTTGAAATTCAACAATTATTGGCCGAAAACCAAAGGACGAGACGTGGGTGTATGAGTATGACACGCAAACCATACATTAATCGAGATGTTTCAAATTACAATATTACAATCGGACAACAGTTGGCACTGTACGATTAAAAGTCCCTTCTCTTTTTGATCATTGTACATATTTACCATTTAATAGTGTTAAAAACTGATAGTTATTATGAATTCTTATAATATGTTTATAGCAAAAACAATAATCTAACAATTGTGGTCGGAAATAGTATCCTAGGAATAATAATAGAATAATCTAACAATTGTGGTACGAAGTTGTGAGCAAAGAAGCAATTCCGACAGGTGGTAGGTATAAGGCAGTTCGGAATAATTTTAAAATTAAAAAAAAGTAGAATTTTTATTGTTTCATTTAAAAAACCATAGCATTATAATTTAATACATTACTTAGAATACATTGTTACTTAATTACGACTAACCAAAAAAAAAATTTGTGAAAGTAGATGATTTGTACAAATGTCATTTATTTTAAAGATATTTACACTTGTATTATTTTTTATTCGTTTTTAATATTTAAATAATAGTGTAAAATTATATCCACTTTAAATATGAACGAAATCATTTAAAAATGTGATAAGTTTTGTAAATAATATTATTTTAATTTTGTTTTAACTATCTAAAAAGGTCAGCAATTAGGATTTGTGTTTTGGTAAGTTTGCGTATTTCCGATCTACTGGTCGGATATTCATTATATCTACTACAAAATCTACAACTTTTCAATTTATAAGAATAACCAAAACTAAGAAATAAATGCTTAAATAACAATGTTAATTTTAATTTAAAAGACGCGAGGGTGCCAGGATCTTCCAGAGTTATTAATTTTATTCTAGCCTAATAAAGTCTCTTTCTGTGATATAAAGGTTCTATAGACTAAACAATAAATGATTATTGACTCTTCTCCTTCCAAAATCGGATCTTGCATATAAATACTAACAATTCTCGGAATTTATTAGGTTGTAACATAATATTCCGATATAATTTTTTCGGAAACGTTCTTTAAATTGTTTACAACCTCGAGAAAGTTCTGTGACTATGAGTGTAAATAGCCGTGATCGCGCTCAGTTCTTCGGTGCAATAATCGACAGCGCAGCGAGTAGCATTATGGAAAAATTCGATTTCAAAAGACGAGACATCCGCGTCCTTCTACTTTATGAGTTCCGTTTGAAGCATACAGCTAAGCAGGCGGCACAAATATATGTCAATGTTTGAGAGAAAATGCGGTCTCTTATCATACAGCAGTAGATTGGTTTCGACGTTTCTCGAATGGCGACTACAACCTTGAAGATAAATCGCACGAAGGGCGGCCGGTTGAGGTTGATGTCGACCGACTAGGGCAGCTCATCGAGGAAGATCCAAGGAAGACTACTCGTCAACTTGAAGAAGAACTCGGATGCTCCCATACTATTATCGCTCGACATTTGAAAGTGATGGGTAAAGTGTACAGGCACAGTCAATGGCTACCCCACGAATTGACTGATGGTCAACGGATGATGCGAGTGGGGGTTTGTACGCAATTACTCACTTCACATCGCACTTTTGTTTGGCTTCATAATTTGGTTACCGGGGATGAGAAGTGGATGCTTTATGTTAACTATAACAATAAGCGACAATTGCTTAGTGCGGGTCAAAGAGGAATACCGACAGTTAAATGTAAAATTATTATACACAAGGTTATGTTGAGTGTCTGGTGGAATGTGTACGGCATTATCTACTAGGAATTATTACCACAAGGAACGACTACAAATAGTGAACGCTACTGTGATATGGTGGATAAGGTAGCCGTGAATCTTAAAGGAGAACAAGGCAATGTATACCTCCTCCAAGACAATGCCCGCCCTCACACCGCTTCGATGACATGTAAAAAAATTATGGAGCTAGGCTGGATTACCTTAGCCCATCCTGCATACTCATCGGATATGTCTCCTTCTAACTACCACTTGCTCCGATCGTTGCAGGCTCACATTAGCGGAAAATCTTTTGATGACCGAGATGCATTGGAACAGTGGTTGTCGGAATTTTTAACTCTCGTGAGCCCAAGTTTTACGAGAATGGAATAAGGTCGCTTCCCCAACGTTGGCAGGAGATCATTGATAATGATGGACTATATGTTCAATAAAATGTTAAGCTAAATTGTACAAAAATATCAAAATAAAGTTTCTTAAAAAATTATCAGATTATTATGTTACAACCTTATATCATTTTTAGACAAGTCTCGTGTCAAAACGGAACTCTGTGCAATCGTTACACGAAAATCATATTTATTGTGCAGTCGTTGGTATATTGATTATAATTAAAACAAACTAATTTTATAATATTTTTAAAATAAAAATAAATATATGCAATATTATTCATATCTAAATTTTCAACTGTTTTTGTGGTCGGAAATGGGAGTATCTAACCCTTTTGCTTCAAGTCAATTAAAAATCTTATTTTAATATATTTTGAAAATAAAAAAATACCATAAAAACTAATTTTTTTAATTGTTACATCATTTTAATTTCAAGATTTCTCTTTCGTGGTTGATTTTGTTATAGAAAAAATAGAGAAGGAATGAGTTCGGTGGTCGGAACTAGGCCATTATTATTATTTTTTTTCAGCATAATCATTTAAAATGTGAAATGAAAAAAATTCGAAAGAAAAGAAAAGTTCTTCTTGATAAAACCTGTAGCAATAACTATCATTGCTAACCGGATGCTTGAGTAACATTTGAAAAAAATAGAACCACAAATTAACAACATCTGTAGATTTGACACTTGAAATTCTACCTTAAGGTAGAAATTTTAACGTCGAATTTAATAAAAGTGCTAATATTAGTTATTCTGAGCAGTCATGAGCTGGCCCGTCATCACCCTCAATGTTATCGTCTGGTTCTGGAACCTCTTGTATATTATATTATTATAGTTTTATAGTGAGTTTTATCACTTAGTTATTTAAACCAATATTGTTTAGAAAATTTTATCGCGACAATTTTTATTAATATATTCAATACAAAAAAGAGATTTTGTGTACAGCGGATTAACTCTTTCCTCACGGTGTTCTAGGGTGGAATTGAGATATTCCATAAATATTGATACAAGAGAATATAACTGTAGGATGTATATTAATAATCATATACATAAATAATTAATTAAGCCTAGTAGTTCTGTGGTATAATAAATTTATTGTTTTCAGAGCCACCACAAACCTCCAAAAGTGCTAGTAAATTTGAGACGAACAAATAGTTTTTGTATTTAACTATTTATTGTTGAAAATTGAAATCAATACAAGAATACATTACATATATTGAAAACTTGTGGAAAGAGACAACTACGCTAAATGAAACTGATGTCTTAACCTTTAGAGGACCGGAAAACCGATATTTCGGCTTTGGAGGAAAATCAATAATTTTTTGTCATAAACAAGATCCAGGGCGTTTGTGGGGTTGCTGATCACGAATCTGGGGTCAGATTTGATAAATGCATTAACCCTACCCCCTCCCCTACTCTTCAAATGCCTCATTTTTTAGTACTCCCGAAATTCGATGAAAACTTGACCATCGAGGTTGTCGGGGTTGCTGATGATAAATCTGGGGTCAGATTTGATAAGTTCACACACCCCTACTCCTCTCACACCACCTTACCTCCTCTTCAAACAGCTCATTTTTTGGTACTCCCGGAACTCTTTAAAAAAGTGACTCTAGAGGGAGCTAGAGTGGGTAGGGATATGTAAATTGATCAAATCTGACCCCGGATTCGTAATCAGCAACCCCCGAAAACTGCTAGAGTCACATTTTCACCGAATTTTAGCAATTTCATAAAATTTAATACTACAAAATTTGTCCTATCCCCTACCGGACCGGAGAGCCGATACATCGGCTCGCCCTGTGATATGAACTTTGTATACATATAGTTGATACGTGATACCAGATACAAATTTGGGCACTTTTCAAGGGCGATGTTAGCTCTCAAATCCCGGCCGTCTAAAGGTTAATACATATTTTTTTTATGGAATTTTACTCAACTTTAAAATTAATAGAATTTTCTTTATGGAAATATCTTTTATAGCTATGCAGATGAAACTTAATCTCTTTAAATATACATTCATTTAACGGGATTTTATGTACTTTTAAAATCTATGGTTTTTTTTCCCCTCATAAAACCAGCTGTTTTGATCACCTCAGTATCCGATGCTGCTTAAGCAAGCAAGAACTAGTTAATAAAATACTTGATTTAGTCATATGTATAGCAAAACCAGTGACTTTAAAAAGCAGATTATTTTTCAAAATCTCTTAATTTCAGCAGGCATATATTTTATTGTATTGGTATCTCATGTGATTTCAAGTGCGGCTTTAGGCTTAAGTTGAATAAAAGAGTCAACGGTTCGATACAACGATTGAAGTGCAATAAATCAAAGAAATTCCGATATTGAATGTTAAAGCTCTTCTTAATAAATAGCTCTTCGGAAGGCTTTTTATTGTAATACAAAAATCGATGAATTGCTATTTTAACATTTCTGAAATTCACCGTGAGCACACGAAGCTTTTTAATTGAAACTATTGCTCAACTGTGTATTAATGCATTATGTACCTTAAGTGGATGAATGAAATCTTCCCGCCCAAAGCCAAGTGCCATTTAAAAGAACGAGTTTCAAATTTGAATTAAAGTCGAGTGGATATTGTAATAAATATTGCTAGTCATAGTGAACATATCACCCACTCATCGTTTGTTAGTTACATATTGCCATTAATGTACAAAGCGTTCTTTTAATTTACTTCTGGAATTCGCCGCAGGCTTGAAGCATATGTAATCACCTCTTGATATCTTTGATGCATACATATAAAAAATAAGAAACTATATTTGTATCAACTAATTGGAGCACTTAAAGACATATTGCTTAAGATCCTTACGTAAAGATCAATTTAATAATTCTTCTGATCAGTGTTAATTGTTCTTAGAACACTTCAGCTACATGCTCGTTAGTGTTCATGCTGAAGATAAATAAATCTGCTTTATAGTCTCATTAGCTATGCGTGATGAAGCCACCTGTTATTGTAGAGGTCGTGTGACGACCCGACACCAATCTGTGTCATCTCAGTGAGATGCTAATGAGCCCAACAATAGCCTTCAGAGATTTTCACGAAATGTTTATAATTTCAAAGTTAAGCATCAGTAGAACAGAATTCTTAGTTCTGATCGAGTCTAAGACTTTAAGGTCATCAGATCAGCTGAAGAAGCTGGCCGCGACCTTGACAGTGATGGAAGCTGAAATCCTTTCACTATTTATAAAAATTGATTCTGGTTGTTCTTAAATGCCTATGGATGGATATTTTAGATCCGCTGCCGAAAAGTGATCTAACGATCTTCGGGGGACTGAAACAAGAACAGGTGATTTTTTTATTTTGTATTTTTGGAAAATTAAATTAGTTCCGCCAAAAACCAGATGGGCTCAAAGAACTAGTTTGAGATGAAGACAGCTTTCTGCAAAAGGAGATTAGTGTAGAGAGATGATGATCACCGCCACGGATTTTACTTGTATTTTTATTACAGCTTCTGCGATTCCACCGAGTGTCGTCGATGCAACCTTGGAAAGCCGCATGTGTTTTTTTCGCGCGGACCATAACATTTCCACCTGGGCTAGCCATACACGGTGGACTGTTAGGCCGCGTGTCTGGTGAAGATGAAGATACAGGTGATACCCTGTAAAGCGAATTTAACTGGTATCCGCTGGGTTGGCGTACATATCATGCAAACATAGCTTGCATGTGTTGGCGTTCCGTGAAGTTATTTAACTTTTCGCTTTTGATTTGATATCTTACCATTTCGGTTAAGGTGCTCTTCTGATAAACACCTATTCGTAAAGGGTTGACAATTATCTAGCCATGTATCTTAAGATTGTACGGATATACTTTTGAGAATTTTAAAAATTTTACTAATAGATTAATTTCAGGTATTAGCTGTTCTGTGCCTAACGGCCTTCGTGGGCAACAGTCATGGGCAAACGCAGGAAAGGACTCTCCTCAACATGATGAAAGAGAAGATCCTGTTGGAGGAATACAAGAACGTCCCTACTGAGGATGGATATAATTTCTCGTAATTAACTTTTGATGAAAAATTTATCTTTGGGATATCACTCAATCGGCTATTCTAGGTACAAAACCAGCGATGGATCTGTTCGGGAGGAAACTGGGGTCTTGATGAATCCTGGCACGGAACAGGAGGAATTGGTGGTTATGGGCGCATTCAGTTACGAAGATGGAGAAACAGTTACAACTACTATGTACACGGCCGATAAAAATGGATATCGGCCACGAGTCATGATCAAGAACCGAAAACTGAACCCAAAACTTCTAGGATCCCTCGTTGGATAAACCAATGGATTATGTGATTTTACACTTTTTATTCTTAGGCAAATAAATATAAAACAATCTAAAACAACTTTGAAACGCTTTCATAGATTGAGTTTAAATATGCTTTTAGGCAAACGATTTTTCTACACAAGTGACCATTGTTTCAGTGAATTGATAACACATAAAAGTGGAGTTCGTTCGATTATTAATTATAATTAACCTTTGGATATGCAGCGAAAAAGTATTACAAGGATAGTGCCAGAAGTGACGTTTTGACCGTACCTTTCACTCTGGAAATCGAATTTTAGAGCTCAGTGTCCGAATAGTGCTGCATATGAGTGCCTTGGGATTAATATGTCATTGATTTAACAACGATTTTATAGCTTGCTCGCTAATGAGCAACTGGACATAATTTAACATGATTGCCAATGACGGTTGAGAAACTTTATTAAGATTGCGCGTAAATTTTATAATAGATATGGCATGAAAATGGTACATTAACATTTATTTTACTTGTTGTAAGTAAACATTTACTTTACTTGCAAAAAGTAGTTTCTAACATAAAACGAAGTGTGGATAAATTATTCATGGATTACGGTTTTGGGTGATAATTATTGCGACATTACTTATGACATTTTTGGGAACTGACCTTATTTAAAATTTTGTATTATTTCAAACAGAATTGAAATTAACCGAATAAAATTAATAAAAAATCTATTTACGTGATCAGAAAAATGAACTACAATATAGATTTGAATATTTTCACTTACACATTCTAATTCAAGTTTTTTTTACTTACTTATTCAGACGAGGTCAGAAGGGAATCCCATAAATATTTACATAGTTTAGTTTTGGCATTTCCATAAAAGTTTTTTAATAGGCAAATATTAAGTCCGCCTCAACAATTTAATTTGCGTGACCGACTTAATTAACCAGAAACATTTTTTTGCTATTCTTTTTGCAAATCATGAAGTAAAACAAAATTATATTTCAGTCAATATTAAAATCTATTTATACCTGAAATATTTTTGGCTTATTAAGTGCTATGTATAGTAGGAATGGGGATAGTAGTAATTTGTAGCCCAATAATTTCATATTTTAAAAAGTCATTGGAGATAAATACTATTTTGTTGCATTAAGATATCAAGGACTTATTTCGGTAGATGTAGAAATATTAATTTTTGGTGAAGTTAAAATATATTTTGAATAAATGTTTTTCGTTTCTGGTTGTTTTAATAATAACTTCAGTATAAATAAGTAGGATCAAAGTAGTGTATTTTTGTTTTTCTTTAAATAGTTCTTACATTTAGATAATAGTGCGATTATAGTTTTACAAAGGTAGTGTTGTGGAAATCTGAAATTCGTTTAGAATCTTTTTGTTGGGTCTGAGAAATGGGAAAATGTTCTCTTCCCTTCCTAAATATGTATGATATCTTTTAACGTATTACCTTCAAACAAATCGGTTTCAAAACCTTAAATCTTCCAAAACATTTTTCTTTTTAAAGTTTTATCAATGAAGCACTGTCATACGAGAAATCAAAAGTGAAATAAATAAGGCCATAAAAGTAACTATCAAAATATATGAAAAAGTTGTCGGTATTCTGTTGGAATTTTGGGACAGACAAAAAAATCAAGAATCTTCCTTGAACTTTAAGACATCTATAAGGTCACAACATAGTCCCTTGAAAGGGTATATTTATCTACATATATTACAGAAATTTCGAAAAGGAGTATCTAATTTTTTAAACTATTACAATACAAGTAAATGGAGTTTTTCTTATGGTTAAAGTTATCCATACTACTTTAACAATTTTCCTCTTTCAAATATAGTTATATGCAGTTTATGGTTGTAGTTTGTCTACTGAAAGAAACCGAATTAAAAAATTAAATTCAACAAGTGGTTTCAAATGTAACTTATACAAAAATCAGCGGAAAAAAGAAATAAATATTACGTGGTTGCACTAAAAGTTGCTGTTTTTTATGTTTTTTGAACGTTTATTTCTATAATAAAAATTGTCATTCGCCTTCGGCAGCTACAACCTTCTCCTAATTTTCTGACAACAATTGAATTCCGCGGCGAAAGAAAGCTCTATCCTTTGAGGCTATCCAATCAGCAATCCATTTTTGGACTTCTTCATAATTTTTTAAATGCTTGTCTCCTAAATCATGCTTCATCGAACGAAATAGATGATAGTCTGATGGAGCCAGGTCTGGAGAATACGCTGGATGGGGGAGAGTTTCCCATTCAAACTCCATCAGTTTTTGTTTGACCTTCAAAGCAACATGAGGCCGAGCGTTATCATGAAGAAGAATCATTTTTCGTCGATTCGATGCAATTGATGGTTTGTTTTTCATCAAATTTTTGTACAAATTCTTCAACTCTTGTTCATATTGCTCAGTGGTGATTGTTCCATTCGGCTTTAACAACTCGTAATAGACAACTCCTTCCATATCCCAACAAATGCAGAGCATTGTCTTATTACCGTGGATGTTCCGCTTTGGAGTCGATGTTATCGGTTGGCTAGGATCAACCCATAATTTTATTCGTTTTGGATTCTCAAAATAGATCCATTTTTCATCTCCGGTCACAATACGCCATAAGAAACTCTTCTTTCTTTGCTTTGCAAGTAATGAAATGCAGAAGTTTAGCCGATTCGCAATAGCACTGTCGGTCAATCGATGTGGCAGCAATTTTCCTTCTTTTTGTATCTTCCCAATGGCATGCAAACGCCATTGATTTATCGACTCCAAATTGTTGAGCTAATTCTCTAAGCGATTTGTCGGGATTATCGTCCAATAACGCTTTTAATTCGTCATATTCAAATTTTTTTGGTTGACCTGGCCGTTCTTTAACATAAACATCACAATCACCGCTTTTAAACCTTCTAAACCAATTTCTGCATACTGTTTTGGATGGAGCAGATTCCCCATAAGTTTCCGCGAGTAATCAGTGAGCTTCAGCCGCACTTTTTTTCGAATCGAAATAATGCAGAAGTACACAGCGGAAAAACAACTTATCGCGATCCATTTTTCACTGTATATTAAATATCACTTAATGAATATAAAAATGCCGACTGTCAACTGGATTTTACCTTCAAGCTTCAAAAATATACATGTCACAGTAATTATAGTTCAGTGTAAAAATTGCGACCCATATCTATATGTGAACAGCGGGAAATAATGCAACCACCTAATAGTATAGTATATATTAATATCTTTCACATACATATCTTAATGGTGGAAATTTGAATTAAAAATATGTGTTAACAGAAAGAAAAACAAAATTCAGCTCAATAGAATATAGTTAAAACAAAAAATGATTTGACAATATTTAAAAACCGTGATCAAAGCTACGTATGGCATGCACTTGTACATGCAACACAACATTTGAAATATTCGCTAGACTTTCTTGATATGTTAAATTTAAAGAAAATATAGAGACGTATTTATTTTTCACCTAGGTCTGATATATATGGAACCTCAACTTCAAAGATTTAAAGCAAAATATGTTGTCTTCATAAATAATTCTGAATAAAGGCAAAAATGCAAACGTAATGTTATGCAACTCACGCAATTTTCGCATAATGTTCAGTTTATTGGAATTGTTTGACAGCAATAACAAAAATTCAAGAAATTCTTCAAAATGTTACGTAATCAAACAATTAATTAATTACATTTAATATTAATTATTTTAATATAAATAAAAATGACATAAATAAAGATACTAAGGGTTTCTAAATTCCTAAATATTTGAAATAGAGGAGAAGGTGGTAATATGGCCCCTGTAGGTAAAGTGGCCCCCCAGCCCAATTTATAATTGCGGAGGTTTTACCTGCGAGTTAGATATCGTATTAAATAAAACAGTTACCAAAAAGGATTTTAAAAGTAGCCAGACTGCTACTGTCGCCAAGTATTGACATTTATTTCATTTTTGTGAATGTGCTGCAATAAGAAATTTTTTTCCTGCTGAGAGGTCATGTTGTAAAATATTGTAAAAGCGTGAGACAAATAAACTGTGGCAATTATTGGAAAGTGCATCAACCCCTCTTTCAATATTTTCAAGGTAAAAAGATCATACTTTAACTAATAACTTATTCCTGATTTGTTATTGAAACTAAGCTCATAGGTCTAATTTGGCCCCCTGTTGTTGTATGTATTATGGCCCCGGGGCCATATTGAGTGTATGCACGAAAACAGTGATTAACTAGTGTATTTATTGATACTACTAGATGCCTCGAATGAATATTTCTCCCAAAATACAAAAAAAGAGGAAGACATGGGATGCAGATCTAATGAAAAGGCCAGTCGAAGCAGTACGAAATAAAACTATGTGCTATAAGAAGGCTTTCAGACATTTGTCAGTACCAAGAGCGACATTGACGAGGCTGGTCAAAGATTCAGAGGAATCACTAGATTTATTAGTGCAGAAACCTCTAGGTAGAAAATGTATATGTACTACAACCTCATTTAGAAGAGAATTTGGTTGATTACCTTTTGCTAATGGGAAGTAACTACTATGGTCTGAAACGTGTGTACGTAAGAAGAATAGCTTATCAGTTAGCCACGAAAGGCATCCCAATAGCATCCCAAACATATTCAGAAATGGTGTTGCTGGTTGATCATGGTTATGGTTAGATCATTTTCTAAACAGGCACAAAAATTGATTGGCTCTCAGAAAACCAATGGGAATTTTGTATGCTCGGTATATTTTTTGTCCTTTTATACATTTATTATGGGGGGCCCTATTACCCACACAATTTTATATCGCTGCATTTTTGCATTATTTTGAAAAATAAATTTGTTTATGAAAGCTGTGGTTTTATTTACATTTCCGCCCTTAATTACTTTGGCTAAATGTGTGCATGATATTTTGGCATAAAGTTATTGTTAAAGTTATGGTCTAATATTTTTTTATTACGTAAAAACAAAGTAGGGGGCCATATTACCACCTTTTCCTATAGTTTACGTGTAAAACACTTCTTTAATTTTTAAAGAGAAATAAAAAAAATTGAAATGATCAGGCAGCACATAGCGATTTATTGAAATAAAAGTGTATATGTACTTGTACAGGGTGTGTGGGCAGTTGCGCCATCTTGCTGAAACCATATGTGATTTGCATGAAGTTCTTCAATTTTCGGTGCCAGAAAAGGTCGGAGAACGTCTTGATATCACCCAGAATTCACGGACATTGGTATTCTATTAGCATTCATAAGAAAGTTCGGTTCAATGATGGATTATGCCCATATATCTCACAACCGCAATGTTCTTGGTGCTCTTTGCTGCTTTCAAACGATCTATCCATCACTGAACCACGAGTTTCAAAATCCTTCACCCGACTAAAGACTTTAAGTTTGCTTAGAGCGTTATTTCTACGTAACTTTAGCAAGATTATCGTAATGGATATATATTAATTACATAAATGTGTTCGGTCGTGTATTTTTTCATTGTAAACCTCTTATGTATTATAATATTGATCTTACAGGTCGAAATTCAATCATAGCTACGCAACTAATAAAACATGGGAGCAAATGAAAATTGTAAACCTATTAGCCAAATATTATGTATATACATATATACATGTCAGTTTGTTTAAATAAAGCTCCAAACTATAAAATTAGAAATCATTTTGATAAGATAGAAAAAAAAAAAAAAAAAAATGATCTCAGTTACAGTAACATTGGAACGAGCACATTATTTTTTCTTTAATTTTGAATTCAAAATCTGCTGATCCCAACATTGATTTTCGACATTTCCTCTTTAAAAATTAATTTTATATTGATTTTATTTAATGATTCTATGGCAATTTTTAAAATGTTTCAAGGATGCATAACGTTAATTTGCCACATATTTTGCATCATTGTTACTAGGTGAACGACGGTTCTTCTATTCGAACGAAGCGATATTATGATTTTCATGTTGAATGGTAACGTAATATAATGAACGCATAGTTATTTGCTTGTTGAAGTGTTATAAATTAACCATTAAATGGCTTCTAGACTATTAATATTGGCAATAATAGTCTGACCATATGATTGACGTCGTTTCAAAAACCTGATGTGTTTCGGGAAGCAATTAGTGTACCAATGATTTTATTTTTTCAGAAACTTTTATGATATATTAGTTTCATATTTTATAGAATATGTTATGTGTAAAATATTCAGAATATTTTACGAAAATTATCTAGTCAAATAGCCGGAATTCCGGAATTAAATTATCTTTTGTGTATAAGGGGCATTGTTCTGCTGATATGGACAAGTTTAACAGTGACGAGTTTTTGTAAAATTGCCACTTTGCATTGAATTTATTCGGGGTACTTCACTAGCAGCTGGTGGTTACTAGATATTTTCTAATTTTTTCTAAAATGACAGCATGAAATATAGATAAGAAAAAATCAGATCATCATCATACTACACTATATTAAGAATTGATTTAAAAAAGTACGTTTATTCAGAAGATCGAAATCTGTTTACAGAAGTATTCCACAAATAACGAGAAATCAGTGTATTTCTAACAAGTTAAATTGTGAGGTACAATATTAATACCTTTAAAGTGATTTGTAATAGAAGTTTAAAACATAAGAGCTCTTAATTTTAACCAGGTTTGGGGTGTAAATTCAATTTTTAATAAAGATTGAAGATTGAAATATTAAAGATTGAAAGATTAAATATTGCGCTTTTATTACTTGTTGATTGATTGTTTAACATAAAATATTTCGAATCACCTCAGTCTGCTCTACGTTTTTTTGAAGAAAGGTTATACTCCAGACAGATTCTAAGTTTATATAACTACTTTAATACTATCCCTATATATATATATATATAAATGAAACTTTGTTTGTTTGTTTGTTTGCTTGTTGCTCAATCACGCCTAAATGCTTGCATCGATATTTTTCATTTTTTTGTCCGAAGGTAGTACATATTTCAACTTAACATATAGGATAATTTTTTTCGGATAATACATAGGGTTTCAAAATGGTGGATCCAAGATGGCGGCTGAAAATTTTAAATTTGAAGCGATTTTCATGAAAATTGGTACATAGGGGTTTTGCGCATGCTGATTTCAAATCCGCCGTCCAAATTTAGAAATTCAAAATGGCGGATACAATATGGGGACCAAGATTTCTCGATTTCAATGGATTTTAATGAAAAATTGGTACAATGATTATTTTAAGGCTACTAATATCGAAAATTATTAAGATTTGGGAATTCAAGATGGCGGATCCATAAAGGGGTTTTCGGGTTGAAACAATTTCTAGGATATAACAAACTAGAACATTTGAGAAGTGTTTAATTAGTAAGTATTTACGCCGGGTGAAACCGGGTAACCCAGCTAGTGTAGAAATACAAACTAGATTGCAAGTCTCACTTAATTTATAATGCGTCTTAGAATTATTTGATATGCTTCGGGAAATGGTTTTTACCAAATCAGAACGAAAATAAATAAAAAGTGTTCAAGCAATTTTACATGACTTTTATCTGATTGATTTGATTGAGTTATGTTTTAAGAATGTCGAGTTTACATGACACTTGCTTTATTTCAATTTTAAGTTTTAAGTGTGCTTGAAAGCATCATTGTAATGCACTGTATGAAACTTGATTGACATTTTTATTATTTTCATTTTAAAATTACGATGCTTGTGCAAATTACTAATATGCACAAATTGAAGTTTTATAATTAATTTTTCTTTTAATATATTAGCGAAATATTTATTTACGTAATACACCAAGAAATTCCAAACGTTGTGATATTCAGTGTGTAGTTTGTTTTGAATATTAGTTAATTTTCTTGTTAAATTGTATTGTTGGAAAGTACATTATTTTTTTCATTAAAACTGCCCATTTGAAATTGCTTAAGCTAATTTCATGGTTTATTCGAAAGGCCACTCTAAAATTACCATAACAATAACGAACCCTCGTTAAAGTTAAATTTTTATGCATATATAATTTTTCCGGCAAATTAACAAGAGTTGTTTCGTTGACCCACCGCGACGGTACATTTTTGGTAACAAGATAATTTTTGGAGTTGGATTTTTGAATCCTGCCTACCTTCTAATTGAAAGGTGATGCACTTTGTATTAATTAAAAATAAAAATTATCTTTACTTTACTCTTGTGTCAGAATTTCCGTGAAAAACGCAAGTGTGAGATTCCCAAGCTGAAGAATTGTGCCCATGCTTCTGCTAAAAACCAGATTCGGCTTAAATCGCGAACTAAGCCGGTTTGCTTTTCTCAGAGGTGGAGAGCAACTGTCTGACTGATGCTTCCTCCACCGAGAATGACAAATTGAACAGCATTCATATTTTGTGTTATCATCTGCTTCTTATGGTGACCTTTAAGAGATTCCGACGTTGTAAAAATAAACAATAGGTTTTTTTCAGCATTTCGAATAAACTTTTGAGAATTTATGAGGCTATTAAGTAATTAGCGGTACAAAATTACCCAAAGCTATTTAATCGGTAATCTATTGGTAGTGGCCAAGGTAAAATTCGCTAGTTAGTATACAACTTTCTCGCCTCAAAATCTTATTATTTTATTTTGTTTCATCTTCAAAATTCCCAAGTGAAGGTAACAATTTCTTGTATTATTTTTTTCAAACTTAAGATTTCTGAAGAAATTCGACTGTTAAGGTGATGATTGAATTATAAGTTAATCCTTCCTTTTAGTTTAAATTAAAATATAGAGGTGACTAGGATTTTATTTTATTATTTTGAACACCATAAAATCTGTCTTGATGTGAAGAGATTGCAAATTATTTTATTGCGAAGTCCCATTTTCCGGCCATTATTTAACACAGCCTTTCTCATCAATGCTCGGTAAGATGTAAGAGTCAATCAGAGCTCCTTGACCGTTTCATTGTGTTGAAATTAGCAACATCATTAATCACAATTGCCACTGATAAGTCAAATGATGTAATTTTTTTGTGGGAATGTAATCCATCGTTCAATTGCCGACAGCCAGCAAACTTGCACATTTCTTTTTGGGAAAAGTAACCACGGAAGATGGTAGCTGCTGCTTATTTATTATGTCAAATAAACTAGTTTTACTTTTAGGCATTAAATATCAGTGTCACTCGGAATTTGTATATTTCTTTTTACCAAATTTTGCTTTTGAAGTTGTACGTATTTTGTCTCTGTAACGAATAAGGAAATCTCCGTATAATATTAACGACCCTGTAAAATTATTTTTAATCTGCTAGCATGGCAGGGTACCGAATGTTTTACAGAATGAAACATGACCTTACAATAAAATCTTTTAAACATTAACTATAGCTGCAATGAGTACATACGATGCATTCACAAGTATAAAATAAATTGAATTTGAGACAGGTTCATGTTCATGCTTACGTAAGCAAAGCATAGCTTAATATTTAAAGATTTTTCAAAACCGTCGACCTTCAACGGCAAATTATTTTGGAAAATCGTCAATTGCCCTTCTCATTAATTATCTCACTCATGTTGGAATGTACCAATTCGTCAATATCTTCAATAGAAAAACTGTATGGTATAATAATAATGGCATACTAGTAATATCTTCAGTGTTTTTTAAAATACAAAGTCACACATAAAGTAATGGTCTCTTGCTTGGTACAAAAGCCAGTTAACACTTTCAGGAATTCTCCGATTTGTGGGAACTTTTCAAATGTTTAAATGCCTATACTGAAAAACTTTAATTTTGGAGTTATAATAAGTTATCTAATGGCCACTTGATTTTTAAAAACGTCGTACCTATACTGAAAAAAATATTTCTTGTTGAATCAATAATGAAGGCTCGTTGATTCATCTGGTTGGATTTATCTGTTTGAATTAATTAGAATCTGGCTCAGTAATGATTTTTATGTCAATTTTACTACAGAATTGTTGAAACAACGAGAATATAAGTAAGTTTTTCAGAAACATACTCTTTGATTTTTTATTAGAAATCATATCAATATTCAACTATTAATTCATATTTAAGTATATCTACTCAGTGCTGCTAGATTCCTGGTTGCTTTCAAGGTACTCAATAGCTTAGTTGTTATAATGTGGATTATTGTTGGTCAACCGAAAGTCTGGTCATTTGATTGGATGAGATTGATTTTTATTTTGATAAGTTTGACTTTCTTGGTTATTTATTATAGAAGGGGGTGTTCTTCAGTACACTTTTAATGAAAACTGTTGCCACTTTCTTTTTTAAATCTAATTTGTTAACTAAGCAGAAATACCTTTCTGAAACCTTTTTTCCGTATTTTGCATTACTTAAGGGGGTAGTCCAGTGAAAACGACTGTTTTTTCAAGGATTTTTTTTTTATATTAGAAGTCAATTTTTATTAAAAAACTTTTTGACATATGATTGTACAACTATTAAAATACACAAAAAAAAAATTTTTTTTTGTTTTCGATGAGTCATCTCGACAAAATGGCCGCTCCAAAAAAACATTTTTTTTGTTGGCGGACGTCGAATCTCTGCAACGGTTCATTTGAAACAAAAAATTCAAACGAGGTTTTAATCTGTAGAACATTGGCTATCGTCGGAACTAGAATTATTAATTTTCAATAACAAATAACAAAATGGCGGCATTTCGAATTTTTCGGGTGTTTTTCGGGTGCTTAATTTGTTTATAACTTTGTAAATAAACAATGGATTTTAATAATTCTAGTTCCGACGATAGCTACACAATCAAGAAATATACAGCTAAATTTTTAGATCAATCGGAGCAAAAGACTCTGAGATCTGACGTCCGCCGAGTCAATAAATGCTGTTTCGAGAAAAACGCGTTTAAAGTTTTTTATGCGGAAAAAAGCTAAAAAAATTAATTTTACCTTAGTCAGCGATGCCTGCTCCATACATAAAGCGATGCCTCCTCCATACATAACTAACCTTAAATATAAAGCAGAAGGACCTAGACCGTTATAAACCGAAAAAAAATGGGCGAAGCAAACAGAAATACAAGAGTCCTCCTTGCTCCGAAACACGCCAGGGGACCTTCAAGAGCTCGGAGTACACGTCTCTCGAAAACTCTCTGTATCTTTAAAACTATTCAATATTTTGCTTAGATATTTTAAGGGAGTATTTTCTAGGTGTAGTAGAGTAGATTTTAGCAAAAAAAAAAAAAAACGAAAATTTTTTTTTTTCACTGGACTACCCCCTTAAAGTAAAGAAATTAATTACAAGATGAAATTGAATAGTGTGATGTACAGTCTAACCAAACTGCTATTAAAGTACTACAGTTTTTCTTAAAAAGTAAATATTTCTTTAATACAATTTTTTTAGTACTACTGGCGGAAGTGTAACGGAATAAAAATAAAAATGAATGTCGCTAATAATTGAATGCTCTTCCCTTTAATTTATAGTGTTGTATTCTTTACAATTATTTTTGCAAAATTCAATCAATTAACTCTACCAATTCAAACTGAAAATCGAAATCTAACTATACTAAATTTTTTTCTGATTTTAACTAGTCAATACATCCAACAAATTTAACCTTCGTGTAATTAAATTGCACATAGAAATTGTTTGACCATTAGCATGTGCAATTCCAGTGGCAATTCAGTTTCAAAAATCCGGAAAATTCATAAACACTACTTCTTATAATAATTCCAGGAATATTTTTATTACTAAAACTATTACAAAATAATCTAACACCAAAATAAAAACGTCAACAAATTATCTTTCTCCAATTCTTTGAAATATTCTTTTTCACTAAAAATTATTTGTAAAGTCCCCATCACGAACTGCATACAGTGGAGGAAATAGCTATAAAGCCACTCACTTAAATAGACATTTTTTTTAAACTAAAAGCAAACAAACATATAAAGTATTGTGTGTTGGTTATATATTCTTATGATACATGTAATGCATATTTAAGAGGAAATAGCCCACACCATGACCGTTCCACCTCCAAAATGTCTGCTTAAGCGAACCTCCTTATGCTTGCTTAAATCATGCCAATAAAATTGGAAACCCTCAGGTCCGTCCAAATTAAACTTTTTTTCATCACTAAAAAGGACATGACGCCATTCGCTTAAGCAGAAATTTTGGAGGTGGAACGGTCATGGTGTGGGAAGCATTTTGTTATGTTGGAAAAACCCCAATGTGTTGGATTTCGACCAAAATGAATTCGAACAACTACACCGATCTTCTGGATGATGTGTTGATACCAGATGACGTCATGGAAGGAAAATTTATATTTCAGCAGGACAACGCGGCAGTATATCGCTCGCACCATACCATGGAGTGGTTAAAAAGTCGGGACATTGAAATACTTGAATGGCCAGCGTGTAGTCCCGACTTAAACCCCAAATAAAACCTGTGAGGGATCCTAACCCGTCGAGTTTACTAACAAGGACGTCAATTCAACAATGTGTTTGAGCTTAAACAAGCCATTCGAGACGTTTGGAACAACATTCCTGTAGAAACACTTCAAGTCCTCGTAAATTCAATGCCAGACCGCATTTTTGAAGTAATTTCAAATAAAGGTGGGTCCACAAAATACAGTGGTACCTCGACATACGAGTGCCCTAATATACGAGTGTTTTGAGATACGAGCCGCCGAGCGAGCGATATTTTGCTTTGAGATGAGAGCAAGATTTGAGATACGAGGAATCGCACACTACACCGCTACACACGACCCCAACATGCGGGGCGCATGTTGGGGTCGTGTGCAGCGTCTAACAGTTTCTCCCACCTCAGACTATCCTGAAAGGGAGGAAGAAACAAACCTCTTTGGACAGTTTTTTTAAACGATCTGCGGGTGAAAATGAGCAAAGCGTGACGAAAAAAGCGAAGACCAGTGACGAAAATTAAGCGCTTCCGTAAGCACTTCACTTTTTCTTTTATTATGTTTTTATAGAATATGTACATTTTTCTTGAAAAACACTTAACAAAAACAACTGGGGTGGTGTTTTGGGAGCTGGAACGGATTAATGGCATTTCAATTAATTTCAATGGGGAAAATTGATTTGAGATGCGAGCAATTTGACATACGAGCAAGGTTACGGAACGAATTGAACTCGTATGTCGAGGTACCACTGTATTCGAAAAAAAATATATATATATTTACCGTACTATTGTTGAGAAAAAATAAGGTGGCTCTATAGCTATTTCCTCTTAAATATGAAATCATTAATATTTTTTTCAATAACTGTAAAATGTTTGAACTATTTTTAATTTTTTATGTGTAATTACATGTATCATAAGAATATATAACCAACACACTATACTTTATATATTTGTTTGCTTTTAGTTTAAAAAAATGTCTATTAAGTGAGTGGCTTTATAGCTATTTCCTCCACTGTATAAAAATCGACTGACCCTTTCCACATTCCAAAGGTTATTAATCTCACATTCGTGTTAATCCTAAATGAAGAAGAAGTAACATTTAGCAGGATGTCACAAATGGAAATATATATTGAAATCAATGATTAAAAAACCGATTTACTATAAAATGTTTTAAGCAAAAATCGGCCATTTTTCCCCATCCGGTGATGACGCACTTTTTCTACTTTCCCCTAGATTGCTATCTTTTCCTCTCTTATTGATCTTGTGGGAATTTGATAATTGATTTGTTTGATACTAGATATTATCCAATTTTCTTTATAAAAGTTCTTTTAAAAAAAAACGACAACATATTAATAATGGTGCTTTGAGGACGAGATATTGTTGTCCTCAGACAAAGCCGGGCAAACTTGGCCTTTTTGTCTCCCGAGGTCGATTCCCCTCAGCTCTATTGCTCCTGCAGGTGCGAGTGAGAAAGTCATCTTTCTATCCTTTTCTTCTCCTTTCCAATCCAAAGTCTCCTCCATTCCACAGGGAAGAATATGGGTAGACATTTCTTTCATTCACACTCATGGGGCTTATGGAGCTGAACTGATTTGTCAAGTAAAATCAAAATGTTAACTTTGACAAGTGTTCTAAGTGAAATAATAAACAGAGCAAATCGTAAAAACACGTAAGTAATCTGGTGTACAGAAAAATCACAAGTATCTGCAAAAAACCAACACAAAGGTTGGTGGCCAGATGAAGTGACAAAAAAGGAGAGAAATCAACGTATTTTCGTTTAATCAAGGTTTTATATTAACTGCAAACAGTTTTAAAGCATGCAACAGATGGTGCTTATAATGGTAATGTTTTTGTTATTGTTCTATCGATCTACTTCGGTTGCATTAAAGCTTCTAGGAAGAGGGCCTGGCAAAGTAAGGAGTACCTGTCTACTCCCAGGTGCCAGATATTGACGTTTGTTAGTAAAATTTAATTGCTTTAATTAATTCACTTAATTGTTCTTTTAGCTGTATCTCAACAATATTTGGTTTGGCAGGATTGATTTATTATATGAATATCAAATGTTCACAAATAAGTACGGTAAGTTTTTTCCCTGACTGTACTAGAAGAAATAACGTTTTAAAGTAGTATTTTTACTCTGCATAAATGTAGGCTCAAAATTATAGTAAGCTTTTAACTATCAATGGTTGGTCTAGCAGATGAAAATAATATATATGAAACCAGATATAGGTAAAAGCAGATAAGATACTATATGTTAAGTATTACATGAGAGAGTTGAGTAGTTCATGGTAATGATCAGGCATACTAAATTCAAGCTATATCCGGAGCTTACATATACGTCATAGTCGAGACTATCAAATATCGATACGTTAAGGCATTAATACCTTCAAACCGACTAAGGCGTTAAAACCTTTAAGAACCAAAGATATATGATTTATTTGATCACCAGAGCAAAATTATACCAAACTCTGGGGTTCCCGAATGAAGATGATCAAAAGAAAATATTTTATGTAAATACAAGATGACAATAATAAAATAACCAAAAAAAGAACCCCTTAAATAAATTGTAGTTAATCAGAATTAAATGAATATTATAATACATACCTACCTTGAAACAGAGAAAAACTCGATGTAATCACGTCTTGCCTCTTGTCTTTAATTTACTACAAATCCGCGTATATTTTTAAATGCAAATTTTTATAAAGTCACTTTCCACCTAGATGTGCTATTGCAAAAAACTAACCTTTCTAATAGTTGCATGTCGCATTTGAATCTCAGAGTGAACTGGAATTGAATGCATTTCGAGTTTATATACATGAATAGGAATACAAGACTGCAGCCTTTCAAAATATAAAAATTGGTAAGATAAAAAAAAAATTTCATAAAAAACTGTCCAGTTTTGGAGATTTGTAATTTCTCTATAAATGGTCATAGAAGAGTAAATTCTATTTTGAAAACTTTTGAAGTGCATTAGAGAGTAAAGGATGTTATAATTAAATTCAGAGGAATGTAAGATTTTGCTATACAAAAAAATGTTATATGTAAAAATTGCAGCGGATTTTGAAGGTTTTAACTTTTATATAGGCCTATTTTTACATACAACTTACCAAAAATTAAATAAATGAGGAAAACAATATTTGTCCTAAAAACCTCGCCTTTCTAGCGCTATAATCCGAAAAGTATTAAATTTACGAAAAAAGTTTATGTCTCTAATATCTAGAGCATTTCTAGATTTAAAAGACTATTTTTATTTATTCATTTTATATTTCCAGAACAAAATTATTAACGATTTTTGAATAAATTTCAAAATAGCGACGAAAACTTAAGGTCTCTGACTATAAAAACACAAAGTTAAACTTTTTCTTAATACCTCCAACGTATTGCCTTCGGATAAACAGTTTTACAGGGTAAGATATTTGTTTTTATTTTTTATTTTTTCCTTATCCAGTTAAGGTTAAACATACTTTTAATAGTCAAGTAAAATATCTGATATTTTAATTTAGAATAATTTGTTATGCAACGTCTTCTGAGGGGATAAGAAGTTATTTTCTCTACACAACTACAAAAAATTTCTTTACTTTTCCTTTTACTACTTTGAAAAATTCCTAGAGGGTTCTATACGGAGGCTTGTACTCGATAGGTTTTACAAGTCTCCAAATGATGTTCTTACACCCAAAAAAATTTCATGTTCGCACAACCAATATCATAGTTCATTCAACTAATTGTTCAAATAATGTTCACCCGACAAGATTATTAGTATCGTGACCAGAGAAGACTAGTTAAAAATTAAAAAAGCAATTGTGCTATTTAAACTAAAAATCTTGTTTAAATAGCATGACAGTAATGGTTCAGACCACCAGATTCATTATTTAAACATTTTTTTTTTCTTTGAGGGAGGTGAAATGCAATTACGTACTCAGGATGGACCACCCTGTTTTGCCGGACTATAGGCTTAAACACCTCCCTTGTTGCGCCAGGGCACCAGCTCGGAACCATATAACACATTACTTCGGTCTAGTCCCTTTGGTTTACTTCCTGAAGGCTCTCGTCCTAGTTCCTTTGGATTGTTGGGGATCCAGGTCGGCCTTTTTTGCCCGAAGTATGTCATGCACCTGATGTGACACATGACAGAAATAATCATATCGGAAGAGATCCGCTCGTTCTCCAGGATTATTCTTTCTCTGCATTAGAAGATGGTGTGCTACTGCTCTAGTGATTTTACCTTTCCATGCGGCTCATCTTTGTACTTGAACTAGCCTGATCCTGTACATTTTTGTGTTTAACGCCTCTGTGCGGGCTTCCGATGTTGACCGTCAGTATACGAGCGTCCCTGGGGTAAGGTTAATTCGCTTCATTTTAAGCATATTTTTGATAATTTTTTCTGCGCATATGGTAAATTGAATTTATTTAAAAATTGTAAACATAATAAAGTATCATTTCAACAATATTCAATTAAATTTTCAGCCTAAAATATTAGTAAATAAGCTATTGAGATCAAATCTTTGGATACTCTTAAAAAAAAGGCAGTTTGCGGCGCACATCAGAACTCTTAACTGGATTATCTTAAATCAAAAAATCGAAAAATTTGTTTAGTTTATGAGTTTCTCGAGGTAATGACGTCGATATTTCTTTTTACGGTTTTTAAATTTTTGGCATCATTTAGAAGTTAATTATTATTATTATTATTTTATTTCCATCTATCGTAACATATATCTTCTATATATATATATCTATAAGTTCAGATTTCGCTATTTATATTTATCTCTACACCTTAGATATTTTCATTGGGGAAATATTTATTTATTACATATTGAAGTTACCTTTTGAGGAAAAACACAAAACCTTGTGAATTATAATAATCTATGCTACACTATACTATACTAATTAAAATAAGACTACCTAATCTACTTATTACTACCTACGCTAAGCAAAGTTGCCTGATAAGGGGTTGGTGTTAAATTCGCACTTATCAAAAAAGTAATTATGATATGATGAGAGGGATGATGATATGATGAGAGTAATTGTGAGCGTAATGATGATATGATGAGCGTAATGATGATATGATGAGCATAATGATGATATCATGAGCGTAATGGTGAGCGTAATGATGATATGATGAGCGTAATGATGATATGATGAGCGTAATGATGATATGATGAGCGTAATGGTCAGCGTAATGATGATATAATGAGCGTAATGATGAGCATAATGATGATATGATGAGCGTAATGATGATATGATGAGTGTAATGATGATATGATGAGCGTAATGATGATATGATGAGCATAGTGATGAGCGTAATGATGATATGATGAACGTAACGATGAGCGTAATGATGATATGATGAGCGTAATGATGATGTCATGAGCATAATGATGAGCATAGTGATGATATGATGAGCGTAATGATGATATGATTAGCGTAATGATGATATGATGAGCGTAATGGTGAGCGTAATGGTGAGTGTACTGATGATATGACGAGCGTAATGATGATATGATGAGCGTAATGGTGAGCGTAATGATGATATGATGAGCGTAATGATGATATTATGAGCGTAATGATGATATGATGAGCGTAATGATGATATGATGAGCGTAATGGTGAGTGTAATGATAATATGATGAGCGTAATGATGAGCATAATGATGATATGATGAGCGTAATGATGATATGATGAGCGTAATGATGATATGATGAGCATAGTGATGAGCGCAATGATGATATGATGAGCGTAATGATGATATGATGAGCGTAATGATGATATGATGAGCGTAATGATGATATGATGAGCGTAATGGTGAGCGTAATGATGACATGATGAGCGTAATGATGAGCGTAATGATGATATGATGAGCGTAATGGTAAGCGTAATGATGATACGATGAGCGTAATGATGATATGATGAGCGTAATGATGATATGATGAGCATAGTGATGAGCGTAATGATGATATGATTAGCGTAATGACGAGCATAATGATGATATGATGAGCGTAATGGTGAGCGTAATGATGATATGATGAGCGTAATGATAATATAATGAGCGCAATGATGAGCGTAATGATGATATGATGAGCATAGTGATGAGCGTAATGATGATATGATGAGTATAATGATGATATGATGAGCGTAATGATGATATGATGAGCGTAATGGTGAGCGTAATGATGATATGATGAGCGTAATAATGATATGATGACCGTAATGATGAGCGTAATGATGATATGAAGAGCGTAATGATGAGCATAATGATGATATGATGAACGTAATGATGATATGATGAGCGTAATGGTGAGCGTAATGATGATATGATGAGCATAATGATGATATGATGAGCGTAATGATGATATGATGAGCGTAATGGTGAGCGTAATGATGATATGATGAGCGTAATGATGAGCATAATGATGATATGATGAGCGTAAAGATGAGCATAATGATGATATGATGAGCGTAATGATGATATGATGAGCATAATGATGATATGATGGTCGTAATGATGAGCGTAATGATATGATGAGCGTAATATTGATATGATGATATGATGAGCGAAATGGTGATATGATGATCGTAGTGATTATCGTAATGATGATATGATAAGCGTTATGATGATATGATAAGCGTAATGATAAGAGTAATGATGAGCGCAATGATGATATGATTAGCGTAATGATGAGCTTAATGATGATAATAATGATGAGCGTAATGATGATATGATGAGTGTAATGCTATTAAGATGAGCGTAATGATGATAGTAATGGTGAGCGTTATGATGTTAGTAATAGTAATAGATAGCAGTACTTTCAGCAATCATCTTTAAATTTGACTCGAAGTGTCCTTGAAAATTATGTGATCGAATTGCAGCAGCTACAGTCACACTAAAAACCTGCGGAACTAAAGTGACCAACATTATTTTTATCACTGATTGGATTAACGTGAGCTTAACTGCTGTTTTAGTGACACATTATTTTTCTAATTTGTAATGTCCCGTAATAATTTTCCAAATCTCCATTACCGGGTTTTCCACATGGTCGTCATCTCTTTATCTTGTCCATACAAAATCATGTTTAAAACGCAAATTCTGCGAACACTTTATCATGTGTGGTACACCGAAGAGGGCCTATATTTTCTTATCATTACGATTAACAAACGGTTCTATATTTGTAATACCAAGATCGGAAAACAGTTTTCTGTTATTCGGACCTTGATCGCAAGTAATAGCAACAATATTAACACCTATTTTTTCCGCGTTTCCTAAATGTTCAAATAATAACTCATTTATCCTAACGGAACTTATTCCACTAACGAAAGTGAAACATCCTAATACATGCTTCCAGGGTGAAAACAGCTACATATTTAGCTAATTAATTTGAAACTTAACTAAAAATTAACATGATTTTTTAAGAACAGAAAAGAATGCATGAAGCATGAAAGGGTTGAACAGTCAGATAGGTAAAACTTCTGATCTTGTTTTTTCTTTGACAATTATGAAATATGTTAAAGACATGTTTGTATCTTAAGCAAATCATTTTTTATTCCAATTTTCTAATAAAAATATGTGCAACTGTTCGACAAATTCAGTTGTATTCCTTTGAGTTGAGTTTTTAGCGGTGGAGACTTACAACTCCATATCTCCGCTAGTTTCACTCCAATCGACTAAAAATTTTAACATAATAATCTTGAGATGTTTTAAATTTATATGAGAAAATCAAAAAAAATGGCGGATCCAATATGGCGACCAAAATTTCTCGACTTCAACGGATTTTAATGAAAAATTGGTACAATGATTATTTTAAGGCTACTAATTTTGAATATTATTAAGATTTGGAAATTCAAGATGGCGGACCCATAAAGGGTTTTCGGGTAGAAACAATTTCTAGGATATAACAAACTAGAAAGACAGAAAGTGTTTAATTAGTAAGTATTTACCCAACGCCGGGTGAAAACGAGTAACCCAGCTATTTAAGGGGGTAGTCCAGTGAAAAAAAAAAATTTTCGTTTTTTTTTTTTTTTGCTAAAATCTACTCTACTACACCTAGAAAATACTCCCTTAAAATATCTAAGCAAAATATTGAATAGTTTTAAAGATACAGAGAGTTTTCGAGAGACGTGTACTCCGAGCTCTTGAAGGTCCCCTGGCGTGTTTCGGAGCAAGGAGGACTCTTGTATTTCTGTTTGCTTCGCCCATTTTTTTTCGGTTTATAACGGTCTAGGTCCTTCTGCTTTATATTTAAGGTTAGTTATGTATGGAGGAGGCATCGCTTTATGTATGGAGCAGGCATCGCTGACTAAGGTAAAATTAATTTTTTTAGCTTTTTTCCGCATAAAAAACTTTAAACGCGTTTTTCTCGAAACAGCATTTATTGACTCGGCGGACGTCAGATCTCAGAGTCTTTTGCTCCGATTGATCTAAAAATTTAGCTGTATATTTCTTGATTGTGTAGCTATCGTCGGAACTAGAATTATTAAAATCCATTGTTTATTTACAAAGTTATAAACAAATTAAGCACCCGAAAAACACCCGAAAAATTCGAAATGCCGCCATTTTGTTATTTGTTATTGAAAATTAATAATTCTAGTTCCGACGATAGCCAATGTTCTACAGATTAAAACCTCGTTTGAATTTTTTGTTTCAAATGAACCGTTGCAGAGATTCGACGTCCGCCAACAAAAAAAATGTTTTTTTGGAGCGGCCATTTTGTCGAGATGACTCATCGAAAACAAAAAAAAATTTTTTTTTTGTGTATTTTAATAGTTGTACAATCATATGTCAAAAAGTTTTTTAATAAAAATTGACTTCTAATATAAAAAAAAAATCCTTGAAAAAACAGTCGTTTTCACTGGACTACCCCCTTAAACCTAATTGTTCTTATTTACATAAATACAATTTGAACTTATTTTACAATAAAAATTTGGGTAACGAAAGAAAGGTATATATTTATGTTTTTTAACTTTTCATATTTTCTTTTTTATAGTTCCACATTTTGTCCTCTTCAAAGGATGTACAATTCTTTACACGGCTGTTAAAAACGTACATACATATACAGGGTGTTCAGAGGTAAGAGGTCAATACTGCAGGGGGTGAAAGGTCAGACCGAGACAAGCAAAAAATCGTATGGGTGGGGGGGGGGGCATCTCGCACCGTTTGGCAGTTACAGGGTGATTCGTAAATCAGGATTTTGCCTTATATGGGAACCGCTCTTGTATTTTTATCTTTTTTTCTACGCATCGCAGCGGCCCCATACTGATTTCAAAAAATCACTATGTGGAAGCCCTTTCCAAAAAAGTTTACGCCACCCCCCTATCCCCAACCCCTTGGCCACAATCCCCTCTGGAAGTTGAAAAAATTAACTTTTATTTCACGATTTTTCACCTTTCGCCCCACTTTTCTCCGAAATTCGTGTTATTAACATACCTACTTTTTATTTTTTTTAAGTTGCCTATCTAATTACCTTTCCAAAAAGGTGCAACATGCCCAGGTAGAAAAGGGTTGCAAAAGTCCTGAAATTAAAACATCCTCACAGGTACCTAATTACTTTATTGCACCATAATGGAAAAAGTCGTTAAGTAAACAATTTTTATGACAGCAAGTTCGGAAATGTTTGTTTAGGAAACAAAGGTAGTACATTTTTATTATTTCAGCAAAACAGTAATAAAATAATAAATGTAATCTCGTTAAATAGCGTTATTACTTTATTATATCCAGTGTTGACTCTTAAGTATCCAGACGCTACGTTTCTAATACCTCCTATGAATTATGGTATAAAAATGGGTAAGTTTGAAAGGACATTGACCACAGTTGAAGAAGCAAGCGATCAAACCGGGTGTTTAATAGAAAAAATTAAGATAAAATGGCAGAATGCAGTGTTGACGAGTATGCCGATATAATTTACGGGTACGGTTTAGTAGAAGGAAATGATAGTGAGGCCTTACGATAATACCAAAGGAGATTCCCGAATCGACGTGTACCCGACAGAAGGGTATTTTGAAGGACTTTCAGAAGGTCAAAAGAAACCGGAAGTGTAACCGCCCCCAGAGCAGAAACGCGCGCAGGAAAATCGGCCGATTCAGCGGACCCCGACCAACAAATCCTCAACATCGTCAGGAACAGCCCTGTAATAAGCATCAGGCAGGTCGCACGAAGGTCAGGATTGTCTTCAGGGAGAGTTTGGACTGTTGTGAACCGAGAGGGACTACATCCATACCACCATATCCCGGTCCAAGCACTACAGGAAGGAGATTCCGAAAGACGATTGCAATTTGCACTTAGCTGTTCGAGTCTGACATCGAAAACAGAAGGTTTCTAGACCGAATTCTGTGGACGGATGAATCGCAATTCACCCGGGATGGCATCACAAACTTCCACAACCTCCACACCTGGTCAGATGTGAACCCACATAGGACCAGGTGTCGGTCCTTCCAGCAAAGATTTAGTGTCAATGTCTGGGCTGGCATCATCGGCAACCAGTTGATAGGACCCTTCATCTTGCCCCAAGTGCTGAATAGTCAGCTATATTCGGACTTTTTGGAGAATACCCTTCCGGATCTGTTGAAGGACATCCCCCTGGCCACCAGAAGCGCAATTTATTTACAGCTCGACGGAGCACCTGCGCATACTGGGAACATTGTTAGGGCAACGTTGAATTAACTTTACCCAGAGCGCTGGATTGGACGAGGTGGACCGATTCCTTGGCCTGCTAGGTCACCGGACCTTACTCCACTGGACTTTTTCTTATAGGGAATGATGAAAGATGATGTTTACTCAAGAAAAATCAACACCAGAGAAGAATTAGTTACCAGGATTGGGACTGCAGCCACGAAAATACGGGAGAGGCTGGCTACCATAGACCTCAAACGTGAAATAAAACGAAGGCTACTTGCATGCATCGAAACTAGCGGAGAACATTTTGAACAGCTTTTAAAGGACAAACGTTTTAATTGTAATTAGTTTTTAAGCGAACAAAATGTATTTTTTAGTTAACTTAAGTATAATTTCTTAAAAATTCGAATTATCATGATATTCTGTAAAAGGATTTTTGTAAATAAATTTTCGAATCCTTTTCCTACCTGGGCATGTTGCACCTTTTTGGAAAGGTAATTAGATAGGCAACTTAAAAAAAATAAAAAGTAGGTATGTTAATAACATGAATTTCAGAGAAAAGTGGGGCGAAAGGTGAAAAATCGTGAAATAAAAGTTAATTTTTTCAACTTGCAGGGGGGATTGTGGCCAAGGGGTTGGGGATAGGGGGGTGGTGTAAGCTTTTTTGGAAAGGGCTTCCAAATAGTGATTTTTTTAAATCAGTTTGGGGCCGCTGCGATGCGTAGAAAAAAAGATAAAAATACAAGAGCGGTTCCCATATAAGGCAAAATCCTGTTTTACGAATCACCCTGTAACTGCCAAACGGTGCGAGATGCCCCCCCCCCCCCCCCCCCCCCATACGATTTTTTGCTTGTCTCGGTCTGACCTTTCACCCCCTGCAGTATTTACCCCTTACCTCTGAACACCCTGTATAAACTTACGCATCTAATTTGAAAAATATTGCAGTTGTCATATATCTAATTATTAAAAGTAAAAAATAAAACATTCGTCAGCGAAGTAATTGCTAAGTATTCTATAAACTAGTAACATGGTAAAAAAATAACTGTCTAAGTTAAGTGGTTTTATTTAATATAATTTATGTACTAAAACGTAGGAAAATCCTACAATCTAAATTTCTATAGTAAGATCAAAATCACAATTCTTGGTGTCGATTTTCATGCAAATCACTTGATTTGGAATCGCTGTACTGGTTCTTTTATCTTGAATTTCAAAATTTCGATAGCAGATTAGAAATCAGTGAGCCTAAAAATCTCTGAGTGCCAATTTTCAAAGAAAGAATAGATTCAGTGTAAATGCGAGAAAAAAACAATCGCCAGCAATTTATATAATTCATAGTAAAAGTATAGCGGTCATCTCGTCATGAAATTTATATCATAGTATTATAACTTGAAATATTTAAATATTATACGGTATTTTTGAAAGAGACAAAAGTTGGTTTGTGTTGTATTTTTATAAAATAATTTTGAGAAAATATTAGTATTATATTATAACAAATCAACGAGTAGGAGACGAAATATACCTTGTTTACTCAGGGCACAAGTTTTACATCATTAAACATCCATCCCATCATTCCATCATTCAAGGAATATATATGACAAAAATATATCATTATCATTAGCTTGTATAACATTTACTGGATTTCATTTTAACTAACTTACGTTTTAAAATCAATATTGTAAAAATACAAAAAAAAGTATAGGGGATGTTTCAATTCAAGCGGATCACCGACCTGGACAAAAATAGCGCGAGACGTATAAGGGCTTAAAATGTTCGTCCAGGAAGAAGCTTTCAAATGCAGAGTGGTACTTTTCAAAAATTTAAAATGGCGGATCCAATATGGCGGCAGGGAGCTGGAGAAAACCTGAGTGTATGGCAAATAAAGGTTGTGAAAAACAAAATCCGCAACCAATCGGGTCATTTTTTAGCTCAAATTGGAGCTGACTGGCGCCTCTTAAAAGCTGGTGTGGTTGGATGAAAAAATTCAAAATGGCGGATCCATCCATCGGAAAAAACCGATTTGGCGACTGATTTTTTAAAAATCAATCGATTTACACCAAACTTGGCATACGGGGGTTCTTGAGGTCGCTGATTATAAATCTGAGGTCAGATTTGCAAAATTCAAGATGGCTGATCCAAGATGGCGGACGATTATTTTGAAAATCAACCGATTTACACCAAATACATGGTACACGGGTGTTTTGAGGTCGCTGATTACGAATGCGAGGTCAGATTTGCAAAATTCAAGATGGCGGACGAGATTTCGAAAAATCAACCGATTTACACCAAATTTGGTATCCTGGCCCACGTGAGCAAACGTGAAAAACATCAAACACGTTTAATACAAATGGCTGTCAAATTTTGTATGGTAGTACACGATGATAATGCCAACTTTCCTCAGCAACTCTTAATGTCTTTGAACGCCGAAAGTCCATTTACTACTCCTGTAAACCCATTTACTGCGGCGAAATAAGCCCTCAAATAATAATAATATTCTTAATTGTTAAGAATCTTATATAATTCTTTGTTATTCAGCTGTACATTTTTAAATTGATTCGTCAATAAATTTAGAATAAATTTGTATTGCTTGAATGATGAACAACGCAATCAATGTTCCCCTTAAAATACTACATTGAAAGTCAAAAGTAATTTTTCGATATTTAATATAATTTATTTATTTATTTTCCATCTACAGATCAGACCAAAGAAAAAGAAAAATACGATACTAAAATACGTACAAAATATTTATCAAAATATCTATTTATTTATTGGTGTTCTATACCAAACAGATCAAAAAAGAGAGCAAAATAAGCCTTTTTAATGTGTAGAGATCAGAGTAGTCCTCACTATTTCTTTTAATAAAGCTAAAAAGAGAGAAAGTTTTGGGAATAATATAATCAAGGTGGTAGTTAAAAGACAACTTAGAGTAAAAAACTAAGCCAAGATCCCTAAATTTATCAACACTTTGAATGGGATCATTTGAGATTTTGTAGTAAAAAAGGAGCGTATTGACCTTGTGAAAAAAAAAAGATACAGATACAGAAATTGTAAATATAAGAATTCAGTTTTAATACTCTAGAAATTATTATTTTATTGTTAAATTCACTAGTATTGTGCGTACATTTACACAATTTTTTTGAGTTTTACCAATTTTTGAAAGTAAAATTAGGCATTATACGCTGCATTTTCAATTATATGATCTGGATATGGAATTTTGCATTGAATCGAACTGAATTTAAGACGAACCTTAAAGGGGACCACCAGGGTGATAATTTCGTTGTTTTTACTTCTGAAACTGTAACTATTCAGGAATATGTACGTTCAATTTCATGACAAAAATGGCGTATTTATAGCGTTTGCAGTAGAGGCAGATAGAGCGGTAAATACGAAATTCTGAAAAAATTCCGAAAAAATGCCGAAAAAATTCCAAAAAAAATTCCACGATATTTTTTTTACAGTGTCACCTCGGTGGTCCTCCTAAACATAGTAAAGATTTTAAAATTGGTAATAAACGGATCGAATTGCCAAACGAAAAAATTATTAAATGCATTTTTGGACGCTTTGCAGTGAGTAATTATACCAGATCCAGATCAGATCATTAAAAAATGCAGCTATTTGGATTTTGCGCTCAAATGTTGTATTTTTTAATATCAGTATGTACCATGCCTACTTTAGGTTAGTGTAAAATGTTACTATATTAACAGTAGTTACAATTTTAAAAATTGTCTACTGTGTGTAACTATAAGTTTTATTAAAACCCGTCCACTAGCGTTAAAAGTGTGATACGTGAAGAGAACAGACAGGCAGTAGTGTTATTGTAGTTAAATAAATTACAAAGCAAAAAAATGCTAAATTTTCAGCTTATAGGGTTATAATAGTAATATACTGAACATTTTCTTATGAAGTTCAAATAGTTGTTGTTGAGTTTATCCGCCTACACTTTCCCTTCTATTTAATTTTAAATTAAAATCAGACATTTCCGTACCGACCCTGACGCCATCCGGCCTGATCTGCAGGTCTTACATCGGACCACTGATGCAAATAGAAACAAACACTGTCACCACTCTAACCATTATCATTCCAAAATGTGATAAAAATATTCTCGGCGATAAACAAGTTCAATAATTCAATATTTCGTAACCGTTATGAATATTCTGATGTGCCCGTGCTGTTTGTTGATTGAAGAACTTGTTCGGCGGTCCCGCAGGAAAGATGCAGAGACCTGACTTTCACTATCGCTGAGAAAACCGGTTATCTTATGGTTAATCGCCCATACATTGATTATTGAGCTACATAACCTTCAATCTTCACAAACCGTAAAAAGAAAGAATATAAAAGCCGGCAGATGTCGTCTCCATGCCTTCCCATCCCACTTTCTCCAGTTCCACCTAATTTTCACATTATACCAAAGGAAGGTACTTGAATTTCTATACATATATAATCTGGTTTTGATCACGAACGTCTGACCTAACTGAGAGTTTCCCGTCATTTGACCTATGATGTAATGGCATCCATCTTTATTTTGAAAAACCTGATAGCGGTTTTCCAACGTTTAGCTATATTATCTCAACATCGGGTGGACTGTAGGACTTATACCGGCCAAATTAGCCTCGAATACCACAGATTGAGCATCTTCAATTTCAATACCCTCAGTGCGCCGGCGTTGTCAAAGCCGGCAGTTTTGATGTGCTGATGTCTGCCTCCTAAGGTACGATGCACACGTCAGGTAACATGTCTCAATTCATTGAGGTTTCGCTACATGAAGCCGGCGTCGCTGCGTCAAGGTCAACTCTAATTACGTGAACGTTGTACCACAGCGATTACATTATCGTTACGGACTTAACTACCTTTGATTGATTTACCGGCTAACAGCCGTTAAACTGGATAACTCATTTGAGGTGTCCATTGCATTCCTGGAGCTTTTAGCGAATGTATAAAAAAAGTATGAATGTCGAATGTGACAAAAACTCGATAATGTTTTAATTAAGAGCTGTTAAGTTGGTGATAAAATCGAAGTATAAGTTGCACCTGGAATGCATGCACTTTTATTTAATACCCACGAGATACTACTACCGTATTTTTTTAGAAGAAATTTTAAAATTACGACTTGCATATTATTTTTAATAACTATTTACATAAATTCCAAAGTTCGAAGGAGTCGGTTGAAAACCCCCAACTTTGTTTTTTCTTTGAATTTTTATAATAGAATAATTTTGTATGAATTGTATGAAACTTTTTGCATGTAAGGACTCTGATTATTTTAGTATTTTAAGATATATATATTATAAAAGATAGCATACCTACATTGGTATACAGGGTGTTCAGAGGTGGGAGGTCAATACTGCAGGGGGTGAAAGGTCAGACCGAGACAAGCAAAAACTCGTATGGGTGGGGGAGGGGCATCTCGCATCTTTTTTTCTACGCATCGCAGCGGCCCCAAACTGATTTCAAAAAATCACTATTTGGAAGCCCTTTCCAAAAAAGTTTACACCACCCCCCTATCCCCAACCCCTTGGCCACAATCGCCCCTGGAAGTTGAAAAAATTAACTTTTATTTCACGATTTTTCACCTTTCGCCCCACTTTTCTCCGAAATTCATGTTATTAACATACCTACTTTTTATTTTTTTTAAGTTGCCTGTCTAATTACCTTGCCAAAAAGGTGCAACATGCCCAAGTAAAAAAGGGTTGCAAAAGTCCTGAAATTAAAACATCCTCACAGGTACCTAATTACTTTATTGCACCATAATGGAAAAAGTCGTTAAGTAAACAATTTTTATGACAGCAAGTTCGGAAATGTTTGTTTAGGAAACAGAAGTAATACATTTTTTGTATTTCAGCAAAACAGTAATAAAATAATAAATGTAATCTCGTTAAATAGCGTTATTAGTTTATTATATCCAGTATTGACTCTTAAGTATCCTGACGCTCCGTTTCTAACACCTCCTATGAATTATGGTATAAAAATGGGTAAGTTTGAAAGGACAATGACCACAGTTGAAGAAGCAAGCGATAAGAACGGGTGTTTAATAGAAAAAATTAAGATAAAATGGCAGAATTCAGTGTTGACGAGTATGCCGATATGATTTACGTGTACGGTTTAGTAGAAGGAAATGATAGTGAGGCCGTACGAGAATACCAAAGGAGATTCCCGAATCGGCGGGTACCCAACAGAAGGGTATTTTCAAGGACTTTCAGAAGGTTAAAAGAAACCGGAAGTGTAACGGCCCCCAGAGCAGAAACGCGAGCAGGAAAATCGGCCGATTCAGCGGACCCCGACCAACAAATCCTCAACATCGTCAGGAACAGCCCTGTAATAAGCATCAGGCAGGTCGCACGAAGGTCAGGATTGTCTTCAGGGAGAGTTTGGACCGTTGTGAACCGAGAGGGACTACATCCATACCACCATATCCCGGTCCAAGCACTACAGGAAGGAGATTCCGAAAGACGATTGCAATTTGCACTTAGCTGTTCGAGTCTGACATCGAAAACAGAAGGTTTCTAGACCGAATTCGGTGGACGGATGAATCGCAATTCACCCGGGATGGCATCACAAACTTCCACAACCTCCACACCTGGTCAGATGTGAACCCACATAGGACCAGGTGTCGGTCCTTCCAGCAAAGATTTAGTGTCAATGTCTGGGCTGGCATTTGAACCGCTTTTTTAGGACATAAGTTTTAATTGTAATTAGTTTTTAAACGAACAAAATTATTTTTTAGTAAACTTAAGTATAATTTCCTAAAAATTCGAATTATCATGATATTCTGTAAAAGGATTTTTGTAAATAAATTTTCGTATCCTTTTCCTACCTGGGCATGTTGCACCTTTTTGGCAAGGTAATTAGATAGGCAACTTAAAAAAAATAAAAAGTAGGTATGTTAATAACATGAATTTCAGAGAAAAGTGGGGCGAAAGGTGAAAAATCGTGAAATAAAAGTTAATTTTTTCAACTTCCAGGGGGGATTCTGGCCAAGGGGTTGGGGATAGGGGGGTGGTGTAAACTTTTTTGGAAATGGCTTCGAAATAGTGATTTTTTGAAATCAATTTGGGGCCGCTGCGATGCGTAGAAAAAAAGATAAAAATACAAGAGCGGGTCCCATATAAGGCAAAATCCTGATTTACGAATCACCCTGTAACTGCCAAACGGTGCGAGATGCCCCCCCCCCCCCCCCACCCATACGATTTTTTGCTTGTCTCGGTCTGACCTTTCACCCCCTGCAGTATTGACCTCCTACCTCTGAACACCCTGTATATGAGGGGCGTTCAATGTATTCTGGGTATAGGCATGAAAGAATAAGCAGAAAAATTTGAATAAAATTTATTTTTCAGTGTAGTCCACCATCGCCTCAATACACTTATTTGAGCGGGAAAGTAACTTTTCAATACCCCCTAAAAAATATTGTTCTTCCTTGTTTGAAAAATGTTCATCAATTGACGCGTTTAACTCTTCATCGTCGGAAAAATGCTTACCTCGAAGATCTTTCTTAAGATTTGGGAACAGAAAGTAATCACTAGGGACCAGATCCGAGCTGCAGGGTGGATGATTGATTTCTTCAAATTCCTACTCCCGCACAGAAGCCTTGGCAACGAGCCCTGTGTGAACCGGCGCGTTGTCGTGAAGAAGCAAGACACCTGCGGTCAATTTTCCACGTCTTTTCGCTTTTTAATTGCTTCCTTTAAATTACGTAGGGTGTTTGCGTAAGATGCGGCAGTAATACTTTGACTCTTTTTTGTGTACTCAATCAGTAAGATTCCCTTAGAATCCCAAAACACTGTGGCCATGAGTTTTCCGTCAGATGGAGTGACTTTAAACTTCTTCGGTGGGTTTGTTCCTCTTTTATGACACTGCATGGACTCTTGCTGACTCTCAAGATCTTAGTGATGAACCTAAGTTTCATCACCGGTGACTATTCGGTCGAAAATACTATGCGGATTTTCACCACAGAGCTTCAAAAGCTCCTTTTTATCACAGCGCGATGCTCAATTTTTTTTAACATTGTCGCATCAGTCATCGTAGTAGCATTTTCGTAATGATATCTTGAATACTAATGGTGACAATTAAATAAAATTTTATATTTGTACCCTCAAAGAGTGTTTTTAACTAATGAGATAATTTAATTACCCTCATCATTAGTATATCAGCCCGATACCGAGAATATATTGAACGCCCCTCGTATAGTAAAAATTGCTCGTTTCGTTTAAGGGAATAGCTTTTCAAATTTAAAAATGTGATTTTTAAATTTCTTTAGCTTTGTTGACATTAATCAGAAAAACTTTGAAAGAGGTTATGGAGTTTTCAGTTTTTTAAAAACGATTTTTTATTTTAATATTTTTGTGGTTTATTGACGTCTGATCTATAACTATTTGAAAAAAAGGTTCATATGGACAGCTTTTAAAGAAATTATTTTCTGCCTACAAAATGGTATATTTCGTTTGAAATATAGCTTTAGGATAATCTTTATTAAAATTAGGAATTTAATGTGGCTCGAATTTCCTGCTCTTTGGTATAGTTTTATACCAGTGTATAATGGATTCTAATCAAAAATACATTTCCTTGATTATGTTTAAATTCTGAAATTGTGGTTTATCAAAAATAGAGGCAGTTCTCGATCATACTCTTAGATACATACATATATAAAAATTATATAATATGATTGATATAAACAGATTGGCACCTAAAAGAAATATGTATTACATACATGTATACATACATATATCGTGCCTTAAAATGAAGTTTTGAAAATGTATAAAAATTTTTCATTTTGACGATTTCAATAAATAAAATAGTACTTACTGTTGTTACGAACAAACAACGCAATTCCCATCGCACTATTCGTTAAAGTGTAAAAAATGTTTGGCCTTTTTTAGGGGTCATAGTAACCTTCGAGAACAACTAAAATCATATAGACTTTTAGTATGAAATTAATCATTTCTCAATATACTCATTTAAATACTTTATTTTTTATCTATTTTATACATTTCTACAATCACTAAGTGAACCCATCCATTATTGAAGGTCTCCTTTCATCTATGAGTAGGCGACGATATGCCGCCAGTAATGTTTGGCTGTCTGGAACCGGATCAATGAGGATACTATAGACAAAAGTCTCAAATAACAAAAGATGTATAAATTGGAAGGTATAGCGCTTCCCTATGAGCGTTAATCGGATTACAGACTAGTCAATCCATTACGGTATTCTGATGAAGCAACCAGAGATTGAACATCGTAGCGTAATCGTCAGACCATCAATCACTTTTACTCCTAAGAAGCTTTTAGATACTATCTATCTCCGCAATATTTTTCACTTCGTCGCACTTATTTGCGTGCATGTTTTTTATCTGCGCTATTCAAGCAAAAGTTGACGACCCCAAAGACTAGCAGAAATCATATGAATAAAGTTTACAAGTCAAACAGCTACATAAATTATTTATGCTAGAATCGGCCATACATATACTGCTTTAAATATCATATCATTTTTATTTTATAGAAAAACTTGTTCAACAATGTTTTGTGATAAATTGCAAAAAATGCAAATTTCATGAAGTCTTTTTATTTTTGGGTTTTTTTTTTAAGAAAATTTATAAACAATTTTTTATTCTTTATTTTAAAGATATTTTCCTTCTAAACTTTTGTTTTTTATGTCAAGCATCCTCGTTGATGGGTTGTACTTTTGTGGATGAAGTATTTTTTTTTTAAGGCTTAAGAAGTGAAATATTTGGAATATGTGATTAGGATATGTCTCGATGTGATGTAATAATATATGAATTTTAATGTGGTCATTTTGATTAGATAAATTGGTTAAGCGTATTTGCATACATTATGAAAATATATATATTAATGCCTGATTTTTGTTAAGAACAAACATATGAGAAGAAGTAAATTGAATTAATTATTAATAAACAATGTAAAAAGTTTACGTAACATCGCATATCTAATAAATATATACGTATACTTATGCACAGCAAAAAAAGCGTGAAAACGAGTTCGATGGAGTTCATCCCTTCTCGATGTCTTTTTGTATGAGTATATTTTATAACTCTTATCGGATACAGTCAGTATTCCAAAGGTGTAAAATATTTAATCTGAACGAAAAGGAATTTTATATCCTCGAAAGGTCAATTCCATTCAAATAATATTAAGCCCCTAAACTTTATTAAATTCATACTGAAACAATAATTAAGATATAAAAGGTATATCGTCGTTGCGCGTGCAATACCGCGAAAGAGCAGTTTGTAAATACCGCGTAACAGCAAAAGGCGCAAAATTGAAATATTGCGCCTACGCATTCTTAACATAGTTTCGCTCCTTATAGATCTCACAGAATTTAAATTAGCCTATAAAAAACCTCATTTTTGACATACAAAAATTCAATTCTATATTAAAATTCATTTCAAACCCGCGTATCTGCTAATTCTAAACTACTTTTTCTGTAATTTGTTGTAACAAAACCGCGTAAGTGACTTTAAACAGAATCTAAGCAAGTTATTAAAGTGATTTTATATGGAATCTAAGCAAGTTATTAGTAAGCTAACGTTATTTTCCTATAAAATAGGTCGCAAAGAAGTAGCCTTAGAGTTCAGTCCATAAAATATAGTTAAATGGCTAAGATATTAAGTTTTTTCTTCCTCCTGTAAAATCGTGAAAACGCAGATACGCGGTATTTACAAAGTGCTCTTTCGCGGTATTGCACGCGCAACGACGATATGCTAAACACTATCACGTGTAAATGTATTCCATGCGATATACAATTATATTACACAGATCAACATTTTATCTAGGGTTGTGCACAGGAATCGAAGATGGTATCCTAGGGTTTTTGGGGTCGCTGACTACGATGAGTGGATTGGTTAGGATCCATCACGTCAAGTTCAAGGTCATTTGAAGGTCCTCATTCATAAGTATGTTTTCGGAAACCTTGAATCTGAATCTGACGTCAGTCGACCTAATTTCAAGGGTATTTGAAGGTCAAATGGTCAAAAAATCTGAAAAAAGTCATGGACGTGTTTTTGAGGTCGCTGAATCAGAATTCGGTGTTAATTTTTACTTTGCATGCATCCTCGAGGTCATTCAAGGTCATCTTAAGGCAGGTATTCTAGTTCTGTGGCACAATTGTGCATTTCGTAGATTGAGATTGTTACCATGTTATGCATTAATGACATTTATACCAGAAAAGATTCTTTGGAAAATGAAAATGCGCCAAAATGATACGATTTTTAAAGTTGTTAAGTTGAAATTAAGTCGCTATCAAATATCCAGTCAACAGGAGTCTACTGTACTATACTATATCGAGTATACAATAGGTTAAATTATTATTATTATATTATTATTTCTTTAAAATAAAATTAAACCCAGTTTTGTTTTTACGCGATTTTGATTTAACACGGATTATAAAACAAATTTCATTCTCTTTTTAAATTATTTTTTTTTTTGCTTTAATACGATTAATCCCCATTATAAGAAATATTTTTGTTCATTTTATTCCTCTAATAACTACTTCAGAATTCGTGGAGTTTTTACATTATTACCACTTGGAATTAATGAATTAGTGCAATTTTTTCTTCGCAAATGAAAATTTTCTTCATCTCATAAAAATAATATATGCAGCATGTAAAAACCATATGGTTCTTAAAATAGTTTCCATACAGTTTATTCGTATTGTTTGTACTGATTACTTAAGGTTCGGAAACAATTTTCAATGTATTTTTTACACGATTTTTTTACACTTATTTCTCGGGAAAGTATCTAAGTACTATAATTGCCCCATTTGTTCAATACACTAGGTTCAATATTCCACAACAAACTGGTATTTCCGGCAATTTCTAGGCTGTCATACCAATATATTATTAAAAAGCACGCTACAAGTGAAATTAAAACAAAATTGTCTCTACGCCAAAAGGATATTTCATAAATATTGTTGTACATTTTAAGTGATTAATAAAGCTATTGGGTGTGTGAATATGACTCCGCCCTTTTTTGTTAAAGTAAAACACATTTGCTTTTTTAGAAAATTAAAGAAAAGTTTATTCAAAGTATGCTCCATCGGTAGCTACAACCTTCGCCCAGCATTCAGGTAATTTACGTATTCCTTGCATGAAGAAATACTGGTCTTTTGAGCTGATCCAATTATCAATCCAAATTTTGATACTTTCGTATGAAGTGAACCGTTCTCCCGTAAGATCTGACTGCATTGTTCGGAATAAGTTATAATCCGAAAGAGCTATGTCTGGCGAATATGGCGAGTGAAGTAGCATTTCCCAGTTCTGCCCATCTAAATATCTTTTCACGATTTGTGCGGTATGCGGTTTGGCATTATCCTGTTGAAGAAATAATTTACTGTGTCTATTCACCCATTCTGGTCGTTTTTCTTCTATGGCTCCTTTTAAACGTATTAGTTGCCGTCGGTTAACTTCTCCATTAATAGTTTGAGAGGGTTCGAGTGATTCATAATAAACAACACCTCTCTGATTCCACCAAATGCAGAGCATAACCTTGTCACAGTGAATATTTCTCTTTGGCTGTGATGGGCCGGGTTCACCTGGCTTCACCCAAGCTTTTTTACGTTTACGATTCTCATAATATATCTATTTTCCATCTCCTGTGATTATTCGATGCAAAAATCCTCTTCTTTGCTGTCTTTGAAGTAGCATTTCACAAATTGTTTTTCGACTTTCGATGTCTCTTTCTTTCAATTCATATGGAACCCAGTTACCAACTTTTTGAACCATTCCCATTGCTTTTAAATGCTTTGCAACAGTTGATCGTTCAACATTTAATGCTGCAGCCAATTCTGATTGAGTTTGGCAAGAATCCTCTGCCAATAATGCTCCCAATTCAGTATCTTTAAATTTTTTGGTGGTTTTCCATGTTCTTTGTCCTCAGTGCCAAAATCATTATTTTGAAATCGCCGAAACCATTCCGTACAAGTAGTATTATATAGAGCATGCTTTGTGGAGATTTACGGTGAATCTCCACAAGCAAACGATGAGTTTCCGCTGCATTTTTTTCTGCTATAAAATAGTGTAATAGCTCTTCCTGCAAATGAGGTTTACTTGGAACGAAAACAGACATTTTCAAGGGGGTAAAAGCATTTGTTGCTAATATTTCAACCAAATGTCACGTAGTGCATGTGACAGCTTATATAAAGTACTATCGAACACAAGTGTTGCCAATTTTTAGTACGCGTAAGCAATATTAAAAACGACATCTGACGGGAAAGGGCGGATTCATATTCAAACACCCAATATTTGACATACCTAGACCTTTTCGAATACAGTTTAATTTATGGGACCTAGTATCCACTTACACAATTAATGTGTTTTTTAACACGCTGTACGCTTTCCCTTTTAATGAAACTTGACATATTACTAAAGGATATATAGAGTAATATTTAGTATTTTTTTCGAAGTGCTCAATCAAAAGCAAGTTATAGAAAAAAAAAGTGAAAATTGTTATTGAAAATTTATATACACATACAGGGTGTCCAATAGGAATGTGTAAAGACTAATGAGTAACTATTAATATATAGTTACTAATAATATATATTTTAGATATTTTAATCATCTAAATTGGCACAAATTTTAAAAACTAAAACTAAAACTATTAAAAACATGTTCAAACATTTCGTTTTAAATGTCATTGACGATCTTCCTTTAATGTAGCCCCATAAAAATAAATCTCATTGAGTTTGATCTGATGAGTAAGGTGGCTGTTCTATTCCTTTTCCCCTAGCAAAGCGTGGTACCTAGGGCTAATAAATCGATCACCATAAAATTTGTTGATGGCTTCAAATAGTTCTTGTGTGCGATGAGGTGCTGCTCCGTCTTGAATAAAATAAAATGATTTACCGATTTTAGGTTCCTTTTGGGGGTAGATTGGTCATGCTACCCCCGCTAGACCCTTTCCTGAATAAAGAAAACGAATTGGTTAAAACATTAGCCATGAACGACTGGGAAAGAAAATTACTGAGCTTAATCTGCTTCTGTAGTGTAGGGGTTAAGCTAAGTCCTTTGCTTGTTTTGTCACCACAAAAAAAAAAAAAAAAGATTTAAGGTAAGGCTAAGCAAGAAAACAAACAGAGACTATGATATCCAAGAAAGAGAAAAATTCCCATTTGAGAACATTTTTCTTTTGTGATCATGCATTAACTTTCTTGACTAAATAATTTTCGAAATTAAATTATATTTGCGAAATGTGAACACCAATTTCTTTGTATGTAATTAATGGTTTCTTAAATATATAATATTTACGAACTTAAAACAATGATACTTTTAATTAACCTTTAAATGTTGTTTCTATGTACTAAAATTTTGGGATTTTAATTAAAAGTGGTACTACATGTATGATAAATAAAAAATCCCAACATTTTAGAAAAGTCGATGGTCAGGTCCAGTTGATGTGCTCATTACCACCTTCTTCACTTATTAATTAGCATTTAAATTTTTTTCGAAGGCTGGTATTAAAATTTTCTTTCGGCATCTCTCATTTATCACTTCGAGTGAACAAAAAAAAGAGTTCCTCAGGTATTTTTAGCTGAGGAATGATAGCGAGGGATATGTATGCGGTTTGGTCAAGCTCTCGCGAAAGAACCATGTCTTACATCAATATGTGCGGGCCCCGCGCGTACCATTAACGGAATCACCTGCAAATGCCATTCCCGACGATGCCATAAACTCATGCAATTGAAGACGCTGGCAGAGATGCAAGTGTCAAGTGGGGTGTCATCGCTGGTGCATAAGAAGATGTAAGGTGCATCCGTGGAGTGTATAAAAGAACGTGCGCAATTAGACAACATCACTATCGATTCCGATATTTAACGTTCTTCACTACTGCATACACAGGACGCACTCCCGGAGTTATCATGAAGTTGGTAAGCAAGGAGTCTTACGACTTTAAGGATACTTCAGGATTATAGTTTTGAAGATATTCATAATAGCTTCCTTATCGGCAGGTATTTGCTTTAGCAACAATTCTGGCTGTCAGCTTAGCTGCCCCTTTAGACGATTCAAAAAATGCACAGATTATAAATTATGAAAGTGACAATATCGGAGTGGAAGGATATCGATTTGCGTAAGTTCATATGCTGGACATAGTCCGCGATTCAGAATATCCTAATGTGGAGTATTTTCGTAGGTTCGAGACCAGCGATGGAATCAAACGCTCAGAGGAGGCTACTCTTAACAACATTGGAACTGATGCTGAGGCTATCTCCATTAAAGGTACCATCTCCTGGGTGGGCGACGATGGCCAAACCTACACGATAAACTTCGTAGCGGACGAGAACGGCTTCCAGCCCGAAGGAGCTCATCTGCCGAAGTAACTTTTAATCCAACTGCCTTTTGGCGAAACCTGTATATTTTGCATGAATTCTTGTTTTCATTTGTCAGTCTGAAGCTAGTAAAGTTGTGTTTATAAAATTCGCTTTTTTTCAATTTACTCGAGAATCCCTCCTTCCCGACACGTTGCGACGTAGATCTGCGGGTTGTTGCGTAAGAATGCGTATGTTGAAACCGCGTCGGTTTTACGTTCTTTACTCTATTATCCACTGTCCATCTGACCATATGTGCCGCATTAATCCGCCTATCCGCAGGCGATTCGCGAAACTATTCACTTAACAGTGGTATTTAGCGATAATCCAATCCCGCTACCATCAGCGTTTTTTTGTATGGTGAATGTCGCCGTCAATTTTAAATTAAAATAGTTGCTTCGGATTCCGTTTAAACCAATTTCAAGTGCAAGAAATTATTTCAATATCTAACCTGTATAGATACACTGCAATTATGCTAATCACATGCATTGATTACTCATAATCGCACGGTGCTCAGTGAATTAATCGCGTTACTAACAAGTAGCGAAGATGCAGGCGATCTACAATTACTGCATTCTTCACAGGTGAGCGGATGACGGGTATTTGACCTTTCGCAAAAAATGCAGCAGAAGAAGCCAAGGGTCGAATTTATGTGCTGAATGGGAATTATTGGTAACATAAACTTTATTGCGGCTGCCATTTAATTAAAGTCCATTTACGAAGGCAAGGACGTTCCGTGGTGACAAAAAGGTGTCGATGAGATTGATATCGAACACGTGCTTACCGCCGGCCAATTATCAGGTTTTAACGCGGCTTTAAATGGTGGCGGAAATGTTATAGGTGCATGATTGTTAGCCGGTTTATCGATAATGCCAGTTTGGAACGAGAGTTGTTTGTTAGAGCTATCTGCCTCCTAATTACAGATATCCATATGGAAGTTACGGACAAGCAGACAAGCACTTTTGGAAAAAGATTTGTCTCATAGTGATCTATTAGCAATCATTTTGTTCTCCTCAATTCGCCTTATTTTCTTTAATTTTCTGCGTAATTCACACTCAATTGATGACTGTTTGTATCAAAAACAGTAACATTCACAAAGGGTTGTTGGCTATCTGCTGGTTTCTTTTTAGATTATATGTTATTTGGACATAGACAGCTCTTTCGCATTTAAAAAATTGAAAGAAACAGAGTATCATATCTCCGCAATACGAAATAAATAGAATTGTATTGCCGAAACAGTGCGAATTTTGAAAAGCAATTTCGGTTGAAATAATGCACCAACTGTGTTGTACGCAGCAGCAATTTTACGCCGTTCGAGTTTTTTTTTTGTGGTGTACCTTTAAAGATCGACATTATGTTGACAATCCAGAAACGATTTAGGTATTTAAGCACAATCTTGCTCGAGCTATTCATGAGATAGGGCCCCAAACTTCTGAAAATGTGCTGCAAAATTGAGTTGAAAATACGAGTTACTGTCAAGCAAGCCGAGGCAGGAATTTAAATGAAATCTTATTCCATAACTTATAGAAAGTTTTACTTTTTCAATAAATCAGCAAACTTTGAAAAATATTGAGCAGTGTTTATTTTATAGCATTTTTAAAAACAAACCAGCCGATGATCCATCCTATACAATCTTGGCTGGGAATTAGCGACTTTAAATTTTCTGACATAATGGTACTTTATGAAAAGTTTTTCTACAAGAGCCGCAGCAATTTTTCCGATGACTTCACCCGCGTCTAATTAGGATCTTTTCCAGGATTGGTTAAATATTAATGATAAGTAAATATTTTAACAGATTTTTTGATTTTTTGGAATTGTATTAACCTCTCCGTAGTTTCTACACAGGTTTTGAGAACGTTCTAAGATTACTCAAACAAAATCTAGCTTAAACCAAAGTGCAATTGCTCATTGCGCTGATAGTGATTGAATAGAATATTGAAAAATTAAAAACAGTAATAGTGGATTATATCCTGTGAGAATTATCTCATTTTCTATAAATTATAAAACTTTATAATTGGTAAATTTCTGCAAACAAAATTTAGGATCCACTACGAGTTTTTGCTTGTTTTCTATTGCTGGAAACCTTTTATTAATTTTTAAAATTTAAATTTTTATATAAATTTCTATTTTCCTTTTGGCAGAACAATTTGAATATTGGTCGGAGCAGTTTCAACAAGAAGTCTAGAAGTACTCAAATACAGCAGTCAATGCAGGCTACCGAAATGCAACATTGAAATTTTTAAAGTTTTTACTAAACTCTATTACCACTACGGAATGGCCTATAGCTCATTAATAAGGAATACTTGACTTAAGCTTAACTGAAAAAGACCCGCTTTTTTTTTTGTCACTGCTTTTTTTGCATAATTTTCATTTTTTTTTTAAATATTAATTCTTTATAAAAATATTTGAGTAACATTTTATCAAAAGTTACAGGAAATAAATATATTGCGGACAAGTTTCAATTTTTTGGAAATTTGTGAACATAAACTATCCTTACTCGTATATGAGTTTTTTTCCAAAAGTTAAGAATTTTAGCAATTTTCTTAAGAAATATATTTTGAAATTACTGCGGTTCTGTTTCATGTGTTCTTCACAAATTGTTGGATTAATTAAGAACTTTACTTTGTCTTTATTGTAAAATCTTCTTACTCATATTATGTAATGATTTTCATCTACTCATATTATGTAATGATTTCCATAAGACAATTGGTTAAGTTATTGTCCGCCTATAACTTGAAGTAAATGCTACATTTGCACGTTCCATTACAATAATAAACGCATTTTTCTTGTATTTGTTTTTTTACAGAATGCCTTTAATATGTACCATAAAAAAGTATAAATCCCGAAAAAGCCGTTGATAGGGTTCAAATTTGTTTATAATTTGTCCGTTTGGCATATCATTGAAAAGTTCGGCGTTCCAAGTCCATGCCCATGTCTAATTAGGAAGATTTAAAAACCGTGATATAAAACCAATTGTACAAGTATATCACCTGTTTCAATTCAAAGTTTTGGCGATGAATCTCCTATCCTTCTGCTTTAAGTCAACAGGACCAAACTGAAATTTCAATACAGGCTTATTAGTAAATTATGATCGTAGTACTTATATGTATAAAATAGTATAGTTTAGCTAAAGTAACAAAGTTAATGCTGAAATCGGAGATTAATCTACAAATTCACAAATCTATACTCTATACTTTTATAAATACTATGATAATATATTAAGAGAGAGCTAGTTTGTATGTTTATATGAATATGCATAGTATATGCGTTTAGGGCGCCAAAATGCGAAGAAGGAAAAATTTTTTTGTATATATATAATTTTTAAAAATTAATTTGTTGAATATCTTAGAGCGCCAAGCTCCAATGGAAAATTTGTTTAATGTTGTGTCAAAAAATTGAGGATTAACTTAATTGAAAGTAAAAGTCTTATTAATATTATATATGAGAAATAAATAAGTGATATACAGGGTGACAAATGGAAAGTATACTTATGTCTTTCCCTCTCTAATATGTCGTAGAAGGTTGAGACCCCTTAAGTTTTTTTATGATGAAATTTGGTGACATTTTTACTCAAAAAGAATCAATTATACGAATAAATTTTGTATGACAAAAAGTGCTTATAATTAGCCAAAGAACACGTGTGAATTTTTTCGGGACATTTTTGGATTTTGCAAAATATGGCCAAATCCAAAAAACCAAAAATAGTCCACAAAAATCTGAAAAAATTTACATGTATTCCTTGGCTAATTTGAAGCATTTTCTGTTTCATAAAAATTTTTTGTAAAGTTGATCCTTTACGTGTAAAAAAATCGCGAAATTTTTTATTACATTACTGTACAAAATGGCCATTTTGCAAAAACCAAAGCTAAAAAAAACTTTCAAAACCATGGTTTGAGAAAGTAATGACATTCGGACCGCGATTTCTGGTGGTTATATGATCATTCAATAGCAGCAAAGACAAGATAATCGACTTTGAGAAGAAAAATGACAATAAAAAACCAGCACTTTTTTTAAAAAACCCAAAAAATAATAGACTTTTTGAAGCTTTTATGCAAAATAAATGCCAAGATTCTGAAAAAGTATCCCCAAAAACCCCTTATATACGAATTTAGGAGAAAATCAGCCCAATTTTCTATTCGAATCGTACAATTGAACTTGCGTGCACAAAATCGTCGTTTTCCGCATTAATGGGTTAAACAGTAGAAAGATAAAAAAAAAGAAGCCTAATAGTCCTAGAAAAGGGAGTGCTATAACTTTTATAATAATCCACGCAAATTTATAAGAGCTACATTTGATAATTCTTTCTGGTATATGCAATATGCATGTAAATTTTAATTTTGCAATAAAAAAAAAAAACATTGTGGATACCATTAGAGGCTTATTGTATCGACAATTACGACATGGACGCATTACACAACATATGACATAGGATGCAAGACATTTAAGAAGATGACAAGTATGCAACAAAAATCTAGTATTATATTATTAAAATTGAAAGTGTTATTCTGTTGAATCGAATTACATTTATTAGACATGCTCAGTACTATTAAATGAAGTGAATGAATTTCGGACCTTCGTTTGAAGAATTTTTCGGTACAAAGCTTTCTTTTTATTTGGGTTTTCGGATACTCTTGAACGGAATTTAAAAAAAGGTGTACTGATGACAAGGATAAACACGAATTTTTGGATTGTTTTATAACACTTGAAATTTGCTTTTTCTTAGAAGTGAGCGTTGGTCAAAGTCATATACAATTATGAAAAGAAAGTTTGGTGGGCATTAAGTTTTTGGCTGGAAACGACCATTAAAATTACACAATATCAAAGTTGGTTGGGAAGGTTGCCTTCAAGAGGACAATATCACAACTTTGTACGAGACATATACATATATGTTCAAACAATTATTAAAAAGTACAGAAGTTGTGGTTGTGTTGAGAATTTACCAAGAACGGGACGGCCTAGGAAAACAACTGACCGCAATGATGTCAGAATTATAAGATAAATAAAAAGAGTGTTGGCGTTATCAGCTAGAAATACTAAAAAAAAATTATACCTTAATGTTTCCGAGCGGACTATACAGCGACGGCTTCGTAAAGGTGGATTTACAAGCCATTTTAAAATTAGGAAGCCTTGCATTTCGGTAAAGAATAGAAAGAAGCGTCTGGAATTGGCCAAAAAATATTTAACCATGTCACTTTCCTTTTGGGAAAAAGTTATTTGGAATGACGAAAGTAAATTTGAACTGAAAGATGTAAAAGGAAGACAGAGAGTTTGGCGACGTCCACATGAAAGACTGCAACAAAAGTTCATTCAGAGCAGAACAAAGCATTGCGGTGGAGACGTTCTAGTTTGGGGTTGTTTCAGCTTTCATGGTTTAGGGGATTTGGTTTTAGTGGATCAAAGAATGACAACAGCATATTACGTCCAAATTTTATCAAATCACCTGCAGCCGCCAGTTCAAAAAATGAGTATTGGCGACAATTTCATATACCAACAAGACAACGACTTCAAGCATACCAGTAAAATTGCAAGGGAATACTTCGTCCAAAACTCTATAGATGTTCTGGAATGACTTCCTCAAAGTCCAGACTTAAATCCTATAGAGCATTTGTGGAACTATTTGGACGAAAAAGCATTTTCCGATAAAGTGCTAGATTGTTTGAATAACATACCCCAAGATTTTATTCAAAATCTGGTTTTAAGTATGCCGAGAAGTCTACAGGCTGTAATCAATGCAAATGGCCTGCACACAAAGTATTAAGACTACTTTTGGGTCGGGTATGGTATGTATACTTTTGTCGGCTAATTTGTTCCTGTTTTTTCAGATTAATTTAAACACTAACTATGGTTGGATTAAGGTACTAGTTCCCTCAAAATTTTCCCCCAAATGAAATTTTTTATTTTTACACTTTATGGTTCCTTATACCTTCAGAAATCATCTGCTAAATTTTTATAAAGAAATTCGAAAAAATCGAGGAGCTACAGCAGTTTTAGTGCGCGCGCATTTTTGATTATACACACATAAATATATCGTAAAAAAAACTTTAAACGCGTTTTTCTCGAAACCACATTTTTCGAAACGGCGGACAGTCAATCTCCTGATTGGCTACACCGATTTGAATAAACTGTATAGCGTTTTATTTGTTAAGGTCTATTCTAGGGCAATTCACCAGAAAATTCCGAAAAAGTTGATAAGAAACATATTTCCAAACCGAACAAAGCGAAAAAAAATGCGATTTTTTCAAATTTTTTTTCAAATATCCGCAATTTTTTTTTTACCAATTTTTTTACTAATTTCGGTGAATTGCCTCATAAAATATCTTCCTTTTTAACATGCTTTTTTTTGGTTTGTTAGTAAATAAAAAAAGATCCAGTTAAATTTATAATAAAGGAGCTGAGAAAAAAAAAATAAAGTTTAAAAGTCGAGTTTTTCCTATTCTACAGGGAACTAGTACCTTAAATAACATTGTTTGTTAAGTTTTGAATGCTCCTTTGTCACCTGTTAAAGAAACATAAAATTAGAAAAAAATTAATTTGTTTTTAACTATTATAAATTAAAAAGAAACACTATTTATTCACGGGTATGTATATTTTTGTCGCATACTGTGTATATATTAAAAATATCCCTCATGCATATAAATATATTATGGTTTAATTTTAATTTACAAAGTATTCTTAATTTTAAAGCAGCCCCTGCATAACCAGAACATGTGTCCTGTGCTATAGGATATTCGAACCGAAATTCATTTTTAAAAATAACACATGCATAATTTTTTCATAGCTTTTGATTCCATGTTGAAAAATATTTAACTTTTATTTGAAACATTTTTTAATAAAATGTGATTTTTGACCTCTAATTGCCCAATAACTCGCCCAAACTGGAAGTAATTGTTTTAATAACTTAGAATTTAGAATTTTTAAGTTTGCTTTGAATTTAGTTAACATATCAAATTTATTTTATTTTATTTTATTTAGTTAATATATTATAAAAGTGCAGTACGTTCTTTCCTAGTTATCAATTTGCTTTAAATACTGTACCATACTATTACAAAATTTGCTTTCGTTTATAATTCACACTTTGGACGAAACTAAAATATTAAAAATGTCCCGTACCTATGTATTGTATATGAGTAGCCTATATGCAAAACCCGCTATATGCAAGAAAAGTCAATATTCAGTTAATGGTGGAAATATTAACCTTATGTCTTCTGCCATCTGAAAAACAATATTTTGTGCTGCAAAAAGAACTGAAACTCTTTTGAAATAAGGCGAGAAAAATGCACACTCCCTACATATCTGTGAGAACTTTTACACGTTTTCTTTGAATAACTCAAAACTTTTTATAAAGCATATAGCGCGTTTTGCATATGGGCTACTCATATACTTATTATATATATTAGGGTGCTTTTTGTTTCGTGTTTTTTTTTTTTTTTTTTCAGTCCCACCTCGAAATTTTGTGACAAATACCTAAACAAAAATTCCCTGCAAATTGGAGAAATATTAAGTACTAGACCAAGGCGTATATAAAGTCCCATATAAAGTACACGTAAACTTTGATTATTTTTCTTCAAAACTCTACAGCTCAGAGGCATTTTATGGTATAATCTTGGTCAATGGTAGGATTTCTTCAGAATTGAATGCTCTACAAAAGTGTCCATTGCGGCGTAACCCCAACTCCCACCAGCGAGGTAGTACGGGTCACTAACCCCAATTTTTCCACGAAATTCTCGCTTTTTGCCCCTATCTCGTAAACAACAAGAGGTACAGAAAAAGTGAATATGACAAACTTGTAGCAAATTCAATTTCCTACAAAACAGTTCTAGAACACCAAATCGCTAACATCGATATTTAGGAATTTATGTTTAGGTATTTGCCATACAATTTCGAGGTGGGACTGAAAAAAAAAATAGTCGCGAAAAAAAAGCACCCTAGTATATATATATATATAATAGTTCAATTGTAATTTATAAAGCATACCTTTTATTTCTATACTTCTTCTGTACGGTCAGAGAATGTGTCTTGTACGGCCCAATTGTCCTGCAAGACGATCACGCCCTTCTTAAAGGCTTAGTTCAAAACTTGAATGTTTTTACTCATGACTTCTTATATTTACTTTAAGAAGTCATACTTTGAATAAGTTGCAACGAGGGATAATTCAGCTAGTACCTGAATACACTCGTAGTAACTCCTAAGTTAGTGAATATCGTTCAACCTTGCGGTTAAATCGATAGTATTGAGGTTCTCTATCAATCCATCCTCAGTTATATTTCCCTGGTGTGGTATGGGAGTATGTACGTATTTATGTGGAAGCTCCAACGTCATTTTATTTGATAGGACATGAGTGTCAGTTGAACTTTTTAGTAATGTACAGATTTTTTTTTTTTTTTAGACAAATAATCTTTTGCTATTCCTTGCACATTCATCAGTAGGCTCTGACGGATAGCGGACGCTTTTTGTTTTTTCCGCTGAGAATTTTGTTCCTTGAGAAGAAATTTAAAATATCGATTTTTCTTCAATTTGATATATTATATTAATTATAAATCGGGAATAATTAAAATTATAATCTCTGTAGAGCGAGGACTTCTGGACTTCACCTATCAAGAGGAGGATTTCTGGCTGAGGTCGGCGGGGTTTCCTGCTTTGTCCGACCCATTTTTGGGGGACACGGGACCCTCTTTTTGGACTTGGAGGACTGGCGCTTTGGTGGCAGCAGGGCGTGCCTAATTCTTATCTGGAAACGGCCTCCTATCCTGTTTTTTCCTGTCCCTCTGGTTTGCGGGAGCCGCGGGACCGGTCTGAAGAAAAAAATTTTTTTTTTCCTGGTTGCGAAGGGGGATGGTCCCCAAAGAAAAATCAGTTACGAATTCTCTCTGTAAGAAAATAAATTGAAATAGCACAAGTCAAAAGAAGAATTCCAAAGGTATCTTACTGCCGTTAATTGCGTTGTGTTCTTTCGTTTGTTGGCAAAGAAGCCCAAGGGGGCACCTCTTCTGCCCGTGCATCGAGCCCCAAAAGAAGAATTATATTGAAGAACAAAGTTGTATCTGGTCTGGTCAGGAAGAGTCGACTTTCAGGACCTAGACAGACAAAAAACTTTTAACTTTGCTTTGTTGAGTTCTCTTTAAATTTGTTACCGTTTCTTGTTCACTTTCCTTTTCTTGAGCTGGTTTCTTTCTCCAAACTCTCCCCATAAGGGAGGCAAATACTATCTTCACAATGGTGTCTGGCGTAGCCAGCACCAATTCTTTTTCGATCCTAGATTCAGGTACGCCGCCTTCGAAGAGGCAGCGGAAACCCAACAAGAGGTCGGCAGATTATGTATCATTAACAGACGAACTATTCCCAGCCTTACCAAAGCCGGCGAATAGGGAGATGAACATTTCATCACACCCTAGGTTCATTATTATAAAATCTTTAGATGAAAATAAACTGCTGAAAAGTTTTAACCAATTCAGAATCCGTAAGGCTGTGGACGGTATTTCACAGCGTTTTATTCAGGCTAATTTCCTTAGCGATGGCTTCCTTCTCCTCCTTGTAAATAACAAATCTGTTGGAGATCTTTTCGTCAAAATAAACAATTTGGATGGCATTGCCGTTTCTGTAGAATACCACAAAACTTTAAACTCAGTCAAGGGCACGGCGTACTGTCCTGAACTGAAATCAATGAGTCAAGAGGAAATCCTGGAGGGCTTCAAGCCGCAAGGCATCACGGCGGTAATTCAAATTACCAGGCCGGATCTCACTTCTCCCACCAACAGAATTCCCACGGGACTGCTCATCTTAACTTTCGACGCATTTAAACTTCCAAAAGAGATCCGGGGGCCATGGCAGCTTATTCCAATCAGGGAGTACTACCGTTCCCCGATGAGATGTAGGCGATGCCAGAAACTGGGTCATACCCTGAAATGGTGCAAGGAGGCTGACGAAATTTGCGGTACATGTGGACTTGCGGGTCCTCACGCGACTAATGAGTGCTCTCGTCGTTTCTGCGTAAATTGTAATATTGATTCACATGAATCCTTCAGCAGAGATTGCCCTGAATTCTCCAAACAGAAGGAAATATTGAAAATAAAAACGATTAGAAAATGTTCAATGTATGAGGCAAGAAAAGAATACTGGCTAAACAGGAAAGCTCAGGAAGGTCCTTCCTATGCTAATATTGCTGCTAAAACTGTCGCAATCACCCCTCAATTGATCCATTCTTCAACTAATTCTTCCTCTGCTTCAACCTCTTCCCCTAAGGTGGTGCCAAAAACCACCGCCCCAGCTTTTCAAAAAATTCAAAATAAACCACCTCCTTTTGATTTCAAAGCAAACGACAATTCCAACAAAACTTCTAAATCTAATCCCTCAAAATCTCAACCTACAAATAAAAAAATCGAATTAAAAAATAAAACTATCTCCTCTGCCTTGGAAAATCCCGATTCGGGACTCCAAAGCCGCTCATCATCAAAATCTTCCAGTACTTCAGACAAACTTTCTCCTGGTCCTTCTGGGCCTTCAGTTACATCTACAGACATTGCAAAAAAACAAAAGCCTAATAAGAATAATAAACCCAATCATTTTTCCTCTTCATCCTCTTTAGACATTGAATTTACTTCTCTCTCCTCGGAAGGGGAACAATGAGTTGAAGTTAAATTTAATAAAAAAACATGGATGATTCATCATCTAATGAGAATTTATTTTTCAATATACTACAGTGGAACATTAGAGGTCTCTTTAATAACCGCTGTGATCTAGATAATTTAATTTTACAATATAAACCTAAAATTATAGCTGTACAAGAAACAAATGTCCTCTTGGAGGAGCAGCCAGAGCGGTTGGGTTGTTTCAACTACTTTGGTACAAACTCTTCCAGGGAGTCTAGGCGTGGAGGTGTGGCCATATTGGTTCACAACTCCATTCCAGCTGTGGAAATTGAACTTAACGTTAATTTTATGGCTTGCGCCGTTTCGGTGGGGTCTTCTCGGAGGTGTACCATCGCTTCAATTTACTTGGAGAATTCTCGGGATATTACTACAGCTGAGTTGGTCGAATTGTCCCAGACTCTTCCCCCAAACACGATCTTCTGTGGCGATTTTAATGCACACAATCCCCTGTGGGGATCTGCTCGCTCGGACCGCAGGGGGAGGCAGGTGGTAAGCTGGATCGAGAATGCACAGCTGTGCGTTCTTAATTCCGGCGAGCCTACTTTCCTCTCTGGTGCTGGTTCCTTCTCACACATTGATCTCTCCATAGCCCCTGCTGACATGACACCTGAAATAACTTGGTTAACGCATGATAAAACTGAAGGAAGCGACCACTTTCCCATAGTTATTAAACTGAATTTTCGTTCGGCCAAAAATTTACCTGTTCTGAGATTCATTGAGAGTAGAGCTGATTGCGTTAGCTTTGCAAAGACAGCTGGTGAGGAATTGGCTAGCCGATGCCCATCGACCAATATTAATAAAGAGGCGGCTCAATTGACAAGAGTCATTCGAGCAGCGGCCTCTTCAAGTATTCCCTCAGCCTATTCGTCTTCCTCTTCCCAACCTGGGTGGATGAATTCTGAAATTCTTGATAAGATTAGGCGAAAAAATAGAGCTTGGAAAAATTTTCAAAGGAGACCTAGCCTTACAAATTTTATCGAATACCGTAGGAGCTCAGCTGTAGTCAAAAAATGCACCAAAGAGGCCAAAAGATTGTCTTGATGCGTGGAAAAAAGTTAGGCGGATTGCAGGTAATAATACGAGCAATTTAATTCCTAATCTAGTCGTTGATTCTACCACTGTCCCTGGCTTGATCATCTTATTCCGGTGACTCATCCTTTAGGCCTGACCTAATTCAAAAAAGAAACAACTGGACATTCTCACCTTCGACTAATATTAAATTTTCCTTCGTGCAACCCATCTCGCTTACTGAGTTAGCTTCTGCTATGAGCAATTGCAAAGGCTCAGCTCCTGGGCATGATCGAGTCTTCTACGCAATGATCAAAAATGCCCCCCTTTCTTTTAGGCAAAGACTATGTGCTCTTTTCAATGCAATTTTAAATTCCGGACTCTTTCCTCATGCCTGGAAGAACGCTATTCTCGTTTCTATTAGAAAAAAGAATACACAGGCCAGAGATTTCATTTCCCCTAAGGACCTTCGGCCAATTTCTTTAATTTCTTGTCTATCTCGCCTGCTGGAAAAAATTTTTGCTCGAAGACTAGCGAAAATCTTGGAATGGTTACTCCCTGATGAAATTCACGGCTTCAGGAGATATCGGGGAACCTCCTCTCTTCTCCTGGAATTAGAAAATGATTTAATGCTTTCCTTCGGCCGACACAAATCCATTTACTTACTTGAGGTGGATATAGAAAAAGCCTACGACCGGGTGCGCCGGGACGTTATTACTAGAGACCGAATTATATGCAAATGCATATTTGCATATGCAGTTGCATATTTCGACAGTTTTGGGCTGGGTTGCATATTTTAGTCATATTAGAAGTTTTTTTGCATATTTCTTCAGATTTCACTGTTAGAAAATGTACAAAATAAAAACTTTGGCTGGAATCTGTACTATTTTACAGTGAACACTTCGAGGCAATTAAAGATGTTAATGAATTCGATAGCTCTGATGCGATATCGATCTCTCAATGTAAGGAAACATTTGAAGATTCTTCAATTAAAAAAAATATTGCTCTAAAACATACTTTTCACATATATACCAGAGTGCATTAAAAAACTTGCAACTAAAGGTTTGTCCCTGGAGGAATCGCTTCAAGTGATGAATAGAATTCTAAAAATGAATTCTCAATTGCCAGATATATTCCCAGATAAGATTAAAACAAAGCTTCACAAAGTGTTAAAGAACAAAACCCGGATTGTTGAAACATTATGCCAAATAAATGAATTCATCAATGGTAGCGGTGAAGTCTTGCCCCCTATGATCACTTCTAAGATCGCACTTAACTTTAAGTACTGCCCTGTAACGTCGGTGGATGTAGAACGCTCGTTTTCTACATACAAATATATTTTGGACGACAGACGTCACAATTTCACTATGGAAAACTTGGAGCAACATTGTAGTACACTTTATAGAAATTAAAAACAATGGAAATTTTTAATTATTTTTCTATTTTATGTAAATAATAAAAGACACTTTGAATTGTTATTGCTTTTTATAATATTTTCAAGTCTATATTTCAGACAAACTAGTTGCATATTTTGGCATATTATTGCCATATTCCTGCATATTTTCGGCTTTTTGTTTGCATATTTACATGCATATTTTAGCGTTTTTATATTGCATATAATCCGGTCTCTAGTTATTACGGACCAGTTGTCCGCCTGGGGTTTTGACGAAATGTCCACAAAATTAATTTTGCACTTTCTGAGTTATAGAGTTTTGCAGGTTAGGACTAACGGGGTTCTGTCTGGAAAAAGAAACATCGATAATGCCCTACCACAGGGATCCCCATTATCTCCGGCTCTTTTCAATGTTTATTTAGCCGCTTTGATTGCTAATTTAAAGGGAATCAGGAAGCTAAAGACTTACGCATACGCCGACAACATTATACTTACTACCGACCACGACCACCCCACGGACGTACTGCGACAGGCCGTTTCCCGCATCAACATCTGGACCTACAACACAGCCGCCATCGTGCCGATGTCTAAGGCCAAAGCCATTATCTTTTCAAGAAAACGGAACCCCCTGCCTGAAATCATAGAAGTTGCCGACTACCAAATTCAAATCTCCAAGTCTCAAAAAATTCTGGGTATTTTCTTCTCCAAAAACCTTAAATGGAACCGACACTGCGGCGAGATATCCAACAAACTTTTGAAAATCAATAACCTGATCAGAGCTGTGGCTTCCGGAAAACGGGGCGCTCCAATTCATTCAACAATTAAAATTGCCAGGGTCCTGCTGGAAGGCCTCACTAATTTTGGCATAATCCTATATTCCTCAACTCCCGCTAGCAACCTCCTCAAGCTACAAACAACTATCAAGAAAACTCTTCGCTCAGCCACGGGTGCCCTGAGGTCTACCCCCAGACGGTCACTATGGGTGGAGAGCGGCTGCCACCCACTTTAAAACGGAGCCGAAAAGGCTCGAATAAAAATGGTAGCCAGGAACTGGCTTGACTTGGACAGGCCACATCACAATTCGCTTATCCAACTTGACCAGATCACCACTCAACCCAGGACGACATCATCCTTGAAATTAGCTTTAGGTTTTTTCTTAAGTTTAAGTAATCTTACCCCCCTTCCAAATTCCTTAGTAATCCCGAATTTAGGCCGTTGGCAGGACAATCCCTGCAGTGTGCGGTTTTTTCTGGGCAAGGGGAACAAAAAGGAAACCTCCAGAGAGGAACTGCTTTCTCATCATAAACTACTCACGGAAAAATTTCATTATTGTCTACAAATTTAGGCCCCTATTATGAATTGCGAGTCGAACCAAAAAGGTGGCGAATCGCATGATTTGGTATTATGAATCGCGAATCGCGAACATTTGATTCGCCTCAAATGTCAAAGTTATGGCGAATTGCCATTTCACCTTATTACGAGTAACGAACGATCGACATATCTTCACTTTAAGTGTCAAAATCAGTCGACTCAAAATTTTTGGTGACAACAGAGGCGAACGTTTTGGAGGGAACAAAATAAAAATGTATGGAAGTGGAAAAAGGTAACATTTGAAATTTATGATAAAAAAGCAAAGATTGTAATCATTTTTACAGTTTTAAAAAGACAAACAACCACCAATTTGAGAAATTGGTTGAATTGATGGAGGCTAACCCAGATTTGGCAAAAGGAATAGGCGCGTTTGGCTCCTCGAAAAAAAACCAGAGTGAGCACTGGGAGCGGATGTCGCTAGAGCTGAACTCCTTAGGACCGCCTTCACGTGATGGAAAGCAATGGCACAAGGTAATTTTATTGTAATATTGATACGCGATACTGAAGTAGGTTTGAAAATGTTTTAGGTTTGGTTGGACTACAAATTAAAACTAAAGAAGAAGCTAGCGGCGAACAAGAGGGATTTGGCTGTTACCGGAGGCGGACCGTATGCGCAAGTTCCTTTGTCGCCTTTGGAGCAAGCAGTCGATGATCTGCTCGATCTGCAGCAGGCAATAAATCCCCCTGGAATTTGCTTTGGTGGCACCAGCTCCAACATTATCCCAGTCCCAGCAAATAGTGATAATGATAAAGAAAGCGAAGAACAACCTGAAGAGGGTCATACTTCTATTTCCGAAAAAACTCCACTCCCAAGCAGTGGAAGACAAGTCTGGGAAAATGAACGGGTTGAAATTTTAAAAACCCAAACTGCAACACAAATAGAACTGCTAGCTGTTGCAAATGCTATAAATAATAATCTTTCCGAAATAAGCACATATACTAAAAAAAATTATGAACTGCAGAAAGAAAAATTAGAATTGCTACAGAAGAAAGAAAGAAGGAAGGAAAAAGAAAATATTGAAGCCAACCGTCGACATAGGGAGATCATGGAAAAGGAGTAAATTCGAAAAAATGCAATAAGTTTTCATAGCTGCGTTTTTTTCGTGTCTCTAGAACAGTGGATAGAAGTCATTCCAATTTGATATTTTTTTTTAAAACACCAATTTTTTCCTGTAGGATATTCATGTTTAATTTCACATTTAAGCAAAATATATTTTTTTTCTGGAGGCACGGAAAAAACGCAGCTAATATTTTTTATGTTTCGTGTGTGCAATTGTATTGTTAAGAAAATTAAATACCTGAACTAGTTAAACGGTTTGCAAATTATTTATTAATCCATCCCCTACCTACATGGAAGCTAAAATTTGATTTCTTCTCCGCTCTCCTTCCGAAGTAGCAACAGTTTGCTCAACAGGCGCAACATCAATTTCTTCTATTATATGCGAATGCGGGTCGGATATGTTGTAGTTGCCGCAAATGTTATGCAAGGCACAACAGCAATTTATTATTTTTGTGGCTTTAATAGGGGAATAGTGGAATTTCCGCTCATTTAAAAGACACCTGAATCTGCTTTTAAGTATGCCTATCGTCCTCTCTACAACATTCCTTGCTTTTGAATGCATTTTATTAAATAACGCCTCTCTTGACTCAGAGTTTGCATTCCTAAATGGTGTAAGCATATAAGGCAAGAGAGGATAGCCAGAGTCTCCTAAAGTTAGAATACAAATATCGTATAATTTTCAAGAAATGAAGATAATTTTTATACCAAGATACGTAGACCGTTCACCGTTTTGGTACCACCTTTCTAACTCGTTCTTCAATTCGCTTTGGTTCCATACGAACGAGTCATGCGTCGATCCAGGAAATCTTCCATCAACATACCGGATAACCATGTTGTGGTCACAGGCCTGTAAAATAAATTCAAAACAAAAATATTTATATACATATGTATAATTTATAATAACTTACAATCATTGCATTTATGCTGTAAAATCCTTTCCGGTTTAAATATTGATGTTGAAATCAAACAGGAGCCACAACTCCTATATGTGTTCCATCAACACATCCGATTACCCCTGGTATTCTGGCCTTGGTGAAGAAATAGTTTCGTGCCTCTTGTTTTTCCCTTTCAGACATATCAAGCTTGATCCAAGCCGGGCAAATTTTGGTTTCCAGGACATCCAGAACTTCCGACAACACTATCGAGACTGTGGGTTGTGCTAGTCCCAAATCAAAGTCATTGCCGACGCTGCTTTGATAACTGCCACTCGCGAAAAATCGAAGCGCACAAGCTAATTTTATCATTGGAGATATAGCAGAAGTATGATAGGACTTAAACTGATCTTTTATTTCGTTCAAAATAAAAACAAAAGCGTCTTTATTTAGTAGCAAATATGAAATAAATCTGAAAATAATCGAAGAAGTAAAATTTCCATTCTAACAATATGTCTGAACTTACATATTATCAGGAAGCTCTAACGGGTTAGAGCAATCTCGAATTTTTCTTCGGAGTCTGCTTATCTTTGCCATTTCTTCGTTGTCTTCAAAAAACAAGTCTGCACAACTAATCATATTACAACGTGAGCACAATCAAAATAACAATGATAATGAATTATCAAAATCATTTGGTTTTGACGTAGGCAGATAGTTGGGATTTTAGTTATTTGCTTTGGCAGCATTAATTCCTTGGCGAATGAGAATGTCCGCTACCCACAATGCCTCGAGAACGTTAGTTCGCCGTGGAGGTCGACTGGAGGCGAACGTTCCACTCGCAATTCATAATAGGGGGATTATACTGACGGATCTGTCTATGACAGCCATGCGTCAGCCGCTCTTGTCATCTTCCGTCCCTGACAGCAGTGCCAATTGTCCAAAAGAAGATTTAAGCTTCATCTGGAGGTCAACAGTTTTGAAGCAGAGATGTTCGCTATTTGGAAGGCTATCCAATATGGAATAGCAGCAAGGACTTCAACCATAATTTTTTCGGACTCCCTATCTACACTGCAGGCTATAAAAAATAGACGATACGAAGAACCTTTTGTTAAATACCTGCGAGATTTACTAAATTCCAAAGGAAACAAAATTTCTCTTGCCTGGGTCCCCGGTCACATTGGGATTCTAGGGAACGAATGGGCGGACCATTACGCCAAAGTAAAGTTTTCTCCACAGCGCCCAATTGAGCAAATTCCTTTTTCATCCTTCCACTATCGGATTCGGCTAAAAATTCTCCTAGAAAAAATTAAAGAGTGTTGGCGCAAAGAGAAAACCTTTCTCGCCTCCCACTGGGAAATGACTGAAGCCCCAATGTATAACATAAACTTAACCAGAGCTGAAGGAGTGCAGATCCTACGCGCAAGAACTGGACATACTTTAATATCACATGGCCACTTTTTTAATAGAAGCCCCAGAGCTGGATGCCATTTTGGTCAAGCCCCCCTCACTATTCAACATATCCTCAGGGATTGTCCTATCACCATCAGAGCCCACGGCGGCCCTTTGCCACCTTTACACGATCTCCTTGATCCAGCGTCGCCTGACGATTTGCTGAAAATCTTATCAAAGATTAACGTCCTAAATAGGCTTTAATTTTCCGAACACTACTCTTTTGCCTCTCCTGTTTCCACCCTCCTGGGTAAAGTTTATATTTATCGTTAAACTCATATTCTAGTTATAAGTATTTTTTCTCCCAGTAATCATTTTTTGTTTATTATTATACACACTTTGAACAATGTTTAATTTATTTAAGTAACAACACACATTTTGTTCTATAGCCTAAATCCAACAATAGCTTTGAGTAGTATCTTTTTCAAAAAATTTGGAATAAATTGCAATAAATCTGATCTGTAAAAATGTAATATCAGATGCGCCATATGGGCTGAGTTCCCGAGCTGCGTTACTTTTAAGTAGGATACTTAATTCATTATGTATTTTATTGCAAATAAATAAATAAATAAATAAAATATTCCTTGCAATTTTCGCTTATTATTATAGTTCATAGTCATTTAGAATACATTGGCAAAAATTTTGTTAAGATTGCTGTTCATGGGTCCTAATTTTAATAATTTACCAAAAATATTGTTTAGGAAATTAGGAATGCAAGTGTTTTCTAGTACTTTGGGAGATTTTTAATTAACTTTCCAAATTGAACAGACATTGACATACATTTTTCTTACATTTGAAACATTGTTATATTTCCTGGGACAAGTATGTGAAATGAAACTAATTCAAATATCCAAAGGTTTTGTAATTTCTACATCACGTATGAATAGATAATTTAATTCTGCGCGATCACCTAGATAGTAAATTATCAAATAATAAGGTCCTCACTAAAGCAAACAATAAGCCACGAATGATCCAGCCCAGGCAATGCCTCGAATACAATTAAAGGCGCAAACAATTGAAAACGATTTAATGCAAATGAATTGGATCTGTTCACAGTTTCACAAAAGGCAAAGGAATGGAAGACGAACCTAGGCACAAATCGAGTTATGGTAATTAATGGAGCCGATGTGAAAGCAAATGCAAGTATATGTATGCGTCCCGACCTTGGACCGGATTAAACACGGAGAAAAAAGTGTCTCAAATCATCATCGCTCGCAGGTTACAAAATACTTCATCAGATACCATCGATTGATCAGCTTTTGTTACCTAGACAAGATCCGCCACAAAATTTATTCGTTGCACTTTTATTATACAATCGAATCTAGCCATGAGTGCGTGCTTTGCATTTATAGTCTTTTTTAAAATGTTTTATTTGGGATCTATGCGTGTGATGCATGAGAACCACATGCCAAAATTTCAAGATTCATCATATATTTATTTTGTTGGCGATCATTTATGGCTGTGTACTCTGAAGGAGAAAAGTTTATTAGGTTTTTTTTAAAAAAAAATTAATTGGAAATACCGATGATTTCATAGCGTAGGAAAATGAACATTTTTGATTTCTTATTAAGCATCTGAAGTATACATTCCACCCTGACCTCAAATAAGAATAGATTCTTTTTTGTACCATTTACGACAGTCAACTGTCATTACGCGTGAAATTGTCGTAAACTCTTGTTTGAAGAATTGCGTGTCTTGTCATACTTTACTATTGTAATTTAATATAGTTTTTAATTTAAGCCACCTAGTTTAAATCTTTGCTGTGCTCCCTGAATTTTATGTTTTTGTTGCCCTTACCTCGTGGGCTATGCACAGACAATATTTATAGTATATCTGAATTTTTCTGAAATATTTTTAATTTATTTACGTAGTTTCTAGTCGTATCCTGTTTTTTTTCTATTTTTTCTTTTTATTTGTTTTCTTCATTAATGAATAACTATACCCACCACTCACTCAGTCTGTGTTACTTTCGTATGAATTGCTTAAATAAATAAATAACCACATCTGCTTATCACACTATATCTTAAAAGACGTTTTCCTGATTGTAACTCATCCAGAGTTTCTGATGTATACAAATAATTTAAAACTAAGGCGAACTTACTTAATTTAGAAGTGTGATTTACTTATTATATATGTATTAGCTGACCCTCAGGGGGTATTGTCTGTAGCAAATTCTGTATCATTATATTTATCGAAAATATGTAGGCAATTTTTTCCAAAACATTGTAGAACAAGTTATTTTTAGTACTCTTTCTCTCTCATAATTTGCATATGAAGGTAAACAATGGTTTATAATAGAATATGACTGTATCTTTTAATATTTTTAACACGTTCAACCCGGCGCAGTTTCTTGTATATCACTTTATCGGGCGGCAGTAAAAATCGTATTTTGCTTTATCTTGCTAAAATGTTTTAAAAAAAATCCATAAAGACAAATAAATATGTAAATACATTAAGTCTATTATAGTCTACCTGTAAAAATAAGCACTTCAATTCTTCAATAAAAGAAACATGTAATGTGATGTGAACCACCGGTGGTACACGCCGCCAGATGAGCCATTCGCGTGTGAGCCACAGGTGGTACACGCCGGGTTGTACGTGTTAAATGATGACTGATTCCATAATTTTAGTTTCAAGTTGTACATAGGAAGGAAAGGAAGAGAAAAATAGGAGCACAAGAAACTGTATCAAATTTAAAGTCTATTATTTCTACATGTGTTTTAAGTATTTTATTGGGTGTGTGAATATGACTCCGCCCTTTTTTGTTTAAATAAAACACATTTGCTTTTATAGAAAATTAAAGAAAAGTTTATTCAAAGTATGCTCCATCGGCAGCTACAACCTTCGCCCATCTTTCAGGTAATTTACGTATTCCTTGCATGAAGAAATCCTGGTCTTTTGAGCTGATCTAATTATCAATCCAAATTTTGATACTTTCGTATGAAGTGAACCGTTCCCGCGTAAGATCTGACTGCGTTGTTCGGAATAAGTGATAATCACTACCCAGTTCTGTCCATCTAAATATCTTTTCACGACTTGTGCAATATGCGGTTTGGTATTATCCTGCTGAAGAATTAATTTACTGTGCCTATTCACCCATTCTGGTCGTTTTTCTTCTATAGCTCCCCTCAAACGCATTAGTTGTCGTCAGTAAACTTCTCCATTAATAGTTCAAGAGGGTTGGAGCAACTCATAATAAAAAACACCTCCCTGATCCCAGCAAATGCAGAGCATAACCTTGTCACAGCGAATATTTTTCTTTGGCTGTAATGAGCCGGGTTCGCCTGGCTTCACCCAAGCTTTTTTACGTTTAGGATTCTCATAATATACCCATTTTTCATCTCCTGTGATTATTCGATGCAAAAAATCTTTTCTTTGCTGCCTTTGAAGTAGCATTTCACAAATTATTTTTGGACGTTCGATGTTTCTTTGTTTCAATTCATATGGAACCCAGTTACCAACTTTTTGAACCATTCCCATTGCTTTTAAACGCTTTGCAACAGTTGATCGTTCAACATTTAATGCTACAGCCAATTCTGAATGAGTTTGGCAAGAATCCTCTCTCAATAATGCTTCCAATTCAGCATCTTCAAATGTTTTTGGTGGTTTTCCATGTTCTTTGTCCTCAATGCCAAAATCATTATTCTGAAATCGTCGAAACCATTCCTTACAAAAGTTATATTAGATACAGCATGCTCACCGTAAATCTTCACAAGAAAACGATGAGTTTCCGCTGCACTTTTCTTTGCAGTAAAATACTGTAATAGCACTTCCCGCGAATGATTTTTACTTGGAACGAAAAACGATATTTTCAAGGTAAAAGCATTTGTTGCTAATATTTCAACCAAATTTCCCGTAGTGCGTTTGACAGCTGACATAAAGTACTATCGAACACAAGTGTTGCCATTTATTAGTACACGTAATCAACATTAAAAACGACATCTGTTGGGAAGTCATATTCACACACCCAATAGTTTATTAAAGAGTGTCTTACTTTACGTAGTAAGGCAAATGATATTGATAATTAGGAAAATTTAATGGATAAATTCTAAATTAATATAATAAATTAAAAAGTAAAGTTTAGTAAGTAATTTCTTCTCAGCTTTAAACTAGACGGCAGAAGATACTCCCAAAATATTTCTTCTGTATAATCGATTGGTTTTCATTGATAATCTAAGGCCAAACATAAACAACACGTTACACGCGTATATGTGACCTGGTTAAATCTGATTGTAATTTTGCTTTGATAAATTTCTTCGACGCGATCTACCAAGTACTATGAGCCCGCATCACTAAAGATGACATGAGAAATTTTTTTTCCTGAAAACGAAAGACATTGAATATGTAAATATTACAAACATCAGATGCAAAAGAATCTACTTAACATCGGATGTGACGTACATGATTAAGCGGAGATTAAAAATGATTAACAAGGGGATTTGTCGCTGCATACCATTTAACTCTTACTTTATACTTCGCTGAACTTCTGCGATTTTTTTTCAGTTTACCTTTCATATAAGGCTTATGGATTCTATGTCATTTCGATGACAAAATTTAGATGTGAAGTAACGCACTCTTCTTACCCACATCGGGATGAAAATATGATTTATAATTGTCCGACTAATTTACATCTAATCGCATTATTCGCGTCTCATTTTAGCAGCGTGCGCCCAATGTACACGTAGGACAATATTTGATTGCATATAGCACGTTCACACCTTCTTAACACCTGCCATAAGCAATGGCAAATAAGAAGATGGAGCTGTTGAAGATGCTTTTATGATTTTCATAACTCTTTAACCTTTTTGCGTCAATTAATTTATGAAGCTGGTACTAGCATATCAAATCATACAAATTCTGTATTGCCTCAAGCGTTGCGATAATCTTTAAAAGAAGACATTGGCTAGGCCATTCGATTCAAATTTGATTCGATTCTTCAAATAAGAGCTTTTTATTTTAAAAGTTAATTTGAAAATGCGTGCATTTAGAGTTATTCATTGTGCACAATACGAAGATCCAAGACTTTCCGATCAAATATTGCCTTCATACATAAGTGAGTTAAAAATAATAGTTTTTCAAACAAACAAGGACGTTTTGTACTATATAAAATGTTTACTATAATTATTTTAAAAATAAAAAAAAACATTATATTAAAAATTCCAAATGAAAAAATGTAGGATTTGTAAAAAATGATAATATTCCTTTCGGGCTAAAATTTTTTGTAATTACTATAAAATAATTTTATTGTGTTTTTAGAAAATGTAGAAGGATATCTTAAAAAAATAAATCTTATAATATTTTTGTCGCAAAGAATAATAAAAACAAATTAACAAAAAAAAAAAAAAAAACTTATTGTACAATAAATAATAAACCTCTAACTTCATATATTTCCACATATGTCCATTTCTTATTCCACTTTACTTTACACGAATGAGTTAAAATTTTACACCCATCAATGAAATTTATTACATTACATTTTAACACTTATTATAACAAAATTTCAGATGTGGTCTCTAAGATGGACTTTTATTTGTAAATTATGGTTCGATTCAAATTTAAATTGTTATTAGGGGATTTAGAAATTTAATATGGCGGCGTCAATATGCCCACTTTTTACATTTCAATATTTTTTCTTATATTTTATTTGAACTTATACTTTTTATAAACAATAAACTAGTACTTTTTCCTTACAAATCTGCGAGTAAATTATCAGAGGCCACTACTTTGTTTAGTTTCAAAAAAAAACTTCTATAAGGCACTAGATTAGCCATCAAATTACGGATTTTTGTCTGTTTGATTGATTTTAGATGAACCAGAAAAATGGTATGATTGTCACCGCAAAGCACGACTTGTGATAACGATAACGTAGTCTACAATAAATATTTTCTTTTCAAGTTTTTGTAAAATAAAGTTTAAACATAAATAATAACTTTGTATTATTTGTTTCATAAAATAAATTTATCTACTGTAAATAAAAATTATTTTTTCGGATAATACATAGGGTTTCAAAATTGCGGGTCCAAGATGGAGGCTGAACATTTTTAATTTGAAGCGTTTTTTATGAAAATTGGTACATAGGGGGTTTTGCGGCATGCTGATTTCAAATCCGCTGTTCAAATTTAGAAATTCAATATGGCGGATCTAATATGACGACCAATATTTCTCGATTTCAACGGAATTTATTGAAAATTAGTACAATGATTATCTTGAGTTCACTGATTTTGAATATTATCAAAATTTACAAATCCAAGATAGCGGATTTAACATGACGACCAGAATGTCTTGATTTCGACGGATTTTAATGAAAATATAATAATGAGGCTACCAAATGTCTCGATTTCAATGGATTTTATTTAAAATTAGTACAATGATTATTCCGGAGCCACTAATTTCGAATTTTATCAAAATTATAAAATCCAAGATGGCGACCAAAATTTCTCGATTTCAACGGATTGTAATGGAAATTAGTACAATGATTATTCTGAGACCACTAATTTTGTATATTATTAAAATTTCTAAATACAAGATGGCGGACCCAACATGGCATCCAGAATGTCTCGATTTCGACGGATTTTAATGAAAATTGGTACAATGATTATTCTGAAGCTACAAATTTCGAATATTATCAAAATTTTTAAATCCAAGATGGCGGGTCCAATATGAGACCAAATATCTCGATATCAACGGATTTTAATGAAAATGAGTACAATGATTATTCTGAGGCCACTAATTTCGAATATTAGCCAAATTTCCAAATTCAATATGGCAGCAAAACTTCTCGATTTCAACGGATTTTAATGGAAATTGCTAGAATGATTATTTTAAGGCTAATTATTTTGAATATTATTAAGATTTGGAAATTCAAGATGGCGGATCCATAAAGGGGTTTTCGGGTTGAAACAATTTCTAGGATATAACAAACTAGAACATTTGAGAAGTGTTTAATTAGTAAGTATTTACCCAATGCCGGGTGAAACCGGGTAACCCAGCTAGTTTATCATATAATATTAATATTTATTTACAATTAAGTAGAGAGATGACATTTATTCAAACATAAGACCTAAGGCGGACCTTTTGATTTGATTGTATATTAATACAAAAAACCTTCGTTTTGGTATCATCCTCATTCCCTAAATATTATGTTGGAACGTCTGGCGGAAAAGAATATTTTGTTATCACCGCGTGACATGACATATGGGTAGACAGATTAAAGGATAAATAGGCAGTGAAATAAAAGTATGATAGGTATATCTAAGATCTTGTGCTTTTCGTATATCAAATAACTTAATATTTCGCATAAATATTTTGAGAGTTTCGAATTAATTTTATAAAATAAGGAACGGAGTGAATTTTACAGGTATTATAATTTTTAAAAAACAATATTTTTCTTGATATCGTTATATTTTATTATACTAAAACAAACAAATTACTTCATAAACGAGATTTGACACAGGAGCAGTTTTATGTCCATAAATAATATCATACATCTGCTGTGTTGGCATTATTTATAAAAAGCCAAATTTTTACCTTTTACTTGTTAGATCACTCCTGCACCTATTGATCTCGGTTTTTCATAGTAGCTATATTTATAAGGCTATATTTGTGCCAAATTTCGTTGGTGAGGAAATTTCTTTGTAAACAAATTATATTTTTAATGTACTAAAATACTATTAAGTTACAATAATTTATGAAGATTTTACTTCAGCTTTGCTCTTTTTATATGAATTTGTACACTTCATTTGAATTTTGAATTGATCATTTCTATTTCGGTTAAAGAAAATATATTCGATCATTTTTATTTGTAAAGATAATATTACATAAGTACACAAATGATTATATACAATGAAAAATCAAAATATTTGTCTTCCTACGAATTATAAAGTATTTGATATTAATACTTTATATATATGGGCACGCCACATATGTAGTTATGTCTTGCTTTTCTCGACTTTTTACTTTTATTCGGTCTTTGCTAACAAATTTATTTTCTTTTCTCGACTAAAACTTAGTTCCACCAAATTGACTCACCTTGGCCATTGTATTTGTTGATGGCATTTAATTCCATAATATACAATTTCCTTTTAATGTCATCAAAACAAATGCATCTATAAATAACAGAAGTCGAAAATATGTACATATATTTAATGCTAAGAATGATTTGTTGTAGAGCCTAAACGATTTATTGAGGCTATTGAGATATAATGAAAGTTCAAAGAAGTTGCTACATTTGAAAGATGCTTCATTTGGTAAACTTAAAGGAAAATAACAAAATAATCATGTGGCGATATCACTGTTCTAGTACTCGTGCGTTTGCACGTTTTTTAGCATAGTAGCGTTTCGACACAAAAATTTTGAAATAGGAAAACTAAATATTATAATTTAACGTCTTCTCTGTTGTTTAGAAATTGAAATTTTAGAAAAGGAACTCTGTTTGTGTTTTTTTTTTTAATATTATTTGTTATTATAATAAACTAAGAAAATTTATGAAGATGAAAATTAATAAATAAAAGTGAAATATCTCCAGGACATATACTCTTTAATTCAAACTAAAAATAATAGAAATATCGGTTATTGAAAGATGATAGGGCTCTAAATAAATTTCAAATTAATAATAACGGTTGGCCTACACCACTAAAAGTAGTTAGCTGGCATTTATGATAGTAATTATAAAAGTCAAATTGTCTTAACTAAAGAGATGATTGCTCCTCTACTTTCTTAAATAATTAGCGATCATAATTTAAGCAAAAAAATTGTTTATGTAATGAAAATAATTTCAAGGAACAATTTGTGAATTGTTCTTAAAAAAAATTCTGCAGAAAAATCAGTTTGGGAAAAGTATGTTTTTATTTATTTATTTATTACTAGTGATGACCCTGATGGTAGGCACTTTTGTTTAATTTGTTATTTGACCATTGTTGATCGTTGATGTACTTACTACATGTTCCTACAGAAATAATACAAACATTTAAATCAGATTGATTTTGTGTTTTTGTTTGGCCAGCAATCATGCCAAGTATTTGCTTCTATAGTTCCGATTTTACCCGATTGTAAAGTATATTCAATGACTATTTTTACTTTGGGTCCAATGGTCAAAATAGTAACTCCAACATGTTCATGGGATTTCCAAGTTTCATGAGATTTTTATTAAAATGCATATGAAATCTACTATCATCAGTATGTATAAATTCAAGATGTGCACGGTTGCATTATGGTGGCCGTAGCTCGTTTTCGTCCAAGGGTTTATTCAAACATTAAATGGAAAAACAGGATAACAATAACATAAGAATAGAGAACAGGAAGTTAAAGGTGTGGCGACGACGTAGTAGGCGGAATTTAATTTTGAAATTTTTGAATCGAAATAAGGAAATTAGAGGAGGCCTTGCTTTTTTGTTTTTTGGAAGAAAAGAACATTCTCATTGAATTCTTTAAACAGTACTGTTAAACTGTTGAATCGAAATAAGGAAATTAGAGGAGGCCTTGCTTTTTTGTTTTTGGAAGAAAAGAACATTCTCATTGAATTCTTTAAACAGTATTGTTAAACAGTACTGTTAAACAGTACTGTTCAAAGAATTCAATGAGAATGTTCTTTTCTTCCAAAAACAAAAAAGCAAGGCCTCCTCTAATTTCCTTATTTCGATTCAAAAATTTCAAAATTAAATTCCGCCTACTACGTCGTCGCCACACTACCCCCCTTCCAGTGTAACGAAAATATTGTTGATTGATGGCTCGATGGGCCTTGATGGTGTTGAAGAGCTCGTTGGGTCTAGTAGGGATGATAGACTCGATGGGCCTAGTAAAGATGGTGTGGCACGATGGGCCTAGTAAAGATGATGTGGCACGAATGGGCCTAGTAAAGATGATGTGGCACGAATGGGCCTAGTAAAGATGATGTGGCACGAATGGGCCTAGTAAAGATGATGTTGAGAAAAGAGTTCGTCTGTTGGTGTTCTTCGCCATGGGGAAAGAGGTATTACTCTTTCATGCCGTGGTGAAAGAAGATTCGTGAGGTGATGATACTGAGAAAAGAGTTCGTCTGTTGATGTTCTTCGCCATGGGGAAAGAGGTATTACTCTTTCATGCCGTGGTGAAAGAAGATTCTTTTAAGGTGATATCAGTGATGGCACGATGGGCCATGAGTGAAGTTGTAGTAGATTAGTTCTTTAAAAATTTAAAGGAATCCGGCGTCGGTAAACGAGGAATTCTTATGCCTCCTTGCGAGAACGTCGATCTTGCCCGGCCAATTGGAGGCAAATTGTGCCTTCTGGTTATAATTAAACCTTTTGGCTCCGAAGGCACACGACTTGAATCCCAACAAGGCTGGCTTCCTGTAGGAGACATTATAGTGAACAAAACTTTTTATATTAGAGTGATAAAGCCGATTTGCGGTGATTTGTGGCGGTAGTCGGGAGGCTTGACCGATGACGACTTCGGCTGTGGAGAAAAACTATTCCTTCTTTTTTATGTGATGCGTTAGTTTGCCGGGATTTGCTGATCACGTCGGGGTCACCAGTTATGGTAATATGTACCATATATTTTATATTTTATATTACACGTTCAAAAATGGTTTATGAAATATTATTTAATTGTTAATTTTATGTAAACAGTACTGTTCAAAGAATTCAATGAGAATGTTCTTTTCTTCCAAAAACAAAAAAGCAAGGCCTCCTCTAATTTCCTTATTTCGATTCAAAAATTTCAAAATTTAATTCCGCCTACTACGTCGTCGCCACAAAGGCCATAAAACTGATTGAACTTTGTTAATATCAGATTGATTAAGGGGTCTTTCTGGGAAAACATTTTCAAAAAATTGTTTTTAGATTTTTTTTTTTCATAGAAAGAAAAGATATATTGCTTTGAAAATTTTCAGATATGTTTATTTAACTTAACATAGTGCAAAGATAATTGGCTTGGATTTTTTCGTTGATTTTTCTCACATTATAAATTAAAAAAAAAAAACAACATCAAAAAATGACGGCGACTGGATCATCTGAAAAAAAGGAAAATTATTCCGTGTTGAAGTGGCTATCGTCCGAACTAGAATAATTTTTCTTTTACCAAAAAATTTCAAAATGGCGGCAGTTTGGAAAAAATCGATTTTTGAAGTTGGAAAATCGAAAAATGTGTTATCGATCAAAACAATTCTAGTTAGGACAATAGACACTTCAACAAGGAATATTTTTTTTTTTACAGATTCGCAAGAAATCATGCCAGCTGTCATTTTTTTGATGTTTTTGCTTTTTTAAATTTGTATTGGCACCGAAGAAAAAATCAAAAAAGAATATTTTGGTACTCTTTAAAGTTAGATAAACATACCTGTAAAATTTCAAAACGATATCTCTTTTCTTTCTATGAAAACAAATATTTAAAAAAAAAATTGATTCGAAAAATTTTCCCCAGAAAGACTCCTTAAAGACATGAAGACAGTAATAGGTGAAAATATTACGATTTAAAAAGTGAAAAGTCAGCTTGCCTATAGTTATAAAAATAATAAATTTAATTATGATAGTTTAACACCTGGTGGCCGACGCCACCAGATAAAAGCAACGCCTGTGGATCACAAAAGGTCCATGCCGGGTTAAACATTTTAAATTATAGTCTTTAGAGATCGTAATTTAGAAGAATGGGAGATATTTTTGCATGAACAACAAGACGAATTAACCACAGTACTACACCTGTCTTCTAATACTCTGAGAAAAATAATATAGGTAAATATAACCAACTTGATTTGGTAAATTTTTTGACCAAAAAACTAGTTCGAACCAACCAGAATTAAGTTAAACCAAACTAAGAGTCTAGTTTCCTTGAACAATTTGGAGTACTTGAACCGTATTATCACCTATGTCCTATATACATACTTCAAATAATAAGATTTATGGAAAAATGAATCCCACATTTCTTGGGCAAGATATGTAGGTCAATTATAGTATTATGATGAAGATATATTATACAGGCGAACCTCGATTTAAATTAAACCGAAACGACGTATATCAAACCTAACAGAAATGTGGTCCATTTCGGGTAGTAAGAATAAAGAACGAAGGAAATTCGCAGAAATGTTCATGAACCAAATAAAAGATGCCGACGTAAATCGAAACTGGGAATTAAAAAGTAAAACAACGTAAATCGAAACGACTTAAATCGAGGCGACGTAAATCTAAGCCCGCCAGTATATTCATGTTGTGTTTGCTAGCTGTCCGTCATTTCAGTTGGTCCCGGATTCCGGTGTTCCCCAGGGATCTATTCTTGGTCCTCTTCTTTTTCTGTTATTTATTAATGACTTGACCATGAATATTATGTTTAGTTCCCTTTTATATGGTGATGATCTCAAGATATTTAGAGTGACTGAATGTTATTGCAACTTCGATATCCTTCAGTGCGGCTGTAAACCGCTTGTCGTTAATTATCAATAAGTGTTTTAAGATGACATACTTTTAAAAGGTCTCCCATGGTGTTTTTATATCACTTGGGTCGGTGACTTTACAGGAGGTTACTGAGTTTAACGATCTCGGGGTAACTTTTGACAATCGATATCTCCAAGAGATCCTATAGATCTTCAATCTTCAAAATCTGTCTACGGCGAGACTGCCATTCTTGCTCGTCGGTTTAGTCTCCGTATTATCAAAATAAAATTGTTAAAATCGAATCTGTGTTCCTGTGAATCGAAGCAGATGTCTTTTCACCACTTAGAGCTTTACTTGCTGTATACTATAACTCTGCTATAATCAGGCTTCAACGAAACCATGATCAATTTCAGTTTAATGCTCTTAGCTACTCTTTAGGTAGCTTCAAACATACTGTCTTTGTTAAATTAAACGTTTAATCTAGCCTTTGTAATTGTATGATATTCACGATTAGTTGCTTGCTATTAATTGTATTAATTCTGTACTTGCCCACTTAACAATAATAATATTGCATCCATTCTTACAGTCTTTTAAAGACATTTTGCTATTCGTTGATGCACAAGTACAATAGATCTCACTTAATTCAGAATGGATCAGAACAAAACAAGTTCACTTTTATGTAAAATTTTATTTAAATAAACAGTCTAACACACTAAGAAGGTAAATGAGAGCCTTGAGGCTGGAATCCATTTTCGTCGGCGATGTAGTTCAGGGTGTACTGCTGGCCATCAGCAGCAATCCAAGTCACTGTGCCGCGGACCTGAAGGGCTTCGGTTTCGGTTCCGATATTCCTGAGTTCGGCTTGCTCTGACCGCGAGATGCCGTCACTGGTCTCATAGCTGCAAAAATATCACAATTATGAAAATGTTGGGCTTTTCAAAAATTGCAAAAAAAATATACATATATTCCAACACTCACGCGAATTTGTAACCGTCGACGCCGATATTTTCGTTCTCGTATCGAAGGATTTGGGCATTTCTGGGATCGTCGGCCGGGGGGGCGGCGAGGGCGATTGCCAGGAAAGCGCTAAAGACGATCACGAATTTCATGGTGTCTTGAGATATTTCGAGTTGACTTTCTTGAGAGGAGTTGAAGTGCACTAATGGTAATGAAATAATTGTGGCCAGGTCTTTTATATGATTTGGGTTACCTCAGCAGGTGGCAATGAAGACGGTAAGCTGTTACACGCACTACCTGATGATGGGCTTTGCTGATTGGTAATAGCTCTCTAGGGCATATTACTTCAACGAATGTCGATCTTTGGAAAGGCATCTTCACCATCTTCGCCGAGAGATGTGATGTTACGTTATTCATTGGAAGTTGGAACCTTAATTATGGCAATTATGCTGTCATGTAAAATGGCTAAGTGTTTGTTTTCGACTAATTAATATCTACTTTGGCCATAATTTGATAGTATGGGAGCCCTTGAATAAGGTAAAGGTAAACCGAAACGAATTTTTGATTGAGGTGAAGTACAATTGATTTCCTATGTTTTTTTTTTTAGCTTTTGCGGCATTTTAAGGGCATGATGAAGAGATAAACGTGCTTGTTATGGTCTATTGGCTCGTAACTTACAAAAGCTGTCCGTGTCGGGGATAATTAATCAGCTATCGCCGAATGTATTAGCGTGATTCCGGAATTAAGTAATTTAGGTTATTTTTTTAATACCAGTAGCTGGGTTAAGCCAGCTTTGTACAGATTATCCCTAAGAACAATGTTAACAAGCAGATCGAAGAATGATTTATTTCTGGGAAAATTTTCAGAGATGATATCAGACTAATAAACGTCTCAGCTTGAAAATAGTGATAAGTACCACTGGTGTTAATCTTGGCTGCCTAAATTGCACTAATTAAGAGGTGATAACGTGGCTGGTTTTATTTATTCCGGAAATATATACAAATCTTGTATCATTAAACATAAAATCTTAGTTTTTTTCTTCAAAAAGTCGCGTTGAGTTTTTTTTTCCATTTTTTAATTTGGTTTGGAAGGAGGAGTCTATGACGTCGGAATATATTAATATTAATAAAGGGTGGGCTATCAGCTGGTTTCTTTTTATAATTGCTGTAAAATAAATACTGTTCAATCTTTTTCAAAGCTTGTTGATTTATTGGAAAGAGTAAATCTTCCGATTAGTTATGGAATATGATTTCATTTAAATGGCTGTCCCGCTGGCTTGACAATAGCCCATCCTGTGAATCCAATTTTGCAGCATATTTTCGATGGTATGGGCCCTATTACACGAATAGCTCGATCAATATTGTGTTTCAGTGTCTAAATAATTTCTAGATTGTCAGCATAACATCGATCTTTAACGACACCTTCAATAAAAAATCCAATGGTGTTAAATTAGAGGTTAGCCATGGTGCATCGCGACCAAAATTCAAAATTTGCACTGTTTCGGTAACACAGCACCCACACTCCTCTCTTTAAAAAAAAAAAAAATTAAATAAACTATTATTAATTTCATATTGTCGGGCTTTACCAATAGCAAACATAAAAATATCTTCTGCAATTTTCATAGAATTTTAAAACTATTGAAGAATTTTGGACTTTATTTTCAATTCAAAGTTGAACTAATGGAATTAATTCCAAAAATCAGTTGACATTCTTTCCTTCCTGAACTTGAAATTAGAAAGGGAATTAAAAAGTTAGTTGACGTTATGTTCATTGACCTCATTTTACGGGTCTGATTGACATCAGTTAATACTAGCGAAAAGGAATTAAGAACTAGCAAATTATTTATGTAAAATATTTAGAATTGTTCAATAAAATTAATTTAAGACTGTTAATATTTTCATTATTCCTATTTTAAATGCATTACACTGGTCGACAAAATTTAATGGCGTTATATCATTTTTATAGGATTTTTCCGTAGATTACTAATTTGCAAATAAAATTATCCAATTTCTTCATATTTTTGAGCTCGAAATATGACTCAAAAGAGAGCCTGAATCCTTATCGATATATATAAAATACCACTAATCTAAAGCACTTACAAAGCGTCTTCGGGAATAAGATTTTCATGAGCGTGCGCAAATAGTAATCTTCATTCACTATCTATTGCATGAAGTAGTCGATTTATGGGAAAAAATGAATTCCACGGAATATTTCGGTAAGTATTAAGGCCTCTTGTATTTTAATATAATAACTGACGATTCATACTTTTATTTAAGCTACTTTACAAGCTACTCCAAAAATGGCCTACTACCTACTTTTTTCAAGAACTTTACGTGATAGGACATTTGCGTTTACGGATTAGTTATCTGCGGAACAAATTCTATAGAAATGATATAACGCTTATTCTGTGTCAAAATTGGTGTCGGCCAGTGTTATTGGCCCTTAGTAAGCTTCTCTACCAATTAATTAAATTGAAAATTTATTAAATGTAATATTTAAAATTTAAGGTATAACGAGAAAAATGTATCTGCTTAAACGTTAAAATGACTCTAGCCAACTAGGCCAGATCCATTTCAGAGTTATAATTCTACATGTACACACTTGCAAGGTGAAGACAGAAATTAGATATCTTCTTCCATTCATTGTTGGCTTGTCTTATGAATTTTTATTAATGGAACCCTAGTGGTTTTTAACATAAAAATGTATATAGTAATAGCTCCACCACTTCTCGTGTTACTTTTTACGGCGGCGAATTTCTTTCTAAATATTGCTATGTAAAAATTCACATATTTGTGTATCTTATAACGTAAAGTTGCCTAGTTCCGACCACCAAACTCCTTTCTTATCTATTTCCTCTAAACGAAGCGACTAAATATATTAAAATCAGTGAAGAATTTGCCCTTCTGAAATTAAAGTAATGTAAGAATTTAAAAAAAAGTTATTATAGTACTTTCTATTTGCAAAATGTATTGAAATACATTTTAAACTGGCATGAAGCAAAGAGGTCAGATGCGCCTATTTCCGACCACTAGACCTGTCGTTTCCTAATACTGACCACCGCTTAACCTTATCCCGCCCGCTTTAGAAATCAAACGTTTTCTCTATCAAATATAGTTAAAAAGCTGAAAATTTTAATACAAATAACGTGTAATTTTTGCACATAATATTTATTTATATAAAATAACAACAAATTTGGAAAAAAAATACATAAAAAAAATCGTATAGTAAAAAAGCATACATTTAAGTTTTTAAGCGTGTACTTTTTATATAGATATTCAATATATTACATTGTAGTATGTAGTTCATTTAGTGTGGAACTAAATTAACCCGTTCGCTACCAACCGTCACACATATGTGACACAGCAGTTCCTCACCACAGCCCGACGTCACATATATGTGACATAAGTTTTTGGTCAACTTACTAAGCATGTTTAAACATATTGTGTATTGGGCAATACTGTTAAGTTTTTATCTATAGCCCAGCGTCACATATTTGTGTCAGTTTGAGAGAATGTTTATTTTATTTTTTTTTAGATTGTTCTGAATACACATACGTTAAATTTATTCCAATTGGTTTCATATAATCATGAAAAAAGTCTTGGGCTGTGGTGGCGGTTTTTTCCGGGAGACCATGGTAGCGAACGGGTTAAATAAAAATTAATAAAGTTTATTTCATTTTAAGGTCCTTAATTGTAGGCACATCATAAGTTCCACGACTAGTTATCATTGCTGGAGCTTCAGTCTTACAAATAGTATCGCCTGATGAGTAGTTTAAAATATCCTTTCGATCTGGCTACTTCCAATAATATCCACTCATTGTCATCGTTTTAATTTTTAGCGTTCCTTCGTTTTTTTGAATGACAGTTCCAGGAAAATATTCTCCTTCGTAATTTATTATAAAGAAATCACCATTTCTGTAAGTAATTTCATTCTCTACATCTGCTTCAGCGATGGATTCTGATTGAATTTAAAATTTTATTTTCTTACAGGCCACTTTAATTTTTTTTTTTTTATTCCGTTTTTCAGCTTTTTTAGTTTTCTCTTCTTCTTTAATTTTGTTTCTTCTTGAACTCCCTGCAGATTGCTTTATGTTCCTTGCAAGGTTACAGGATGATCCATCTAAAACCATCAGTGGTTTTAACTTTGTAACTTATCTTCAACCTGTTTTGATTGGAAAAGTCGTCAATACATAGGTTCTCATTGAACTTTGGACCAAATTTCAACCATGTTCCCATTATCCTATGGAACTCAAATTAAGTGCCTAATAATTAGTTCAAAGTGTAGTTCAATCGACCGCAAGGTGGCGCTTATCCTCCTATAGGCCACTCTCTATAAGGATCTCGGTAGTCTCCTTATGAGAATTATCAATATTTACTATATATGTAGGATCCGATCCTGAAAGTCAATAATAACACAGATCTGCAAAAAAAGGGGTTTTGATTGTTGTTGGGCAGCCGAGGGTCAATTCCGAAGTAATTTTCTGCGTAGAATCTGAATCCGAGCTCAGAATTGGCCCAACACGTCAGGCTTTTAAGATATTTTAGGTTATCTATACGAAAAATGACTTTTTTTGCTACATTTGGGGTTATGTACAGAACACATAACATTTTTTTTGATCTATCCTCCATATTCCATCATTTAGTACTACTCTTACCCTTCAAAATGTGCTCTCGGATGGTGCTGTACGATTTTTCCTTCAAAAGTTATGGCCACTTTAAGATCACATGATGACTTGGAAAGCATATGGTATGCTAGACTTGGTCTGTATATGCGTTCCAACTTATCATGTGATGGCTTTAACTTTTGAAGGAAAAATCGTATAGCACCATTTGAGAGCGTATTTTGAAGATAAAGAGTAGAACTAAATGATGGAATATGTAGTATAGATAAAAAAAATGTTGTGCTTTCTGTACATAACCTCAGAAGTAGCCATAAAAACAACTTTTCGTGTACATAACCTCAAATATCTCGAAATTCTGACGTGAAGGGCCAATTCTGAGCTCGGATTCGGATTCTACAGAGAAACTTATTTCGGAAATAACTCTCAGCTGCCCAACAACAAAGCCTTGCAGATCTGTGTAATTTATTGTTTGGTCTCTAGGACGTTTACGTCACAGAAAGGGACTTTATTAGTCTAGAATAAAAGTAATATCTGGAAAATCCTAGCGCCGACGCGTCTTACAATACTACAATATTGCTATTATTATTACTTCCATTATTTGTTCGTGAGACAACAATATGATGAATAAATGTTTATACTACTACAGGCGCGGATCTAGAATTTTTTTCCGGAGGGGGTCACGGGATAGAAAAAAATCAAAAATAACAAAAATAACAAGAATAACCAAATAAACAATGTAAGCCAAATTTCTTCAGTGAATAAAAAACAAAGCCTGAATAACCTTATGCAAAAACCCGTCCAATTTGTTTTACAAGAAAATTCATTACATTCATATATAAATTTATTGTTTATATAAAATTATAATTTTTTTATATAAAAAATGTACTGAATGTTTTTATTTCGAATTTTCTTCTGAAACATAAACAGAGAAATGTAAACAGATTGTAAACAGTATATGAAATAGATAGTATATGAAGTATAGCTAAAATCCAAATATAGAAAAAATAATAAAAAAGTCAGTCTTGTTTAAGAAAATTAGTCAATTTTGTTGATTTAGTCATTTTTTGATTCCAATTTTTCAGAGTGCAAAAAAGTAAGTTAATTTTGGTCGTTTGGTTAGTTTCAGGTTTTTAAGTTTGCAAAACCTAGTTTTGTTCGTTCGTTTTTTTTTGTTTTTCGGTTTGCAAAATATTGTTTCAGCTCTATTTTTTGAAATTCGGGCTGTTTTGGGGGGGGTCATGACCCCCGTGACCCCCCCCTTGGATCCGCGCCTGTACTACTAAACAAAACATAAAATAATTACCTTTATATTTGGGGATCATTTAAAATACACTTAAGCTTCGATTATTTCTTAATTCACCAATTCATTAATTGCATAGGCCGTATTTGAACTGCAAATTAATCAAAACACATATCCTAATTGCCGACCGTTTTAGATGGTTTAAAGTAAATTAAAAATAATATTATTTACAAAACTTGTCAAGAATTTTTAAATGCTTACGTTCATATTTAAAGTGAATATAATTTTTCATTATTATTTGAATGTTAAAAACGAAGAAAAATCAGACAAGTAAGTATCTGCTCTAGAATAAATGACAATTGTACAAATATTGCTTGCATTTTTGACTAAATTACCTACGTTCAGAAACATTTTTTGGTAGGTCGTAAATAAGTAGCAGGGTAGTTTAACTAATGCCTTAAGTCATTACGCTACGGATTTTCTAATTACACAATAAAAATTATACTTTTTTTTAATTTTAAAGTATTTTACAAACTGCCTTATTACCGACCACCGGTCGGTATTAGGGTTTTGCTCACAACTCCGTTGTCCTATTTCCTACCACAATATTTCATTGTTTTTTGTTCACAAATTATAAAAATTCATAATAAATATTGCTTTTGGACACTACTAAAAGGTAAATGTGTGGGAAAAAAACGTGAAGTAATAATCTCAATGCTTTAAAACTATTGCAAAAACACTAAAAATAAATTGGCGAAATTTAAGGATTTCTTCTAAACTTTTATACAAGAATGGGACTTCTGCAGTAATCAATCCGATAAATTAAACAAATGGTCAAATGGCAATCAATTATTGGCCATTCTCGACCACTATAACATGAGATATGCAGGTACATATTGCAACAATCATTCACTTATTTACATGCATCGAAAAAAAGTAATTAGCAGAAATATAAAGTGGTCGGAATTAGGAAAGCGGTCGGAAATAGGCCACGTAAGGTTAACTTAACTAAATTTATTTCACGTTTTGTAGCTACCGTCTTTTTGTAAGTTGCAATAAGAATCTATTTAAAATCAGCATTTGAAAATGTTTTTATATACTTAATTTATTGACTTAAATTATACTTTGACGACACCGCTCTACTTAGCACGGGAAAATATTTCTGTAATTATGAAGATGTCGGATACATTGTTAGATGTAAGTAAGTAAGTCTTATTAAAATACGAAACACTTATTGGTGATTTGCTTCTCATTAAAATGTGATTAGCATGATTCAACTTGCAAGAACCGGAGCAATGTATTTCTCAGTAGATATGCCTTCACTGCCAGCAATTACAAGTTTGATTCGAAAAGTTGCATTTATTCTCATGAATAAACTCAATATATTTCTTTCAATTTCGAAAGGTAATTGCATTTACAAATAACAACCTGAGTTCAAGGTTGAATCATGGTGCTGCAAAATAGAAAAAATCAGCCAATTCTTAAAATAATTATTTGCCCTTAAAACGAAGGGGAAAAATAGCATGTCAGAGTTGTAATCATTAACATCAGCATTTATTTACAAAAAGCCTTAAACAACTACTAACAATAAAAGTAACAATAACAATAAAGACGAGGTAAGGCCCTCAGCTCTATTACTGGGGCAAGTGAGCGCCTTCTGGCCTGAAGCCGTTTTCGTCGGCAACATACGTGTAGCTGTAGGTTTGGCCATCTGTATCAACCCAAGACACTGTACCGCGGACAACGATGGCGTCTTGTTCAGGTCCAAAATTCTTCAATTCACCTTGCTCTTGCCTTTGAATTCCGTCGCTGGTCTCGAAACTGGAAAAGTCAGAGTATTACGATTAGCATTGGATCGCACATTCACCCTGTGTTAACCGGCAAACTTACGCGAATTGGTATCCATCAACGCCGATGTTATCATTTTCGTATTTCACGATTTGAGCGTTCCTCGGATCGTCCAAAGGAGCAGCAACAGCGACTGCAATGAGGGTGGCAAGCACTACGACGAACTTCATTTTTCTTTGATTAGAAATATACAAATTTATCACGATCGATTCGAGTGAAAACTGAAAACTGAATGAGTCTGAGACCTCCAGAAATCTTTTTATAGAAGACACAAAATGTGGTTTTCGTAATCTGCTTGCTTGCAGCATCGTAACGTCCAAAACGCATTCATTAACATTAAAGTGCAACGCATATTAGGTATTCAAATTTAATCTCGATAGTTGCAAAATGTCGCTTGGACTTGTGTCCACATGGTACAATAAAAAAAATCATCATGTATTCGAAGACCCCAGCGAGCCCGGCTTGTGACCCCTGAACGTGGGCTGCATCAAACACTTTTATTATACTTTATTGATCGGAGCTTTTCCAAATTTGTATTAATTAATTAGCGATGCGCTTATATGTGCCTCATCTGCACAAATGCGGATTCAATTCGATTTGTTTCTGATCCCCATTGATGTTATACAACACCTAAAGCGTAAGCTTGGAGTGCAAAAAGTTGAATTTCAAAGAGGCGCTGATTTTTGCTTGAATCTAATTTTTTCGCCTATTGTGAGTGAAGATTTATTGAATGAAATGCTGCAGGTAGTTTTATATCTAAGACGCCTGCTAAATCCTTAGACAAAAGCGTGCATCTTTTCATTTGTTTAAAGATATTTTAGTGCAAAGTCGCGGTTTTGTTGCTGCTTATATACTGCGTATGAGACTTCAACTGCCGCGAAAACAATGGAGGGGAAAATTAGAGGAAACAACAATTAGGCTCTCCTTTTTTATGAAAAGAGATCACTGAAAGCTTTTGAGAGTAATTTGTTCTCTAGTGAATTTATATCTTTTACAGGTTTAAGATATTTCACATACCTATTACTTTTATCAAACAAATTAAAAGTAATAATTAATTGTTAAGGCACAAGTGTAAGTGAATGCTTTGATTTAGACTATTATCGTATTAAGTAACAAAAATGTTTAAATTAATTTCAAGCTTTATGATTTTCAAATTTCTAAAAAATTTCGAAATTTATGTGAACTATGTAGGTACACATGCAATAACAAGTTTTTTTTATAATGAATGATTGAATTACTTTCTAAAATGGGAGTATTAAGCATTAAAAAAAAAACAAATATCAATGAATTGCGATAAGATATTACTTTAACCCTTAAATGGTATAATGCGGATTTTTTCACCCCAGGCAAATTGACCTTTTCAAATTTTTAGAAAAACCTTATGAAATTTAACAGTTATTCCATACATTTATGAGGTCACTACAAAAGTAGTGTTGTCATGAATTATAACATTGAATAACAATAATAATATATTTACTTGAATTTAAATGCCTTTTTTATATATATAAGCAATATAAGCATATTCTGGGATGAAATTTCACCCCCGACTCCCTTAATGTGATTTATTTTGACGATATTTTTTAAGGGTTGAGTTTTTGCCATTAGGGGCTATCCATAAATTACGTCACACGAATTTCATGATTTTTGGAGTCTCCCCCCGTCCTTGTCACAGGTGGTCACATTTGTGTGATCCCCCTTACCCTGGTGTGACGTCACATATTTTGCAAATTTAAAAAAAAAAATTTTCAAAATTATTATTCGTAGGTACAGGCGGGGACATTGACAAATGATGTTCAATGTCCTAGTCTGTACGATATCCAATCACCGTGAAGAATCCAGCTACGCGTTAGTGAAAACCGGTACGCGAATCATGACGATTTAGCCTGTGGCGATTATTACGAGTGGCGATTATTACGCGATAGTGAAAACCGCATTGAAATCCACTCTGTACCTTTCGAGATTACCTCGAACGGACAGACATACATGGGTGAAGTCAAAAAATCTGGTGCTCAATGAAACTTTGAGGGGGTTGTTGGGTATGATGCCAATAAAGAAATAAGACAACTTTGTCCGCAGAAAACCCTGTGAGTCTATTATTTATAAACAAAATACGGTTTTTGCGACGCGCTCGCGTTAATTAATGGCTGTAAAATCAAAACTATTCAACGAATAAAGTCACAACAAAACTTGAACAAGTTTTGAAGGGGAAGAACCATAGAAACTGTGTATCAAATTTCATTCCTTAATATTCAGAACTCTCAAAAATATAAATGTTCAAATTTAAAACTACCCTCAAAGCTTCATTGAGTACCAACTTTTTTTGATCTCAGTAAGAGTGACTTACAAATGAACTAAAACGACTGGGTTCTTCCGTTTTTCAATTTGCCGCGGAATACTAAATATATTTTTAGCGTGGGAGAACAAAATATTAAAATAGTATAAAAATCCAATTTACTTGTACGCCCATGGGATTGTACTTGTTTTGCTGGTTTTGACGACGAAGGAATTTTTGAAACAAAATCTATAAGAGTCTTTTTCGTCAATTTTATTTGCTATTCTTTGTTTTTCGAATTCTCTTCACCTTCAACATTGTCACTACTTTTCAAACTCCGCCATAAGGTGTTAACTTCGTCCTGTATATTTTGTTTATTTTTATCATATATCTATATACATATATATTTAAACCTTACAATAATATTGATAGAGCTGATAATATTTTAAAGTTTTTCGTTAGGAAGTTTAGAGTTTTAATACTTTAGATTTATACATGTGACATCACAAAGGTTATGACTCGCCCCCTTGGCCCCTTGTACACAGTTCAGTAAAAGAAAGAAGCAACAAGAGGTCAACCGTGCATTTTATCCACCGCCATTTAATTTTTTCCTCGTGAAAGGTTGTCGGTGCTGAATATAAAACTGAGTTTCTTGGATTGGGAGTGGATGGGAAACGACTTCCGTCATCTTAAAAAGAAGTGTGTAAATAGTTTTCTCAAATATCTCCATAACCGAATGTTATACAAAATTTCTTATTATAGATCACTTTTATAGTGAATTAAATTATTTACAATCTTGTTTAAACAAATTTTTTACGTAATTTCAATAAAAAATAAGTTATGAGCAATTATTTAAATATACAAAAAACGGTTAAAAAAGTTAAATATCTTAGTAATTCTACATTTTATAGAAAAATAAGCTTATTCGTAGAGCATATTATTACGAATAATTACATGTATACATATACTACATGTGTAGCATTATTATTATGGCATATGCACAAGTTTGGAGGAAGAGCAAGTATAAATCCCATGCGATTTGTAAGAAAATAAAGCTTTCCTATGTTTTTTATACAAGTATTTATTCATAAATATTTGGGATGAATTTGTTTTTATTGTTTTATTAATTTTAAGATCTTTTGTTAATGATTATGTACGTTCTTTTCTTTTTGAAAAACGATGTTGAAGTCCACAATGCAGTATGGAATGAAAGAGCAGCATAGAAGAGATCTAAAATATGAGAGATTTACACTATATTTACACATATTTCACCATTGTAGTGTGAGCATATGCGATTTTCGTTTGTTAATTAGACATATCTTATTGATTTAGAGTTATTTTGTGGACATTTTTTGAGCAGTATAGTTTGGGAAAGTTTTCGAAGTGTATATTGTGAAAATGAGTGAAAAATGTTGACCCATTAATGCTGATAATTACAGAAGAACGTTTTTTATAGCTCTGCACGGTGGTGATAAGCAGAGATCGGCAAAAATATTTTTTTCGTCAATATTTTCGATGATAATAACCAATACCATAAAAATTACAATTTTATTAAATAAATTTCCAATTGTTAATTCATTTGGTAATAAGCCAAAACATATTTTCCATTATCTAAGCAATCGGTAATTCATCGGTGAGAAATTAGAGATTCTTAACTAGTCGGTAATTTTCTGTGTGAAATTTCTGAGTACTCTAGCAATCGGTAATTCATGGGCCAGAAATTCGAGAATACTCAACTACTCAGCAATGTTCTGTGAGAAATTTCTGATTACTCCAGCAGTCGGTAATCCATGGCCCAGAAAGTCGAGAATACTCAACTAGTCGGTAATTTGCTGTGAGAAATTTCTGAGTACTCTAGCAATCGGTAATTCATGGGCAAGAAATTTTAGAATACTCAACTAGTCAGCAATTTATCGTAAGAAATTTCTGATTACTCTAGCAATCGGTATTCATGGGCCAGAAATTTTAGAATACTCAACTAGTCAGCAATTTTCTGTAAGAAATTTCTGATTACTTTAGCAATCGGGAATCCATTGGCCAGAAATTGAAGAATACTCAATTAGTCGGTAATTTTCTGAACCACATTTTTGATTACTCTAGTTTTCGGTAATTTGTTGACTAGAAATTTGAAAATACTCATTTTCGTGTGATGTATGATATGTTAGGAATCCCGTATCGCATTAGTCATGTGATATGTGACATAACTGTATGTTATGTTTGACAAAGCACATATAACAAATCACATATAACATGTTTGCACATACAGTTATGTTATTTGTAATATGTGATGAGACGCATAACATATGTTACATATAATGAATATGCGGGGAACGCACTTAACATTTCCCATATGACATGTTATGTCACATACAATGAATATGAGATTTGTAACTAAACGAAGCACATATTTATATGTCACATATGTTTTGTGACAAATCACATATTACGTTGAAGCAAGTACCACATGTTCTCTATGGCTATGACATATGACGAAGAGTGTAAGTTGTATGTTGTATACAATATATATGTATATTATACAACATACACGTACACATCAAATATCACATGTGACAACGGCACATGACAACTCATGCACAACAGATGACGTGACACTGTATGTGACATGACATGAGACATGACATATGACATGACATATGACATGAAATATGACATGACATATGACATGGCATATGACATGACATATGACATGACATATGACATGACATATGACATGACATATGACATGACATATGACATGACATATGACATGACATATGACATGACATATGACATGACATATGACATGACATATGACCTGACATATGACATGACATATGACATGACATATGACATGACATATGACATGACATATGACATGACATATGACATGACATATGACATGACATATGACATGACATATGACATGACATATGACATTACACCAGGGACCGTGACGTTTATGATATTTTCGATAAAAATCAAATCTAAATCATCTAAATCATACTCTGATTTTTATTTCTAAGATCGGAAACAAAAATCAGAAAATGATTTTTATTTTTAAAATCAGAAATAAAAATCGGAAAGTGATTTTTATTTTTAAAATCAATAAGAAAAATCAGAAAGTGATTTTTATTTTTAAAATCAAAACTAAAAATCAGAATATAAATTTTATTTTTAAAGTCAGAAAAAATAAAAATAAAAAAATTATTTTTATTTGTAAAATAAAAAAAAAAAAGGGGATGACTTATATTTTTAAAAAATATATATATACATATATATAGTATACAACATACAACTTACACTCTTCGTCATATGTCATAGCCATAGAGAACATGTGGTACTTGCTTCAACGTAATATGTGATTTGTCACAAAACATATGTGACATATAAATATGTGCTTCGTTTAGTTACAAATCTCATATTCATTGTATGTGACATAACATGTCATATGGGAAATGTTAAGTGCGTTCCCCGCATATTCATTATATGTAACATATGTTATGCGTCTCATCACATATTACAAATAACATAACTGTATGTGCAAACATGTTATATGTGATTTGTTATATGTGCTTTGTCAAACATAACATACAGTTATGTCACATATCACATGACTAATGCGATACGGGATTCCTAACATATCATACATCACACGAAAATGGGTATTTTCAAATTTCTAGTCAACAAATTACCGAAAACTAGAGTAATCAAAAATGTGGTTCAGAAAATTACCGACTAATTGAGTATTCTTCAATTTCTGGCCAATGGATTCCCGATTGCTAAAGTAATCAGAAATTTCTTACAGAAAATTGCTGACTAGTTGAGTATTCTAAAATTTCTGGCCCATGAATACCGACTGCTAGAGTAATCAGAAATTTCTTACGATAAATTGCTGACTAGTTGAGTATTCTAAAATTTCTTGCCCATGAATTACCGATTGCTAGAGTACTCAGAAATTTCTCACAGCAAATTACCGACTAGTTGAGTGTTCTCGACTTTCTGGGCCATGGATTACCGACTGCTGGAGTAATCAGAAATTTCTCACAGAACATTGCTTACTTTTCCTCCATTCAAATCAGTGTATCTTCTATAATCATCATGCTTCATATATAAAGCGAGTTTTTTTTTTAGCTGAGATGGAATTTTCTATATGGAACACTGTCAATCTCAGCTATTATTCTGATAGTTGTATATGATATTTATATTCAATATAGTCTGCCAAGTAATCATGACTAGACTCATGCTTGAGAGTTAAGTTAAGAATTACCCAAATTCACTTTGGAAACCGATCGTCGGTTCACGGTTATTTTATTGCAAAATTGTGTCCAGTGACAAGGTTGATTTTTGCCTTAATAAATTTGTTAGTAAGCAAAGTTATCATTTCTAGAGTGAGACCAATCCAAAAGAGACTAGAGATTCTATAACATCCAGAAAAAATCACGGTTTACACGCTAGTGACATTATTGGTCTATATTTATTTAAAATTGAGGCAGCAGCTCGAATGGTCAATGGAGATTGTTATTGGACTATGGTAAATGAATATTTCTATTAAAATATGGATTACATTGATCGCTACGAGATGGTTTCAACAAGATGGCGCTACGTGCCATACAGCGATACAAACCATCAATTTATTGAAATAACGATTTGGCGATAAAGTTATTTCGGGAAAAGGTCTTGTAAATAAATTATCTCCAAAACGGTTTCTCTTACGAGCGAAAAGAATAACATGTTTTTTGTGGGAAATCCGTTTTTGATGAACTTTGACCCTCTTAAAATTTTTAGCTGCAGTCGGATCGATGGGGACTTTTGACATTTTGTTTAGAACTTCAATATCAAGGTTCGTACCAAAATCAAGCTTTTCGGCGATTTTTCCGAAGCGGAATGTCTAATTTCCCTGGACCAAGCTGTACTACATCCACAGTTGACTCGGATTACAGTGGATATAACTTCATGGCTTGTTGTCATCGTTATTAGCTAATGTGGAACAATTTTGGTTCTTGTTTGATGAGTATTATTACACTACGAAACTAAAATAAGATATGCTTTAAATTATTCGGATGATTATTTATGTTTTCGAATAGGGTCTTAAGTGGCTATCATAAAAATGATTTACTGATCTCAATTACAATATGTACATGTATCTTGATTTCAATATCAATAATTTCATTGTCAGACTTAAAGCAATGTAGTGCCAAAAATGTATGTAAACCTGAGCGCACGCTATTAGCGTACCCGATATTGAATATAAGTGACCCGTAATGAGTACTTCACCTACCGCTCAGCCAGGAGTTGGAGTTCAAGGTCGCCGTTTGTCTGGAAATCCTCATTGAAGCCAAAACCCACGTCGAATCACGGGAAGAATGAGCAATGCGTAAAGTACGTGAAATTCACCTTGGCCCATTGAGTTTTCGTTTCGCGCATCATTTTGCTCATCGAATCGCACTCACGCTGATGCCGCCTGCCCAAAATCACGTCGACGTGAGAATCAATGATTGCAAATTTTTCGATTTCGATTTCGCAAACTTGACATTGCCAATCATCTGCCGCCTAACAAATTTAAAGATTTGCCCAAAAGTGAAAGGTGTAGTGCTGCATTTACCCAGGAAAGCCCATTAATTATAATTATTTGCATGATGAATGTAAATTCCTCGGTCGTCGTAAATATCATCCACCCACATGGCCAGTCGCGATTATCCAAGAATTTACGGACGTCGGGAAATTGTCCACGATGCAATGGTAGGTACCATATACAATGTGGCAGTACCGAGGCGCAGGTAGCGTCTGAATGGTTGGCTGAATTCGTCCCAATCACCCGTGATGATTATGTTGCGTCACGACGGCTTTCAAGGTTAATCAGAAACGAGAAAAACGAAGATATCGAAGACGAGACGTCTTTCTGGATTTTCTCTTGAAATGCCACACTGAAGACCTCCGTCCCCGAAGTATTAGATAAATTGTGTGCTAGTTTTGTCCGCATTTCGCTTCGCGACTAACTTATTTGCATGGTACACACACGGCTGCTTCGGACCGTGTCCGTATCGAGTTTGATTTTATGGACATTTTTAAAGGTGATTGCCACAAATTTTTATACCGGGCCGATTATGTAACCATGCTGCATGATCACGTTGGGCAGCGGTGGCAATATGTTACCGGTGGGCAGGGATCATTAGATCACTCGATCGACGCTTCTTCTTAGAGAGCTACCCAAGTTCCCTGGAGAATATTGAGTTTGAGAATGAAATTCAGATAGAGTTGGTTGAAGTATTATTGCTTAGAGATGCGACGGCATGACAGATTTTTTATCATTCAATGTGCATGAAAAACGATTTTAGAAAGAATTATAAACACATTTGCACGTTAGATTTTGCAAATGCATCAACGATATGTTCTTTTTAAGAATTTATACATAGTTTGCTCGTTTAGATATCGAAAACAAACACAATTTACATAATTTGGTTTAAGAGTTAGCCTCAGGTATTCATTAGCTTTTTCTGTACCAGTAGGGTTATTTGGATGTTGTTAGTAGTCCAAAACACTAAAATCTGATTAGGGAAAAATATAATTGCAGTATAATACAGTTTATAATAGACAATAAAAATAACATAGAAATAAAATAGTACAGAAATTTCAACACTTGAATTTGAAATAATTTTTTAAGTTCTTTAATATCATTATAACTATAAAGACGAAATTGAAAGTTCTGAAAATTGTCTAGCATTTTGGTGGAAATTACATAACTTTACCATTGCATTTTTCCTGAATGACAATATTTTTGCACTTTTTTATTAAATTATTAGTTTTAGGCTAACATTACGCGATATAGACGACAGTTGATTGACATCTTAACTGCTAATATAAGATTTCTGATATATTTGTGTACATATGTAATACATATTGATAGAATCATTTTTACCTTTAATAGTTAATGAACTATTGTATAATACAACTCAATATAAGCTTTACTTATAAATTATGTTTATAAAGTCGAAAATGTAGTACATGATTACAAAGTATGCTATCTCATGATGTTTTTGCAAGATTGCAAGAGGAAAGATAATTTAATTGTCCCTCGGTAATTTCTTAAAGGCCAATCTGAATTAATGAATGCACTTTGTTAAGTATTTAACCAGTGGCAGTGATGAGCAAAACAAGACTAAGGCTCGCCCATAAGAGCCCGTACAATGTGTCAAAAACTGTAGAACTAAACACTTTAAAATTTGGAGTATCAGTTCAGTTAATAAAAATTCACTAAACCGCAAAATATTTTTCAATCAGCAAGTCTTGGTGAAGTCTCGCAAACATGGTTTTGATCTTGCAAGTCGAGTCTTGGTAATGCTACCGCAGTTATATGTAGTACTGTTCTTGGTCTTAGAATTTCTGCAAGACCAAGACCAAGACCGAGTTTTGGTATTAATATTCGTATCGATTATCATAGTCTTGCTCTTGGTCTTGGTTTTGTTATGCTCATCACTAGTGCAAGGTTTTCTATTTTAAGTGTAATTATTTTAAACGTATATGCATGGTGTATATATATTTTTGGACGGGCGCTAGCGCGGATCATCTGTTGTAGAAAAATTGTTTGTATCTTTACGCCTAATCAGCAGCTAGATTCGAAATCATGATCTCAGAAATTTCCAAATCGGAATACACTATTAACAATTGATTTGCTGTAACGTAGGTGCGTTGCCATGTTGATATTTTTTTTCAAATTTTTCAATTATTACGAGATATGTATGTGAGGTCGATCCCACTTCTTATCAGAACGTCGTCATTATTCGAAGACATCGGCAATCGGCAATCGGCAATCGGCAATCGGCCACTGATAGCGCAATTGGTTCGATTATCGAAGTAACAATTTGAAGGCCACATCTTCGAGTTCTGCCCGTGACCCGCCCTTGTACGGCCGGGTTTTTTTTTCGAATTATTCCCATATATGCGCTTGGTTCTTAAAATACTCGGTACTTTTGGAATTTTGCATTTAAGCATATTACACACAATGTTAGAAGCTAACATGTAGTCAAGTAGCGAGTACTTTAACAACTAAGGGCATGTAAACACAATACTTTTGTTGTGTATTTTATTAATATGCTTAGCAAAAAAACCATACTAAATATATTCTACATTTTTAGCCGAGCAGTGATCTCTTCGATGATTTTGACCTTGGGATATGTTGTAGGAGTCATCGACTTCAGACAAATGAAGAAGGTTGGGGGATGCGCTTATGATTGTAGGGGGGTAAGAAAACTCCTTAAAGTGAAAAACTTATTCGTTAACCAAAAATAAGTTATTTACCCTATAGTATGCAATTTCAAAACATTTTTAGGAGGCATCGCCAGCAAATTTAGTTTTCAAAAATGCGTTTCACTCCGGTTGTTTATCTACTATTTGCCCTAAACTGGCCTATGCTATGCAATTTCGAAACATTTTTGAGTTTGGAGGCGTCGCTAGGGGAATCAAATATTTAATTTTCAACCTAAAAAAAGATATGAAGGAGGCAAATGCGCGCCCTATATATATTACATATATACATATATGGGACATTTCACGTCAAACGGATAACCGGCCTCCTCAAAACTTGAATGAACCAATTGAGAAAAATAGGGCTCAAATTGTTTGTCTAGATGAGAACTTTCGGAAGCCATGTGGTATTTTTTAAAATTCATATGGCGGCCGGAAGACCGACAAAAATCGAATGTCCAGTAAAAAGAGCTTGCAAAAATAAAAATTTGCAACCGATCTGGTCGAATTTTGGCTCAGATTGCAGCTGATGGGTTCCTAAAATTCGGTGTGGTTCCCAAAATCCAATATGGCGAATTTAATATGGTGGCCGAATTTTTGAAAATCAACCGATTTGCATCAAATTTCGTATACGGGCGTTTTTGGTGTTTCTGATCACGAATCTGCATTTGGATTTGCAAAATTCATGATGGCGGATCTAATATGGCGGAAGTGTTTTTTGAAAATCGAACGATTTGCACCGAATTTAGTGTACGGGGGTTTTTGGGGTCGCTGATCACTAATCCGAGGTCAGATTTGATTTCTGCTATGAAAATTTTTAAGGTTTCCCTTTTCTGCTGCATCATTTGATGTTCAATGTTCAATGGCGGATTCAATACTATGGGCATACATCTCTCATAATCCTCTTTACGATTTCCTGATTCTGGTGCAAATTGGTTTATTTTCAAAAACTCATCCGCCATCTTGAATTTTGCACATTTGAGCTCAGATTCGTAATCTGTGACCTCAGAAACCCTTGTTTATTTATTTTTTTTATTTATTTATTTATTTATTGTAAGTTCGATATATAAATGTATACACAACAATTTATTGAGTTAGTGCTAGAGTTTCCAATTCATTCATCTATAATATTTTTTATTGGCCTAACCAGAAGAGTAAACAGAAAATATTGATACCACATTTGTATACCACATTTAATGCAAATTGTATACCACATTTAATACAAATCGTGAAGAACCAAAATATATATATACTGTTCAAAATTTCTCCAAGAATGACATATTTCAAGCGCAAGGTAATCGAAGAGTTGGACTTTAAAGTAAATAATTACCAGTAAATGTATAGAGAACAAAATGTATTTTATGGCTTAAAGTGAAGATAGAGAGCAAAACGTGAAAAATCTAAGCTAACTGCTTCAAGTTCAAGCGAAATGAGATTATTAATCCAATAAATGGTTGTGGTAGAAATTAACGAGCAATAATAATAATTTTCTTCAAGTATACCATTAACATTAATTATGCAATTCCCAATTTTATAAATGTACTAAATGATTTGTTTTCTTTCAATGTCATCTATTGGAGAGATTGCCAAGATATTTAATTGTATGCGTGTTGTTTTATCCATTAAAATTTTAAAATTGGTTCTAAACAACACGTTATAAGTGCTAAACTTAATAGTGCCACTTTAAAAATGATTAGAACCATAGTGAAAAAGCTGTTTAATTTATTATTTAGAAATTGATAATAAATTCAATAATTAATATTGTAAAAACAATAAACCTTACCTAAATATAGGTAAGTTTAAAACTGAAGGTTTCTTGATAGGTCGATTAGTAGTAAAAAAGAAAAAAAATTCCCACGTTGAAAATAAAACAAAAATGCGGAAAAATTGAATAATTTGTTTTGTTTTCTTTTTAATTGGGTTGAGTTCATTCATCTGCACAGCAAGCTTCTTTTTAAAATCATGTTCATTATTGGCCTCCTTAATTGGGAAATCCATCAAAAGGCATTGATATGACCCACTGATGGGAGAAGCTGCGATCTGATGGGAACGTGTCAGTCATCGCAATTACAATCTCATTGAGTACGGAGTAATGACACGCTCATGAGGACGTGGAGGAATCTAATGATCTCCGACTGTGATTTTTGCTGTCAAAGATACTGCGATTCGCATCAATACTTTGGCGTTGCAAATGTAAACAGTTCGGTGTTAAAAGACATACCTAAGAAGGTCGTCAAGTCGACGCAAGTGGTGATCAACAGGTGATTTGGAGGCTGAAACTAGTTGATTTCATAGATACCGGCTTTACCACTTGACCTGTCTGTAAGCGTGGCTTTTGTGCTAGCTCTACGTTAATAAATTCTCGAATGGGCCAAATTTATTATTACTAATGGTCGTTAAAGTTAGTACCTACTTTGTTGCTTTACTTGGAAAAGTATGAATTTAAAACCAGGGAGTGGTCAAATTGTCGTACTGAATTGGCTGAAGAAGGATGAGCAATTGTATGAGTAAGTATGAGTTGCTAAGACATTTTATTAATATTATTTATCGAGAATAGGAAGCCTTTATAAATGTTATGTTTGTAATATAACTGTCAACTTTGAAGGTAATTATGTAAGGCTTAAAGAAAAAAAAAATTGAACTGAAATATAAATCTGAAATTTTTAAGAAAGAAATTTGGTTTCAATGCATTTTATTTTCCTCTAAGATCTGTGGCTTGCATGAATTTTATGGCCTTGCCCGGCTCGGGTATGATGCGAGGATGAGAATGCGTACCCTTTTTGCGCAGTGCCTAGATTTTGTTGAGCGACCTGCGCTGCGGAGAAAAAGGGTAAAGCTAAAAATAGATTTGGGTCCGGATGCACATGCAAGGAAATTTTGACCTGATGCGCCTCGGCAAGGCATATCCTAGCGATAAGGCTTGGAGGGGCATCGGTTTGTTTATTTTTCAGGGATCATTTGAGAATTGGGGGAGAGTTCGTTTGTAGCTAAATTTGAAGGAAAAGGTCATTTCTAGTTGAAATTTCAGAGTGGTGAGGTGTAGTAGGTAGAGTAACGATTTAGATAAGTTTTAAAAGTGAGAAGAAGTGGCTGGAATAAGGAAAATTGCGGTGAGTTCACTAAGTGTTTTATCTTTCTTGTTGATTGCGTTTTTATAAATTAGATTAAATATCCCGCGCGTGTTAGATCGGACAAGGGTTGTGTGTCTTAAGACACTTGGTTCTCCCTTGACCTGAGTGGACACAAGACGTGCTAGGTTTAGGGGTTGGGAAACGTGGATACGGTGTCTCCCTTGGGTTGGGTGTTTTGGACACGGTTTCTCCCAGGGGTTGTGTATCCTGGTTTTTGTGTTGCTCCCCTATTAGAACGCATGTCGGGGTTCGTGCGAGCGATCACTGGATTTGGTGTTCTGCCAGTGACTAGTTCGTAACGCGCAGGCGCCTAAGTCAGTTATTTTAAATTTAAATGTATCCGCTTATAAATCAGATTTGAGACGGACGATGTGATCGGCATGAGGGTTGTGTGTCCTAGTGACGGTGTTTCTCCCTTAGTTTGATGCATATCGGGATCCGGGAGAATGATCACTGGATTTGGTGTACTGCTAGTGATTGGTTTATAAGTCGGTGGCGCCTAGATCTATAGCGAATATCTAGATATTTCTTAGAACGGTCCTTTGAGAAAATAAGATTGTTTTACGCGGTAGAATCAGTAGGAGGATGAAACGCTTATAGATTGTTTTCTTTCAGAAGAGCAACAGAACGAGATTGATGTTCGGCACCTTACGCTCGGGATCCTGTGGCCCATGGTATACTAGGAATATGGCCCTAGATATTAAAAAAAAAAAAAGAAAAAAAAAAAATTAGCTCTACATATTTATCAGAAGTGGGATTAACCGAGCGTGGTGCGGCACACTGGTCTCCAGGTTGTTTATTAGGTTCTCTTGGGGGGAGAATAAACTCACCACCGTTAGTTGGTTTTGTTTGAGTAAAGGGAATAACTTTTAAATAGTTGTTATTTTAGTAATTTCTTTTTTTTTGAATACTGTAGTTATGGTTATTTATATTTACAATATAGCAACATTTTTGGAGAATAAGAATGGGAAAAAGACGCCATCGTAAGTCGTCACGACATCACCATCGGTCTCAAAGCCGTCGTAGCGAGAGGAGTGATAGGGGTAGTCCAGCAAGATCACCGGTGGCAAAACGCCAAACCCAATCTAAAAATGAATCAGAGGCAACCAGTACGCTCGAATCGATAAACCAATTTACACAGGCAATAACCGCGCTGGTCGAGAGAACATCGTCTCGCTCAAATGATGTTAGCCTGAAAGGAGATTGTATCCCCTGTTTTAATCCGGAGGATCCAAATCAGACAGCTAAGAGCTGGTGTAAAAAAGTGGATGAGTTGCGACGAATGTGTAATTGGAACGAAACGCAGACCATTTATTACGCCGTAGCTAAATTAAGAGGATATGCTGAAATTTGGTACAAGGGATTAGGAACAGTTGAGTATGACTGGAATGGCTGGAAGCAGAAAATTAAAAGTGCTTTTCCAGAGGAGAAGGAATACAACGATCTTCTTGGTGAGATGATGAAAAGAAGGAAAAAGCCAGATGAGTCATATTCAAAATATTACCATGAAAAAGTAGCTTTACTTAATGCATGCGAAATTTATGGTAAAAACGCGGTATCATGCATCATAGGAGGTATAGATGATTACGTGGTTAAAACAGGTGCGAAAGCAGGACAGCATTATAATCCTGAATCTTTATTAAGGTTTTTGGGAGCCTTCAACACTCCTTCAAGTTTGGTTCGAACATTTAGAGGCAGTCAGCATCGTTGGAAAAATCCTTATAAAAAGGATCCCCGACACGAAAGGACGAGGGGAAAGGAAAACCACATCCACTTAAGTGGAGTTGTGTGCTTTAAATGTGGACAGAAGGGCCACTATTCCAACAAATGCGAAGCAAAAGCAATGCAGGTTCGATGTAAATTATGCAATAATAAATATCACGACGCGGCCAACTGTCTAAAAAAGAAAGAGGAGAAAAAAAAACCAGTGGCCTGACTGGAAATAATAGACTCGGATACAGCAAACTGTAAATATTACAAGGATATTTTAATCAACGATACACCGTCCAAAGCCTATGTAGATTTTGGGAGTTCTTGCACATTAATTATTCTCAAGGAAGCGAAGAAATTAAATTTAGGGATAGATTTTCAAGAAAAGATAAAATTACGAGGTTACGGCAACGGAATTACGTGTAGCATAGGATCCACAAATTTTAAATTAAAAATTGATGAAGTCGAAGCAGAAATAAAGGCAATTGTTGTGAACGACAAAGAACAAGAAGTTCCTGTATTAATTGGAAGATCGTTCACGGAATTACCACATATAGTTGTGGTAAAGGATGCTAAAAATTTGAAATTTATTCAAAACGAATGTAATTTAATTGAAAACAATCAGGACATGAAAAAAATAACAATGAGAATCGAAGACAATACTATTATTCCTTCGAAGTATATGAAGTTTTTGAAAAGTCGGACAGATGGATATATAGGTGACATTTTTATAGAGACCAGCATCAGACCACAGGAAGGACAAGAATCGTGCGTACCGCAAACATTAATAAAAGCAGATCCACATTGTCAGGTAATGGTCCCTTTGATCAATTTATCTGACCAAGATATAATAATTAAAAAAGGACAAGTCATCGCTAGAGGATGGCCCTGCATAGAAGATCCAAAAGAACCAGTCCACATGCTTAACATAAAAGACAAGCCCAATGCTAATTTGAAGCTTGAAGATATAGTCGTTGGAAATGTTGATGATCATCATAAGGAGGAGTTATTCGAATTACTAAAGGAATACAGGGATTGCATAGCCCTAAAAATGAATGAACTCGGTTGTGCAAAATCGACTGAAATGAAAATCGTATTAAACGATGATACACCATGTGTATGCCGACCCTACAGAATGTCACGTACGGAACAAGAGACTACAAAGGAGATAGTAAATGAATTGTTAGAAAATGCAATAATCAGAGAATCCGACTCTCCTTATGCGTCACCTGTTGTGCTAGTCAAAAAGAAAAATGGGGAAGCACGAATGTGTGTCGATTTTCGAAAATTGAATTCGTTGACCGTTCGTGATAACTATCCTCTTCCCCGAATTGATGACCAGGTTGATAGACTGCAAGCCGGGACATACTTCACCAGTTTAGACTTGAGAGCAGGATACCATCAGATTCCGATAGCAGAAGAAGCAAAACATTTTACAGCATTTGTGATTCCAACTGGACAATATGAATACAACAGGATGCCATTTGGATTGTGCAATGCACCAAGAACTTTTCAGCGATTTATGAATAAAGTATTAACACCGATTGACGATATTGCGGCAGTTTATCTGGATGATGTTCTGTTACACGCCAAAACCATTCCAGAAGCACTAGCGGGTATACGAAAAGTGTTTGAAATATTTCGACAGGAAGGAATCACAATAAATTTGAAAAAATGTTCATTTTTAATGACAACAGTCACTTTTCTTGGATTTGAAATCACAAAAGGACACATAAAACCGGGACAAGACAAGATATCTGCCGTTGAAAAGTTCGCAGCACCAAAAACTATCCGTCAAATTAGACAATTTCTGGGATTGACTGGATACTTCCGACAATTTGTCAAGGACTATGCGATAATCGCAAAACCATTGACGACTTTGATTCGCAAGTCAGTACAGTGGCAATGGACAGATAAGGAAGAAAAGGCGTTCCAGGAACTTAAGAACATTTTGATCAAACGGCCTGTACTTGCGTTGTTTAACCCGGAAGCAACAACTGAAGTCCACACAGATGCAAGTGCAATAGGACTGGCTGGAATTTTACTTCAGACCCAAGAAGACAACCGACTGCATCCAGTTGCTTATTTCAGCAGGCAAACAAAAGAGTCTGAAAATAAGTTACATTCATACGAACTAGAAACGTTGGCTGTGGTGGAAGCATTACGAAAATTTCGAGCATATCTATTGGGTATGAAATTCACTGTAGTCACAGATTGTAACGCTTTAAAGGCTACCAAGGATAAGAAACCCCTAATACCGAAGATAGCTCGATGGTGGCTACAACTACAAGAATTTACGTTCGACGTTAAGTATCGTTCAGGTGACCGTATGAAACATGTGGATGCACTGAGCAGAAATCCACCAACGAATGAGGAAGTGATTATGAGTATCACGGAAGCGGATTGGGTCTTAGCAGGTCAGCTAACTGACAAAAAAATTCGTGAGATACGAAAAGTACTTATGGAGCCACCCAAAACAGAATACGAAAAAGGAATCTATAAAAATTACGCATTGAGGGATGGACGCGTCTACAGAATTACAGCTCGTGGTATACAGTGGGTAGTACCCCGAGGAATGCGTCAACAAGTAGTGAGAGCGGCTCACGATGAGCTAGGACACTTTGCTGTGGAAAAGACCTTATATAGGCTGTGTGAACACTATTGGTTCCCGAGAATGCGGCAATATGTGGAAAGGTATATTTCCTGTTGTATAAGGTGTTTATACAATAAAAAATCTGCAGGGAAAAAAGAGGGATACCTACATCCTATTCCAAAGGAATCGGAACCTATGGGCGTTGTACATGTAGATCATCTAGGACCGTTTCCAAAAAGCCGTAAGAAAAATTGCTACCTAATTGCTATTATTGATGCTTTCACGAAATTTGCGTTTTTACGAGCCGTGAGAACGACAAAGACGGATTCTGTCCTCCAAGCCTTTAAAGACATATTTGCTACATTTGGTGCGCCTAAAATAATTATATCTGATCAGGGGAGTTCGTTCACTTCAAAAAAGTTCAAAAGTTTCTGTGAACAAAACAACATAAAACACATTAAAAATGCAGTAGCTACACCTAGGGCCAATGGTCAGGTTGAACGGCTTAATCGATCCATTTTGAGTGTGTTGATGACAACTACCCTGGAAGAGGAGTTATGGGATGAAAATATCAAAAAAGTTCAATTTGCCATCAACAATGTTGTAAATAAAAGTACAAATAAGACACCAAGCCAGCTTTTGTTTGGATATACACCAAGGGGAGGCAGTGATACGCTTTTAAGCGATGAAATATCAACCACCTCTGAACTAATCACTGATCTACTGGCGGAAAGAGAGAAGGCAGCAAAAAGAATTAAGGAAGCCCAACAAATACAAAAAAGGAATTTTGACAAAAGACGTAAACGACCACGGAAATACAAGGAAGGAGACGTAGTATTAATCGAAAAGGCTGAACCAGCATTTAATACTAGTAGAAAATTACTTCCCCCTTATAGCGGACCTATGGTTATTAAGGGCGTGTTACCTAACGATCGGTACATCGTGCAAGATATGGAGGGTACTCATCGTACGTCAAGAAAAGGGACATATGATCGCGTAATCGCGGTTGACCGGATTAAACCCTTTCAAATAAGTGGAGCATGTTCGGACGACACCGCTAGCGAAAGTGGAGAAGATGGAGTGGTGGTCTCCGATCCCGAATAGAGTTAATAGCATTAAATAGAATAAACTCGAGACGAGTTTTGTACAGGATGGCCGAATCTGTAAGGCTTAAAGAAAAAAAAAATTGAACTGAAATATAAATCTGAAATTTTTAAGAAAGAAATTTGGTTTCAATGCATTTTATTTTCCCCTAAGATCTGTGGCTTGCATGAATTTTATGGCCTTGCCCGGCTCGGGTATGATGCGAGGATGAGAATGCGTACCCTTTTTGCGCAGTGCCTAGATTTTGTTGAGCGACCTGCGCTGCGGAGAAAAAGGGTAAAGCTAAAAATAGATTTGGGTCCGGATGCACATGCAAGGAAATTTTGACCTGATGCGCCTCGGCAAGGCATATCCTAGCGATAAGGCTTGGAGGGGCATCGGTTTGTTTATTTTTCAGGGATCATTTGAGAATTGGGGGAGAGTTCGTTTGTAGCTAAATTTGAAGGAAAAGGTCATTTCTAGTTGAAATTTCAGAGTGGTGAGGTGTAGTAGGTAGAGTAACGATTTAGATAAGTTTTAAAAGTGAGAAGAAGTGGCTGGAATAAGGAAAATTGCGGTGAGTTCACTAAGTGTTTTATCTTTCTTGTTGATTGCGTTTTTATAAATTAGATTAAATATCCCGCGCGTGTTAGATCGGACAAGGGTTGTGTGTCTTAAGACACTTGGTTCTCCCTTGACCTGAGTGGACACAAGACGTGCTAGGTTTAGGGGTTGGGAAACGTGGATACGGTGTCTCCCTTGGGTTGGGTGTTTTGGACACGGTTTCTCCCAGGGGTTGTGTATCCTGGTTTTTGTGTTGCTCCCCTATTAGAACGCATGTCGGGGTTCGTGCGAGCGATCACTGGATTTGGTGTTCTGCCAGTGACTAGTTCGTAACGCGCAGGCGCCTAAGTCAGTTATTTTAAATTTAAATGTATCCGCTTATAAATCAGATTTGAGACGGACGATGTGATCGGCATGAGGGTTGTGTGTCCTAGTGACGGTGTTTCTCCCTTAGTTTGATGCATATCGGGATCCGGGAGAATGATCACTGGATTTGGTGTACTGCTAGTGATTGGTTTATAAGTCGGTGGCGCCTAGATCTATAGCGAATATCTAGATATTTCTTAGAACGGTCCTTTGAGAAAATAAGATTGTTTTACGCGGTAGAATCAGTAGGAGGATGAAACGCTTATAGATTGTTTTCTTTCAGAAGAGCAACAGAACGAGATTGATGTTCGGCACCTTACGCTCGGGATCCTGTGGCCCATGGTATACTAGGAATATGGCCCTAGATATTAAAAAAAAAAAAAGAAAAAAAAAAAAAAATTAGCTCTACAATTATAATGTACATTTATTTAATTATCGACAGAAACAATCGTATATCTGATATAACAACGAGAAGAAGGAACAATAATAATTAAAACAAATTAAAACTTAAAGTTTTCAATTAGAAAAAAAAAAAAATATTAAATTAGTAAATACATTAATAACTTCAGAAATGTATTATAAAAACTGTGCATTTAAAAGAAATCGGTTCAAAGCTACTCCATTTAAATGGGTGCTAAAGGGTGTAAATTATAATATAGTACTTCACAGTCATAGAAGACAACAGTTCAAATAGGCCTTAATTAGTTCTATGGTTGTTTATTAGAAGAATATCTCCAGTAGTAAGATTGTGGATAAAAACGACACACGCTAGAATACTGCACTTAGAAAGAATTACAGTCTCAATATATGACCGTGTGGAAGGAGATAATGAAGCAGAAAAGATTAAATAAATCAAAATTAGTGAAAAGGTCAGTCCAGAAATGTATTAATTTATAATATTGGGAAAATCAGAAATAGGGAAATTTAATTTGTAACATAAGTCAAAGCAACCCATTACCACTATTAATATCTTGAATATATAGTACGTTCCATTATCCAATCTCGTGATAGTAGATGCGTAGAGAGGTGATTTTAGACTGATTGGTACGAGTGAAAGATTGGCTATTTAATGATATTTCATAAAGCTAAATAGGGTTTACGTTAAGAATATTGAAGGGTGTTAACTGAATAGTACTCCAATATACGAGAGGCGTTCAATGTATTCTCGGTATAGGCGTGAAAGAATAATCAGAAAATTCTGAATAAAATTTATTTTTCAATGTAGTCCGCCATCACCTCAATATACTTATTTGAGCGGGAAAGTAACTTTTCAATACCCCCTAAAAAAAATTTTTCTTCCTTGTCTGAAAAATGTTCATCAATTACCGCGTTCAACTCTTCATCGTCGGAAAAATGCTTACCTCGAAGATCTTTCTTAAGATTTGGGAACAGAAAGTAATCACTAGGGACCAGATCCGAGCTGTAGGGTGGATGATTGATTTCTTCAAATCACTCCCACTCCCGCACAGCAGCCTTGGCAACGAGCCCTGTGTGAACCGGCGCGTTGTCGTGCAGAAGCAAGACACCTGCGGTCAATTTTCCATGTCTTTTTACTTTTTAATTACCTCCTTTAAATTACGTAGGGTGCAGTGGTGGATTTACAAGCAGGCTGAGTAGGCTGGAGCCTAGGGCGGCAGATTTTAGGGCGGCTAATTTGGGGCCAACATTTTCTTTTAATGTCTTATAGAAATTAAAAGGATTCATATTTATATACCTAAACGACTACTAGTGGCTTCGCAAGCGTCCTCATTCTATATTCTATTAGGGTGCTTTTTTTTCGTGACTATATTTTTTTTTCAGTCCCACCTCGAAATTTTGTGGCAAATACCTAAACAAAAATTCCCTGAAAATTGGAGCCCTTAATATTAATATTAAGTACTAGACCAAGGCGTATAAAGATTTCCCATATAAAATACACGTAAACTTTGATTATTTTTCTTCAAAACTCTACAGCTCAGAGGCATGTAATGGTATAATCTTGGTCAATGGGAGGATTTCTTCAGAATTGAATGCTCTACAAAAGTGTCCAGTAGGGTGTAACCCTAATTCCCACCAGCGAGGAAGTACGGGTCATTGACTCCAATTTTTCCATTAAATTCTCGCTTTTTGCCCCTATCTCGTAAACAACAAGAGGTGCAGAAAAAGTGAATATTATAAACTTGTAGCAAATTCAATTTCCTCCAAAAAGTTCTTGAACACCAAATCGCTAACATCGATATTTCTTGAGATATTGGGCTTTGAAGTTGAGGTAGTGTGGAAGTTTCATGTATTCAACTTCAAAGCCCAATATCTCAAGAAATATCGATGTTAGTAATTTGGTGTTCAGAACTTTTTTGTAGGAAATTGAATTTGCTACAAGTTTTTGATATTCACTTTTTCTGTACCTCTTGTTGTTTGCGAGATAGGGGCAAAAAGCGAGAATTTCGTGGAAAAATTGGGGTTAATGACCCGTACTACCTCGCTGGTAAGAGTTAGGGTTACACCGCAATGGACACTTTTATAAAGCATTCAATTCTGAAGAAATCCTCCCATTGACCAAGATTATACCATAAAATGCCTCTAAGCTGTAGAGTTTTGAAGAAAAATAATCAAAGTTTACGTGTATTTTATATGGGAAATCTTTATACGCCTTGTTCTAGTACTTAAGGGGGGAACCCAGTTTATGAGGTCGAAATTTTGGTGTTTTTCAGGATTTTTTTTAACCAGGAAGGAATAATCACAAATTGTTTAAACTTGTAGGATATTTTATTTATGTTTTCAAGTAGACTTTAAAATTTTTTCAAACGATTTCCGCCGGAAATAGTGGAATTACCGCGTGCAGTCCATGGGCGATTGCCATCCGAGCATTTGGCTGGCGTACATCCCTGACGTCGCAATTTTTATCTGCAATCATCAGGATTTTTTTTTTTCATTAAAAACATATTTTCTAAGAATATGAACCTAATTTTGATCAAACAAATTGCAAATTGCATGTTTTTGAGGTGTTTGAACACAATGTCATGTTTTTATACTATATTTTTTCATCTTTCTTGCATAAAAAAATATATTTTTAATAACAATATAATCCCCGAATTTGGTTCATGTTTCGTGGAATTGAATAAAGAATATCTACACCAAATTTCAGAACGATTGATCAATAACTTTTTGAGCTAGAATGTACGCAAGTCGAAAAAAAGTCGTTTCGAGAAAAACGCGTTTGAAAACTCTCGGTAAGAAAGCCGGAGCTCAACTAACCAGACTCGACGCTCTGTCGAAATATCGTAAACGTTCGAGAACGTTCTACCCAATGCCAAACAATAACATCTGCCGAAACTCTCCTCTTTCTATTATTCAATAGCACAGCGGTATTGAGGCAGGTAGCTGGAAAAGAAGGGCCTGGGCGACCGCTCCGTTATAATTACCGTGCGCTTCTTCACAGAACCGACGGGCTGTCACTTAAGTGCTCATTGCATTCGAACTAATGGGAATTTTGCTTTGAAATTTTGACCACATATTCTTGAATAGTTAGTTATACTAACGATTCATGCAATAAAAAAAAAGACGATTTTTCGATCGGTCTAAACTGGGTTCCCCCCTTAATATTAATATTAAGGGCTCCAATTTTCAGGGAATTTTTGTTTAGGTATTTGTCACAAAATTTCGAGGTGGGACTGACAAAAAAAAAATAGTCACGAAAAAAAAGCACCCTATTATTCTATAGATATAAATTATATATAAATATAAGAGATAATAAATCGTAAGACTATTAGACTGCACAATTTATTTTAAATAACAACAAATAATGAAAACCGAACGGAATAAAGAAGTATATAGAATAAATAGAAAAATATTTGAAACTAAAATTGTAACACACCTCACAAATTACGCAAAAAGGTATTTTAAACTTTCGTAATTTCTAATTAAAAAAGTGTACAACATTTATAAAAGTCTTGAATGGACGCTGTAACAACTCCAGGAAATCCATTGTACGTTCTATATTCAGGAGCATACAACAAATATCTCATACTCAACGTTCGTTCAGGGGCATAAATATTTTGTTTAAGGCTATTAGTTCAGGACAGTCAATATGGCTAGTCAAAATATCTCTATAAGACACGCCAATAAGTTCATCTACTATGCAACATTTGTAACCCTAACAGTGGACATCGAGTGTCATAAGATGGAACTGTATTACCTAATATCTTGTATTATTTGAATAAAAACCGAGTAAAACTTCTTTGCACCGATTCTATTCGTTTTATCGAGAGATCATGCTGAGGAACTCATATAACTGCCGCATATTCCAAAACAGATCTAATCAAGGAGATCAAAATAAACCTAATTGTAAAAGGATTATGAAATTCTTTTGTGTTCCTTTTCATAAAACCTAAAAGTTTAAGTGTTTTATTGATGGTGTAATCAATGTGGTATGAAAATTTGAGTTTGGAGTCGTAGATAACACCAAAGTCTTTATATTTGTTTTAATTCTTCTTAATTTTATAATCCCATCTTACAGGGTTAACGCATCTGTGGAAGGTCATGATTTTGCACTTAGTAACGTTCAGAGAAAGATTATTAATACTACACCAGTAAGCTAACGTATCCAAATCATTTTGAAGCTTAGCACAATCTTCTGAGGATCTAACTGAGGCGAACAATTTTAAATCATCAGTGTAAATTAAGCACTTAGCAAAAGAGAATATTTCAGCAATATCATTGATAAATAATATGAATAATAGAGGCCAAAGGTGACTCCCTTGTGGTACACCGTATGAGTCAATAAAATCCTTACAATATAAGTTGCCTATTTTTACCTGTTGTATACGATTGGTAAGATACTACTGAAAACACTTCAAAATTGATCCATTAAATCCAAAATATTTTATTTTATCCAATAAAATCGGAATTGATACTTTATCAAACACTTTAGAAAAGTCGTTATACAGTACATCTAGTTGAATACCATTTTCTATATTCGGAGCACAGAAGTTTGTAAATATCGTTAGATTCGAAATAGTGGATCTACCAGCGAAAACTCCATGCTGCTCATTCACAATAATGTGCTAAACCAATGAAGCTGTTTTGGAAGCAACCAGAGCATCTAATAGCTGAGGAATGATAGTATTCATAATTAGGACGATAGTGCACAAATCATAAAGTTGCAATTTCGTTGACAAAAAAATTGTAATTAATATGGTTGTAACGAATTTTAGAGGTTGGTAGGAGCGGCAAAATGTTAATAGCCTACTGGCGGCAAATTTGTAAATCCGCCACTGGTAGGGTGTTTGCATAAGATGTGGCAGTAATACTTTGACCCTTTTTTGTGTACTCAATCAGTAAGATTCCCTTAGAATCCCAAAGCACTGTAGCCATGAGTTTTCCGGCGGATGGGGTGACTTTAAACTTCTTCAGTGGGTTTTGTTCTTTTTTTATACCACTGCATGGACTCTTGCTTACTCTCAGGATCATAGTGATGAACCCACGTTTCATCACCGGTGACTATTCAGTCGAAAATACTATGCGGATTTTCACCACAGAGCTCCAAAAGCTCCTTTTTATCACAGTGCGATGCTCAATTCTTTTCAACATTGTCGCATTAGTCATCGTAGTTGCCTTTTTGTAATGATATCTTGAATACTAATGGCGACAATTAAATAAAATTTTACATTTATACCCTCAACGAGTGTCTTTAACTAATGAGATAATTTAATTACCCTTATCATTAGTATATCACCCCGATACCGAGAATACATTGAACGCCCGTCGTATAAAACTGTACGTATATTTTAAGCAGTGACTTTTATAGGAAAAATCTCATAAACATAGATCACTTAGTTACGAAACATATATTTTCGAATTTAACTAAAAAGTACTACATACAGGGCTATTTCCACATTAGATCGCAAGCCAATACATATTATATTTTCAAAACTATTTTACTTGATTACTTAGTGGCTTGTCTTTTGATCAAATACTGGAATAGGCCTGATAATAAATTTCCAGTTTTTAGTATTGATGTGCAAAACAAAACAAAGACTAATAGAAAGACAGATAATAGTCTGCCCACTCTGTCTTGGTCTTGCATCAATAGTCTTAGTCTTGGTCGTGGGCTCGTTTTCAAGATTTTTGCAATCTTGTATATCCACACCCAAATATTTTGGATAACTTAATTATTTGTATTTAGTAGATTTAGAAGTAGATTAAGTAAATGGCTTTCAGCTAAATACACCGTTTAAGTAGTCAATAAAAAAAGGGAAAAGTGGAATTAATATCCTTATCTTCATGTTTTCTTGAAGATTGATCGATGTAAAATTCATTTTGTCGAAAGCGTTTATAAATTGTACCTAATACCAGTAAAAAGTTCAATTAATACCAAGCCAACAAAAATTATTTCAAAATTTAATAAAGTTCTGATCATTTTCACTCCTTGTGTTAAAAATATGATCTTTTTTTTAAAACTAGCGACTCTCCGAAGATACAATGGTAAAAATAGAAAAAATATCTTTCAGTCAGCAAAAATCTAGCAGTTCGGTCTTGTTCTTGGTCAAGTCTCGCAAACACGGTTTTGTATCCCGAATCTTGGTCTTGCTACAGCAAGTATAGTATTGGTCTTGTCTCGGTTTTGGACTTTCTGCAAGGTCGAGAACAAAATTGCAGGACCATGTTTTTTTTGGTTTGAATTTGAACGTCGCGCTGGTTAAGCTTAGACTAGCGAAAAACACTCGTTTAATTATAAACTTAGTTTATTTATGAAATAAATTTTTCGGCTTCGATAAAATAATAAATGGTTGTAATTTGTACTGACCGCAGTTGGCAATCAATTGAAATGTCACAATTTGTACAACAGCCCTCTGGTTACTGTTATCATGGAACAATATCTCTCAGTTTTGATTGTGATAATCACAAAAAAAATTTCAAATTCTTCTTTTGTAGTTATAAGTTAAATCTTAATTTACCTTATCGAAATCTGTTGAATTTATATGTTTGCATATTGGAATTTATGCTGTCAATTAAATACAAGTTTATCTAAGTTTAACTATCCAGTTATGTTGTTAAACCGCATTTAAATATGTCAACAAAATGAAACTTAATTTATTCATGAAATTAATCTTCCACTCGAAAATTGACTTTTTGGCATTGTGTAAATTAAATCTCCAGTTTTTAGAAATAATTCTGTAAAAAAGGTTAATTAGAAGATTTAAATATTGATTCTACCAAGGATTTGTTTTTTTTCGTATTGGATGTTTTTGACATTTCAGTCTAAGGAAATAATAACTTACTAATTATAAAATGCATTTATATACTAACTCAAGTGAATAAATCATAAAAATTCTATACATATTCATATAAGATATCATCATAACAACATTTTTCCTCATTCAGGTCTGAAAATAATTAGTAAACAAAACTTTCACAGCGAGACGGCCACCGGCCGAATAAATGATGCATCTTATTTTAAGCATCCGAACAGAATTCAACTAAATCTTTTCCTAGTAACATTTTTATTAAAACTAGAACAACAGACTAGACAACACAGGCATATGCATAGATTTAAGCGACGGGGAGATGATCACCTTCGGGTTGGAAACCATTCTCATCAGCCACGTACTTCAGGGTGTACACTTGTCCATTTTCGCCTACCCAGGTGACGGTTCCTGTCACGGAGATAGCCTCGTTTTCGGTGCCAATATTCTTTAGTTGGGCGTGCTCCTTGCGGGAAATCCCGTCACTGGTCTCAAATCTGCAGGGAAACGAAAATCTCAAGGTTAAGGCACTGCCAGCCTGCGAGATCGCGGCAACTCACTCGAAACTGTATCCATCAACGCCAATGTTGTCGCTTTCGTACTTCAGAATTTGAGCGTTCTTTGCGTCATCGACGGGGGCTGAAAGAGCGACTGCGACGAGGGCAGCGAGGACAATGGCGAATTTCATTTCTAAGTTTTTAGCTAGAAGATGCTGCTGTGACAGACAGAAGATTCGGGGAGCGAAACTAGTGTCGCCTGGGTAGTGGAGGTCGCCTTTTATACTGGAATCGGTAGATCACGGCCAGAGCCAGAGAACCGAGATTGATTGCCGGCTCCAATTTTACATATATGCGAATCTAAAGTTGATGGCAAAACAGGTCTGTCCGAGGAGTGAACGACATTTTTAATAGGTCGGGCGTCTTGATCTTATGTTTTATACCATAAGTACATGGATTGGCGCCAGACTCGTTTGACCATAAAAAAAAAAAAAAAACACACTCAGTTTACTTTCGTTCGGTGGGAAATTTCGGTTATTTTTAGGGAAGTGAACACAATCGTTTCGACTCTATAATCAATATGAACATTTTTCGCATGACTTGAATGAAACTGGTTGAAAAACTCATCAAAGTTTATCTTAACTTTAAACCCACTATGCATTTCTCGACTATATGTTTTGCCCAATTAGTTGTGATTTATTCACCGTTTAGGAGCTATAGGTAGCGCTGCTAATTATCACACGTTAAGCAATCCGGTTGCATTTAACGGTAGACCCCTGACGAGATGTAAATACTGATATTTGTGAAGTTTTTTATTGGATGCTATTTACCATAAATACAAGTTTACATCCTTAAATGTATGGTACAGTAGAACCTGCACCTTGAATGGAATTTATACCTAATGTTTTTGTTATGTCTCTCGGCTAGAAATAAAATTTGGTATATATCAAAGTTAATTTTGAGATATACAGAGTAACTCCCGGCTAAGTGATCAACTTTGCTGTTATATCTCTATGAACTTGGCTTATATTTTATTCAATAAGAGAATCCCTCTTTTTAACTGATTTTTGATAAAAATATAGAAGAAACACGGATACATCCAGAGAAAAGTCTGTCGTATATTCGATAAACAGTGTCTGTAGATTTTATTTATTTATTTTCCCATCTACAGGTTACAAACCATTAGAGACTACTAAAATAAAAAAATAAAACATTAGAAAGATACATAACAAAAATGTAAATAATAGACACAATAAAATGAGACCTTAAGAGTAGCAAAGATCAATAAGATGATGCAAGAAAGGCAGATAATTATTTTTTAAATTGGGACCAACAATTTCAAGTCGACAAAGAGACACTTTTAATGTTCCAAGCAACCAACAACATCATCAATAGCAATTCTGTAATAATACTATACTATCATTTTTGTTTCGCCTTAAACTAATATCATACTACTATAATATTCATATTCTGTAATAATACTATACTATCATTTTTGTTTCGCCTTAAACTAAGAGTTAAGACTCAACATAAAGGGTGAGGGTGTAGTGATCATACTCAAATTCGTCATTATGTAACAATTACTACGCAAGGCCACGGTCAGTCAGAACCAAAACAGCTAACGCCACACGAAGTCAATGCACGAGATGTAATTTAACCCTGCTTGCTTTCCCCGTGCAGTGACTCACACGTAGCATACGGCGCTTGCCCAGAACCTTTTGTTTCTATGAATCATAAATTAAATCTGGGTCAAGCAAAGTGCCAAACAGCTGATGATACCGATTCTGACCCTTTGCGAAATACACCCTGAAACATATGTGATAGCTATTCTATTGTATTGTAGTATTGTATAATATGTATACTTAGCTTAGGAAATATTAGTGTATCGATTTTTGTATTTAAGGGAAGAATATTCAAGAAAAATATAGTTCGATTTCTGAACTGGACTCTGCCGCACGGCACTCTTTTCTTCAATAGAAATATCGGCGTATCCCACTTGGTGACGCCATTATACAGTGCGTATCCCGAAAGGTGACGCACTAAGCTAGGCCTCTTATCACTCCAAAGGAACATTACATTACAGGTCCTACGTGGCTTCCTTCAGGAACGCCAGCAACAACACCAAACATCCTTGAATTAAACGTGCCGAGCTTTACGTAAACTTTTCTATCCCTCAAGAATGAGGCGATCCAGTCCAAAAAAACAGAATGAATGCCTAACAATTTAAGTTTATGCAAGATAAGTTTATGACTAACCCAATCAAACGCTTTAGTAAAATCACAATAAATGGTATCCACTTGATATTTATCTTCCATGTACGTACCAATGGAGTTGGAAGTTGGAACTAAATTAGTAGTAGTGGATCTACCTGAGAAAAACCCGTGCTGTGCCTGAGTTATATGTTCCTTAACTAGTAGAAATAATTTGTCATTAACAACGAAACTATAAATTTAACATTATGTACCGTCAATTGTAAAATTCTATGTTAATTGCATTGTTAATTCATTATTTCTACGTAAATTATAGACATTTTTACAATAAAAATTGAAATTTTTGTTGTCATTTTTATTGCGATGTTGTAAGTTTTCAAAGCTACAGAAAGTAGTTGTAATTACAATTACAAATTTATTCAGATTGAAGTATGTCACTGTGAAATTTACAACATTTGAAGTAAAATTCACAAGTCTACAGTCATTTCGTCGTAAAATGTACATGTTACAAAATTGGTTTCCCTATGAGTTGTCAAAGGAAAGCAAAACGACACCCTTGTAGTTCGCAGGTACTCGTAAGAGATTGTTGTTTGACGAACCAAGCTCTTATTGATAGTCAAGTGTTTAATATAGTAAGCAGTTTCAGTTTATCAAAGTCAGTGATGCCCTTTTTATCAGTTTTGTGTATAAGGGCACTGTTTACAGGAATAACTGTGTTGTTTCCAAAATAAATAATTCTGAAAGATTATTTCAAATTAAATATTTAGCTATTCATGAAAAACCCGAAAATTTTAAATTAAATGTACAGGGTAAGTAGCTTTAATTTCCATGATTCCATGAAGATATTATTCTACTTCCTACAGATGTTACAAGTCCCCCAATTCATATAAATATGTTGCCTAATGGAAAACATATGTTTAGAAATACTCCTTGTAAAAATCAATAATGTAGGCACTATTTTAAGAACTTAATTTTTTTTTACTTTGAATAAATAAACAACTAAATTTAATATTAAATATTTATTGTTCTAATTAAAAATCCAGGCCAAAATGCAGTCTGCAGCTAATTGTAGAGGTATTCATTCTACCGTTCTACAATTTTAACTGCATAGATATTTTTTCAATACGTTCATTAAAGCTAGTATTTACCAACAAGTGACAACATACGGTAGCATATAGCACCGCTTGAACTAAGCTACTTGATTCGAAATTAATCTGGTATTAGCACGTTTCTTAAGAGGCACCACTAGTGTGAAATTTTGAAAAAATAATATTTTTTTCTTGCATATTTCGATAATACCTTTGAAAATAACATACTGAAATTTCAAGTGCATATCTCAAATAGTTTTTGAGTTACAGCCAAATGAAGAGCAGCCGATTATCGTATCGATGTATTGAGAAATGTATGAATTAATCTTGTATATATGTTTCTCTATGCCATGAACCTCCAGTTTTCCGAATGTATTTTGAGCAGGCCACATTTTCGCGGTAAATTTTAATTTTTTTTTAAACTCCGTCAATTTGTTAAATTTCCATTATTTTTTTTTCGATCGAGGTTCATGGCACGGGCAATACCTTTTAGTATAATAAACTTTTTGATTTTTTCACGCACTGCGAAGGTGGCTATAACTGCAGCAGTGGACGCACTTTTTTCTTTGAAGCAAAGGGGAATTGCGAATAACTCACTGAATTTTCAATTTTTTGGTCCAAAAATTTGATCATTTATTTACTATATATCCACAAATATATCCTTATTATATTACAACATTCCATATAGTAGTAGTCTTTAAAAAATTCACAAAAATTACCTTTTTTCACATTAGTGATGCCTCTTAATTTAGAATTTTTCGTTTAATATTCATTTTTTTTTTGTCAATTTAAAATATACAGTGATTTTCTAAAAATAAAATAAATTGATATTTTTATTTCACTGTATAATTATTTCGCCATCAGAAGAAACTTCGCTTATATAGTACAATAATATTTTAAACATTTTTATTGCTTCCCAATTTACCTTTGTTAATTACGGCTTAATTTAAATGTTAGTGATTGATGAGAGACAAATTTGGCTTTGATATATTGCATTGTTCTTTTTTGGTTGATGTATTGTTAGAGACATCCCGAGTCAAACTTTACCTACGGTTTAGATACTGAACATACTTAAATATACCTATATTAATACTTTTTATTCTTGAAAGCGCCTAAATATGAACTTTTTACACTTCATTAACTACTAAAAATTCTATGGAAGTGAGAATTAACTTCTTTTTTGAACCTCAAATAACTACTATAATGACATTATTAGGCCTAAAAATTCTAGTTTAAATGTAAATATTTTGTATTTAAAGAATTCTTAACGCCTAATTTAGTACTTTTGCATTCTTCACAAATTTGGTAATTTCTAGTGATTCTATACAAGTGAAAATTTCATATTTTTAATATTTAACATATACTTATTAAGTTCTACATATTCTGTCGTAGAAATAATAAACCTTTTAATGAAACTTCAAAACATATGTTATCAATATAAAATATTAATAAGTATTAAATTAAAATTAAAGAAGCAATTATTTAAGTCGAAAAATATTTTTAAATTTCATAATAGAATGTGTAAAATTAAATTTTTTTCACCTGAATAGAAGTCACAGAACAGAATTAGTATATTTAGAACCTGATAAGAATATCTAGAGTTTAATTAGAATCAATAGGTGCGAGTATATAGAATTATTAGAAGAAGGCAGAATAAATGGGACTTAATGAGTTTTGTCTTATATTTAGGCTTAGAGAAGGCGTTAATTAAACATTTTTAAAGCCTAAACAACTACTGAAGATGTCACTTTTTCCGGTAACCGACTATTTGAGGTCTTATGGAGAGGTTATTTTCATATAGAAAATAAATGATATTTATATCCTTTAAATTCTAAAAAGTAATATATATTGTGAGGTTTTGAAAAGTAGCAAAAGTTCGACTTGGGCATTCACAGTTAACACGTTCACGGACAGTAAAAATTTCAATGAGCTGCAAAAATAGACAGGCAATTCTTTTTTAAACTAGTTGTATTATCTGAAATCTGATTAGACATTAGAGTGCTTTTTTTTCGCGACTATTTTTTTTTTTCAGTCCCACCTCGAAATTTTGTGGCAAATACCTAAACAAAAATTCCCTGAAAATTGGAGCCCTTAATATTAATATTAAGTACTAGACCAAGGCGTATAAAGATTTCCCATATAAAATACATACACGTAAACTTTGATTATTTTTCTTCAAAACTCTACAGCTCAGAGGCATTTTATGGTATAATCTTGGTCAATTGTAGGATTTCTTCAGAATTGAATGCTCTACAGAACTGTCCATTGCGGTGTAACCCTAACTCCCACTAGCGAGGTAGTACGGGTCACTAACCCCAATTTTTCCATGAAATTCTCACTTTTTACCCCTATCTCGTAAACAACAAGAGGTACAGAAAAAGTGAATATGACAAACTTGTAGGAAATTTAATTTCCTACAAAATAATTCTGAATACCAAATCGCTAACATCGATATTTCTTGAGATATTGGGCTTTGAAGTTGAGGTAGTGTGGAATTTTCATGGATTATTGAGCTAAATTGTAGAAACAATTTACACATCAGAAAATATGTTCTAGTTTTGTAATTTAAAAGTGCCTGATTTTCCTGATGATGTGCGCACCTTGAAAATTTGTTGCCGGAGTGTGTCTATCATGCCTTTGTGAGTTGCCATTATCAAATACAAAGTCACGACCATTTGAATTCTGTGGTCTTTTTAAAAGACTATTTATTAGATCGTCTCTAAAATCAACGAAAGCAATTTTTGAATCATTTATCTTCTTATAAATGTAATAAGAATTCCATACAGAAATATTTAGTAGATGGAATAGAACCTTCTTGTCCGAACGGATAGATAGGTGAGGAATAATATGATATCATTTGATCACATCTGTCTATGCCAGACATATTTGCGTTGTACTTAGCAATCTCTATTGGCATTTTTGGTCTGTATGTCAATTATTTTGGGATGTTTTTCCGTTGTGATACCAAGCACGTCCCGCTTATCTTGTCACTTACTAACATAGACGTTGCCCTCTTCTCCATATATGTTCTCCTTTTTTCAATTTTTTTTTGCATTACGACTTTAGGATTCATTTTGCGGTTGGTACGTAAGGTTCCATTGCTCAGTCCGATACTATTATTGCAGTTGTCCATAAATAATGAATGGCCCTTCGATAAATATGGTTCCATTAGTCTCATAACCACAGAATCCACTACAGATAAGGAAGACAATTCATTTGTTACTTTGTCTTTATATAAGTTAACGCGAATAACCCTCGCCTTCCACGAAACGCCCAAATATCGAATTTCTGCATCTTCTGCATCATTGATAGCACTTAGAGACGTCGCAAACGCCTCGTTGCAAGACGTCGCCGCCGTCACCTGAAACCTCTCGTACGTGACTTTTCGCTAACAACAAGTAATAACAATTGGACCAACGAAGAGCGTTGCTAGATTTTAAGTTTAGTTGTAATCGGTTGCTAAAAGGAGAATCACTTCATCAAATAAATTTTAAAGCTTTTTAAAAACTTAGAGTTTTATTATTAACTGGCGCCCGAGCAGGGACCGTTGCGATTTAATAAGTCCGATAGTTGTTCGATCAATTAGAAGTTCTAAGCAAAACACGAGATACCCGAGTGCTTAAAAAAGAGTCCCGTGCGATCGCGGGAATAACGAAAAGTGATTTTTCGCAACAAGAAGGTTCTGCAGTTATTGTTAGGAAAAGAGGCCCCTTAGTAACCACGGCAGCTAGAAACTCGACGTGGAGGAAACGGAGTTGACCAGCGTAACAATTTCAGGACACCAAGCCGAAATTGAGGAAAGTACCTGCGTTGACAGCCGCCTAATTGCTGACAGAAAAAAGTCCCAAAAACCAAAAAGAAGTTCCAACAACGATGCAACTCCGGATGTTAACCATACATTCGTTACTATTATCGTAAGTTAGCAATTTGTTAAGAAATTATTGTAAGAAAAAAATAATGTAAAATTGTGAATAACTGTGAAAAGTGCAAACAAAGAATTAAAAAGAAAATATCGCAGTATTTCCATTCCAATTTGAGGAATAGTAGAAATTGATCTTACTTACGATTTAAGCAAATATTGTCCTTTAACCTAGGAAATAAGGCATTTTATTTTAAATAATTTCGAAATACGCTGTCAATTTACAGAAAGTTAACCAAATTAATGAAGTGTCGGTGACAGACGTGATACAGATACGAATATTTTGTTTTTTTTTTACAAGTAATCAAAGTAAATAATATAAATCTTGTGGGAAAAAAAATACTTTGCTGGTGTAATATTAACGGTGATTACAGTTCCTTTCGTGCAGTTAAAGTTCAATTCTTCTGAATTCCACCCCAAAGTACGGTAAAAAGGCTAAAATGTCTACAGATAATATTTTAAGACCACCAATCCTTCAATTGAATGAAACTCAACCCTCCGGTTCCGGTATTACAAATTATGTTAACCTCGATCAACTGAAAGAAATTATTTCACATACCGTTCGATTGGAAACGCAACAAATTTTTGATCAGATAACACATGCCGACGTTAAACCTAGGCATTCTGATCAAACCATAGATCCAAAATACCTCAATAATTTAAACGATATGGACAAGATACCTGATGTCGTTAAAAGTTTACGTGAGTTTTCAGGCCAACCGGGAGAATTCGGCTCTTGGAAGAAGAGTGTCGAGCGAATTCTAAAAATTTATAATAATTTAAAGGGAACACCCAAATATTATGGCATAATTAGTGTCATTCGAAATAAAATAACAGGGCATGCAGATACCGCACTGGAGTCGTACAACACTCCACTGAATTGGGAAGAAATTTCGAAGTGTTTAACACTTCACTATGCGGACAAAAGAGATCTAGGTACCCTTGAGTACCAAATGACAACATTGATTCAAAAAAGTTCATCTATCCCCGAATTTTATGAGCAAGTTTACCGTCATTTGTCTCTTATTCTAAATAAATTATCATCAATGGAATTGACTCAGGAGTCAATGAATGTCATGACACAGGCTTATCGAGACAAAGCTCTAGACACTTTTGTAAGAGGTCTTAAGGGAGGTTTACCCAGATTACTCAGTATGAAGGGCCCAACAGACCTACCTGAAGCTCTCCACTTATGTTTGAAATTGGAAAACGTCCAATATCGAGTGCAGCATAGCCACGGCAGCCTGCGAAATTCTCATCTTGCTTCACCACCCACTCTTCCACCGAGGAGATTTACTCCTCAACCACAGCGCAACTATTATAATCCCCAAACTCGAAAATATTATCCAGAACTCCTACACAATCCCCAATCACCCCAGAGCTTCCCTAAACTTGCACAGAATTTTCAACCCCCTAGATACTCTCAAAATTGCTTTCAACAACCTCCAAAGCCATTCAATAGAAACTACTTACCTAGACCGGAACCCATGGACGTAGATAGATCTATGAATTCTCGTCAAATAAATTACCAAAATAGACCCCAAATAAATAACACGGTAAATAAGAAACTCCACTCCAATCAGGTACCTCCTCCTGTAAAATTCCAGAGTCTCTATCAGATAGAATCATTTAATGAAGACGCTGCTTTACAATACTACCATGACCAAATGTCTGAATACGATTCCGAAATTCAACAAATTTCCGATGAATATGCCAGTAACCCACAGGAACTGGAACCATCAGTTGCCACGGATCCACACAACGCTTCTAACCAGCAAGATACTGACGAGCAATTGGACAACGTTAATTTTTTAGACTAAAGAGCTCTTCGCTCCCCTACATGGAGCACGTAGCGAAGAGCGGCAAACTATTTAAATTCCTCATAGACACGGGCTCAAACAAAAACTATATTCAGTCTCGATATGTAAGGAATCCTATCCAAAATAAGAAACCATTTTTCACCAATTCCGTAGCAGGAAACATAAAAATTACTCATCATGCTTTAATAGACCTCTTCGGTTTCGACCGAAAGTTAACATTTTTCATATTACCAAACCTTACATCCTTTGATGGAATTATTGGTAACGATAGTTTAAAAGAATTGGAAGCGACAATACACACCAAAGAAGGATTTATGACAATTCGACCCAATTTAAAGATTCCCCTTAAACAGCACATTTCAGAGTCTGTGAACAGTATGACTTTGAGAACTTCACATCTTCCTCCAGACCAAAGGAATAAAGTAGAAAATTTAATAGGAAGCTTTCCAAATTTGTTTTCCGATCCAGACAAAAGATTAACCTTTACCACAACCGTTAAAGGAGAAATCCGAACATATGGTTCCGAACCAGTATACTCGCGGCCCTATCCATATCCCTCGTGTTTGAAAGTCGAAGTTGATAACCAAATAAAACAACTTCTTGAAGATGGAATCATTAGACCGTCCAGGTCTCCTTATAACTCTCCAGTTTGGATAGTTCCTAAAAAGGAAGATGCCTCCAAACAGAAAAAATATAGAATGGTTATCGATTATCGTAAATTAAATACTGTCACTATACCTGATAAATATCCCATTCCTGAAATAAATGATATCCTCAGTAATCTCGGGAAGAATGTATTTTTTACCATCCTAGATCTTAAGAGCGGATTTCATCAGATTCCGTTGAGGGAGAGGGATGTGGAGAAGACAGCTTTTTCCGTTAATCATGGCAAATATGAGTTCACGCGACTCCCGTTTGGTTTAAAAAATGCGCCCTCCATTTTCCAGCGTGCGCTCGACGATATATTGAGGGAACACATCGGAAAACGGTGCTACGTGTACATCGATGACATTATAATATTCGGTAGAAGTGAAGAGGAGCATTTTGAAAACTTGAAATTGGTTTTCGAAACTCTCGAAAAAGCCCACATGAGGATCCAATTGGATAAATGTGAATTTCTACAGTCCGAAGTGGAATTTTTGGGATTTTTGATATCTAAAGATGGTATTAAAGCTAACCCCAAAAGCGTTGGAGCAATAGTAGACTTTCCCCTTCCTTGTACGGTTAAGGATCTCAGATCATTCCTAGGAATGGCTGGTCACTACCGTCGTTTCATAAAGGATTACGCCAAAATTACAAAACCATTGACAGCTCTTTTAAGAGGAAAAGACGGACATGTGTCCAAAACCCTATCTAAATCAAAACCAGTTCACTTAAACGACCAAGCTGATTACTGCCAGACATCCCCTATACCGATATTTAACCCATGAATTGACGCAATTACAGACATTATTAGACGACATGAAAAGACATAAGACAAAACGATCTTTGGATTTTTTAGGTTCTGCGTGGAAGTGGATTGCCGGTACTCCGGACCACGAAGATTTCGAAATTATTAAAAATAAAATCAATAATGTATTGAAAAATAACAATAAGCAAATAATCATAAATCAACTTTATAATGAAAGAATAAATAATATCACTAGAATGACTAATGAAGTATTAGAAACAATAAAGAAAGGAAGAAGTACAGATAGTCCATTGGCTTTGAGTCTCCAGTATAAATTAAGATTGATTAAAGAAGAAATAATTAATGTAAATTATGCCATTCATTGGGCAAAAGCGGGAATAATTAATTCACTTATTCTGTCCAATTCAGATATAAAATTAGCTATTAATACAATAGAGAAGGATAACTTACCATATGCTAGCAGAGAGGAAGCACTAAATTTCGCAGATGTTAAAATTGTAACTAATAGTTCATGCTTGCTTTATATTGTTAACTTGCCTGTAACCACTCCTGAACCATATGAAAAAATGTTAATTAAACCAGTCAAAAGAAACGGAAAAACCCTTGCAATCGAATACGATGAAATATTAAAAGATCAGAATAAAATTTTTGGAATAACTAAAGCATGTAAAGTAATAAATTCACTATCAATTTGTAACCAAGAATATCTTATAGACTTATGTAATTCGACATGCTTACCGAATTTACTGAACAGCCGGCCGTCGAGATGCAATCAAAGTAACGACCAACACATACCACAAACAGAAGAGATTTCAGAAGGACTGATATTGCTAAACAATTTTTATGGGAATATCGGCGTCAACAACGAAGTTCATAGCCTCAATGGAACATTTCTAATAAAATTCCATAACACTACCATATCCGTTAGCGGGAAAACTTTCATCTCAAGGGAACAGCCAACGATGCAGATACTTCCAGCCATTTTACAACCTACTCCCTACGAGGGTCAATATAAAGAGGTTCTATCACTTCAAATGATGAAAGATGTCCATATCAACAACACAGATGAAATCGCCACTCTTCGGGCTGAAAAGAATGTCCTGCAAACTACTACCTACGGGTCCACCGCAATCTTTTTCGTCATTTTTATAATCTTCCTAGCAATCAAATGCAGAAGAAGAAAACCTATTGTCATCAGTGCAGCCAATTCGGATCAACCGGCCGCAGTTGAGTTACAACCTCTAAAAGAAGACATAGCTCCTCAACAGGATCAGAATGATCAACCAGAAGAAAAACCAGCAGTTACAAAAATCATTTTACCAAAAGCCCCCAAAAAGAAGTTTTACGACACCCCATTTTTTTAACCGAATGAGGACATTCGGATCTGAGAGGGGAAGAGTTAACGCGAATAACCCTCGCCTTCCACGAAACGCCCAAATATCGAATTTCTGCATCTTCTGCATCATTGATAGCACTTAGAGACGTCGCAAACGCCTCGTTGCAAGACGTCGCCGCCGTCACCTGAAACCTCTCGTACGTGACTTTTCGCTAACAACAAGTAATAACAATTGGACCAACGAAGAGCGTTGCTAGATTTTAAGTTTAGTTGTAATCGGTTGCTAAAAGGAGAATCACTTCATCAAATAAATTTTAAAGCTTTTTAAAAACTTAGAGTTTTATTATTAACTTATATATTTATATTGAGAGCATAGCCATCATGTGTGCAAAGCTCATAGAATTTAATTTATTACTTTTTTTTTAATTTTATAAACTGCCGAAAACTTAGTCTTACTCGATGCAGCAGGGTCATTCCATACAAAATCATCAAAATTTAAAAAAAATTGAAGCTGCACTATTTTTGATTTCGACGAAACTTGGTGGGTATCTTTGTTTAGATGTCAGAAGAGAAAATTCACCATCATTTAATTTTTCTGATGTCTCAGCTTCGGTGCGCGACCGCTAGAGTACTCAAAAAGTGTGATTTTTACGCTCTACTACCATGCGCTGTCAAAATTGTTCTATTAGAGATATTTGAACATTTGTGGTTGCAATTGAAAGCTACAATATAGTAGTTTTAGGAAAAAAATATAGAAATAGAAAAATATTTTTATTCGAAGTATACTAGCATCCTGAAAATACGATTTTTTTCACATTTTTATATGATTTTCAAATGGCTGTAGTATCTTTCCTGGTAAATTAAAAAAATTTATTTTTTGTGTCAATCATGTCCATATATTAAACAAAACAACAGTCCATTATAGACTCGTTCGACCAATTTTTTATATTAAAAAAATAAGCTTGAAATTTGAAAATTTCTGAAAATTGCATATTTCGAGCTTCAAAATGAAAATGTGGGACAGGAGATAGAGAACTGAAATTCTCAGGAAATTTAGGTGTAACCTTGAACTTTAAAGACCCGTTGAGTTTGTTTTGTTTTTTGCATCCCTCTAGGAATTACAGCCATTTCAATACAGCTAGTAATGCAGATTTTCCTTTTTAATTAGTTTCTTTTCTTACTTCACAATACGAGGAAACTATAATGTAGTAATAAAAAAAGAACAATGTGTAGCAGATACTCCGTAAATGCTAGCAAACAAATGAGATCAAGCCACTTTACTTCCTTTTGTAGTATATCATAAAAAAGATAGTTTGATTTATAAGTTAAAAACATTTTGTGTAATTAGCGACTACTTAACCCATAGTACTGTAGTTTTCTATTCATTTCAAAAAGTGTTCATTCAATACATCAAAAGATATTATCCAGAATTTAAAAAAGTTAAATATTTCATCGATGGATCAGCGGCTCAATACAAAAATAAGAAAAATATTGTTAATCTATGTCATCATAATGATGATTTTGGGTTGGAAGCAGAGTGGTATTTTTTTGCCACTTCTCACGGGAAAAGTCCATGTGATGGAACGATCAAACGAATACTGCGGAAAGCTAGTTTACAACGAATTGAAGATCGTCATATATTAACTACTAAAGCTATGTTCAATTTTTGTTCCGAACGAACTGGAATCGATTTTTTTTTTTTTTTTTTTTTGTATACAATGCTGATGTTGAAGCTGCGGATAAATTTTTATGTGATAGATTTAGTAATATTATTACAATAAAGGGAACAAGAATGTTTCATAGTTTTGTACCCATTTCTCAAAGTAAACTGAAAATTCGTAAATACTAGGCTTCAAATAATTCAGAAATTGTAAGTATAAGTATGTCTAACATGTCAAGCAATATAATATAAAATATTAATAATTCATTGTTGTATTAATAATGATATTAATGTTAGAGTAACAAAATAAAATTCTGAGATTTGAAATCGCATTCTTCATTTAAAAATAAATAAATTGCATTATTCTTTTGGGATATATTTATTTAAATCGCCTTCTTCATTTGGGATGTATGTATACGGAGTATCTACTACATATTGTTTTGATTTTTATTTTTCATTTTGTTTTTTATTTGTTCTTTTTTATTACTGCGTTGTTGTTTCCTCGTATTGTGAAACAAGAAAAGAAACTAATTAAAAAGGAAAATCTGCATTACTAGCTGTATTGAAATGGCTGTAATTCCTAGAGGGATGCAAAAAACAAAACAAACTCAACGGGTCTTTAAAGTTCAAGGTTACACCTAAATTTCCTGAGAATTTCAGTTCTCTATCTCCTGTCCCACATTTTCATTTTGAAGCTCGAAATATGCAATTTTCAGAAATTTTCAAATTTCAAGCTTATTTTTTTAATATAAAAAATTGGTCGAACGAGTCTATAATGGACTGTTGTTTTGTTTAATATATGGACATGATTGACACAAAAAATAAATTTTTTTAATTTACCAGGAAAGATACTACAGCCATTTGAAAATCATATAAAAATGTGAAAAAAATCGTATTTTCAGGATGCTAGTATACTTCGAATAAAAATATTTTTCTATTTCTATATTTTTTTCCTAAAACTACTATATTGTAGCTTTCAATTGCAACCACAAATGTTCAAATATCTCTAATAGAACAATTTTGACAGCGCATGGTAGTAGAGCGTAAAAATCACACTTTTTGAGTACTCTAGCGGTCGCGCACCGAAGCTGAGACATCAGAAAAATTAAATGATGGTGAATTTTCTCTTCTGACATCTAAACAAAGATACCCACCAAGTTTCGTCGAAATCAAAAATAGTGCGGCTTTGACCATTTGATGATTTTCTGTAGAATGACCCAGCATCAATAGATTCATCAAATGATAAATTTTTTCCAGGTTTATATGCGGGTTGAAATGAACTATTTACAAGCTTTAGAAGCTCAGAAATCTTAGATAGTCTGTCATTATTTGGTACCTACGGATTCATAATTTAAGCAACGCAATAGCTGTTCACACCTGCGTCCTATCATTGATCCTCAAAAATTGGGTGATAATATAACGGATTGCTAGACCAGTTTGAACGACTTGTAGGTGTCTTTATTTGATACTGCAACAAACAAAGGCCAAAGAATACCTCAATTTTCTGAAAGCTTGTTTCTTTGAAACTCTGTATCCGGCAATTTCTCGTATGCGGTCGTGATAGTGACAGCAATTTTTTCCCATATTAATTTGTGCAACTAACAATTAACTTCGTTATTTGCATAGACCAAATTTTATTGAAAATCTCTTTCGGAATTTTACAGTTGAAGTCATTGAAGACCTTCTTATGTGAATTAATTTTTCTTCAAGAAATTTATACGATAATCTAAAAAACTGATGTTTTCGCTATGATCTCAAATATCGAACTGAAGCAGATAACGAAATGTCTAAGCATTTCCAATGCACGTTACAGAAAGCACCGGGCTCTCTCTCTCTCTCAGAAGTCTACGAAATATAATTGCTATAGCATTCACGTCAAGTAATTACACTTCTAGTTTACTTAATGCGCCGGCTTAAGGAAAGGGTTCCTAGCTATAAGCGTGTCCGCTTGGACCTAAGCAAGAAAATCCCATACCTATACCATACATGGATGTGTCCTTATGAGTTAAGTTTGCAGGTACCATATTTATATCGTATATCAAAAAACAGGGGAACTAGAGGGCGAAAACCTTTTGAACATTAGGTCCTCCTAGTGTCCAACAGAGATTGAGTTTGGATTTTAGATTGCTGTAGTTATATCATATACTAATGTACTTTGAAATGACAGTGAGAAAACATATATATGTAAATTGAAATGAGAAGTTTGGAAGCAGTGTGAATCTTCAAGGCCAGTAAGTAACAGCTTCCTTTGAGTGTCCAGAGCTGGAAATGAGATATATGATAAAGGGCGTCAAGATATACATGTATGCCAAAAATGATGAAAATCGAAGGAGTGGAAGGGTCTCATTTTTTTGAGCAATTATTCGTATATTCATTAGTCCATTGATTCACTTGGTTCGAGAGCTAAGGAATTCCAATTCAAAAGTTGAGGGATTGGTAAGACTCAATTGAAAAGTCTCAACATCAAAAATAATGGTCCCCGGTGGGAATTGAGCTTCCTGTTTCGTTTTCATCATTTCATATGATATTCAAGTGAAAATGAGCGATTGCTACCCATAAAGTGCAATCAAAATGAATGAAGTGAGATTCAAGCTAATTGCTCTGCAATGACTCACATACATGCTCTTAGACACAAGATGATGGTTGATTGACCCTCTATAATGTCATAGTTAATCATAATGAGCAATTATATTCAAGTATATGGAAGATTTGGTTTAGGTCCAAAAGTCAATGCTTATAGCTAGGAACCCTTTGTAAATACACGGAGAAAAGATAAAATAATATGAAAGTACCTAATGAATCAGTTGGTCATTACTTTGAAATGTTTATTAATTAGAAAAAATTAAGGTTGTGTAAAATTAAATGAATAAGAATTGGCTTTAAAATTTGAATGTTATAGAATTCATCTCATTTTGCATCACTATGAAAACAAATGCTATAGCATTCTAGTCCGCCAACGTGTTAATGTTTTCGGAACTGTTAAATTAATTTTTGGGGAAATTGTTTATATTAGTATTAAATTTGAGAGGCTTTCCGAAAATTACCATATTATTTAGCAAATTTAAAAAATTCACACAGCTCTTCTTTATCATAGATTTTTTAATATTGGTGGAAATACCCCAACCGTACACCACCGCACCTGCTTTCATTAGATATTGAGTTACTCACACATTTTGTGTAGGTATATTCAGTTTCGTGACTTGTTCTTACGCCCTCATTAAATGCAAAAACTTTGTAACAATTTTTGAAACCAATAAAATGCCAGCTCATTAATTCCTCGTTTCAGATTAAGTGTTCTATTTCACAGAGCGGTTTCTCACAGCACCTGCGAATTCCCATTCATCAATCGAAATCGCGATTTACAATAGATGCACTACAATCTCGCTGTATCTTTATCTCTCGCTTCATATGGGAAGCGGCCTGAGCTCCGCGTCCGGACGCGCTTGCGAAAGGTGGAAATGCGCTGATTTGTAAGCATTTCGATGTTCAGTGTCGCCAAAGTCAGCGGGCGGTACGACGGCATGCGCAGCGGTCGCGCTGCAGCGCCTCTGATCACACCTTGAAGGCGGCGGCGACACCTTCACCTGCCGGCGATAAATTCGGGCTCCCAGAAAATTCCGAGTGCGCTTGTTTACCGCCAGCGCAAGCGTTTCAATCATTCCGGCCTTCCGATTGTCTTTTTCTCATAAATTTCGCCGTCAATTGTTGGAGTGCGTTCGTTAGAAATGCGCCACTCGGGTGCACGACTGAGCCCCTCAAATTCTCGAAAGCAACAAATTACCTCACTGGCGAGGCATTTCCCGATGTTGCGAAATAAATTATTCAGAAGATCGCAAATATGAGCCCGACCCAGTCACCGAGGCAGGCGCATTTTGCTCATTTCAGTGCGAGGCAGTTTTGAGCTAAAATTTGATTGCACTGCCAAGTGCCAGTTAAATTTACTGGCGTCCAGCAGGGTTTGATATGAAAGTGCATCATCACTCACATTATGCGCTCCTTGATTGTGTCATTAAAATATGAGAGGACGTGTGTAATTATCCACTGGAACCATCTATACTAAAACACCGCAGACGAAAAGATATATTTAAAAATACCTTGCAGTGATGTCGAAACGCACTGGGTCACACAGGTTAATTAGTGCTCAAGATGTTTTTGAATTTCTAATTAGCCTGTTCTTTAACTGTCAACAGATATTCAAATAGCAAATTATTTCGCTTAGCAGGGTAATTGGATATTGCTAATGAAATTTATAAAAAAAAATTAAAAATTTAAAACTCTTCGAGTGGGATATCTTTATCGTCTTAAAAATACGATTCCAAAACTACATCCCGACTAGAATTTATAGGGGGCATGCCTCATGAAGCGTGGGGGCGTCATGTGGCAGGTGAGTGGTACGCCGATAGAGGGATTTCCCCGTAGATTCCTCATGAGGACCTCACAAAATAAAATCAGCGATACTGAAGTGAGGTTTACCTTATGAGTTTCTCACAAGGGTTTTATGAGGCAAACCTAATGCATTTATAACCTTGCAATGAAATAGGCAATCCCACCATTTGCCTTACGGGGGTTCGATTAGGCAAACATCAAATATACACCTAGGCTCATACTTCTCAAATGTGCTAGTTTGTTATATTCTAGAATTTTTTTCAACCCGAAAACTCCTTTATTGAGCCGCCATCTTGAATTTCAAAATCTTAATATAATTCGAAATTAGTGGCCTCAGAATAATCATTGTACCAATTCTCATTAAAATCCGTTGAAATCGAGAATTATTGGTCGCCATATTGGATCCGCCATCTTGGATTTTTACATTTTACATTTTGGTATTCAAAATCAGTGACCTCAAGATAATCATTGTATTAATTTTCATTAAAATCCGTTGAAATCGAGAAATCTTGGTCGCCATATTGAATCCGCCATCTTGAATTTCTAAATTATGATAGCGGATTTGGAATAAGCATTCCGCAAAACCCCTATGTACCAATTTTCATGAAAAATGTTTAAATCAGGTAGCAATTATTTTGCCTCACGAGGATCACATGCGGCATTCATAATGATGCGCGAATGAACGCCTTGCCTTATACGGCAGCCCTTCATGGGACCCACACGAGACAGTATGGCTAGCTTCATAGGGATCCTAGCTGTACCCCTCCAAAATTCTAGTCGGGATATGTAGGCAAGGGACCAAAAGGCTACATCTGTTGTCAATACCGTCTAGTCTAAACTTTAGATCATGTATTAAGGGGGGGGGGGGTACAGGTTGAAATTTTTAAATTTTTAATTTTTTTTTTTCCTGTTTTTAAATGAAAGTAGACATCTTCAAGAATATCCTGTGAAAGTTTCAAGTCGATCGGAGCAAAACTGCTAGAGATACAACGCTTTGAATATCCCTACTCTCGATCCAGTTTTCAGCGGCGTGAGTATTTCGAAGAACAATGATAAAAATCTTTAAATGCGTTTCTCTCAAAACTACTATTTATAAAGTCGGTGGACACTGTATCTTAAAAACTACTGAACCGATTCTCTTGAAATTTTGTGCAGGCTTTCTCTACATACTTTATGAGGTAGTGACGTCGAGATTTTCTTTTTTTTCGAATTATTTTCCATTTTAAAATAACAAATGTTCTGAATTTTAACAATTTTTTTCTTCAAAATTTCATTTTTTGACTTCTAAGTGCTGCCAAAAATTAAAAAAAAAATTTAAAAATAAAAACTCAACGTCACTACCTAGAGAAACTCTTAAACTAACAAAATATTTTTGATTTTTTGATTTTAGATGATCCAGTGTCGAGTTCTGATGTCCACCGGAAAATGCATTTTTTTTTGTAGAGTCTACGCATGTTGGTTACCAGAGGCTCATTTCTTAATATTTTGCTCTGAAAATTTTATAGAATATTCTTGAAACATTACTAAATATACCTACTTTATTTGGAAATAAATAAATTCAATCATTTCTTCGAAAAAAATTCACAAAATTAGGCTTAATATACAGATTTCAACCTGTACCCCCCCCTTAAATAAACTTAAGACTTTAAACTTACACATGCTATGCATTCATTTTTTCCAAAAATAAAAAATTATTTTATATTTTAAAAAGACTGATTGACAGGGGTCAATCATCTCAGATCCCTTTCGTTAACATTAACATTTCGTTATATTTAAGAAACTATTGTACAATACGTAACATATATATGACCTAGAATTTTGAACTAAATTTCCATATATCGATTAGTTCTGGAAGAAATTTACTGATATACCTATTTTAAATACTTTATCAGGATACAATTAAAAGGATAAATTATTAACAACGGTTTGTATATATTTGTTAAATGTTTTTCATCATTTTAAAGGAAATAAATCTGCATATTTTCAATATTTTCAATATTTTCACAATTTTCCCAACAAAAAATTTGTAAGATTCAATTCTTAGGCAAATTTGAAATAGACTTTTAAAGTTCCTATTAGCTTTTTCATAAAGGAATCTTCCTTTTAATTAATATATGTTTCTAAAAATCATTTATAGTAGCGTAATTTTATTTTTCCTCCCTAAGAATTGATTCTTATATTACTTTTAAAGCCATTCGCAGAAAATTCACTCTTGGTTGAAACTCTTACAAGTAACATTGCCTTTCAATAGATCTTTCAGGTCGCGTTTGCTATCGAGAGGTACCTAGAGTAACTTAACGACCCGCTACAAATAATAATAATAATAACATTGCCTTTTCAGAGCACTTGTTATTCTGATTACTATCTTACAGGGTGACAAATGGAAAGTTGCCTAAACTAAAAATTCATAATTCTAAAATGAGTGCAGGGGCAATAAAAATAAAAATACGTATAAATTCAGTACAGATGTCATTTTTATTTGAAACTAGTTCGAGTTGAATCAGACATTTTTGACAGATATTTATTGAGATTTAAAAAAATCGACAAAATTCGGCCAGGGGATAGCTATTTACATAAATATCAATAATAATATTAAAAATATTATTAATAAATGCGGTCATACGATAAAAGCACATCATGTTTTGTTAATTCTTACCATCTAAGAATGTTTTGGATGGCTACATTTTTACTTCCACACTTGGTATGAAGGCCCTCTATATGCTTCACTATAGTTTTTACCTTTAGAGTAACAGTACTCGATTTTTCACAGTTTGTAAAGTTACTCATTTTAAAGTACACGTATTTCTCTTTATGACGTCTCAACAGAAAATGACAACACTTTAGTATATAACTACGGGGTCCCAACCTTCTACGACATATTAGAGAGGCAAACACATAGGTATACTTTAGGCAACTTTCCATTTGTCACCCTGTACAATAATCTTGTGTTAGTGTTTTATAAGAAAAGTAAGAACACATTCTTGAAAGAGTTAAACTTAAAACTCTTTTAAGAAAAATTAACTGATCTCTAGGACTACGATCTCTTAGGATCGTTATAAGAACGAAAGCTAGTAAAAATATATTTTAATACTAGGTTTACGGAACGCGTCAATTTGACACATTTGAGATTTTGTGGCGATATTTACAGAAGTTCTATTTATCAATTTTTAGTAAAAATGTTCCATATAATTGATGTAATGATACAACGATATGTTCTTGCAAATTCCTTACCTCTCAAGTTATTTATTTCGAGCGGAAATATACCTTAAACTTATTTTTTCGGAATCTCTACAAATCATACAATAAATGTCCGTAAATCTAGTGTTAAAAGCCTTATGAGCTCCTGGCTTTATATGAAGTTAAAGCAAGATTATTATAAGAATAAGGATTTTTTTGACGTTCTACAAGTAGTCTTGTAAAGACTTAATAGATGTCAACAACAACCGTCAAATAATGAAGTACAGTGACCTTCCTCTTTACTGTTTCTAGCCTTTTTTAGTTTAATTTAATCGTCGCACCAATAAACTTGATATAAGATTATTTTTATATTTAGCATTCCAAATGGTAGAAACGAGAATAATTGCTTCCCAAATGAAATTGCGAATTAAAGATCGCGGTACAAGATATAAATCATATAACATTGCTGAAATGCAAACAACATCATGCTCATAATTACCCCTGTATATAGCATATGTCTTATAAAGTCAACGTGGACATCTTTTGTACACTGCCAATTAACCAAAGTTAAATTTAATCCTTTGCAGCGACAATTCTTGATATATTTGCATTCTGCATGCAGTATGCATATTGGAACTTGTAATCGAAAGGCGAAAGAACCGGTTAGTAGTAGTTTTCTATTCTCTTCATGGTTTCATGGAAACTTAGACGATTTCATTAATTAATCGAAACATTGACTACTTCCACCATCATATTTCGAAAAACACGCTTGCGTTAAATTTACCACTAATGCATCTGGAAGGTCCGTTCAACTTTTTGGAATGTTCACGCATTTCGCACGAAGGTCGGCTCCAGTCCAAGAGAGACTGAGCGTCTTAAGATGATTTATCATCAGTGGTTTGGCCATTGCCACGTGTCGAGTGTAAGGAAAAGAATGCGGATAGAGTTTTAAAGTTTTATTTTATCCTTTTAATTGACTAGAATTGCTTGGGCAAATGGGCTCCTTCAGGCTGGAAGCCATTCTCATCGGCGAGGAAGGTGTAGCTGAAAGGTGTACCGTCATTGTCAACCCAAGAAATTGTTCCCCGGACTGAAAGGGCCTCGTTTTCAGTTCCAATGTTCTTCAATTGTGCTGATTCTTCGCGTTTGGTTCCATCACTGGTTTCAAAGCTGCAAAAAGGATTTGTGCAATCAGTTTTTGGGTTAGGGAAATGAATTCACACGGGGAACTCACTTAAAGCTGTATCCATCGACGCCGATGTTATCGTTGTCGTACCTAAGAATCTGAGCATGGCTTGAGTCGTCGAGTGGAGCCGCAAGGGCAATGGCGAAGAGTGCGGCAAATAAGATGGTGTACTTCATTTTGTGGCTTTGGATCTTTGGTGTTTTCTCTACGGCCAGAGGTAAACTAGTAACGATATAAGTGAAATGAATTCGTCTTTTATACCAGCCCATGGTCCCAATGCCAATGAAAGTGAATCGGGAGATACTGCAAGATGACATTATGACGAATAAATTAAGTCATGGCGCTGGGTGGTGCCTATTGCCATATAGGAAAAATTACTAATGACTGCTGGCACCGACTAAAATAATTGATGGCACTCGAACTGCGGGTAATTTCGTCATGCTTCACCTTCTTAAACTGTCGATTATTGTGAGATTCGCCTTAGGTGTAAATTAAACCGATCGCCGCCGTTAGTGTGCCCCATGTTTGCGGAGTCGATGGAGGCAATTCCTCTCGAGATGGGCTCCAGCGGGCCTGAAAGATTTATGATTTATTTGTATTATTATAAGCTGCATTTCGGAAATATATTGCATCACCTTAATTCAGCGTTAAATGAAATTTAATTTGCGCAGCGCCCTTTTCTTAATATCTATACATAATAACAGAGAACGGTCACTGACCATTCGAAATGTGTGACAAATTTTGGGGTTTGGAAAATGGGCGGTCCCTGTCCCAAGTAGTGCAACACTTTGTCGCAAAAAGCGAAATTTTACACAATCATATATGCACTCTATAATCTTGTGTTAAGTTTTATTCAACAGGAGAAATTCTAAACTTTTCATTGAGCGTTCACCAATTGATATACCCCCTTTTATTCTAGAATTTTAAAACTTTTAATTTGCATCATCAGATTTTAGATATAAGATTGCACTTTAATTCAATTTCAACAAAACATATTATTTGCATTTTTAATAATTAATGGTCAATTATTTCGATAAAAGTGAAATACATTTCAGGTATTAATGCATTATCGTAATTCTTTGAGGACTCTAAATTCCCACCTTAATATGCCCTATCATGAGATAAAAAAAGTTATTGAACGCTCAATTATAAAATTGGGGAGTCTGAATGCTTAAATTGTGTCTATTGGGTGAAAACACTCTTAAATTTTTAGAAGTATTGGCAAGAGGTCTATTTTTGTTCTTTTAAATTTAAAAGCAACTTCTCAAAAATGTTCAGTAATAAAACTGTTTACAAAGTTTACAAAAAGATTCAAATAACAGGTGAAAGTTAAACATAGAACTAAAAAAAAGATTATTTTTCGCAATGAAGTTAACGTAATTTTTTTGAAAAATCTTGTAAATTTCTTGACGTTAGCAGAGCAACATTAATAACGACTATTGCTTATTTAGGTACACTTTTCTGTACGAAAAAGCATAATGAAATTAAACTCGCATGACTAGAACAAATGCGCAGATAAAATAAGCTTATTTTTCTGTACTCACACACAGTACATACGTACATGTCCCTGCAGTATTCAATGCATTCATGCTTTTCTGTAGATATACACATAAATAACATTAAACATTAAACAGTTTAAAGAACTAAATAGTCCATCAATTACATTAAACGGTTTAAAGAACTAACTAGTCCATCAAATTAATTTAATTTTAATCTTTTCTACATTGATTGTATTTATTCGTGGTATATACCCAAGGAATGTTTTTCTAATTGTCAATCGACGATTTTTGAGCACCAAATCTTTGATTTCATTGACATGTTGTTCATTGATTGATGCTGATCCACCATCATTATTCTTTGTCTTCAATGCTTTATCTACCTTTTTTGAACTGTTTCTACCACTTGTAAACATTTCTTTCAGATAAAACCTGATCGCCGAAGGCCTTTTGCAGCATTCTAAACGTTTATGCAGCAGAAATTTGGTTCCGCAAAAAAAATTTAATATAACTTCTTTACTCAATAAAGTCACACATTGTAAAAATCGAAAAATTCATTTTTAGTTTCTCAGAAAACACAACGAAACTAACCAAACAAATGACGTACTGGGGTGAAATTTTACACAGATATGAGTGACAGTGCCGCAAACCTAAAACCAAGAAGATTTGCTCGAATCGTTGTACCCGCGCAATTTAATTTCAAAATTAGTTTTATTTTTTGATCACAGTAGTATTTATACATGATACAAAATTTACCCAATACTATTTTATTAAACTAGTCGGGAATATAAAAAGTTGTGTATCTTCTAAAAAATAAAGTGAAATGAAGTTGTTTCAAATTCCAAAATGTATTGTTTTATTTACTTCAACCGAAATCTAAGGTTTGATTCATAAAGCATATGATTAATGTAACTGTAAACTGTAACTTCAGTTTTGAAGTTAAATCATAACAACTTGAGCGTAAAAGCCCTTTTATTTGGTAATTGATCACTATACGAGTAGTAGACAATTATATTTTACGATATTTTATATGTACACAGTCTAGTTATGATTATCTTGCCATAATTTCTTAAATAATTTTTAAATATCTACACATATAATAGTGGAAAACATACTTTTTTGTTGTTGCTGGGTTTAGTTTTTTAAACTTGCTTTTTTTTGTTTTTAGGTTTTTATTAGGGGAGCTGAATATAATTATATAGATATGTTGCTAAAACTTTTACAAAAGCTCGGAGCTGTGGTCTATGCTATCTTGATTTAAATATTTCTTTGTATTTCTAAATCATCTGTAAAACTCTAGAAGAATTATTGGAAGCATATAATCTATTTTTACTACCTAATAAGCCATATATCATGCAATTAAATAATTTCCTCAAAACTAAAATAGTGGATATTCTACTAAGCCATTGTTTACTACAGTCAATTATTCGGGTTGAATATATTATACATATATGCAATATTAAGGGGCTTTTTTTTTGCGAGTATTTTTTTTTTCAGTCCCACCTCGAAATTTTGTGGCAAATACCTAAACAAAAATTTTCTGAATGTTGGAGCCCTTAATATTAATATTAAGTACTAGAGCAAGGCGTATAAAGATTTCCCATATAAAATACACGTAAACTTTGATTATTTTTCTTCAAAACTCTACAGCTCACAGGCATTTTATGGTATAATCTTGGTCAATGGTAGGCTTTTTTCAGAATTGAATGCTCTACAAAAGTGTCGATTGCGGTGTAACCCTAACTCCCACCAGCGAGGTAGTACGGGTCACTAAACCCAATTTTTCCATCAAATTCTCGTTTTTTACCCCTATCTCGTAAATAACAAGAGCTACAGAAAAAATGAATAAAACAAACTTATAGGAAATTCAATTTCCTATAAAAAAGTTTTGAATACCAAATAACTAACATCGATATTTCTTGAGATATTGGGCTTTGAAATTGAGGTAGTGTGGAATTTTCATGGATTATTGAGCTAAATTGTAGAAACACTACCTCAACTTCAAAGCCCAATATCTCAAGAAATATCGATGTTAGCGATTTCGTGTTCTCAACTTTTTTGTAGGAAATTGAATTTCCTACAAGTTTGTCATATTCACTTTTTCTGCACCTCTTTTTGTTTACGAGATAGGGGCAGAAAGCGAGAATTTGATGGAAAAATTGGGGTTATTGTCCCGTACTACCTCGCTGGTGGGAGTTAGGGTTACACCGCAATCGACGCTTTTGCAGAGTATTCAATTCTGAAGAAACCCTACCATTGACCAAGATTATACCATAAAATGCCTCTGAGCTGTAGAGTTTTGAAGAAAAATAATCAAAGTTTACGTGTATTTTATATGGGAAATTTTTATACGCCTTGTTCTAGTACTTAATATTAATATTAAGGGCTCCAATTTTCAGGGAATTTTTGTTTAAGTATTTGCCACAAAATTTCGAGGTGGGACTGAAAAAAAAAAATAATCGCAAAAAAAAGCACCCTAATGCAATATATTCAGGACATCTTTATTAATGATTACAGTTTCGAAACTTTATCTGAATTACTTCATGAGATAAGAGAAAATGCACAAAACTCCAATTTGTTAGTGCCACTTATATGACAATTGATATGATCGTAAATATATTTTGAAGATCTTAGGAGAACTACAATACAAAATTAAAAATGCGGCCTCTATTCACGACGGTTATGTGGCTATATTCATGGCAATGTTGCTTGGACAACATAAACCAAGAAACAATGCATTGAATATTTGTGAATTCAATTAGGACTCTATTGCTAATTACAATGAAAGTAATATAAAATGTTTTTATAGATATGGTGATGTAAAAAAAAAAAAAAATAAATAAATAAATAAGTAGAATATCTACGTGGCTGGAAAACTTATAACAAAAATACTTAAAAATTTACCATACACATGAACAAATCTTTCAAAATAAAATAGCCCAATTAGTAATAGATAATTCAGTGATAAAATATGTAAAGTCTAATTAATTTCGGTGAAAACAGTTGTTCGCACCATGATATACTATTAATCTCTGGAAGTATTTATCAATTCCAATAGTGCTTTACATACTAAGTTATGAACTAACATTGGCTAGACGAAATAGGTCCCCTTGTAAACTCCATAAATCGTTACAAAAGGTGCAATAAAATAGATGTGTTACATGCAAATTCCTTTTCACCTCGGACAAGCCTATTCGAGCATATTGTGTACATATAATTTTAACGATCTTCAGGCGAGAATATTTGCTAGCTAATAGCCTAAGCCAATTTTTATGAGAAAACGGCATCTTTCGAAATATTTTTCAATTTTATTAACATTTTAACCTTTACCGAAATTCGTTACAAACTTTTTTGCCCGTAATAAAGCAAATTTTTATATGAATTTTACCATTTTAGTACAGTTCAAATTTTTATAACCAAGCCCACATCTATTTTAAGCATGAGCACTATTTAAAAATCAAAGCACAGTTCTAATTTTTTTCAATCAATTAAATTCGAACACAACAGGTGACTAAAATGACTTTTCATTAAACCTTGCATTGTGCCAATATTGCAAAATCGATTATATAAAGTATCCCTGCAATTGAAATGATCGTGGTAAATAATGAATCTCACGATCTACACTAAACTTACATACTCGTACCGATGCTTACCTCTCACAGCACTGATCACTTTATATTTCCTGCACATCATCCAGGTGAAGCTAAAAGGTTGGGGCGGATGAGATCGCTCATACCATTGCAAGTGTACTGAAAGTGCTAAATCGTTTTGAGTATAAAAGGTGGCACACTTTTTGGGAATGGCCAGTCTAGTTCCGCCACTTGCTCGTCACAGACAATTTTCAAAATGAAATTCGCAGTTGTTTTATTCGCTGTCTTCGCTGTTGCGCTCGCAGCCCCCATCGACGACTCAAAGAACGCACAAATCCTACGCTACGATAGCGACAACATTGGCGTTGACGGATACAATTTCGCGTAAGCGCACTATCGTCGGTGCAGTTGGATTACCAGTGCTAATTGGATTAAAATTTTTTCAGTTTCGAGACCAGTGATGGAACAAGCCGCAGTGAGCAGGCTCAACTCAAGAATATCGGAACCGAAAATGAGGCTATTTCTGTTCGTGGAACAGTCACATGGGTAGATCAGGGAGTCACCTACACATTGAACTACATTGCCGATGAGAATGGTTTCCAACCCGAAGGAGCTCATTTGCCGCGCGTATAAGACCACCCCCTCTAGTCATGTTTTTGAAGTTGTTAAAATGAATTAAATTGATTCTAACTATATAATTGAATTTTGATTATTCCTTCATTAACATTCCCGTATAGGCGAAAACTCTAGGGCAGCTTTGCCTTTGGGTCGTATACTGAATTGGTAATTTTTTTAGTAAAGGACGGAATGTCGAGTTTGAACTGAAATACATATGTACACAGATTGTCTCTATATATATATATAATATATATTATATATATTAATATACATATACATCTAGTCTATACATATATATCTACTTATCCAACGATTACTTGAGGGGAAGAATCCACATGCGGCATATACATACTACAATAACAAAACAGAGTAGGAAAATTCAGGAAAAATAAACTAATAATAACAATAATCTACCACTATTTTTTAGAGAGGAGATATAAGTGTATCAGTGGCGTGGGGTCCATATAACACGATTCCTACCGGCTTCCCTTTTGGGAACTCATCCTATTCCCGTAAATTTAAAACTTGTTCTATGCCTGTAAAATTCCTGGAAAGCGCTCCCAAAATTCATCTCGTAAAGAAAACATGGCAAAACAAGTGTTACAACCAAAAACAACCATAATCTGTTGTTGCACTACGATGGAACCTTCCCTCGCACCGTAGCAGGTTCTATCAAGGGGTTGCATCGGGTATGAAGTGCTCGCTCGGTGCTTCTGTAAGCCGGTCATTTTACGGCTTACTCAAGCCCACACTTTTCTCCACGAGTAACAAAGAAATCGTGTGTGATATCCTTTGCTCACTAAAGGCAAATCCTATAAGAAAATAACACGATAGAAACCGGCTTCTCGGCTGTTTTTGTTTTGCAGAAGTTGAAATTCGGGTCACTTCGGCGGGTGGTTGTTTATTTCTTAGAATGTCAGCTGATTCGTGTCTTCTCTATGAACGGGTGTGAGTGTAGTGGTGCTCTGTAACACGGTAGAAAGCGGCTTCTCGGGTGAGTGGGGTTGGTTGGGGTGGGTTTGGTTATTAAATCTCTTTGATACTGAAGGGGCTGTGAATTGTAGGAGTGAATGCTCCCTTATTTCACAAGAACACGACAGAAGTCGTCTTCTCGGAAGGGAGGGGTGTTGTGGTTTTGTTTATTATATTTTAATAAAAAAATTGTTAACTTGTGTCTCTTTTTGCCTTGGTGCTCAACGGATTGTGACTTATGAGTGTGGTGTGGTGCTATTTTATTACCTCTCGATAACACGATAGAATCCGGCTTCTCGTCATTTCTCAGATTAAAACTCGGTATAGTTCCTTTAGTCAACTAAAATTTTTAGATTTACTTAATAAATCAAAATATGATTATTTTGCTCAATCAAGTCCTAACGAAAAGATATAATCTTTAATTACAGTTTTCCCGGGAATTTTCCAGTTTTCTGCTTTAAAAAATGAATTGAACGTTTTATATACCACTTCTTCATTACGGCAATTTGATATTCTCGCGCTTTACTCGCATATTAAATGTGGCATTTTAAAAGATACTTTTCCTCAAATTTTAAACTTGTGTTGTATATTTTTAACTCTTCCCATTACAGTTGCTTCCGCGGAAAGATCTTTTTCAGCCCTTAAGAGAATACATACTTATTTAAGAAATTCTCAAACCGAAGAAAGGCTCTCAAATTTAGCACTCTTATCGATAGAAAAACACCTTCTTTTACAAATTAGAAATCAGTCTAATTTTTACAATGATGTTTTGGCCGAATTTATAAAAAAAAATCGTAGATTAGTTTTGGAGTATAAGTAAGATTAATTATATTTCATATCAACTTTTCACAGTTTTTGTTAACCACTTTAGTTTGATTGCACGATACACGCGACTAACGGGTTTTTTTCAAAGCCACTTATAGTATTCTTGAAGTTCATTGTATATATGTCCATATTTATTCATAATATTCATATAGCACTTAACTTCCAATGACTTTAAGTATGATAGAAGTGGCCGACTAAATTCGACAAGAATACACGCAGTCACTGTTGAACACATTTTGTAATATCTGACTTCATTTGGTAAGTTTTTTTTCGCTATTAAGTTTCTGATTTTTGCACCGGCTTACCTTCGCAAAAATTTCACCCCACGCCACTGAAGTGTAATATGCTATTTTTTATTGTATTTTCAAATAAATTTCACCGTTAAGGTAAAGATCAAAACCATTTTAGATTTTGCACATCAAAAGAGTTTCATTACAAACAACCGACCTAACTCTATCGAAATTGCATCTCACAAAAGGAATTTCAAGGTTGTGAATCACGAATTTCGTACAATTTTATACAGTATGTTATAGGGCTATGGTGGCGAACCTATGACCCGAGGGTCAGACACTGATTGACTTTTTAAATGACCAACGCGTTGATTGTTATATATTTATTATTTATATCATAAAAGAGAGAAACAGAAAAAAAATAAAAAATATTAAAAAAAAAAAAAAAAAAAATATATATATATATATCTAATGTCGAATTTATAAAAAATATATATCCATGTGGACATTGGCTAGCTGCTTAAAAAAATTCATAAAATATTACATTATTAACAACAGACGTAGGCAACCTCATTTGTCAAAACTGTACAATATGAAATATTATATGCGTGCACAAATGTATAAATGAAGTTGATTATATTCATCACTAATAAAATTATATTGTGATTCTTTTTTTTAAACGAAATTATGTTGTTTAATAAATATAAATGTTTTTAAATTAAAATGTGTTAATAGTGCTAGATAAGTTCACTAGCATCCACCATTTTATTGTGTCATCAAAAAAAAACCAGAAAAGTTAGAAACATGTAGCCACAATGGACAAATTGTTTTAATGATGTTTGAAAATATTAAAATATTTATCACGAAACTTGACATCTTTACTAAGAATTTGAAAATGAAAATCCTCAATTAGAAAACTATTTTCAAAACACAATAATTTTTGAAAATACGCTTGAAGTTAAAAAAAATGCAATTAAAAAATATTTAATGATTATACGGGAAATAAAACAAGCTTTTGAGGAGAGATTTAATAAATTGAAAAGTTTGGAAAATGCATTTCACTTTATTTTATATCCATACAAAATGGAATTCGAAACAATAACCGAATTTATGTACTACGTATTCATAATTTAGAAATGGAATTAGTTGAATTTCATAGTATGGAAAAATAAATTTGAAAACTTGATTTCCGAAGTCGAAAGAAAAATGTTAGAAAGTAGTGCAGATAATAATGATCAATCACTAAAAATTTAAAATGTTGTTCATCGTATGGGATTCTTTACCAAATAATTTTGTATCAATAAAGAAACTTGCTAATGTTCTCCTAATTATATTTGGGTCCACATATTCGTGTGAAAAATTGTTTTCTTCAATGAATTTTGTAAAATCTACCGATGGAAATAAATTTGGAAATGAATTGAATGCAAAATGCGTTAAACTAATGAATACGGAATATGAACCTAATATTAAAAAAACTATATGAAACTAAACAACAGCAGATTTTTCATTAAATATTCTTCCACTTTATAATACTTATGCATACCTGTAACTATATCTATTAATATACAGGGTGTTCAGAGGTGGGAGGTCAATACTGAAGGGGGTGAAAGGTCAGACCGAGACAAGCAAAAAATCGTATGGGTGGGGGGGGGGGGCATCTCTCACCGTTTGGCAGTTACAGGGTGATTCGTAAATCAGGATTTTGCCTTATATGGGAACCGCTCTTGTATTTTTATCTTTTTTTCTACGCATCGCAGCGGCCCCAAACTGATTTCAAAAAATCACTATTTGGAAGCCCTTTCCAAAAAAGTTTACACCACCCCCCTATCCCCAACCCCTTGGCCACAATCCCCCCTGGAAGTTGAAAAAATTAACTTTTATTTCACGATTTTTCACCTTTCGCCCCACTTTTCTCTGAAATTCATGTTATTAACCTACCTACTTTTTATTTTTTTTAAGTTGCCTATCTAATTACCTTTCCAAAAAGGTGCAACATGCCCAGGTAGGAAAAGGATACGAAAATTTATTTACAAAAATCCTTTTACAGAATATCATGATAATTCGAATTTTTAAGAAATTATACTTAAGTTAACTAAAAAATACATTTTGTTCGCTTAAAAACTAATTACAATTAAAACGTTTGTCCTTTAAAAGCTGTTCAAAATGTTCTCCGCTAGTTTCGATGCATGCAAGTAGCCTTCGTTTTATTTCACGTTTGAGGTCTATGGTAGCCAGCATCTCCCGTATTTTCGTGGCTGCAGTCCCAATCCTGGTAACTAAGTCTTGTCTGGTGTTGATTTTTCTTGAGTAAACATCATCTTTCATCATTCCCTATAAGAAAAAGTCCAGTGGAGTAAGGTCCGGTGACCTAGCAGGCCAAGGAATCGGTCCACCTCGTCCAATCCAGCGTTCTGGGTAAAGTTCATTCAACGTTGCCCTAACAATGTTCCCAGTATGCGCAGGTGCTCCGTCGAGCTGTAAATAAATTGCGCTTCTGGTGGCCAGGGGGATGTCCTTCAACAGATCCGGGAGGGTATTCTCCAAAAAGTCCGAATATAGTTGACTATTCAGCACTTGGGGCAAGATGAAGGGTCCTATCAACTGGTTGCCGATGATGCCAGCCCAGACATTGACACTAAATCTTTGCTGGAAGGACCGACACCTGGTCCTATGTGAGTTCACATCTGACCAGGTGTGGAGGTTGTGGAAGTTTGTGATGCCATCCCGCGTGAATTGCGATTCATCCGTCCACAGAATTCGGTATAGAAACCTTCTGTTTTCGATGTCAGACTCGAACAGCCAAGTGCAAATTGCAATCGTCTTTCGGAATCTCCTTCCTGTTGTGCTTGGACCGGGATATGGTGGTATGGATGTAGTCCCTCTCGGTTCACAACGGTCCAAGCTCTCCCTGAAGACAATCCTGACCTTCGTGCGACCTGCCTGATGCTTATTACAGGGCTGTTCCTGACGATGTTGAGGATTTGTTGGTCGGGGTCCGCTGAATCGGCCGATTTTCCTGCGCGCGTTTCTGCTCTGGGGGCGGTTACACTTCCGGTTTCTTTTGACCTTCTGAAAGTCCTTCAAAATACCCTTCTGTCGGGTACACGTCGATTCGGGAATCTCCTTTGGTATTGTCGTAAGGCCTCACTATCATTTCCTTCTACTAAACCGTACCCGTAAATTATATCGGCATACTCGTCAACACTGCATTCTGCCATTTTATCTTAATTTTTTCTATTAAACACCCAGTTTTATCGCTTGCTTCTTCAACTGTGGTCAATGTCCTTTCAAACTTACCCCTTTTTATACCATAATTCATAGGAGGTATTAGAAACGGAGCGCCAGGATACTTAAGAGTCAGTACTGGATATAATAAACTAATAACGCTATTTAACGAGATTACATTTATTATTTTATTACTGTTTTGCTGAAATAATAAAAATGTACTACCTCTGTTTCCTAAACAAACATTTCCGAGCTTGCTGTCATAAAAATTGTTTACTTAACGACTTTTTCCATTATGGTGCAATAAAGTAATTAGGTACCTGTGAGGATGTTTTAATTTCAGGACTTTTGCAACCCTTTTCTACCTGGGCATGTTGCACCTTTTTGGAAAGGTAATTAGATAGGCAACTTAAAAAAAATAAAAAGTAGGTATGTTAATAACGTGAATTTCGGAGAAAAGTGGGGCGAAATATGAAAAATCGTGAAATAAAAGTTAATTTTTTCAACTTCCAGGGGGGATTGTGGCCAAGGGGTTGGGGATAGGGGGGTGGTGTAAACTTTTTTGGAAAGGGCTTCCAAATAGTGATTTTTTGCAATCAGTTTGGGGCCGCTACGATGCGTAGAAAAAAAGATAAAAATACAAGAGCGGTTCCCATATAAGGCAAAATCCTGATTTACGAATCACCCTGTAACTGCCAAACGGTGAGAGATGCCCCCCCCCCCCCACCCATACGATTTTTTACTTGTCTCGGTCTGACCTTTCACCCCCTTCAGTATTGACCTCCCACCTCTGAACACCCTGTATAATATTTCATAATATATATGTGATTTTCTTTATTCCTTGTTCATTCTAATACTCAGTGCATCACCTGATATCACTTCATTTATATTAATTTTTTTTTACCTTTATTCTTAGCTCTTCAATTGCAAAGGCAAAAGTTGTAAGACAAAAAGGAAAAGTAAACTTTTTAAAGGATTTTAAAAATGAGAACCAAAAAAAGTAGTTTTTAATCATCCTCCCCTCCCCTTTTCCAAATGACGCCACTGACTTAGTGACCCACGAGCTAATACTAAAAAAAATAATGAACAAAATTTGACCAACTTCTCTAAAAGGTTCGCCATCACTGTTATAGGGCATGGGTTTTTATTCTCGTGAAAAATCGATTTAATATTTTTTTTGTTTATATACAGGGTGTTCAGAGGTAAGAGGTCAATACTGCAGGGGGTGAAAGGTCAGACCGAGACAAGCAAAAAATCGTATGGGTGGGGGGGGGGGGCATCTCGCACCGTTTGGCAGTTACAGGGTGATTCGTAAATCAGGATTTTTCCTTATATGGGAACCGCTCTTGTATTTTTATCTTTTTTTCTACGCATCGCAGCGGCCCCAAACTGATTTCAAAAAATCACTATGTGGAAGCCCTTTCCAAAAAAGTTTACACCACCCCCCTATCCCCAACCCCTTGGCCACAATCCCCCCTGGAAGTTGAAAAAATTAACTTTTATTTCACGATTTTTCACTTCTCGCCCCACTTTTCTCCGAAATTCATGTTATTAACATACCTACTTTTTATTTTTTTTAAATTGCCCATCTAATTACCTTTCCAAAAAGGTGCAACATGCCCAGGTAGAAAAGGGTTGCAAAAGTCCTGAAATTAAAACATCCTCACAGGTACCTAATTACTTTATTGCACCATAATGAAAAAAATCGTTAAGTAAACAATTTTTATGACAGCAAGTTCGGAAATGTTTGTTTAGGAAACAGAGGTAGTACATTTTTATTATTTCAGCAAAACAGTAATAAAATAATAAATGTAATCTCGTTAAATAGCGTTATTAGTTTATTATATCCAGTATTGACTCCTAAGTATCCTGACGCTCCGTTTCTAATACTTCGTATGAATTATGGTATAAAAATGGGTAAGTTTGAAAGGACATTGACCACAGTTGAAGAAGCAAGCGATAAGAACGGGTGTTTAATAGAAAAAATTAAGATAAAATGGCAGAATTCAGTGTTGACGAGTATGCCGATATAATTTACGTGCACGGTTTAGTAGAAGGAAATGATAGTGAGGCCGTACGAGAATACCAAAGGAGATTTCCGAATCGGCGGGTACTCAACAGAAGGGTATTTTCAAGGACTTTCAGAAGGTTAAAAGAAACCGGAAGTGTAACCGCCCCCAGAGCAGAAACGCGAGCAGGAAAATCGGCCGATTCAGCGGACCCCGACCAACAAATTCTCAACATCGTCAGGAACAGCCCTGTAATAAGCATCAGGCAGGTCGCACGAAGGTCAGGATTGTCTTCAGGGAGAGTTTGGACCGTTGTGAACCGAGAGGGACTAGACCCATACCACCATATCCCGGTCCAAGCACTAGGGAAGGAGATTCCGAAGGACGATTGCAATTCTGCACTTGGCTGTTCGAGTCTGACATCGAAAACAGAAAGTTTCTAGACCGAATTCTGTGGACGGATGAATCGCAATTCACCCGGGATGGCATCACAAACTTGCACAACCTCCACACCTGGTTAGATGTGAACCCACATAGGACCAGGTGTCGGTCCTTCCAGCAAAGATTTAGTGTCAATGTCTGGGCTGGCATCATCGGCAACCAGTTGATAGGACCCTTCATCTTGCCCCAAGTGCTGAATAGTCAGCTATACTCGAACTTTTTGGAGAATACCCTTCCGGATCTGTTGGAGGACATCCCCCTGGCCACCAGAAGCGCAATTTATTTACAGCTCGACGGAGCACCTGCGCATACTGGGAACATTGTTAGGGCAAGGTTAAATGAAAATTACCCAGAGCGCTGGATTGGACGAGGTGGACCGATTCCTTGGCCTGCTAGGTCACCGAACCTTACTCCACTGGACTTTTTCTTATGGGGAATGATGAAAGATGAAGTTTACTCAAGACTAATCAACACTAGAGAAGAATTAGTTACCAGGATTGGGACTGCAGCCACGAAAATACGGGAGAGACTGGTTACCATATACCTGAAACGTGAAATAAGACCAAGGCTACTTGCATGCATCGAAACTGGCGGAGAACATTTTGAACAGCTTTTAAAGGACAAACGTTTTAATTGTAATTAGTTTTTAAGCAAACAAAATGTATTTTTTAGTTAACTTCAGTATAATTTCTTAAAAATTCAAATTATCATGATTTTCTGTAAAAGGATTTTTGTAAATAAATTTTCGTATCCTTTTCCTATCTGGGCATGTTGCACCTTTTTGGAAAGGTAATTAGATAGGAAACTTAAAAAAAATAAAAAGTAGGTATGTTAATAACATGAATTTCGGAGAAAAGTGGGGCGAAAGGTGAAAAATCGTGAAATAAAAGTTAATTTTTTCAACTTCCAGGGGGGATTGTGGCCAAGGGGTTGGGGATAGGGGGGTGGTGTAAACTTTTTTGGAAAGGGCTTCCAAATAGTGATTTTTTGAAATCAGTTTGGGGCCGCTGCGATGCGTAGAAAAAAAGTATATAAAGGGTGTCCCAAAAATACCAGGTCAGAGTGACATGGAAGATAGGTTAGCCTTAGATGTGTCGAATAAAATAAACATGACCTTAGTAAAAGTTTCTTAGTTTTCGAGATATTGTCACTTTTTTAATTTTGTTTAAAATCTCTACTTTTAGTTAGAATTTCAACCACAATTGCTAAAAATAACTTCAAGTTGTTTACTTTTTTATTTGTCAGGTATCTTGAATAGTTGTTTCAGGCGTTAAAAGTAAAATTTTGCCGAAATTTAGTGTACCTTCCAAGAAAAATAACTCATTTGTGTTACCTTTTAACTCTGTCAAAATTGTAACTTTACCTTGACAATCAGTCGTGGAAAAAAAATGTACTAAAAGAAACTGGAAAATTACATATTTTCCTTGGCTAATTATAAGCACTTTTTGTCATATACATTTTTTTTTGTAAAGTTGATCCTTTTCGTGTAAAAAAATCGCGAAGTTTTTTATTACATTGCTGTACAAAATGGCCATTTTGCAAAAACCAAAGCGAAAAAAAAAAAATCCAAACTTTGGTTTGAGAAAGTGTAGACATTCGGACTGCGATTTCTGGTAGTTATGTGATCATTCAATAGCAGCAACGACAAGATAATTGACTTTGGGACGAAAAATGACCAAAAAAAATCGGCACTTTTTTGAAGAAACCCAAAAAATAATAGGGTAATAGGGTTTTTGAAGCTTTTATGCAAAGCAAATGCCAGATTCTGAAAGAGCACCCCCAAAAACCCCTTATATACGAATTTGGAGGAAATTGGCCCCAATTTTCTATTCGAATCGTACAATTGAACTTGCGTGCACAAAATCCTCGTTTTGCGCATTAATGGGTTAATATATTTAATATATTATATATTTTTTGGATTGCACACAACAATTGAATTTCAAATAAGTATTACGTAACTTAACACTTTGACGGCCGGAGTCACATATACGTGACTTCAATTTACAGTCACGCATACGCGATATCAATTTGCTAGCGATTTTTCCCTAAATGTATGTACTTGCAAAAAGGGTATTTATTTATTTGTTAGTGACAATTCATCAATATAGACTGATTACTACAAAAATAGAAGAAAGCAAGTACATATATATAGTATGAAAAGTGCAAAATGAAACCTTAACGAAGCTGACTCTTCAATTGGTTTCGCGACAAGTTAAAATCGATATCGGCTTTATGATTATTGAAGGCTAGTGACATCGACGACAGACCATAATTAGTACGATGAAAAGGCACTCGGAAGAAATCATGATCACGCACGAAGCGAGTCGGGAGAGAAATCTGAAAGCAAGCGACAAGCTCAGGTAAGTTGATCCTGCCCGATAGGCAATCAAAAGCAAAAACTACTTTCGCAGTGTCGCGTCGTTCCTCAAGAGACTGAAGGGATAAGAGCCGCAGCCTGTTAGTGTAAGGAGGTAGCACTCCAGGGAAGATTACGGAGGGCAAACCTAAGAAATCTACGCTGGACACCCTCGACGCGATCAATAGAAGTCGCATAAAACGGAGACCAAACTATACTGGCATACTTAAGAATAGGCCTTACAAATGTAAAATACAGGGTCTTAGTTATAAAAGGATCATTAAATTCCTTGGACCAACGCTTAACAAAGCCAAGCGTAGAGCTGGCCTTACGAACGATCGCATCGATGTGTTCAGAAAATGTAAAATGGCTATTCAACCAGATGCCCAAATCTTTGGTTTTGTCAAGTTTTAGCAACGAGCATCCGTCAATAGTATAATTAAAAGAAGTAGTAGTAGCAACCAATATGTCAAATAAAAGTATAGACATTAGCCTTTCTAATAGTACAGTATAAAGGTAAAATTAATTTACAGAGTGACGCTTACAGGTTGTCCAATTAATTAATGTTTGAACTGAGCTACAAAGAAATGCTATTAAACGTTATGGGCCTCATGCATACCATATTCATCTTATTACTAGGAATAGTTTAGAAAAGACTACTCCTACAACTCCAATATAAAAAATAACTTCAGAAATGAGCGTTGCGTTCTCGAAAACGTATGAAATAGTATGAATTTTGTTATTTTCGATAATTTGGAAAAACTACTATCTCTATCTCCATCCCTTCAACCCTTAAGTAAAATATAACCATAAAAATAGATGTGGCATCCTTAAAAAATTTTTTTTGTATAACTGTGAGAGCAAATGGAAAACGGCAATTATTTAATCCCATATTTTCGTGATATCAGACCACTGTGCGGCGGCAAGTGCAAAGCATTTTGTAAAAAATGCGGCCGTCAAATACCATGTTTCCATGCACAGGGTTGAGTTGGAGTTGAGTTTTCGTCGAGTTAAGAAAATAGCCGCTAAACCATTAGCAACTTGGAGTTGAGTTGACAAAATAAACTAGAATGACATTTGAAGCTAACCCCAACTCAACCCGACTAGTTTCGTGGAGTTAACTTGGGTATAACGAAACTCAACTCAACCCGAGTTTCCATGAACACTAACTCGAGTTCAACTCGAGTTGAACTCTGCATGGAAACACAGTAATAGTGTTAAGTAACTCGAAATATCACTTGATACAAATTTTTATTGAAATCCTTTCATTTAAGCTGTTCCACTCTATACACCAAGTGAACATCCAGCAAAAAATGTGTAGTATGCAATATTATAATCATAAAAGTGTAATAACTTTCAAAATTCACAACAAATGAATATTAAATTATTTTTTTTGTATTGGTTCTTAGTATTGTTTTATAGAATTTTCAATGGATAATTCTTTTCGGGCATTTCGGTGTGTGATTGATAATGAATAAATGCTGGAACTTTTCATAAATTGGCTAAGAGTTAAGTGTTGCACATGTACGTGCATGACAAAAGATCGCAATACAAGTCAAAAGGTTCAACAGTTGGTGGCTCGTGATAGAATTAATTAGTTAATTTAAATTAAATTAAAATTAAATTAAAAATTTTGAAAACAATTCTATAACATTTATTGAAAAAATGTCTTTTGAATATTATAATATATGTATTGAAGAATATAAAATAAAAAATGTTTGATGACTTTTTATTCTTCATATCGGCGGTAGAGGGCGTATTCCAAAAGTCACGTTTTAAAAGTTTCGACACTTTTTGAGCTTCCTAAAAAAATCAAGTCAAAATTCAAATTGGGCTATATTCCTTAGACATTTTCCTAGAAGATATACCTAAAAACTTATAAAAAGAAATTTCTTTTCGTCACTTCATTCATGATTTCCAAAAAGTGTTGACAAATCGATCTTTTCTTGGGGTTAACTACCTCTGTAAAAAGAGTGGATTTGTATATATATAAGTTTTGAGAGGTATATCCCTTAATATTTTGAATTCAAAATTGAATGCTTTTTGGTTTTTTCAAATCGGATGATTTGAGCCTGAGAAATGTGTCTCATGATTTCAAAAAATGTTGTTTCGAGAAAAACGCGATTTAAGTACTGTTACAAATGTGTCTATAACTTTTGTTATATATTGAATTTCTGAAAACGGTTTTGGTAATATATTTCTGTGATATTTTAGAAAACATTTATGACAAAAAAAAAAAAAAAAAAAAATTGATTTTTACTATTTAGAAAATAAATGTCCCCTTAATGTATATTTTGTTCCTGCAAAAATCTGAAAAATATCCTAAACGTAGAGCAAACATTTGGAGCGTATTACGAATTGCAGTAAAAATTGTAAAAATCTTAATTTTTTTTTTGATTTTTCATAATGTGCTCACATATTTCATTGATTTTCAGAAAATTACAAGTTTCATACAAAACGAGATAACCACAACGCGACAAAGTCAAATATTTCAATTTTTATTCATTAGTGAAAATGCAAATTTTCTTTAAGCTTTTTATTTTTATTTTTTTAAATAGACAAATGAAGAATTTCTTCACTTTATTATTATTTGCACTTGTTAGTTATAACTAAAAAAGATTAAAGTTATTCTGATTTTTTATCGCCTTAATGATTTAAAATGCTGATCTTTCTGCATTCACCTCTTCCCATCTGTTTTAATCCATAAAGTGGAGGAAATATAGTAATATTTTTTTTTCTTATCTTAAGTCAGAGTTGCAGCTTGAATGAGTTGCTTGCTTTAGACTTTCATAATGAATAAATTTCATATATTCATACTACGTGAATATTATAAATTGTTTAAAAGGGTGTAACAAAAACAATAAGATACGCATTCAATTTCAACATTTCCATTTTTAAATATGCAAAAATACGTATATTACTCCTCACGTTTTTCACATTGCTAGTCGTTTTTATTGACCTCTGTTCCACGTCAATAAAGTATTCCAAAATTTTTTACAAAATTAAAATAATATGATCAAATGATATTATAGGTAATAGAGTACAAAACTCTGTTTAGTGAGTTGCTGTGTATTTTTTTTAAAGCGTAAAACAGTATTTTCTTTCTTTTCGAGGTTTTCAAATAGTATTTCATTGCTTTTGATGTCTAGTAAGAAAAAAGAAAAAATTCTATGATTGATTCTATTGATGTGCCTAAGAAGTCATTTGAAGGGTATATTTTTTGAAGTTTTTGGTATACCTGTGTTTCATAAATTATCGAATTTAAGGAACAGAAATGATTATAGTGTAGCGGAAAATTTTTTAATTAAACGCACGAAGCTTTAGTTCACGTTGCCCTTTTATTTAGCAAATTAAATGGCTGTATTTACAATTAAACTAGCTATAATAATTTACTTTAATAAACAAAGTAATTCAACAAAAATTCTGAGAGTTTTAATTCCTACAATCTTTATATAATTCAAATAATTCAATAACTTAAATCTACACAAAATTCATAAAGGTATTAAATTTAAAGAAAAAAATTAAACACTAAAGTTTTAAATAAAATTAATGCAAAAAATAAATTTCAAATATCATGAAATTCTAAGCTACAAACTAAACTAAGCAATTTATAAATTTAATTGCAAGAAAAAACCTATCTTGAAATTCTAATTTTTGCGATCAGTTATGTCCGTTATTCTGTTATTCCTGCATGCAAGTCCGACACCAACACCTTCTTCAATTGCATTTAAAAAAAAAATGACTCGAAAGAGCATTACTTTTTTTTTGATGTCAATTGAAATTCCAAACGCAAGTGAAGTGAATTGTTCGGCGACGCTCCTTAAATACCCTCCCGATAGATACTCCGTCGATCAAGTAGTATGTCGATCATGATTTATTTGCCCATATTAGCCCTTGAAAAATTGTGAATAGGTTTTCGCTAGATCAAAACGTCCCAACCGCATATGATGATATGTATATATTTTCTTTAATTTAATGCTTTAGTTTTTTAAAATTCCTTAGGTTATCGTAAATTAACCATAATCGTCGGTAACGCAAAAGTAGTGATTTTCATTATCGACGGCTTAAATCATTTTGCATCTCTTTTTTATTTCGGTCTCTTTTGCACTTATTGGGATAAATTATGAAATTAATTTACATAATTTCCCTTTATATGCGATGTTTTTATGCTAATCTGGCATTACTATTTTTTAGGTTTCGCGAATTGCCACCTAACCGTCATGCCAAAACATGAATGACAGTTCCGGTGTTTTTGTTTTTAAGTTCGCGGCCGCCAGTTGCTTTTTTGTGGAATTCGCGCGTGTGAAGTGTTTTTATGCCTCAGAAAGTGAATAATAGTACGTGGTAAGTACTTCTTCACGTTTTCATATAATTTCCGTGCGTTTCTTGGCGTCTTTTTCGCAAAATAAGAAAAAATGTGAATTGCCAGTAGCAGCTGTCAAAATTGAATTTGAAATCTTTAATTTGTATTTATTGTTAAATTTCCTTAATTAAATTGTATTGCTTATTTATATTTATTTATCATTGAATAATTTTATTGCGCGAACTGCCGGCAGAACTTAAAGTTCTAGCTTTTTTCTCAAGTTCATATTGTTGTTGTTGTTTGTCTAGCAAATTTCGGGCTTCGATAAATTCATATTTATTTCATCTCCTTTTTTTTTTTTATCTTTACAGGCTTATTATTACTTCATGAAGGAGGGCGAGGATGTGACGGTTTTATACAGAGAAGTATTTCGAATTCAAATAAATTCTGGTAATTCAAGTTTTTTTTTTATTTTTCAGGAGATGCATCGATCAACCTGCGTTATATATTTTTCAAGATAGTTTTCAAATTTTGCAATAAAATTAATAATTAATATGTCAATTTTCATTTCAAAAGTATCACTTCCCAATTAGACTATGTCAAATTCCATTACATTCGAAACAATATTAAAATTCAGTAAAGTAAACTTGATGATATGTTTAGTTTTTAGTTTACACATATACATTAGAGTGCTTTTTTTTCGCGACTATTTTTGTTTTTTTTTAGTCCCACCTCGAAATTTTGTGGGAAATACCTAAAAAAAAATTCCCTGAAAATTGGAGCCTTTAATATTAATATTAAATACTAGACCAAGGCGTATAAAGATTTCCCATATAAAATACACGTAAACTTTGATTATATTTTTTCAAAAGTCTACAGCTCAGAGGCATTTTATGGTATAATCTTGGTCAATAGTAGGGTTTCTTCAGAATTGAATGCTCTACAAAAGTGTCCATTGCGGTGTAACCCTAACTCCCACCAGCCATGGGCGTACCCAGAGGGGGGCAGGGGGGGGGGGGGGGGGGGGGCAGCTGCTGGATTTTGTTTACGTCCCTACTAACTATCTACTTTTGTTGATAAAAGTTAAGAAAAAGAACTTTTTGCCATTTGCAATACAATATACAACTTTTAAAAATCGTGCGACGCGCCCGTTCTACCTACTCGCTAGCATCGCTGCAAGCAAAAATGTCGCGTTCGGTTGCCGGCGCACAGTAAGTGGGACTTTTTCGTCTCATAAATCTGTAACTTTTTTGTTTGTCGACATATCTGTATGAATTTTTTTACATAAAATATTAAGAATGTAGGATTTTTAACTATAATGAAAAATATCAATATTTTTTTTTTTTGTTTAATTTAAAAATAAATATTTGTAAAAGCAGTTTCAATTTGTCATAGTAAAACCAAAGCTTATATTATGTGTATTTTTTAATTAACCATTACAACTTTAAGATTGCTATGTTTAGTAATTATAAACTCAATATTACAGTTCTCGAGTACACAGAACTCATAAAATTTTAAATGTTAGCACTGTTTGCCGATGTAATTATTTTTTTTTAAATAAATTAATTAATTTTTTTTGTCTATTTATTATTAGTATTTTTTTATTGGATAAATTCGTTGAAGGCTTACTCATAGTATATTGCTAATTTTAAATGAAATCCAATGAAATTAAGGAGAAAATTTCGAGGAAATACTAAGAAAATCGTCATTTCTACCATTTTTAATTCTAAAAAAAAAAAAAGCGCAAAAAATCCGCTAGTTTTTTTTGCTCCTCCTTATTCTAGATAAAATTAACTATAGAGTGCAATATAAATCCCGATATCGGCAAACAGCGTTAACATTTAAAATTTTTAAGAAACTTTATAAAGTGAATACAACCCTAAATTTTTTTATTTAAAAATTTGAACGTTTTTTTTCAGGGTTCTCTTTTTAACTGTTAATTTTATTACAATATTATTTTTAACGAATTTTGTTGTTAAAAGGAAGTTTTACACCGATAAGTATAAAATAAGGTTAATTTTTCACGTTCTGTGTACTCGAGAACTGTAATATTGAGTTTATAATTGCTAAACATAGCAATCTTAAAGTTGTAATGGTTAATTAAAAAATACACATAATATAAGCTTAGGTTTTACTATGACAAAGTGAAACTGCTTTTTCAAATATTTATTTTTAAATTAAAAAAAAATTAATATTTATATTTTGCACTATCGTTAGAAAGTCTATATTCCTAATATTATACAGAGTGATCCAAAAGTATGGAAACGGCTAAATAACTTTCGAGGAATGCATTTTGGAGAAAAAAGTTTTAGACAAAAGTCTTAGGAATTTTTCCTGGCTATTCAATGGTGGCCGTAGATTTGACCTTGACCATGGCCTTGAAGGTCATTTCAAGGTCAAGTTGACTTTTGTAAATTCGAACCCATATTTTTGACCACGGAAATGGAAAGAGCGGAAAATTTTACGTCCAAATATGATCTTAACAATGACCTCGACGGTCATATCAAGGTCAAGATGGCTCTTTAAAAGGGAACCTGCATTGCTACTGCGGATTTGGAAAGCGTGGAAGTTTTACGTGCAAATGTGACCTTGACCACAACCTTGATCTTGACAAAATTTCATACAGATATGTCAACAAACAAAAAAGTTTCAGATTTATGACACGAAAAAGTTCCGCTGGGCCCACTGTGCGGCGGCTCGGTCTCTGGCCCAGTCTACATATAAAATTTGTTAACGCTATGGGCGATTCTTTCACGGAAGACGTTATAAACCGTTTTGCTGAAGACCCTCGAAAGTTACTTTTAAAATAGCTATTGTACCTATAATTAAAGAATTTATATAAAAAATTACCTATTTGAATTTATGTTTATTAATTTGACTAGGTGCTTATAAAAAATCTGATTTGCCCCCCCCCCCTGGCCCAGAACCTGGGTACGCCCATGCCACCAGCGAGGTAGTACGAGTCACTAACCCCAATTTGTCCACAAAATTCTCGCTTTTTGCCCCTATCTCGTAAACAACAAGAGGTACAGAAAAAGTGAATATGACAAACTTGTAGGAAATTCAATTTCCTCCAAAAAGTTCTTGAACACGAAATCGCTAACATCGACATTTCTTGAGATATTGGGCTTTGAAGTTGAGGTAGTGTGGAATTTTCATGGATTATTGAGCTAAATTGTAGAAACACACGCAATGGACACTTTTGTAGAGCATTCAATTCTGAAGAAATCCTACCATTGACCAAGATTATACCATAAAATGCCTCTGAGCTGTAGAGTTTTGAAGAAAAATAATCAAAGTTTACGTGTATTTTATATGGGAAATCTTTATACGCCTTGGTCTAGTACTTAATATTAATATTAAAGGCTCCAATTTTCAGGGAATATTTGTTTAGGTGTTTGCCACAAAATTTCGAGGTGGGACTGAAAAAAAAAAAAAATAGTCGCGAAAAAAAAGCACCCTAATATACATATATTAAAAATGCTTGTATGCATAATTCAGCTTCGGAGATTAGGTACTACGCCCTATGTGATGAAATTTTATAGCAATGAATGAAAAACTGATACTTTTAAAATGAAAATTAACACGAGTGAAATCAAAAATGATATTTTTATATTTAAAAATGTGAAAAGTCTCCTATAAGTGGTAAATTTCGGATTCTACATTTTGGTAGCAGTATAGGAATCATTGATTGAGAAAACACCTTGTTTTAATTTTTACAAATACAGGGTGTCCAATAGGAAATTGCGAAAACTAATGGGTCACAATTTTTTAACAAATGGAGAGATCGGTAAAATGTAAATACTTTTTAATAAAGGAAAGTCGAAAAATTAAATCTATTTAATACAAACCATTAAATTAAAAATATAGCGAAAAACGTGAATTATTAATAATATATATTTTTGAAATGTGAACCATCTACATAAACGGTATCTACCTGCATTTCTTTGAATCTTCTGTCGCCGGAGAGAAGTACAAAGGGATGTGAGAGACCAAATCCTTTGTCATGCGAAAAAGAGGAGCCGCGTTAAATCTTTTTTTTTTATTCAAGACGGAGCAGCACCTCATCGCACACAAGAAGTATCATCAATAAATTTTATGGCGATCGAGTTATTGGCCTAGGGTACCCACGCTTTGCTAGTGGAAAAGGAATAGAACAGCCACCTTACTCGTCAGATCTCACTTAATGTGATTTCTTTTTATGGGGCTACATTAAAGATCTCTGTTATGAAAATAACCAAAAAACAGTTGAGAATTTTATTAAAGACATTGGGAAGATCGTCAATGGCATTTCAGATGAAACGTTAGAACATGTGTTTAATAGTTTTAGAAAGCATATGGATATTTGTGGCAAATAAGATGGTTAAAATATCGAAAATATATATCATTAGTAACTAACGTTCTTCACTACTTTTTTAAATTAATTGTTTTGTATTAAATAGATTTAATGTTTTTATAATAAAATGGTCATGAAATAAAAATGACGACTTTCCTTTATTAAAAAGTATTTACATTTTATCGATCTCTCCATTTGTTAAAAAATTGTGACCCATTAGTTTTCGCAATTTCCTATTGGACACCCTGTATTTTTTTAATAACGAAATAAACGCTTTAATTAAAACTAAAAATTTAATTAAAGAGCTTTTAGTTTTTTAGAAATAAATTTGTCTGTTTATTTGCTTTTATTTAATCTTATGTTTTTGTGTCCTTACTTCTTCATATTTAAAATGCAATACAGGATATATTACACTCCCGTGCAAAAGTATTCGAACATTTTGAATTTTGCTCATAAATATCGTCTCATGCCTGTACACATAATATCACAGCTACTGATTTGTACTATAAGGGTATTTTGTAATTTCACAACAGCTTAGTGCGTTTATTATAAGATATATTGGGAATTGTGTACTTTTGGATGAGAACGAGTTCACTCAAAAATTGGAGTTTTTTTATTTTCATAGGAGCTTAATATTTCAATATATTAATTTTGTGTGACTGTTTCGCGTAAGTAGTTACGGGAATATTACATTTTGACTAAATAAAATTAATAATACTATGAAAATGTGTTATTTAAAACAAAAATAGACCTATTACTTTTTTTTTTGGTCATAATGCCGAAAAGCTCTGAAATACCATTGGAAACCCGTGGAGCCGTTGTTGCTTTACATAAAGAAGGCTATTCCATTCGAAGTATAAAAACCGGAGTTTCTGCAAGTAAGAGAAATCGCTTCAAAACGGCCCCACAAATTACCGCAGAACTTAATAAATACAGGCCTGTAAAAGTAAGCGTCGATACCGTCAAACGATGATTACGTAAAGAAGGACTCATGGGCAGGATTGCAGTAAAGAAACCATTACTTCGTCCTCAAAATAAAAAGAAGCGATTAGAATTTGCGAAATGTCACTTTAATTGGACCACTGAGCAATGGAAAATGTTCTTTGGATAGATGAGTCTAAATTTGATTTATTTGGAACCAAACGCAGAGTATGTGTGCGCCGTTATACCCATAAAAAATCAGCTCCCCACTGTATAACACCTACCATTAAACACGGTGGAGGTAGTGTCACAGTTTGGGGTTGTTTTTCAGCCAATGGGGTCGGAAATCTTAAAGAAATACGGGGAATTATGACTGCTGAAGTTTACGAAGACATTCTTCATCAAAATTCAATTCCATCTGGATTCCGACTCAATGGTGCAGGGTTTACGTTTCAACATGACAACAACCCCAAACACACTGCCCTACGAATAAGGACCTTACGTTCAAAAAAAGAAGAACAAAAATTGTTAAAAATCATGCAATGGCCACAATCGCCCGATCTTAACCCTCTAGAGTTATTATGGGACGAGCTTGATCGAAAGTTGCGAAATGACCAGCCAACCAGTCGAGAAAATATGATGGAAAGGCTACAACACCACTGGATATCGATAGATGCGGAAACAATTTCGAAATTAGTTGAAAGAATGCCAAAATTATGCACCGCTGTAATAATTGATGTAAAACATCAATGAAAGCAAAATATGAGCTACTATGTGATTAATATTAGCCTGTCTTTATTGATATATTTTGTTTATATATTGAATAATATAAATCCTTGAATACATTTTTCTTTAAAGTCCATTTTATGTTTAAATTTAAAAAATAATCAAAAATTTCAAAGTGTTTGAATACTTATGCACGGGAGTGTAATTTTGTATACTATTTTATTAACTTATAACTATTAATGAACGCATATGATAAGATTTGCTGTTCCTAATTCAGCCATTTTTATATATACAGTAGAGTCCGGATATAACGACTTCGTTTATAACGACCAACCGGTTATAGTGACGAAAATGCAAACTCAAGTTAGGTTTCATATAGACTTACTATGAAAACATGTCCGTTTAGTACGACTCCGGTTTAAGCGACGAACCGCTTATAGCGACCTATTTTGACAAGAAATCGTCCGCTTAGAACGACGCGCAGTGTTGTTTTCAATACCTACGCACAAGCAATACCTCACCGCCCCGCGTTCTGGCTTTCTCCCCTCTCCTACGTACGTATGCTGATTAGCGCATGTAAATCAGCCAGTGTTTTTCATCTGATGTGCCAAGGTCAAGGACTCATTAAGTACGCTAAAATGAGTTCCGAACCGGGGGAAACTAATTCGACTTCCAGCGCGTCTGAGGCTCTGAAGGCTGTAGAAGCGCTCAATGTGTTTCTTCAATCTAACTTTGACGATAATGTAATAAAAAGTTTGGTATTCACAATGCTGTACGTAATTCTTACTATCGAACAAAAATCAGTCAAAAACAAACAAAAATTACAGACTTTCTACGTCAATAATTCATATGAATTTACATGCATAGAATGTAGGGTGCAATGTTTAAGTTCCATTAAAGTTATTTTTTGTTTATTTTAATATGAATTTGTTTTATTCAAATATAAGTTAATCTAACTATGTATATTATTATTTCATAATTACGGTAATATTAATACATAAAACAAGCTTAAGTTCATTCTTCGGTGTTCGTTCGTTTTGTGCGACGTCCGGTTAGTACGACTAAGTGTCGCCGGTCCCTTGAGGGTCGTTATATCCGGATTCTACTGTAATTTTATATTTTTTCTCCGATTTATTAACAACTTTAATTCCTTGTCGATCTTTTAGAGATATTTTTATGTTTCCATTTATAATCGTAAGCAAATACATACAGAAGAAAATAAACTTAGTGTTTTCTTCATATGGTTCTCAGTTAAAAAATAGCGAATTTAAAAAGGTATAAAGTAGCCAGCGAATAGCCTTTGGGTGGCATGGAGTATACTCTTCACAGCTTTGACAATTGCCTTTGACCTTCGAAATTAGCACATAGAGCCTTTTTGAGGCAATAATTTTCTATACACCGCAGGTAGGATCGGTCAAACATTTCGTCATTTTTGGAACTTTGGTCTTTCAAATTAAATGTTTGAATACTGAAGAGTTTTTTCAAATCTAAACAAAATTGTTTGTCCACACTGAAACGATTCAAGATGGTGCGCGTATCCTTAAAATAAAAAATCGATTGGTATATCAAATTAAATAGGTTGGAGAAACAATTCTAGAAGTGCACATAAAAACACATGTCATAATTTTTTTTTTTGCTAAAATATTCTAGATGCCCTACCACCAATTAAGCAATTTTTTTAATTGCATTCCCATCACTGCCTAGTATATTTTTTTTACCAGTGAAGGTCAAAGTAGAGTCAAATAATTTTGAGCAGCAAAAAAAAATTTAATTATCTTTTTCGCGACGGTCTTGTGTCAGTAATAAAAAATGACATGCTTACCAGGTAGGGCAACTTATCTAGAATATTTTAGCAAAAAAAAAAAAAAAAACAAATTATAACATATCTTTTTATGTGCACCTATTAGTCAATAATCTGACAAAAGGTAGTAAAAAAAAAATTTTCATAAAAACCCAAATATTTCGAAAACGGTGAGGTTTTCATTAAGGTCATATTTTGATATTCTGGTAGGTCATGACCCAAGCTACCATCCCCTTAATTTTGGCGCACTACTTCTTGGACACCCCTGCGTATGTAGAAAGTATCTATGAAAGCAAGTTGATGATCTTGAAGAAACTTGGTAAATAGACATATTATTAAAATGTACTAATTAACAATTACTATCTAAGAAGTATTACCAATTAAAATCAAGTAAGATAATACAAAAATATTTATAACCTACCTAGTAAAGAAATAAGAAAATCTATTAAAAATTAGTCCACCAAAACTATGTACATACTTACATAGCTTATGAATAATATATTGAAGATAATAAGCTTCAAACTGTGGTTTTTCTAAAAATGGAAAGGAAATATAAATTGCAGTGGGTGGGGTGGGGCCAAATAAAATTAATATTTGAGTAAATAATACTTATGTTGATTAGACGAGTTTTTGTCTCTCGGACGAAATTTTATATTTTTAATAACTGATTTTATTACCAATCTGAGCTGCAATATCTATTTAATTTTATTTTACTTTTAGGTTACTAAATATTTAAAAACAAAAACTTAGATCACTTTATTAAATATTTAAACAATATCCCAATATCAAATATTTACCCAAAATTGTAATGCAACTTTCTAGTAATTTATGAAAAAATATCTGAGCATTACCGGAAATTTATGTAAAACCTAATATAATACTTTTACATACTTACCCTAGTAGTATGGTAATGGATAAACCATAACTTACTATTTTATTGGGTACATTTTTTAATGAAACTTAGCTAATTTTACTCAAATCTCCGCCTTCCTAACTCCCGCAAAAGCTAACCTTTTGCATTTATTTATCAACTGGCAAAAATGCTAAAAATTGTGGGTTTGAAGAGCTTTTTTTCATCACACTGATATAATATCGCAATTTAATCAGCGTAAACCAGATTTGTACGAGGAATATTTTTCCGCTAATCAATCGGTTTCCTCGACTTCTCTTTTTTTCGCGAGGGGGACGCGACTGTCTTCGTTCCAAATTTTATGCAAATTCTTGACCCGTTGACATTCACCATAGGGCTACTATTTTTTGTATAAAAGAAGTTAACACCTCAAAGTTGAAGATAGTTTGAGTAGTTCCACAAACGAAGAACAACACTAGTCACCATGAAATTCGCAATTGTTTTCGCTGTTATCTTGGCTGTTGCCATCGCTGCTCCTTTGGATGATCCCAAAAATGCCCAAATTTTGAGGCAGGACTTCGACAACATTGGCGTTGACGGATACAGTTTCAAGTGAGTTTTATTTGATACACTTTTTGTAATACAATCGTGCTAAGTGGTATTAATTTATTATAGCTTCGAAACCAGTGATGGACAAAAGCGTGATGAACAAGCTCATCTCGAAAATGTAGGAACTGATGACGAAGGTATCTCTGTCCGAGGATCCATCTCATATATCGCTGACAATGGTGAAACCATCACTCTCAACTACGTCGCCGATAAGGACGGTTACAGGCCTGAAGGATCCCATTTACCCCACAACTAGAATAATACCTTGACTAGATCTAAACTATTAAATGAATTCATATTGACGTATTGGCCTTTTACACGTTTCCAGTGGTCCTGAAGTATAGATCGTATTACTTTCTTTCAAAAATACTTTGCTTATACAACTTATGGTTTGTAAGCTTATGGTATAAGTATCGGTTTCGTGTGTGAATGGTGATTTATTTTTCTATTGCCCTCAAAAAGTCTTCACGGTATGCTAATATTTTTACACAAAGGGTTCCTAGCTATAAGCGTGTCCGCTTGGACCTAAGCAAGAAAATCCCATACCTATACCATACATGGATGTGTCCTTATGAGTTAAGTTTGGAAGTACCATATTTATTTCGTATATCAAAAAACAGGGGAACTAGAGGGCGAAAACCTTTTGAACATTAGGTCCTCCTAGTGTCCAACAGAGATTGAGTTTGGATTTTAGATTGCTGTAGTTGTATCATATACTAATGTACTTTGAAATGACAGTGAGAAAATATATATATGTAAATTGAAATGAGAAGTTTGGAAGCAGTGTGAATCTTCAAGGTCAGTAAGTAACAGCTTCCTTTGAGTGTCCAGAGCTGGAAATGAGATATATGATAAAGGGCGTCAAGATATACATGTATGCCAAAAATGATGAAAATCGAAGGAGTGGAAGGGTCTCATTTTTTTGAGCAATTATTCGTGTGAATCTTCAAGGTCAGTAAGTAACAGCTTCCTTTGGGTGTCCAGAGCTGGAAATGAGATATATGATAAAGGGCGTCAAGATATACATGTATGCCAAAAATTATGAAAATCGAAGGAGTGGAAGGGTCTCATTTTTTTGAGCAATTATTCGTATATTCATTATTCCTTTGATTCACTTGGTTCGAGAGCTAAGGAATTCCAAATCAAAAGTTGAGGGATTGGTAAGACTCAATCGAAAAGTCTCATCATCAAAAATAATGGTCCCCGGTGGGAATTGAGCTTCCTGTTTCGTTTTCATCATTTCATATGATATTCAAGTGAAAATTAGCAATTGCTACCCATAAAGTGCAATAAAAATGAATGAAGTGAGATTCAAGGTAATTGCTCTGCAATGACTCACATACATGCTCTTAGACACAAGATGATTGTTGATTGACCCTCTATAAGGTCATAATTAATCATAATGAGCAATTATATTCAAGTATATGGAAGATTTGGTTTAGGTCCAAAAGTCAATGCTTATAGCTAGGAACCCTTTGTGGCACATTGATTGATTTTATTGATTTTGAAAAATCATTTTAGCTTAACCAAAACTGACATAATTTAAACATTTAAATAATTTTGAATGAGCTCATTGCGTTTATTTCATCACGAATGTATGTTGGTAAACTTTAAGCATATTTAAGTAAAAATTGGAAAATTACCTATATAAAATAGGTACATGAAAAAGTATGACATCAATCAATATGCCTTAAAATACTTTCATTGATAAAGAAGTTTAAGTACTAATTAACAATCCGAAAATAATTCAATTTGCGCACTTCTCTAAAGAAATAATTCTTATATTACATAACTTTTTAGTTTTGACATTTGGAAAGTTTTTTTTTCTTTTATAAAATTTTATTCGATTTCTTAACAAGTATAAAACCCGGATAAGGCTGGTTCCTCTGATATTTGTTCATCTAGTCTGTTTGTTTAAATTTTATATTTGCAAACGAATTTGCATAATTTACTGTTACTTTTTTATAATATCGTCTTTGCTTTAATATTTTATTTTTTTGAAGACAGGCTTTCAAATGCACCCACGCCTTTTAACAAGTTTAGAAATGTAAATTGAGGATTACGTCAGCTTTCCTCCTCACGCTCGCTAGAAACTTTCGATATTCGTCAACTCTTCTTCTGATTTCAAAAGGAGCCGACACGCGCGAATTGTTCTAATGTAAGGTTCCTGATCTTTTTCATTTATAATAAACTATTTTGTTTTATTTAAACACTATCCATCGGCTATTTTCATTTATTGCATTAGTTAGTATCTCACTACGTATGTATATATTGGGGTGCTTTTTTTTGTGACAATTCATTTTTTTCAGTCCCACCTCGAAATTTTGTGGTAAATACCTAAACAAAAACTCCCTGAAAATTGGAGCCCTTAATATTAATATTATGTACTAGACCAAGGCGTATAAAGATTTCCCATATAAAATACACGTAGACTTTGATTATTTTTCTTCAAAACTCTACAGGTCAGAAGCATTTTATGGTATAATCTTGGTCAATGGTAAGATTTCTTTAGAATTGAATGTCCTACAAAAATGTCCATTGTGATGTAACCCTAACTCCCACCAGCGATGTAGTACGGGTCACTAACCCCAATTTTTCCATGAAATTCTCGCTTTTATCCCCTATCTCGTAAACAACAGGAGGTACAGAAAAAGTGAATATGACAAACTTGTAGCAAATTCAATTTCCTATAAAAAAGTTTTGAACAACAAATCGATAACATCAATATTTCTTGAGATATTGGGCTTTGAAGCTGAGGTAGTGTTTCTACAATTTAGCTCAATAATCCATGAAAATTCCGCACTACCTCAATTTCAAAGCCAATATATCAAGAAATATCGATGTTAGCGATTTGGTGTTCTATTATATATGTTAATTATTTTCTTTTACAACTTTTTAGTTTGTTATAATGTTCCTGTGAATTATTAGAATTTTATTGGTCAAATTTTTTTCATTGATGAGATTACCTCTCTTCATTCAAAATGCCATAAATAAGTTATTTCAAATGAGATTTTAGAAAAAAATTATGAATGCACCTTTAATTGGAAGTTACTCACTTACGGCACCAACTGAGCATATTAGAAAAATTAAAGACTTCACAAAAATAATCATAAATAATTTATTCAAGAAATGGATGGAAAAAATGCTACAAATGTATTAAATATCTACATTACATTTTACTTTGCAATCACTTTTGTTTCATTTCATAAATATATATGAATGAATATTTGTTTTGTAAACAGAAACAAATACTTGAATATTTTAACTATATAGCAATGCCTTTTATAATCTTTTTTTATAATGTTTTAATTGGATCTGTTTTCAGTTACGTTTTTTGGAAAATTGTAAAAAACTGTAAAGTTATAGTTTACAGAGCACATACAAAGCCTGGCTGATAATAATACAAGGTTTTCCAATTTCATTGCAAGCCATTTTTATGCTCCTTCCAACATGGAACGAACCTTCTTGAATTTTCCCACAGTTGTACCTCTGCGATGGAGTCCGGCAAACAGTTGGCCTGTATATTTACTGACTTTAGTAAAGCTTTTGACCGGATAAATCATGAAATATTAATAGATAAGTTAACTGCTCTCGGATTTCCATTGGTGTTCATTAACTGGTGTACCTCAAGGGAGTCATCTTGGTCCTCTGTTATTTATAATTTATATTAATGATATATCCGCGTGTATCAAACACTCGGAAATTTTATGTTACGCTGAATATGGTAAGATTTTCGTGATGTGTCTTCTGTACGTGATTGTGAAATTTTAAACTCTGACTTAGATTCATTATATAAATGGTGTTCTATTAATTGTCTCCCCCTTAATGTTGACAAGTGTACGACTTTGTCTTTTTCTCGTAAGAGAACTAATATTAGCTTTAACTACACGATAAATACCTGTGTAGTAACCAAACTTGAAAAGACAAAAGACTTGGGTGTGTGGCTAAACTGTCGTTTTACTTTTGACGATCATGTTAATGTAATAGTTAATAAGGAGAACTCTACTTTAGGTTTCGTTAAGCGATGGTGTAGGGAGTTTGAAGATCCTTACATTACGCGTCTTTTATATTGTACGTTCGTGAGGCCTGAGCGTACTCTAAGCTTATTGTGTTTGGTCACCTTTTAACTTTACTCATATTAATCGTCTGGAAGCCATTCAACGTATTTGAATTCGCTTTGCACTTCAGGGTCTTCCTTGGAGCAATCCTATTTTATTACCTCCGTACTTAGATAGGCTTAAACTTATAAAACTTGACACCTTAGAACATCGACGCAATGCCTCCAAAGCTGTCTTTGCTATGGATTGTTTACAGGGTTGTATTGATTCTTCCGCGTCGCTCAAGTTATTTAATATATCCATTCCTTCTCACTTCCTGAGGAACTGCGAATTCTTCAGCGCTCCTTATCAACGCACTAACTACGGTTTCAATGCGCCAATTGCATCTATGTCTCGTGTTTTCAATAATAATTATAATTTTATCGATTTTCATTTATCGAAGAAAACTCTTAAGACGCATAGTATGTAGTTGTCTAGTTTTGCATTGTATTTTTTTTCATAATTTCTTATCAATATATAAGTGTGTATTTTTTAGTTATCAGCCATTTGATGAAATTGAATAAATAAATAAATAAAATTCGTACATAAATAACAGACTACAACTTTGCATGTTTTTACAACTTTCTAATAATTCGGTAGTGAATTAAAAAAGGAACAATGTATTGAACCGTACTTTTGATATAAGTACAATGTGAGAACATTGACTTTTTAAAACGACAAGTCTGTGGAAAAGTTGATTTCAAGCATATTATATAGAAAAATGCATTTTTTGTAGGTATATCAAAAAAGTGCTGATGGTTTGGTTTTAATAACATTATAAAGTCATTCTATGGGTACTCCTAAGTCATCTGACGCCGAAATTAATGGGGTCCAAGCAAGTTTCAGTTAATTTTTTTCTTCGGTACCGTGTAGCAGTTTCGAAATGAGCGATATTGAGAGACTTTATGCACCCATTTTCTATATCTGGTAGCCGTATCGGATCAACCTATTTTAATTTGGGTACATGATTTAAAATAAATAGAATTCATGAAAATCCCTTTAAGATAATTATTTTGATTGTTATATAGGATCCACTTTAAAATTCAAAATCAGTCTACCTGAAAACCCCTAAATACCCAATTTCATATAAATTTCTTAAAGTTAATCATGCGGATGCTATAACGCTTCGCCATTTGGAGTCTTAGAACCAATTAGACTAATTAAAAACACTAAACCAATGTAAGTGAGCAGAGCATGTACATAGTAAAGTGTTTGTATGTAAGACCATAAACTCTTCGTAGTACAATTCCAATAAGTGGATTGCAATATAATCTTTTAAATTGCGCCGTATAAATTACCCGCTTTTTATTTTATAAATAGATATTTTTGACGTTGCACTTTATATGCTTATGTAGGAAAAAAATCACTTCTCGTCTAAAGTAGATAGTCTTAACTTATAAATACATAACTTACCTATCTTAACAGAGACTATTTGTTTCTTTTAAGAAACCTTTAGTTTTAAACGTTATTTATTTAGCTCTAATTTATAACATAAAACTATTAGTCTTGCCTATTTATAACAAATGTTTATAGGCATATTTTAAAAATCCATCTAGTGACTGATGAGATATGATATCAACGTTTACCAGGATTTACCATAAAGAGATATGTTTAATTTTTTTTTTGTTTCTTGTAATTTTAAATTATTTTGTTCAGTTTTTTTTCATATTATAATTCAGTTCTAGGTCTAATTATTTTTTTTTTGAAAAATTCTGTCTTCATAAAAATACAATTTTATCATCATGGCTTTATTTTAATTTTTGCATATCGGCAATTGAATCTGGCAAACAATTCGATTACATATTCACTGACTTAACAATATCCTCGTCTACAAAATTTCAGTCCTTGGTTTTCGTCCCACGTTTGTTAATTAGGTTACCTTATACCTTTCTGGTCGTACCCAGTTTGTTAATTTCCATGGAGTTCTTTCTAATCTTATTTGTGTTACATCCGGCGTACCACAGAGTAGTCATCTTGGCCCATTGTTGTTTATTATCTACCTCAATGATGTATCCTTTATTCCTTTCTACCTAGTCGAGAATGCTGTACTATGCTGACGACGCAAAGATTTTTCGCATAATGTCTTACTATCGTGACTGTGATAACTTAAATTCTGACTTAGACACCTTTCATAAGTAGTGCTATATGAATAAACTTCTACTGAATGTTAGTAAATGTACGTGTATGACCTTCTCTCGCAAAAAATACCCTTTAGTTTTTGACTATTCCATTAACGGAGAGTCACTCTTTAGGCTTGACAATGTGAGAGATTTGGGGGTTATTCTAAACTCACGTTTCACTTTTGAGGATCGTTGTTTCTACAATTTAGTTCAATAATCCATGAAAATTCCACACTACCTAAACTTCAAAGCCCAATATCTCAAGAAATATCGATGTCAGCAATTTGATGTTCTAGAACTTTTTGGAGGAAATTGAATTTTCTACAAGTTTGTCATTTTTTTCTGTAGCTCTTGTTATTTACGAGATAGGGGCAAAAAACGAGAATTTCATGGAAAAATTGGGTTTAGTGGTCCGTACTACCTCGCTGGTGGGAGTTAGGGTTACGACGCAATGGACACTTTTGTAGAGCATTCAATTCTGAAAAACCTATCATCAACCAAGATTATACCATCAAATGCCTCTGAGCTGTAGAATTTTGAAGAAAACAAAAGTTTACGTGTATTTTAAACAGGAAACTTTTATACGCCTTGATCGAGCGCTTAAGGGCTCAAATTTTCAGGGAATTTTCTTTTAGTTATTTCCCATAAAAAATAGTCGGATGTACAACATTAGAATTTTCATAAGTATTTGAAAGGGACTTCTTAAATACTTCAAATTTAAATATGAATAAAAGTACAATTTTAAGTTTGATTCCCGTGAATTATGTTAGAAATCCATAGTAAAATTGACAGTTGCAATATTCAACTGTTTGTCCATATTTTTACAAAATAAGATGAACTCAAATATGTAACTAATATTTCCGACTTTTGTTTTTCTTAAATAGCCCTCATATTCCCCATCATTTTTACTAATATAACTTTCCACAAATATTTTATAAAAATAGCTAAGTAAATAACATTTTAAATATTTAATTTTATTCAGATCTGAAATGCAAAGGCTGAAACAGTTCGCTTTTCAAAAAAAAATAACTAACTATAAAATAATAATAAAAAACAACTTTTATTATTAAGATCACCTTTAGAAAGAAAAGCTAAGGTTGCTATGAAACATCTATTATGGATTGCTGTGTGGAGGCTAAGGCCCATTTCTCCTATTAATTATCGCTAATTATTTAACAGAACTAGACATTTTCACCTAAAACATATGCACAATTTTCGTTACAAATTAGGAGATTGCAATAAAATACAAATTAAAAGCGAAAAAGAAAAAAAAAAGAAATAGATTTAAAATTACCAAAAATAGAATTATTTCCATTCTCTAAGAAAATAGCCGGTACATATTTTTCTGTGACCTTAAAGCCACATTTAGTGCAAATAACTTTACAGCGCATCATTAATTAATTATTTGATTCAAGTTGCCCACGAAGGCTATTAAATCTTTTTCTACCTGAAATCTCAGCTAATGGATTTATTTGTTTGACTTGAATGCACCTGGATTTCGGCTAATTAATTAAAAGATCTTTCATAATAGACAAACGTTGGTGTAGTTATCGGATTGGGTAATATGCCAAAATGCTCGAAATTGTTTTAATGTTTGCAAGAAATGTTTGTTCAAGGCTGCTGAATTGTGAATTGTTTCACTTGTTGGCTGCTGAAATGACAAACAATTTTCGAAAATCCATGCCAAATTTTTAAGCGAAGATTGAGGGACCTCGACGGAATGTTAACACCTTCAATAATAAAATGGCATGGCGCGATTCGGATGATGCTAATTGCCAAATTATGTTAATCAATGCGATGAATGTGCAGAAGTGCATTTTTGACCGCCTTCCCAGTACCTAGTTATTCCAATTAGAAATATCTCGCGGTTGAATTCGGCGTTTAGGCCCCGCAGTCGAAACGACCTTTTGTGTCTTCCCATTGCAGAGGTTCAATGCGAGGCGGCCCAGGTGGTAACGCAGGTAGGTGAAAGATGGTCGCGCGTCTTCGATTGTTAGATGAACTAGAAGGGTATTCGACACGAATGTACATACATATGTATGAATGTATTTATCCAAAATTAGCGCCGATTGGTATCTACGCTAATTACAATCTAGATGGGAGGACGGGTTGTCTAAGGTCGACTAGTGGAACCAGAAATGGGCCGTGAAATGTTTATTTCGGAAGCCCATAAACTTCCCACAGAATGAAATTAATCCCCGTAGAACAGAATCATGAGAACACTGCGTGAACGAAACTGGCAAAAATAAGCGATAATAAGGTGCGTTATGCTGCTAATGCTAAAACATACGAGTCTTTTATGTTACGTTGTCAAACGGCCGATAAAGTTTAGTCAGGAAAGGTCAAGGCTTTTGGAAGTCCGGAAGGTGCTCGTCTGTCTGAAAAAGATGCAATCGTTTTGTAGATTAATGGGCTTTTTTGTCTTTTTTTGCTCCGTCTAATCTGTTCACTTTGACGAGGAAGGGAATGTCGATTTTGATCAAGCATAACTTGTTTGAATACTAATTAAAGTGTGCATGAGACTGTTATACACTAATTTGGCAACGTATAATTATTTAATATATTTCACAGTAAAGCTAGTTATTCCCAGAAAAAAAAATAAAGATAAAACATCCTAGACTGTTAGCTAGATAGGTTATAGTATAAAAATCTTCGATACTAATCAACCAACAAATTTATAGTAAATTTGAAAGAAAAATATATATAAAAAAAGAAAAGAAATTAAACCGGTTGCAGACGTTTATGATAGGGAAATATCCGGGTATTTCACCTACGTAACAAGTCCAGTCAAATAGTTTAAGTTCCCGGCATTTTTTAATATAAATCTCGTGCTCTATTGTAATCATGTGTCCACAAGATTGCTTATGTGGTAGACCAGATTTTTATAATTACTGGAATTTTAAACATAATGTAAAGAGAATAATATAAACTAAATTAATTATAATCAATTATATAAAAAACAAACGGCCTTTTATGACAGGTTTTTTAAGAAAGGAGGAGGGTCAATAAGGCCGGTTTTCGGCCCTTTGGCATTTATATCGTATTTTATCCGTAGTTATACATATTAATACAAATACAAAAATTGATAGAAAATATTATAAGTTTAGTTATAAGTTAATTAAAACAATTTAAATTAAGAAATGGTGACTAAAAGCAGGGCACAAGGTATACTACTAATGGATTATTCACTACGGGAGTTTCAAGTGACACTCCATCTGCAATATGCGATATGTTTGCATCCTTTTTCGAAAAATCATTCTCCCCTGAATTTATACCTGATCTTAACAATTTTAATCACTTAAACAAAAACCCTATTCCTATTAATTTATCCATCTGCATTACTCCTGATGATGTCCTCAAGCATATCAATGAGCTCCCTCTTGATTTTACATCAGGACCCGATGGTATTCCGCCAGCTATTCTTAAGGCTTGTTCTAACGAACTAGTTAAGCCTTTAACATTAATTTTTCAAAAGTCTCTCGAGACTGGACAATTTCCTGTGCTCTGGAAGAACTCCTTCATCATTCCTATTCATAAAAAGGGTAACAAAAATGAGGTATTTAATTACAGGCCTATTGCGAAACTCTCGTGTATCCCAAAACTTTTTGAATCAATTGTTCACTCTCAATTTTCAACTGTCTGCAAGCGCCTCATTTCAACAAACCAGCACGGTTTTCTGTCGGGGCGCTCTACTTCTACGAATCTCCTTGAACTTGCTACCTTTGTTACTGAAGGATTTCGAAATGGTTTGCAGATAGATTGCATCTATACTGACTTCAGCAAGGCTTTCGATAAGCTTTCTCATTCTGTAATAATCCTCAAATTAGTAAGTCTAGGCTTTCCGCCACTGCTTATTAACTTCGTCGCTCCACCTCGAACAAGATATCAGCTACGTCAGGAGTCCCACAGGGTAGTCATTTAGGTCCACTTCTTTTTATTTTATCTATTGATGACATCTCACAACTCCTTCAAACCTGTAAAATCTTAATCTACGCAGACGACATGAAAATATTCTTACGAACAAGAAATATTAGCGACTGGCACGCGGTTCAAAATGACCTAAATATATTCCATTTGTGGTGTACACACAATAATTTAGAATTAAATATTGGTAAGTACGAAGTCATGACTTTTTGTAGAGGTCGTAATCCCTTGCGTTTTGATTATACCTTATCGAATCATGCTCTACGACGTGTTCAATCTGTCCGTGACTTGGGAGTTATTCTGGATTGCAAATTAGACTTCGTTGAGCATATCAACTGTACGGTGACTAAAGCCAGCTCTATGCTGGGATTCATCAAAAGATGGTCCCGTGAATTTTCCAATAGAACTATCTTAAAACAGCTTTACTTTTCTTTTGTTAGGCCAATTCTCGAATACGCAAGTCAAGTTTGGTCGCCCTATTACCAAGTCCATATTGACTGCGTCGAATCTGTGCAAAGAAAATTTGTCAGATTTGCTCTTAAGGATTTACCTTGGAGCAATCCAGTTCTTCTCCCTCCTTATAATGATCGTTTGAGGCACCTCGATAAGCACTCTCTGCTCAAGCGTCGGGAGATCGCAGACATTGTTTTTGTTCATCAATTATTAATTGGTAATATTGATTCAGCCTCCCTTAAAAGCGAATTCACTTTCAGATTGAACGAGCGTAATCTTAGGGTGGTTTCACTTCTGCAAACTAGTTTATGTAAGAATAACTATAGCTTTTTCCAGCCTATTAACCGGATGAGGTTAAATGTGAATAAGAATGCTGATTTGTTTGATGTTCATGTCAGTAAGCATACACTGAAGAATAGTTTTTTTGGTGGTTGTGGTCGCATGTCTACTAACATCGGACCAAATGATGAATAATCAGTCATAAGCTACAGATTAATTCTGTTATTTTACAAAGCTTTGACTAAGCTGATGGCCTGTTATATGAGTGGTGTTCTAGTGTATTTTTTTTATAAATATAGGATATGTTTAAATTCACAGTATATGTGGTTAGTGTCTTGACGAAGATTGGCAAGAGTGATCTAATTTATGTGGATGTACCACGTTCTTTTTAATGGGTCCGCCATTTCGATTTTTTGAAATCAGAACTCAGATTCGTAATCAGCGACCCCAAAAAACCCTTAGTGCACATTTTTGCTCATATCCATGTGATTTTAATTTTTTCGTCCACCATGTTGGATCCGCCATCTGTATTTTTTCAAATCTGACCTCAGATTCGCAATCAGCGACCACGAAAACCCCCTAGAGTTAATTTATGCTCAGATTTATGAAATTTTAATTTCTTTGTCCGCCATCTTGAACCCGCCATTTTGAATTTCTTAAATTTGACCTCAGATTTGCAATCAGCGAACTCAAAAACCTCCCTGTATAAGTTTCTAAATAAATCCATTAAGAACTTATTTTTTCATAGTCATAATATTATATGTTATTGAATTTTCGACTTTCAAACGCCATTTTGGATACTGCCATTTTGAATTTCAAAGCGTACGCATCTACAAATTAAGGAACAGGGTCCATGGACGCGATATTATTGCTTTTCCGCCAAATTTTTCATTGGTTTCGAATCATAAATAATTTTCTAAAAAATATTTTTGAAAAAACACGATTTTTGTTAAAAATAGCAAACATAACCTCTGTAGTTCCAATTTTAATTAAAAATCATTATCATATTCTGAAAGTTTATAAAATTTTACATCAGTATTGACCAATTCAGAATTTTTAAGTGAAGGTTCCAGTAGAATTTAGGGCGGCTGAAAAAATTTACGAAAATTCGTCCGTTTGAGCCTTAACGGGTTAAACTTTTCTTCCTAAGTATTCTTAGTCCATGCTACCAAGGTTTTCACCTCCGAATTTTTTGAGCATGCATCGATTTTAATGAAATTTTGACAGCATGTAGGGAATACCTCAAAAAGCAAAATCTACCCTATCCCGATGTGTGCTTTTTCCCTGGGGGTGAGTTCCACCCCAACTAGGGGGTGAAAATTTTTTTGTGGAAAATAACCACGGAAATCGATAGAGGAACAAATTTTAAGCAAAAATTGTTCTTAGCATTTTTTTTTGAAAACTCAATAATTTTCGAGTTATACGCGATTGAAAATTGGCCTTTTTCGTGAAAAAAACCACGTTTTTAATCGATTTTTTATGAATAACTCAAAAACTATTCATTTTATCAACAAAAGTGTAAGAACTAAAAATGAAGCTTATAAAAAAACAAACAGATTGGTGCCTTTTAATTGATTGTAGGCCTAATACAAACCGAGTAATGATTTATTGAAGGTTGAATACATTATTTGAACGAAAATTTTTTAAAATTCAACGTCAAATAACGGAAAATGGTCAATTTTTCAAGAAAATTGCATAGAACCTTTTTCAAAGTATTTTTAAAAAGCTTTAAACTGAGGGCTACTAGAACTCTCTAGCATGAAAACTAAGAGAGTTATGGCCGAATAAATCAATTTTATATTTTTTTTGTAGAAAAAAAACTCAATTTCACCCTTGGCAATAGTACCCAAATTGCAATAAAAAGATAATTCATGGTCAATTTACTTTATTTATGTATACTCACAATGATTTGTGAGAGTTTGAACGATTTAGAATGCATAATTTCGAAAAAAATTATGATTAAAGTCGAAAAATTATTTTCGAAATTTTCAAAATTTTTTCTTTTTTTCAAAATTTCGGAAAAACTATAGGATATACGTAAAAATTAGTAAGGAACAAAAAGTTAGCTTTTTTTTTAACAAACATTTTGCTTTTTTTAAATTTTTTTAGCTTGTAAAATAACTGAGATATGACCTTCCAAAGCTTGCCCTAACGTATGACTGGTACCATTTTAGAACCCTTTAAACGTTGCCCTTTTAAAAATAAAGGGCTCAAAAAATGTAAAACTTTTATATGCTTATAGCTTATGAAATTCCCTTTAAAACTACGTTTTGAGCGACTAAATAGCTTGAAAATTAACCGAGATATGGCCAAAAAACAAAAAACAAATTTCTACAAAAAAAATATAAATCAATTTTATTTCGGCCATAACTCTCTTAGTTTTCATGCTAGAGAGTTCTAGTAACCCTCAGTTTAAAGCTTTTTAAAAATACTTTGAAAAAGGTTCTATGCAATTTTCTCGAAAAATTGAACATTTTTCCGTTATTTGACGTTGAATTTTAAAAAATTTTCGTTCAAATAATGTATTCAACCTTCAATAAATCATTACTCGGTTTGTATTAGGCCTACAATCAATTAAAAGGCACCAATCTGTTTGTTTTTTTATAAGCTTCATTTTTGGTTCTTACACTTTTGTTGATAAAATGAATAGTTTTTGAGTTATTCATAAAAAATCGATTAAAAACGTGGTTTTTTTCACGAAAAAGGCCAATTTTCAATCGCGTATAACTCGAAAACTATTGAGTTTTCAAAAAAAATGCTAAGAAAAATTTTTGCTTAAAATTTGTTCCTCTATCGATTTCCGTGGTTATTTTCGACAAACAAATTGTCACCCCCTAGTTGGGGTGGAACTCACCCCCAGGGAAAAAGCACACATCGGGATAGAGTAGATTTTGCTTTTTGAGGTATTCCCTACATGCTGTCAAAATTTCATTAAAATCGATGCATGCTCAAAAAATTCGGAGGTAATAGCTCTTTTTTACCTTGGTAGCCTGGACTATCTATATGTAGTACATACTATATCGGTCACATTTTTTGCTCTCTTGATTTTAAATGGCTAAGAACTCTTACTTCTAATATAAGTTCTTCGTTGAGTAATTGTGTTTAAATTCTGTGTCCCAAAAGGAAAAAGATAAAACTACTTTAAGATAATACTCAAATTCACCCATCGCTTTTGACATTCTTCCACAAGATTTCCGTCTATAGTAATAATACAGCGTGATCCAAAAGTATGGAAACGGCTAAATAACTTTCGAGGAATGCATTTTGGAGAAAAAAGTTGTAGACAAAAGTTTTAGGAATTTTCCCCAGCTATTCAATGGTGACCTTAGATTTGACCTTGACCATGGCCTTGAAGGTCATTTCAAGGTCAAGTTGACTTTTTTAAATTGGAACCCTTATTTTTGACCATGGAAATGGAAAGAGCGGAAAATTTTACGTCCAACTATGACCTTTACCATGACCTCGAAGGTCATATCAAGGTCAAAATGGCTCTTTGAAGAGGAACCTGCATTGTTACTGCGGATTTGCAAAGAGTGGAAGTTTTGCGTCCAAATGTGACATTGACCACAACCTTGACCTTGAACATGACCTTGGCAAAGACCTTGAAGGTTATTCAAGGTCAAGGTGTTTTTTTGAAGGGGAAACCATGTTTTTGACCACGGAAATGGAAAGAGCGGAAAAGTTAACGATCACGGAAATGAAAAGAGCGGAAAAGTTAACGACCGACCATGGTGAGGTCGATTAAGGCAATATCAAGTGTGTCATGGTCAAGGTCACATACAGGCGCAAAACTTCTGCTCTTTCCAAATCCGCAGTAACAATGCAGGTTCCCCTTTAAAGAACCATCTTGACCTTGATATGACCTTCAAGGTCATTGTCAGGGTCATAGTCGGACGTTAACTTTTTCGCTCTTTCAATTTCCGTGGTAAAAACATGGTATCCCCTTCAAAAAACCACCTTGACCTTGATATAACCTTCAAGGTCATTTCCAAGGTCATGTTCAAGGTCAAGGTTGTGGTCAAGATCACATTTGGACGCAAAACTTCCACTCTTTGCAAATCCGCAGTAACAATGCAGGTTCCTCTTTAAAGAGCCATTTTGACCTTGATATGACCTTCGAGGTCATGGTAAAGGTCATAGTTGGACGTAAAATTTTCCGCTCTTTCCATTTCCGTGGTCAAAAATAAGGGTTCCAATTTAAAAAAGTCAACTTGACCTTGAAATGACCTTCAAGGCCATGGTCAAGGTCAAATCTAAGGTCACCATTGAATAGCTGGGGAAAATTCCTAAAACTTTTGTCTACAACTTTTTTCTCCAAAATGCATTCCTCGAAAGTTATTTAGCCGTTTCCATACTTTTGGATCACGCTGTATAATACAAGTTCGGTATGATGGCAGGGGTTCTTTTTAAAACAATACTGCGAAGTTTTAACCATGATTCTTCGATATGCAAATGCGCAAAATCTTCAGTTCCATATCTGCGAAGAACTATTTGACCAAATTTTTACTTTCGATTTTTATATGTAGCAAAATATGAGGAGGCTTCAGAGCAATCAATGTGAATATACACAGAATCATGTGAAAGCGCATAGTTTCCGTAAAAAATTGCAACTATCTAAATTTTGAATTATGTTTGAAATTTCAAATTTGTGATAACTTGCAAAATATGAAGCCGAATTTTTTCACTTTTTTTTCATTTCTAGAGTAATAGAGAACCTTAGTTTTTTACAGGGTGCTAAAATTTGACTGTATTATTATAAAAAATTAAGGGGTAAATTATTATTGGAGTTTTTAAGAATAAATTTTTCTCAAATGTACGCTTCATTATTATAGGTAAAAAATTGAAAACAAAAACAAATAAATTTTCATATGTTTAACACTAGAACTACTGGAACGCAAGCTTGTAATTTTAATAATTTTCTGTAACTTTAATGTATAGCATTTTCAGATTAAATTAAACCATTTTCAGATTAAATGAAACCAGTTTCAAATAAAATGAAACGATTTTCAGATAAAATGAAACCATTTTCAAATAAAATTAAACCTCAGAAAATTAAATGACAAATTTTTGAAATAATTTAAAGACACAACAATATATTCATATAAACGTTATCCTTACTATCCTACTAGTGAAGTATTCAAATTAATCGATGTAATTCGGGCAGCTTCCAAAATCGAGATTTAACTTGGTTCGTAATTTTGGCGTACCGTCCTACTCTTCTTCGTACAGAGTTCCTTGGTTCCGTTCTCCACGATTTAAATTCACTGCATTTTGTGGTGAAGAACTCGAACAATCCCTATTCTGATTATTAGGTTGCCAATAACCTGAACTTCCCGAACTCAAATCTTCATTACTCATTATAAAGAAAGAAAAAAACGATTAAAAATTTCTTCCCAAAATTAAGTAAACCAAAACCACTTAGCTATTCCGATAATGTAATCGAATTGACCAGTGATCAGTTGGATTTGCTATAAAAGTAAGTAAGTTCACTTTTTCTATACCTCTTGTTGTTTACGAGATAGGGGCAAAAAGCGAGAATTTCGTGGAAAAATTGGGGTCAATGACCCGTACTACCTCGCTGGTGGGAGTTAGAGCTACACCGTGATGGACACTTTTGTAGAGCATTCAATTCTGAAGAAATCCTTTCATTGACCAAGATTATAGCATAACATGCCTCTGAGCTGTAGAGTTTTGAAGAAAAATAATCAAAGTTTACGTGTATTTTATATGGGAAATCTTTATACGCCTTGGTCTAGTACTTAATATTAATATTAAGGGCTCCAATTTTCAGGGAATTTTTGTTTAGGTATTTGTCACAAAATTTCGAGGTGGGACTGACAAAAAAAAGATAGTCACGAAAAAAAAGCACCCTAAATTGTATATATTCGCGACAATGTGGTGAAACACGATGTTTTACGACCATGTACATAGACGAGCAAAAGTGGTAATAAATTTCTAACTTGCTTGGTTTTATTAATGACACACAGTGGTGGGTGCTAGATATATTCTGTAAACACATTTCAATTTAAAAATATGTATTTTTTTTTAAAGAAAATTACTTCATTTAAAAAAATATGAAAATATTATTTTATTAACGACGAACAAAATCAACTTTATTTGTACAGTTTTGCAAGCATAAAATATTTAATATTTGGCGTGTAAAACTGTAGAAATAAGTTTGCCTACGTCCGTTGTTAATAATATAATATTTTGTAAATTTTTTGAATCAAATTTGGTTTTGGTTTAATAAATATACATGTGTTTAAATTGAAATATGTTTATTGAAATTATGTAATAATAGTGGGTATTGGTTGGTGGCTGCGACATTATTAAAACCAGAAAAGTTAAAAACATTTGACCACTTTAGCTCGTCAGTGTGCGCCATACACAGTGCAGTGATACGATAGAAAATCTTTGCCATTGTCCACTTGGAAATCACTTTTCTCTAAATTCGTCATTCGATATATATATACTTTATTTTTTTAAATATTTATGATTGCCTATTCTCTCTCTTATGATATAAAAAATAAGTTTATAAAAATCAACACATGGGTCATTTAAAAAGTCTGACCCCCGGGTCATAGGTTCGCCATCACTGGTCTAGGCCCTGCGGGGTAAGTGCCGAATTTTAAAAAATTTATGCTTCAGAAAATTAATGTCGAAATTCCTAAAAGACGAAGTCACGGAACATTTTTGTTTATTATTTGTTAATGATTTTTGACGCTTAATGAAAATCTGAATAAATGTTAGTTAATTTACTATTCGAAATCAAGAAGTAAAGTAATTTCCCAGTAAATGAGTAATTAAAATAATAGTAGAAGAAAAATCAATGTTGGTCGGGTCATAGTTATAGCTTTTTGTTCAACCACCTGTTTCTCGTTCAGCAGAGAGGAAGACCATCGGTACATTTACAGATCTAAAACTAACGCGTAGTTAGTAAGAGTCGATTCGTTGTTATGTGTGGCATAATGCGCAGAATTAAATTTATATTCTGTTTTAGTGGAAGAACTTTAGTCATAGTCTAATTATATATTCCGGAAGGGTAAATGGGTTTTATAATAAAAATGTTTAGTTTCCATTGGAAATTATTTAATATTTTTGGTATAGTTCAGTTGATAATCCTAGTTATGGGGCAAATGTGAGCCTTCGGGCCTGTAACCGTCCTTATCGGCAACATAATTGAGGGTGATGGTTTCACCATTGTCAGCGATCCATGATACGGATCCTCGGACAGAGATGCCTTCATCATCAGTTCCTACATTTTCGAGATGAGCTTGTTCATCACGCTTGTGTCCATCACTGGTTTCGAAGCTGTAACAAATATACACCACTTAGCACCACTTTACCACAGTAAGTAGATCCAATAAACTCACTTGAAACTGTATCCATCAACACCAATGTTATCGAAATCCTGCCTCAGAATTTGGGCATTTTTGGGATCATCCAAAGGAGCAGCAACAGCTAAAGCCAAAACGGCGGCGAAAATAATAGCGAATTTCATATTGACTTGTGATCTTCTCCGTAAGTGGAATATCGAAAACTGTTTTTATATTCGTCGGTCACAGCTCTTTTATACAAAAGTCAACAGCCCTGCACTGTGTGTCTCAATGTTTTGGAGATTTGCATGAAATATGGAGTTTGGGTGTTTGCGTTATCTCGCGAAAAAAAGAGAAAGCGATGAAACCGCCCATCATACGGAAAAATGAACTCTAAATATTTCGTATCGATCAGGTTTTATGCTGAATCTCTATGACAATCTATTTAATAAAGCTAAAAAAAATTTGGCATTTTTGCCATTCGATAAACCAAATACAAAGGTTAGATGTAATGGGTTTTGAAAGGTTTACGAAGAAGTTGCCCATGAAAAAATTGAACTGATTTTTATCTGTGTATTTCAGATATTATAACAAGTAATCTCATAATGTTATCTTAAATTAACACATTAATTGAGGATGCGGAACCCTCCCTCATCTGCGATGTATTGTACCTTGTGCTCGTTACCTAGATCATCAGTATAAGAGTAACCACCTTTTACTGTAAGTGTAAGTGGGTTCTCTGGGTCTCCAGATTCCTTGAAAGTTCCCTCTTCTACACGGGCGTTACCGTCGCTGGTCTCATACCTTTACAAAAAAAAATTACTATTAAGTTGAAATGATTCCAATAATCTTTATATCGATTACTTGAAGTTGTAGTTAGTATCGCCGGCATCACTTTCGAAATAAACGATCTGAGCGTCCTTGCCGTTTTGGGGGTAGGCGTAGGCGAGCACAACGCAGGCGAAAAATACGAAAACTGTCTTCATTTTGATCTAAACCTTCGGGATAACACCTTAACTTTTCAAATTCGACGATTGAACTGATTGAATACCGTCGGACATCTCGTTTTTATTCATAGTTTTTTTACCCACTTTCGCGATTTACACAATAAGATGTGATCATCTCTAAAAAGCGATGGTGTTTAAATTTAAACTAATAAGTAAAAGTAGGATCGTTTCGATAAAGAGTTTCTATAGAAAGATTGAGGTCCTCCTGTAGACTGAATGGACACAATTTTTATCAAAAAAATTATATAACAATTTAGCTGATATCATTGCGAAAATATGTTGCAAATTGTGGCCTTCCTTCACCTGCAAACGGAAGCGCATTCAAAGCCGAATTTGAATGCTTCGCGCAAAATCTTCATCGCGTTTTAGGCGCCACTTTATGAATCTTAAGAAGACGTTATGAGTATAAAAGAGAGATTACGTTCTCCGAGGTGGTCAGTCGGGTTTTACTACCAGCAAAAGTTAAATGCTTATTCAAAAAATGGAAAAAATTGAATCTTTCTTAGTATGAGTCGGAATTACAGCAATAGCCCCTCCTGCTACTATAAATGATTAAATCTTGCAGTAAGACAGAGATAAGCTTGGTATCGATCTGTGTATTTTAAGTAAGGTAACGATTGTATTAGAGGGTTTGGAAGTATTAAGAAGTCCCTTAAGCGATAATTCCCTTAGTAATAACGTCTTCCTTCTACACAAACTTTATTGCTAATACGAATTGCTTAGTCAATTTTAAAATATATGATGAAATTCTTTAAAAATATAATCAAATAAATTAAGAAAAACTTAAAAGTGTTTCGCACGCCTCTACTAAACTTGTTTACTTTTTTTTTTTAATGAATAATACATGAATGTCAACATTATTAGCCTCAGGTATTCACACGAAAACATCTTCATTTGCTAGTCATGATGAGTATGTATAGTTCAATGTTCCAATTTGTTTCTACTTAATAAATGGCAAAAATTCCTGCACCTTATGCGGAAGTTCAATGTTACCCAAATTTAAGGTAAACTGCACTAATGTGGGACAAAAAAAGAGTATTAAGATAAGACAAGGCTATTGGGAAATTAAAATATTTTTAAATTTCCCTATTATTGATTTAAAAATAAAGTTCACATCATTTTTGTATGTATATACATCATCACTTTTTAATAAAGTGGCTCTGCGTCAAATGTAAATTAACAAACTCAGTATATTTAAAATGGAAAAATCGGAAGCAATAAATCTTTGGCTTAGTCTATTTAAGTAAAAATAAATCGTGAGAACTTAATGGAGTTGAGGGCAATAAAGAAAAAACAAGACAAACAAACATCTTGAATGTAGTTAAATAAAAATAGGTATATAGATTCTTCTTATTTGAATCTGAAATTGTTTGTTATCTTTTTATGAGCTTGTATTATGGGAAGTATTTTCTTGTAGTTTGATAATTTGATGCCTTTTAATATTCATTTTAGATTTAACATATTCACGTAATTTATAACTCGATTTATGAAATTTGAAATTGAACTTCGAAGATGAAAAAATACGCGTTTCCTAAAACACGTATATTTTTAACACTGTGGGGTTAAAAAGAACAAACTTATTTCCAAAAAAATTTTCAAACCTGTAGAACATCACCCGCTGGCATGAACGTGTTAATGAAATGTTAATGCTCATATTATGCATGTTTGCATGCAAAAAAAAAAAAAAGTTTATGTTATCTGATATTTATAATTTTAATGACAAATTGATAATACAATTACATATGATGAAATGGATGTTTAAGAGCAAAAAAGGCATTTATTAATTATAACAACTAACAAGGAAACTTTCTCAGGTGTGTCTCATCGATTTTGATGTAATTGGAATATGTTATAGAGTATTGAAAAATAAGAGACATGTATTTTTTTTATCTGCGGGGGTGGAAATCACCGCTAAAGTTTACCCCCAAAAACAGTTTTTCCTAAATATTTCAAGTTTGAATGAATTTTTTCGAATGAAACAAAATGGAAATGATGTCTCATAAATATACTAATCTTTTGTAAGTAATCCAGTTCCCGGGGGTGGCGACCCTTATTTTTGATTGCAGAAAAACGATTTTTTTTTCTATTTCTGCGTAAAAAAAAAAAAAAAAAATCATTGAAAAATATTTTTTTACATACGATTTAAAAAAATAAAGTTGACGTGTTTCTAGGTTTTCGTAAAAAAAGCTCCTCAAGGGGGTAAACAACCCCTAACACTAATACGTAAATGATGTATATTCTTTCAGACATCAGTTTTTTCGTGAAAACCAGTATTAAGGGGTTTTTGGAGTCGCTGATTACGAATCTGATGTTAAATTGAAAAAATTCAAAATAGCGGACAAACTTTTGAAAAATACACCAATTTTTACAAAAAAAAAAAAAACAATAAATAAATTTACCCCCTAAATGTGCGTATCCGCAGATATAAAAAAAAATACGTGTCTCTTATTTTTCGATACTCTATAACATATTTCAATTACATCAAAATCGGTCAGACACACCTGAGAACGTTTCCTTGTAAGTATTGCATCCCTGAGGTATTGTATAATTTTTGTGTTACATCAAATAAGAACGTTTTCATGATTTAGGATTAATTAGACCCGAGGCTAAGAACCTCAAAAGGTGTTGGAAATGGAATAATCAAACTTTGGTTTACGTTTACGTTTTAATTTAAAAATTTTAAAATGCGTTATTTGAAATGTTTTTATTTGAAATATATATTGGAATTGTCTTTCATAGATCTTGTACTCAGTTATTGTATTTTCTGATAGACTTCACAAGCCATTAATTAAGACAATTAACAGCAGGAAAATGCCAATGTACAATGAGAATAATTTTTTTTTTTGGAAAATTTCTTTTTAATTAACTGTAAGTACTTAGAAAAAATCATTGAATATAATTCGGTAATTAATTACGATTGGGACTCCTGAGAAGAATTCTCATAAAATGTTTGTCTTTTCGATAATCATTAATTGTTTAATTACTAAAATGCATTCAAAATGAAAAATATTTTAGATAATTGTAACATTAAATATGACAAAATTTTAAATTGCTTAGTATTAGAAATAAAAATTTATCTAAAAAATATACATAAAAAACTTGACATAAGATTTTGCGGGTAATTTAAAAAAAACAAACTAACATTAATAATACATAAAATATTTGAAATTTATTATAGAGATCAAAATTACATACCGAGAAATTTAAAATCACAATTGTTCGAGTAAATTTTACAACACCATCTCCATAGAAAAGAGATTTTCCACTTTATCAATTAAAAATCCCCACACAAACAAGGAAAACCTGTGCCTGTTGGTTCTTGGTTCTCATTTACATTTTCAGTGGACTTCGGCCACGTTCTGTGTTAATTTTAGTTAATTGTAATTATTATTAGAATGGTTTATAAACTGGTCCTATCCATTGATGATTTTAATCTTTAGATGTAATCCAAAATTTAAAAAGACATTTGTGATATACGCGCGAGTGTATAAGTTCATTCTTAAATTTGGACATTTTAAATCTTCAAGAGAATTCTCTTACATACTTAGAGAACATTTTTTTTTTCACTTTCAACTTTCTAAACGTGTGACTTTACAATTAACAGACTAAGCGAATTCCACACAAGTTGTAATTTGAAATTAATCTGATAACTGAATTACTCTTTTAAAGTTTTTTTCTATTTGCAATTAATTTTTAAATTTAATATATAATTTTACCATAATTCACAACAAATTGCCGACACTATTGTATTATTGTACACATTTTTTACTGTACTTATTTATAAAGCAATCGATTCCTTCATCCTCACCAGTCTGATTTCCGACTAATGCACAGCTGTGCTACCGCTCTTCTCAAACTTGTTGATACATTTTTTCAGGCCTTTGATAAAGATGAACTAATTATCTTAGTGATATTGGACTTCACCAAAGCTTTTGATTTCGTCAATCACAAGCTTTTATGTAAAAAACTAATCACTAAATTTAACTTTTCCACCCAGACAAGTTATTTGGTGCTTAATTACCTTAGCAGGAGGATTCAAGCAGGGTTTTCGAATGAGAAAATGTGCTCTGGTGTTCCCCAAGGCTCAAATTTAGGCCCTTTACTCTTTTCCATGTTCGTCAATGACTTATTTTAATTAATTTTACATTGTGAAATGCTTCTAAATGCGGATGGTTCCAAAATTTTTCTGGTCAGAAGCCTTCGCCATGTTGAGGGATTACATCCTCAGCCATATCAATGAAGACCACGGTCGGCTTTTCGTCGATTGTGGTTAATGGCTATTTTACCTGTCGATTCCGCCCGCAACCTTGGAATTATATGTAATAATAGCTTTACTTGAGACAATCCCATCACTTGGATTTATAGAGGACTACGTTCCCTCTGGGCCTCTAGTCACTCTACGCCTTTAAGTACTCGCATGCTCCTTGCTCGTAGCTTGTTTCTCCCGATCATTACTTATGGCTGTGAAGTGTTTGGAAAGCTTGACCATTTAAACAATAGGAAACTACCAGTTGCATACAATACCATAGATGTGATCACATTTCGACTTTACCTCTAGTTGCCTCCTGCAAACTGAAACAATTGCTGTCATATTTAGAATTTCGTGCGTTGTTCTTATTGGTTAAGATTATTAAGTATCGCTGTCCACCAGGGCCGTAGCCAGCGGGGGGGTCAGGGGGTTAGAACCCCCCCGAAATTTTGAAACTTAACTAAGAATTTACATGATTTTTTAAGAACAAAACAAGGGTTGAATAGTCAGATGAGTAAAACTTCCGCTCTTCTTTTTTCTTTGACAATGATAAAATATGTTAAAGACATATTTTGTATCTTAGGCAAATCATTTTTTATTCCAATTTTTTAATTTAATAAAATTAATTAATTTATTTTAATGAAAATATGTGTTCGATATATTCAGTTGCATTCAGTTGAGTTGAGTTTGTTGTAACTGACAACTGAAGAAGTTAAAAACATATTTTTTAAAATATTTCTTACTCTTTCTTTTGCTGCGAAAAGTCGCAAACTAGATTTTCTTTTGTAAAATCCTTTTTTTTACGTTTGAGAGATATTTTTTTCGAAAAATTAAGTGTTTTAAAAAATTAGAGCTTTTATTTTGTATTTTTTAAGGGGTTACAACACCATGAAATTTGCAAAAAAATGGTTTTTTTTACTAAATAAATTGTTTATACTTTTAATAATATTTAAGCGTTCAAATATTCCAAAATTCAAATTATTACGGAAGTTATAGCAATTAGAAATGAGCGCGTCAGGGAACCTACCCAAAACTCAGGTAGAGTTATAATTCCTTTGGAAAGATTAAACTAACAGTAACTCAGGAGGACATCGCAAAAGCAGCAGAAAACCTTATGTACGGTCCAGGAATCGCAGATTAAAAGTAATTTTTAAAAAAAATTTACTTTTAAGGCGTTAACTTCGACATTATTTTTCTTTCAAGTTTTTCTCTAAATTACTGTTTCAAACTGGTGTACACGATATCTCAAAATCTACTACACCGATTTGACTGAAATTACCACCACTTATTTTTTATAATATTACCTAAAGCGTGACGAAGGATTTTTTCGATTGGGTTCCGTATTCAAAAGTTATATATTTTTTAAACTCAAAATTTTGATGGAAATTCGAGTTTTTTTCTAAAAGCTGTCATTTCTCCAAAAAAAATTTTTTAATTTTTTTCCTTCGTCACGCCTTAGCTATTACACTTCTGAAGAAGCAATTTTTTCGGACAATGTTGGACGGAGAAATCATGTACACCGTCAGCAAGGATTTGAAAATGAAGGTTCCACTAACCCGACTAGAATTTTGGTGGGGTACAGCTAGGGTCCCTATCAGGCTAGCCATACTGCTTCGTGTGGGTCCTATGAGGCTGCCGTAGGGCAAATAACGCCTTGCCTCATTCAGGCTCTCTTTGTAATACTTAATAATGTAATCCTAACTCCTTATACTTATATACATGTAGAAATACTTCTTTATTAGTATAAATTATTATAATAAACTTAAACTCAGTCCGAGGCGAGTGCGCCCTGATGTTGTCCGTCCTGCGGGTAGAATCCAAAAAAGAACGAGTGCCGCAATATGGCGATGAGCTGTCAGCTCGTAGGGGGATTCGTCGAGGGATTCTCAAGAAGATGATACTTCATGCAATAGATTATAAAATACGAAGTTTTTGTAAGGAAAACCCGATAAGACAGCTATTAATAATACTGGGATTTGTGCTTTAATCGAGCCCAGCTGATAATTTGCAAATATAACCCACTAGCAGATAACGTCAAGTATGCCTAGGTGTATATGTGATGTTTGCCTAATCGAACCCCTGTAAAGCAAAAGGTGGGATTGCCTATTTCATTGTAAGGTTTGCCTCATAAGACCCTTGTGAGGTACTCATAAGGTAAACCTCACTTCAGTATCGCTGATTTTATTTTGTTAGGTCCTCATGAGGAATTTACGGGGAAATCCCTCTATCGGCATGCCCCTCACTTGCCACATGAGGACGTCATGAGGAATCTACGATGAAATCCCTCTATCGGCATACCCCTCACTTGCCACATGAGGCCCACACGCTTCATGAGGCATGCCCCCTATAAATTCTAGTCGGGAAGCGACTCATATCTGCACCATTTTTAATGTTTTTTTTTTCAGTATTGGAAATTGTTTATAAATCTATTATATGTATACGTAAAATAAAAAGAATAATTCATATTTTTAATGGCAAAGTAAAAAAAAAAAAGTTTATTTTTATGCCTATTTTTTCGAGCGTCAGAGTGGTGTAACACCTTAATAAGAGTAGCATACATAGTACATAGCATAAATATTTTTAAAAATATTTTATTAAATATATATTGAAGATGTAAAAACTAAACTTTATTTTAAATTAATATTTTAACGCTATTTAAAAAAAAATTGAATTGAGGTCGAAAATGTAAATTATAAACCCCCCCCCCCCCCCCCCCCCCCCGCCCTCTTCAACTTTTTATTTTGAAAACCCCCCCCGAAAAAAAATCCTGGCTACGGCCCTGCTGTCCACCGTACCTGTTCGATAATCTTTTATTTGCCAGATCTAATCTTCTAGTTCCCACACGCCTATTTTTCAATCACACTATTCGCCTATATAACGATATGCTTGATAACATCATCCATCCACTTCCGTGCACTTGCTTCAATCAGACGCGAAATTTTTAAATAATAAGTCGAGACATTATTTCCTGAAAAAATAGAATTTTCCCATCTAAATCGCGCGGACTTATCCAAATGAGTAGATTTTGTTTCTTAGGATTAATAGCACTCTAACTGACATCATCGTCATTTCATGCCAATATCTTCAGTAGTTTATGAGAGATGCTTTTTTACTTTCATCTAGAAAAGAGAATTTTTCGATTATTAAAATGAGTGAAAAAGAAGTTGGATTAAATTTTGCTTTAAAAATCGAATTTCGACTTCCGAAACATTGAAAATGATGAAAAAGGCTTTTGATGACAATGCATCGTCCAGATTGGTATAAGTTGTTCAAAGAACGCGAGGAAGACGATTAACATCCTGGCCGTCCTTCGATATCTACCAATGAACACCACGTCAAGGAAGTCAAGGTGCTCAAAAATCGTCGATTGACAATTAGAGATCTTGTTGACATTTCGCAAATATCGTTTGAATCGATACAAGCGATTTTGAAAAACCATTTGGGTCTCAGACCCGCGCATCTCGTTTGGTTCCAAAAACTCTCAATTTTTTCGAAATAGACGTCGAGTTAATGGCTGTGAAATAATGATTACTGACTATAAAAAAGTCGCAACTGCCCTATTCGCCTGATTTAGCTCTGTCTTGATGTAGATGTAGATTGATTGTTGTGGCTGTCCGAAGACACACTTAGGCCCATTAGATTATAGGCCCATTGTGATACCACTTTTTTTGTGACCAGGGTTTTCGTGGGAATCGAACCCACAACTCTAGCGCTCTGCTGGATCGCAGTCAACACGTCGCGTTACCAACCGGGCTATTGAGGCCCCTAAGCTCCGTCTTACTTTTGGCTATTCCCAAAACTCAAAAAACCGCTCCGAGTACATCGGTTTGGCTCGATTGAAGAGATACAAGCCGAATCGAAGAAGGTTTTGAAGGCCATTCCGGAAATCGACTTCAACAATTGTTTCGAAAACTGGAAAACAACGCTGGCATATGTGTATTGTATCCGGAGGAGATAACTTTGAAGGAGATGAAATAAATTTGGAAAAATAATAAACCGTTTGTGTTTTCTTCAAAATGTCTTACTATTTTTTTTATCACAGTAGTCTATATATATACGTATATATTTTGTTTTGTTTTTTTTTTATATCAGCTCGCTCGCGTGCAATTTATATGTTTATACAGGGTGTCCCAAAAATACCTGGTCAGAGTGACATGGATATGTTGAATTTGTTTATTATTACAGTAAATGTTGAAACTGCCTCCAACACGAATGCGCAATCAATATCTTTAAACAAAACAGATTTTTAATCTTCTCAAACTCATCTGAGATATTTGTATATATATATATAAAAAAGTGACAATATCTTGAAAACTAAGAAACTTTTACAAAGGTCATGTTTATTTTATCTGACAGATCTAACAAGGAGACTTTACGTGGTCGTCATCACCGATTTCGCTCAAATTTATAGCACATGTAGGGCTTGGCAACAAATGAAAGTAACCGAAGTGGGAAATCCAGATGGCCGTGCGTTTACAAAATAATAGTATACAAAAATTTTCACGCGGCTCTAAATCCCATTCATTGTAAAACATTCGCAAAGCGGCGGCTGGTGCAGTGGTGAGTACCTCAGCTTGGGATTCAGAGGTCACGGGTTCGAACCCCAGCGCGGGGATGCTTTTTTTCGGATTTTTCCCAATTTTTATAAGATTCGAGCCCGCAATCAAGTGAAGTGATAAAATTTTTATTTTTTTTATTTATTTATACGCAAAAGGCATAAATAAGGAAGCAAATTGGGATTGCGGACTTTTCAGCAAAGGCTTGTAACTAAAGCGAATACCAAAAGACTTTGTAAATTCAAATTCAAACTTTTGTTATTTTTCATGACGATGATTTACATTTGTCGGGGTGATATTCATTATAGAAGCAGGGGGAAACAGTAATTATTTCTGCATCTAGCACAGGTTATGAACGCTGCATTTTTACAATCATAACGTTGTTTCAACGTCTCCATAGAAAAACTTCATAAAAACATACAAATGAGATAAGAGTCATCGAGCAAGAAAAATTAATCACATCCCGAGAAGACTGTATAAAAGTACATTCGATCGTTCATCACCAAATATCCGCTCCAATATTCGGTGACGTGTTACGTTACGCGTGTTCGCTGCTAAACTTTGCGATGAGAGAGAAGTTTTTATGAATGTGAATCAAGTTTGCTTTTGTATGGAGACGTTGAAGCAACGTTGCAATTGTAAAAATGCTGCTTTTATAATCTGCGCTAAATGCAGAAATAATTATTGTTTTCCCTGTTTTTATAATGATTATCACCCCGCCAAATGCAATTCATCATGAAAAAGAATAAAAGTATGAATTTGAATGTACAGTCTTTTGGTATTAGCTTTAATTACAATCCTTTGCTGAAAAGTCCGCAATCCCAATTTTTTTTCCTTATTTATGCCTTTTGCGTATAAATAAGTAAAAAAAATAAAAAATTTATCACTTCATTTGATTGCGGGCTCGAATCTTATAAAAATTGGAAAAAATCCGAAAAAAAGCATCCCCACGCTGGGGTTCGAACCCGTGACCTCTGAATCCCAAGCTGAGGTACTCACCACTGCACCAGCCGCCGCTTTGCGAATGTTTTACAATGAATGGGATTTAGAGCCGCGTGAAAATTTTTGTATACTATTATTTTGTAAACGCGCGGCCATCTGGATTTCCCACTTCGGTTACTTTCATTTGTTGCCAAGCCCTACATGTGCTATAAATTTGAGCGAAATCGGTCATGACGACCATGTAAAGTCTCCTTGTAAGACTTACCTGTCTTCCATGTCACTCTGACCTGGTATTTTTGGGACACCCTGTATATTATGCTTATTCTTTTCTTTCACTCTCTTTCTTTAGGTTAACTTTATCGTTTGCATTTTAATTAATTTATTTATTGTTTTTTCTTCGCTGATCGTGTACATCGTAAAAAGATTTGTTAACCTTAATTCGATCAATAAATTGATATTTGTGGAAAAAAATATAAACACAAATTAGATTTTTCAAATGTTAACACTTATACATCTACAAAAGAAAGAAGTAAATGAGTTGTTAAAATTCAGTTGAAAACTTCCTCGTTTTATATTGCATAAAATTGCTTAGAGAAATTAAAACAATATGATCAATATTTTGGGTTTTGTCGATAAATTTTGTACTAGTATCAGTAAATACATACTAATTAAACACTTCTCAAATGTTCTTTCTAGTTTGTTATATCCTAGAAATTGTTTCTACCCGAAAACCCTTTATGGATCCGCCATCTTGAATTTCCAAATCTTAATAAAATTCGTAGCCTTAAAATAATCATTGTACCAATTTTCATTAAAATCCGTCGAAATCGAGACATTCTGGACGCCATGCCATGTTGGGTCCGCCATCTTGCATTTGTAAATTTTGATAATATTCCAAATTAGTTGTCTCAGAATAATCACTGTACTAATTTCCATTACAATCTGTTGAAATCGAGAAATTTTGGTCGCCATCTTGGATTTAATAATTTTGATAATATTCGTAATTAGTGGCTCCTACATTTTTGGGAAATGTAAATAGCCGCTTTTGAACAGACACTCCTGAAATTTTAATTATTAAGCTAAATATTAAATGTTGTCGAACCAAGTGCTTATGTATTTATTACAAATTAAGGTTTTAGATAGATTTAGAGTCGGTTTCTACATTCAGAAAAGGTGACTTGATACAAATTTTTTCCGTGAAAATTAAAATTTTTCACAAAAAAGGGTTTATCATTTTAAAATACACAGAGGAATATTTAGGAAAAAACTTTTATATATAAAGAAATGAATAACTCTTGATCTTCGTCAAAGTAGATGTAATATTTTTGAGGATGATACTCGCTTAAAAAGCGAGCTTCAAAAAAGCAATGGGCGGAGTGTTTCGATCGGGACAACCAAGTCGATCTCATCAGTGCGGCAATGGCTTGAGGTCCCTGTCACAGACACTCGAAAGGATCGAAACAAACAACTCTACGTTGCCTTAAAAAAGAGGGTTATTTGTTTCTTAAAGCTGAACTTATTTTCTTCAAATAAAAAGATCATGTTTGATCTAATTATTTCTTTAAGTTGCCAACTATTAGATTAACAGTTGTTTCGATCGTCCGAATGAATTAAAATCTAAAATTAGAACCCACTCAATTGCGTTACATTGGATTATATTGCATAGTATTGTGTCTTCCAATCAAAATCCCATTCGCACGTTTTGCAATATCGTTGGTTGCATGCTAGACATCGAAGGTGACAGCGCGGGCGATGCCGACGACTTTGGTGATAACGTTTGTGTCTCGCCCCTGCTTAGTATTCAAAACGAATTTTTTCCAAATTGGCCTTTTCATATTGTCTGCTATTCTATAAATTATTAGACATAATTCGCAATTTACCGCTATTAAAAATTTAAAATAGCCAAACGATAGACAGTCCCATTGCCAAATTGTGTCACTATCTTCGCTCTCGGCATGATTTCGTCGCAGTTGTCTGCTTTTGCAAGAATGCACCAGCGTCGGGTAATTTATTGCTTTTTAATTTCGAAAAATTAATCAAATTTTGCGTGAAGTAAGAAAACGCCTTGACCTATGTGATATTTAAACCAGAACAGATCCTGAGTTGCTTTCTATTCATATCTTAGCTTCTTATGAAACTTCCAAAGAACTTAAAGCTATGTGTATGCACGTTTAAATGTGAATTTATTTTGTTAACCCATTTCCCTGTTGTGCATATTTTATTTATTTACTGTCATAGCAACAATTTCTTTTTTTCAAGTTTCATTTCTAAATCGACTAAATGTTAAAATTCTTGTTAGTATGCAAAATTCGCTGGACAAACAAGTTACTTTACTCAGAATAAGTTTTTTTTTTTTTAAAGGAGATTTTCAGCTAAAGTAGAAGAAATGCTGAAGTAGAAATGCTGAGTCGAATAACTCGTCTTTCTACAAAATAGTGGACTCATCGGTTAACTAACGAATAACGATAGAATTCGAAGACCTTCGCCTACTTCGCTTTTTTTCATCCTTTTTATCAGCAAGTTCAGCATTTTTTTCTGACCTTGAATTAGGTTATTATGCGACCTTAATAAAAACATGAAAATTATTTGATGAAATAGTTTGATTTACAATAATTTTTTAAAATTTTTAAATTAAAGTGTTGATACAAACGAGACATGTTCTTTATTGATATAGAATTATTCGATGCGATAAAAGTTTTTTTTACGTACTTCTCCTATAAAGTTAAAAATTGTGCAATATTAGGGTTTATTGTAAAACAAATATTTCATTTATTAACCCATTAATGCGCAAAACGAGAATTTTGTGTACGCAAGTTCATTTGTACGATTCGAATTGAAGATTTTCTTCCAAAATAGTATATAAAGGGTTTGGGGATGCTATTTCAGAACCTGGCATTTATTTTGCATAAAAGCTTCAACAATTCCATAATTTTTTGGATTTTAAAAAAACATATGATTTTGTTTGTATTTTTTCTTTTCAAAGTCGATTATCTTGACGTTGCTGCTATTGAATGATCATATAACCACCAGAAATCGTGGTCCGAATGCCTTAACTTTCTCAAACCATATTTTTAAAGTTTTTTTTTGCTTTCATTTTTGCAAAATGGCCATTTTGTACAGCAATGTAACATACACAGCAATGTAACTTCGCGATTTTTTTAGACATTCGGACCGCGTTTTTTGGTGGTTATATGATCATTCAATAGCAACAACATCAAGATAATCATCACTTTTACGAATAAATTTTATGGAACAAAAAGTACATATAATTAGCCAAAGAATACATGTGAACTTTTTCAGAAATTTTCGGTTTATTATGCAAACTTCAGATCTTTTATGTCGAATTTCCCACATATGTGTGTAATACTTTCATACATTAATATATATTTTTACACAGGCATTTGCGTAATTTTTTTAAGGGGGTAGTACCGGTTATAATTTTCTAAAAATCAATTTTCAATTCCTTATACCTTTAGAAATTAACCCTCAAAATTTTGTTAAGAAATTTCAAAAGAAAAATAGTTACAGCATTTTAAGCGTGCGCACCTTTTTTGTTCTCCGGTGGTAATTTCGGCTATATACCTAATAAATTGAAAAAAAACTTTAAACGCATTTGTCTCAAAATGACGTTTTTTCAAATGGCGGACAGTTATTCTCCGGATTGGCTAAACCGATTTAGGTCAAATTTGGTGTGATTATTTATTCAAGTGTCCTGTGTGGTAATCCACCACAATATAGGCCAAAAGCCAATATAAAAAAAATTGGCAAGCGAAACAAAGTGAAAAAATAGGTGATGTTTCGAAAAAAATTTTCAAACAGCCGCCATTTTTTTTTTTTTTTAGTAATTTATTCAAATTATGTGGTGAATTACCACGTAAGAAGCATTCCTCTTTAAAATGCCGTTTGGTTTTTCTGTTTTAGATTCTTCATTCTTGAGATTAACTATTAAGTATTTTTTGCGGTGACAGCTTCAGCGCCCCCTATAAATAATAAAAAAAATTGCAAAAAAAAACAACTTTTTTCACTACCTTGAAAATGTAATAAAAGTTTAAGAGAAGTTTGAAAATGTGATATAATAAAGGAACCGAAAAAAAAATATTGAAAATTAGGCTGTTTTTTACCTTTAGAACCGGTACTACCCCCTTAAGTTTAATTTTACTACCATTATGGAAGGTATTCAATTTCCTTCCAAAAAAGGAGTATAAATATTCTCATATCAAGATCGATTTGATTTTTTAAAATTTTCTAGTTATGGTTCCATATATGTAAAGAGATTCGACACGTATATGTTGGATATCAGGAGTTCCGAAATTGAGGCGTCTGTCAGTATGAAGTAGATCGAACGCATCTGTATACAGGTAATGCAGAGTACGTCATGGCGTAGGAAGTCAAATTTCTAAAAGGCTGCAAATTTTAAGGAAAAATTTACAAAAGTATTCGATGTGTGCTCAAAAGTACGAATGTGCCAGACAAATTTCATCAAGATTAGTGCATTTATTCTCGAGTTGTTACCAAAAATCCCACTAGGCTACACTATAGTCATGTGTTTATTTTGGAAATCGACAATTTCCACGTAACGTACTCGAATTTGCAAACCAAAATCCGAAATTCGAAAATCGATTTTTAAATCAAGCCATGGCTTTATTTTCAACCTATGATGTAAAAATTAATATTGTCTAAGAAGTTTTAATTGTTAGGTATTATATTTGGTCCAAATTTGGAGTTCTTGGGGCGACCAAATATAGGTGACGTAGGTATAATTAGTGAAGTTGATAATCCAGTTCTGTGTTTAATTACCAGTAATCTGGCCAACCTTTGGCCTCAGTAGATCTAAACACATAATTTCGATTAAGGGGGCTGATATGAGCAAGGTTTTATCGGTACGTTAGAACATTTGTCGTGCCCTACTTATTCTGGGGTAGTTGCCACAATGAAAGCATTAATCACTTCCAGTGTTACTTTTTCTAGGTTCTATTAATATCAGAAATCTGGAATAGCACATCAAGAGTTGCGTTTTTTTCATTCGGCTCTAGTTCTGTATTAGTATCAAATGAAAAAAACCATTCAGGTTAATCACCGGGGTAAGGATTTTGGGTTTGATTACCTTTTTATGTCCATTTAAATCATTGTTCAGAACGAATAGACATTCAAAATCAAATTTTATTGCTACCATCATTTCAGAAACGAAAAACTACAGCAGCGCCTCTGTTAGAATATTTTCAAACTATTCATTTGGCTCTTTGATCTAGAGCTGGATAAATATCTGGATTATGCAGTTGTTGTTGTATTCTCATGTTAAAGTGCTGATCCAGAGCCAGAGGCGAATGAATAAAACACAGCTAAGGACTCTAAATGGTTCTCTGATTACACAGCCACACAAAAAAAGAAAAGTGGTCTGTACTTTACATGCGATATATGGGTTTCGATGTATTTTCGCACGCTGAGCACGAATCTGGAGTCAGAATTGAGCCATCACATCACAGTTAATTTCTAACCTCAAAAAACAGGTAAAAAATAGCAAAAATCCGGATAAATGTACAAGGAAAAATACAGAAATTTCTTTTTTTCATATCCAGATGTGTATTTTTAAGTAAAAGAACCCCGTGAATCCAAATCCACCGTCAGAGTTGAGGTGGCACGTCGTGTATTTTTCCTAACCTCAAAAAACCGGTTCAGAAATATCGATTTTCAAAAGTCAACCGAATTACACTAAATTCAGTGCGTGGGGGTTTTAGGGGTCACTGATCACGAATCTGCAGTCAAAGTTGCAAAATTCAAGATGGCGGACGAGATTTTCGAAAATCAACCGATCTACACCAAATTTGGTATGTGGGGGTTTTTGGAATCGCTGATCACGAATCTGAAGTTTAATTTGCAGAATTAAAGATGGCGGATCCAATATGGCGGACGAAATTTTCGAAACCAACCGACCTGCGCCAAATTTAGCATGTGGGGGTTTTTGGGTTCGCTGATCACGAATCTGAAGTCAAACTTGCGGAATTAAAGATCCAACATGGCGGACGAGATTTTCAACAGTCGACTGATCTTCGCCATGTGGGGGTTTTAGAGGTCGCAGATGACGAATATCTACCCTTTTTCTTCTAGTAGGCGTTGCCACCATAAATAACTATCAGATTCATGATCAGCGACCCCAAAGACCTCCACATTCCAAATTTGGCGTAGATCGGTTGGTTTCGATAATTTCGTCAGCGATATTGGATCCGCCATCTTTAATTCTGCAAATTAAACTTCATATTCATGATCAGCGATCCCAAAAACCCCCACATACCAAATTTGGTGTAGATCGGTTGATTTTCGAAAATCTCGTCCGCCATATTCGGTCCGCCATCTTGAATTTTGCAACCTTGACTTCAGATTCGTGATCAGTGACCCCTAAAACCCCCACGCACTGAATTTAGTGTAAATCGGTTGACTTTTGAAAATCGATATTTCTGAACCGGTTTTTTGAGGTTAGGAAAAATACACGACGTGCCACCTCAACTCTGACGGTGGATTTGGATTCACGGGGTTCTTTTACTTAAAAATACACATCTGGATATGAAAAAAAGAAATTTCTGTATTTTTCCTTGTACATTTATCCGGATTTTTGCTATTTTTTACCTGTTTTTTGAGGTTAGAAATTAACTGTGATGTGAAAGCTCAATTCTGACTCCAGATTCGTGCTCAGCGTGCAAAAATACATCGAAAACCATATATCGCATATAAAGTACAGACCACTTTTCTTTTTTTGTGTGGCTGTGTTACCAGTGGAGGTCGCCCTCTTCTTTATCGCGTAAGTGTGCTTTTCTAGGTAGCCATATATGCGAGTATTTTATGGCTATAGAAACTGAATTATACTAATTTTAAGATACTTTGGGCCAACTACAGAGAGCAAGGATAAAACTGCCCCATGCACGTCTTCATGAGTTATAAATTAAGCTGATCATTTAATAGCAATTGTCATATACTTATGGTTCGTCTTCATTGACATTCACTCTTGCAAGGGAGTGAAGCAACCCCTAACAGTCAAAAATAAAAAAAAAATATTTATAAAAATTCGAAAAAAATACTTCTGCACCATATAAATTAAAAGAAATATATTTTACACAGTCTAAGGGATGTACAGGGTGTCCAATAGGAAATTGCGAAAACTAATGGGCTACAATTTTTTAACAAATGGAGAGATCGGTAAAATGTAAATACTTTTTAATAAAGGAAAGTCGTTATTTTTATTTCACGTCCATTTTATTATAAAAAAATTAAATCTATTTAATACAAAACAATTAATTTAAAAAACTAGTGAAGAACGTTAGTTACTAATGATATATATTTTCGATATTTTAACCATCTAATTTGCCACAAATATCCATATGCTTTCTAAAACTATTAAAAACATGTTCTAACGTTTCATTTGAAATGCCATTGACGATCTTCCCAATGTCTTTAATAAAATCCTCAACTGTTTTTTGGTTATTTTCATAGCAGAGATCTTTAATGTAGCCCCATAAAAAGAAATCACATTAAGGGGACGTGACACACCCAATTTTTAATATTTTTTATACGAAAAAATTACAAAATGGCGGCATTTTTCCGGAACAAAAAAAAGTGAATTTTTGAAAAAATGCCGCCATTTTGTAATTTTTTCGTGAAAAATGTTCCATTTAGGTTCAATCCCTGGGGATTTTGATAACAATTAACCCCATATTTTTTTTTTTTTTCAGACGTTCCATTCGCTCCCAATCGTGCCCGCAGTCAGTTTTTGTGGTTTTTTACAAAAAAATGTACAAAGAAAAAAACGAAATCAAAAAAAAAAAAATTTTTTGTATTATTTAAACGCTGTTTAATAAATATGCAAAGTTTGGTTAATGTATCTACTGTTTTTCCCTTCATTTTTCCAATTTTTCCAAACATAAAAAATAAAAAATTGGGTGTGTCACGTCCCCTTAAGTGAGATCTGACGAGTAAGGTGGCTATTCTATTCCTTTTCTCCTAGCAAAGCGTGGGTACCCTAGGCCAATAACTCGATCGCCATAAAATTTATTGATGATACTTCTTGTGTGCGATGCGGTGCTGCTCCGTCTTGAATAAAAAAAAAGATTTAACGCGGCTCCTCTTTTTCGCATGAGAAAGGATTTGGTCTCTAACATCCCTTTGTACTTCTCTCCGGCGACAGAAGATTCAAAGAAATGCAGGTAGATACCTTTTGGTTCACATTTCAAAAATATATTATTTATTACTAATAATTCACGTTTTTCACTATATTTTTAAATTAATGGTTTGTATTAAATAGGTTTAATTTTTTTATAATAAAATGGACATGAAATGGAAATAACGACTGTCCTTTATTAAAAAATATTTACCTTTTGCCGATCTCTCCATTTGTTAAAAAATAGTGACTAATTAGTTTTCGCAATTTCCTATTGGACACACTGTATTTAAATGTAAATTTCTTTATGTCACTTATATTTTTTCGTATTCTATGTGACCTAAGCTTTAAAATGAGATAAAATAAACTTGTTTATCTTCTTTCATTGTCGAGATATTAGTTTTTCAATGTCAGAACTTTTATTAAACTAAAACTTTGATCATTGGTTTCTCAAAATTGAAACAGATGCTCCTCTTGAAAGTTTTCTCAGAGAATTATCTTATTGTAAAATTTCAATTAGCACACATTTTGGTTTAAAATACGAGGTCCATGAAATAGGCTGATTTTGCGATCAATCTTTGATTGAACAAAAAATAATATGCTGTCATATGTTACTGTTTAAAAGTAGTTCGTTAGTAGTTATCCAAATTAAAAGCATTTAACTACATAGATTAACTTCATTACTTTTCGCATATCATTGAGAGAATGAGATTGAATAGACTATCGAATCAAAACATGCGGTATTAACTGGAGTTCTTGACATTGAACTAAGACATTACCTTCTAATTTGTATGAAGAAAAAAAAGTGTTCTATTAGGTATCCTCAGAAAGTCAAATCTCCTGGTTCTTATTATACTATACTCATGCTACCTGCAATTGGAAAGCCTGCGCTCGCGAAAATGTTAAATGTTAAATAAACTTGAGGCGCCAAGGTTTGTGCAGACAGCAGATTAACCAACGAGCTATGGAGTTATATCTCAAATCTAGTCGCTAACGTCCGGAAAACATGTACAAATTCAGCGAAGGTGTCAAGACAAGATGAAAATAACGCAAAAAAATGGCTAGCTATGTAGTGAAATGAGGTGAACAGCAGGTTTAGGCCCGCTGCAGCCACCCCGGCCGGATTGTACTGGTCAATAAATTTAAGACAAATTACATCAAAGATGCTGCTCACAATTGCAAAACGAGTTTCGCATTCGAAATAATTATTGCCCTCGTTTTGGGAGGGAGGAGCCTACGAGATGCACATAGTGTGATGCAGCAGCATCCCAAGAGGAGATGTAATGCATCAGATGTCACCTCCCACGTATAAATTACATAAGCAAACGAGCGATTAATTGTGACGAGAACAAGCAGCCTGTCTAATTGAATCGTAAAGCTGAGAGCCAGTTTAGTTCGGCTTTGGGGGTCATAAACACTTTGGAGTTTGGTTGCCGATTAGCTCCGCAAATTCCGATGTGGGCCACCGCGCCTCGGTTTCTTTACCTCTCGAAGTCACGACGACGATAGTCGCCGCTGAGCCGTTACATCGAATAAATTACTTGCTCGCGAATGAAAACATCTCGCGATCGTAAAATGATGCGATTAGATCCGGGCGTAATATGTAGTTTATGAGTCCAAATGCAATTTGTACGAAATTAGATCTCGAGAAGCTAATTTTCTTTAAATATATTTTTTCATTTGCATGAAAAAATTTTAATGTTGGTTCCTAAAAACAGTTACATGGAGAAAAATTATGTCCAGCAAGACCTTATATGTATAGTTATTCTCCTGTAAATATAGGCTTTGTATAGTTCTTCTACTATAAATATAGGCGAAATGGTGACTGTAATAATTTACAAGTACCAAAAGTTATGGCAAAAATAATGTTGTACGATATACTATAAAGTAGGGAAGTTATGTAATAATTATAGCTTCTAGAAAAAATCCACATTTGTTGTACTCAGTGCAATATTAGAAATTGTATCACTGAAATCATTTTTTTCATCACACTTTGCGCTATAAAGCACCATAATATTTGCTATTTGAAATAAGGACTATATAAAAAATTTGTTGTGTGACACCCTTGAGTAATGTTTTTTTAACTATATTTCTTTCATTTACCCTCAAAATACAGAGCTAAAACAGCAATAAGGTATGCTTAGTAGATATGCTCGTTTGTTTGGCACCTTCATCTGAAATTGTTAGTTGAATCTGCTACTTACAAGGAGAAGGCACCTACTCGTCATCACCGATTTCGCTCAAATTTATAGCAGATGTAGGGATTCTATGGAGACGTTGAAACAAAGCGGCCAAGTGCGAGTCGGACTCGCCCATGAAGGGTTCCGTAGCAGCAAGTAACATAATATAAAAGTTCTTGTTATTATTAGAAAATAATGGTTCACGGTTATGTTTATGAAATTAAATGTTTTATTTTTATTTTTATATTTGAGTTGATTGAATGAAAGGTAAATTGCGGTTTACGATTTATGACGTATTAAAAAAAACTACGCACTAGATCTCGTTCAAACCAATTTTCGGTGGAAGTTTGCATGGTAATGTACATCATATATTTTTTTTAGTTTTATCATTCTCTTATTTTAGAAGTTACAGGGGGGGGGGCACACATTTTACCAATTTGGAAGTGTCTCTCGCGCAAACTATTCAGTTTAGAAAAAAATGATATTAGAAACCTCAATATCATTTTTGAAGACCTATCCATAGATATCCCACACGTATGGGTTTGATGAAAAAAAATTTTTGAGTTTCAGTTCTAACCCCCAAAATTTATTGTTTTTTTTTGTACTGAAAAGTCCGCAATCCCAATTTTTTTCCTTATATATGCCTTTTGCGTATAAATAAATAAAAAAAAAAAAAATTATCACTTCGCTTAATTGCGGACTCGAATCTTATAAAAATTGAGAAAGATCCAAAAAAAAAAGCCTCCGGACGCAGGGATTCGAACCCGTGGCCACTGAATCACAAGCCCAAGTATTAACCACTACACTAGCCGCCTCTTTGGGAAATTGCTACAATGAATGGGATTTAGAGCCGCATGAAATTTTTTGTATACTATTATTTTCTAAACGCTTGGCAATCAGGAGTTCCCACTTGGGGTACTATCATTTGTAGCCAAGCCCTACATGTGCTATAAATTTGAGCGAAATCGGTGATGACGAGTAGGTGGCTTTTGCTTGTTAGATATTAATTCTAAATTCTAAAGGGTTAAACGCTATATTTTTATAGTTTTATTATTATTATACGAAATATAAGAAAATGTCACCTGCAACCTTCGTTGTCCTGAAAAAACCGTGAAATTTCTCAAAATTTTGTGTTTTGGCATTTTATTGAATGTGCAGTTAGAATAAAGCCAAGTTGCAGAGATACTTCAGGGATAATGACACATTTCCAATTAATAAGTATCTATTTTTATGTAGAGAGCGGTCAAATTAATAACTTTGCTTTCATAAAATTTAATGTTCACTACTTTCAAAATTAAAATATAATAGAATTCAATAGTTCTAGTTTATTCATTAACACTCATCTAACTTTATTTTGACTAATTCATAAAATACTATACTGTTTTTTGATATTTGAGCTCGAATACGAAATGTTTAGAGGAACTCAGAACAACTACATTGCACAAATATCAAATTTAAAGTAATATACAAACTTGAAGAGTTAACAAACAAATCCCAAAATTTTTCGAAAAACATTTGTAGGAGAACACTAAATACTTATTATTTGGATTTCCTTATTATTGCCCAAAACGAACATAGTTGTAGCCGTGATACATTTTTAGATATTTCTAATAAATTAACACTAGGTTTACAGACATTTATTGCATGATTTGTAGGGATTACGAAAAACTAAGTTTAGAATATATTCACATTCGAAATAAAGGGTCGAGAGATAAGGAATTTACAAGAATATATCGTACGTAATATATTTCACTAAAAATAGATAAATACAACTTCTGTAAGTTTTGGCACGAGGACGAAATCTGAAACCCGTCAAATTGACGGTTTCCATAAATTTAGTGTTAATGGCATTAAGGGGCAGTACACTTCTTTTTTGCAAATTTTAAAAGTATTTTTTTTTTTTTATAGAAAAATTTATTGAATCATTTGAAAATTTTACACATAAAAAAATATATGGATCATAAAAAACAAAATATTTTTTTCGAAATTTCTGGCGTTTGTACGGCAGTAATATGGATGCCTAAAAAAACCCCTTTTCAAACTGGTTGGTAAGAAATCTCAGCTCTGGAACGTTTAAACAAAAAATTCAAAGCACATATTAAAATATAAGTCAGCTGCTATCGTGTGAACCACGATGAAGTATTTTGGCAAAAAAACAACAAAATGGCGGAATTTTTAATTTTTTAACGTTAATTTTTATTTATTTTTTATTAAAATATTTATAAAAAAAAGGGTTCAATATTAACCTATATTAATAATAGTGGTTCACACCATAAACAAACATATATGGAATAAGTCCGCAAAATTTGAGCCCAATCGGACCAGTAGTTTTTTCAAAAAAACTGCCAACCAGGTCAAAAAACGTAGTTTCGAGAAAAACGCGTTTAAAGTTTTTTTATTCAATTCGCAGATAATTCTGAAAAAAAAAATATCTTACGCTTATTCGGCAATGCCTTGTGAATCGATTTAAATATTGTAAACTACTTTTGGAGGTATATAGTATACAAATTTGATGTTTTTGAAAAATAGATTTTTTTCAAAAAATAGAAGTGTACTGCCCCCCTTAATGCTGTTTATCTGTGTAGCTCTGCCCATATGAAGCAATATATTCATTTACATTGTCATTTATCTTATTTATGCGTTAATCTACACGTTTTATTATTGAAATTTATTTTTGCTTAATTTAATGGATTATTATTATTATTGAATTAGCTATATTTAATATTCTTTTGTATAATACGTATGGCTTCTATTTCTACAAAATATAGCATATATATAATGCATATGTGCATTTTAATCTCTACAAACTCAATAATGTAACTATTTTTAAATTTATTAAAGGTTTAGTAGAAGGCTTAATATTTGAAATAATTAGGTACTAATGTGCTGAGATAGGTTTATTCACTGAATGAGTGAAACCGCACTATTTTTTATTCCGACCACATATAGTATGCATATTATTTAGATGTTAAAGAAGAGATTAAGTTGTTATTTTATCAGCACATAGTCATAAAATAAATGTAATTATTTCACTTTACTGTGATAAAAGGATACATAAACCTAAAAACTAGTACTTAAAAATTTCGAGTAGAAAAGTTCAAAAGTTATAAGGTAGAGTCGCCAAATATCGTCCCCTTTTTGTAAAACAAATCTAAAAAAATAGAAAAAAATACCACAGTAATAAATGAAACGTCAAACATTAGGTTCAATATTCCTTTATTAATATATATAATTCTTAAAAATAATCAAAAACGCGTTAACATTGTTAGAAAACGTTATAAAATAGCTTTAACAAAAATACTCAAATTATGAAAATATATTTTTGGGCTCCTAATTTCGTCCCGGGGATGATATTGAGATCACAATAATCAGAACGTGAACTAGAGTTGTACTTACTCCTTTTCTATTATATAAAATTGAACCTAACTATGATATTAATATCTAAACAGCCCTTTCTTAATTATTTTAATAATTTTTTCGGCATCTAAAAAATAAACATTCTAAAGATACATGTTACGATATGAGGTTCACGTAAGGGGACGATATTAGGAAATTTCTATTTATTTTGTCGCATCCATTTAAGGGGGTAGTCCAGTGAAAAAAAAAAAAATTTTCGTTTTTTTGTTTTTTGCTTAAATCTACTCTACTACACCTATAAAATACTCCTTTAAAATATCTAAGCAAAATATTGAATAGTTTTAAAGATACAGAGAGTTTTCGAGAGACGTGTAATCCGAGCGCTTGAAGGTCCCCTGGCGTGTTTCGGAGCAAGGAGGACTCTTGTATTTCTGTTTGCTTCGCCCATTTTTTTTCGGTTTATAACGGTCTAGGACCTTCTGCTTTGTATTTAAGGTTAGTTATGTATTTAGGAGGCATCGCGTTATGTATGGAGCAGGCATCGCTGACTAAGGTCAAATTAATTTTTTTAGCTTTTTTCCGCATAAAAAACTTTAAACGCGTTTTTCTGAAAACAGCATTTTTTGACTCGGCGGACGTCAGATCTCAGAGTCTTTTGCTCCGATTGATCTAAAAACTTAGCTGTATATTTCTTGATTGTGTATCTATCGTCGGAACTAGAATTATTAAAATCCATTGTTTATTTACAAAGTTATAAACAAATTAAGCACCCGAAAAACACCCGAAAAATTCGAAATGCCGCCATTTTGTTATTTTTTATTGAAAATTAATAATTCTAGTTCCGACGATAGCCAATGTTCTACAGATTAAAACCTCGTTTGAATTTTTTGTTTCAAATGAACCGTTACAGAGATTCGACGTCCGCCAACAAAAAAATTTTTTTTTTGGAGCGGCCATTTTGTCGGGATGACTCATCGAAAACAGAAAAAAAAAATTTTTTTGTATATTTTAATAGTTGTACTATGATATGTCAAAAAGTTTTTTAATAAAAATTGACTTCTAATATGAAAAAAAAATCGTTGAAAAAACAGTCGTTTTCACTGGACTACCCCCTTAAACAAAAAACGTGTCATAAACCTGAAAATTTTACTTAATCGATTAACATCTGAGATATTAATAGTTAGTTTGACAAAAAAATTGTATCAATAAGTCAAGTATCTCAATATTTTATGGTATCTGAGAATATTTCAATGAAAAACTCAGCTTGAACACTTTTTTTGATTTTCGAATTTCTGTCGGTACGAACGTCGTAGCGCACTCACTTCTACACAATGGCCGACTGATGCAACTAGCTGTCGGTTCGGGTCACTGATAATAGATGGCGGTTTTTGAAAAGAGTAGATATTGAAGGGGACGAAATTAGGGTAGGGGACGAAATTTGGCGACTGTACCTTACTTTAAGAAAATTGTACAAAAAGTATGAAAATATATAATATTTGATTCGCAAAGTTCTATTGGTGTAACGTACTAAGTAAATTAGGAAATACCAAGAAAAGTTTTAAAAAAGTTTGTTATCCCTTTAATTTGATACGAAATGCAATTTTTAATTTTAAATTTTATAATTTTGACTACTTTAAACCAAAAAATCCTTGAACCTGGTATACTCTTATATATTCCTTAATTAATTAATACCTAAATTAGATATGGTCTAATCAATATTAAACTCATAAATCTCTCCAAACCTTTAACACTATTCGTGCTTTTATCCGAGTTACGTTACGAACCTCTAGAAATATGTAGTTTATAATATACATAGTCGTGCCATAAGTTCTGTCTCCCTCCCCTCCACTAAAAGGCTCACGACGCATCCCGATTACCTGTCGCGAATTAGCTTAAATACTTCCCGCTTTGTTAAAAAAATATCATTTTGTCATTGGATTTCGAAGGAGCAACATGGAGTGGGGCATTAAAGAGAACAGGATCGCCGTTATTGCACTATTTAAGTGCAACAAGCCAGCAAAGGAGATATTTGAGCTTCTTCAGCCGCTACAAATTACAATAAAATTTGTGCATCGTACTATCAAACGATACCGTGAGACTTCCTCTGTCGATGACAGGTCCAGGAGCGGGAGGCCTCGTACGTCTCGTACACCAGCAGCAGTAGAAGCGATGCGTCACCGCATACTGAGAAATCCGCTCCGGAAACAAAAGGTGATGGCACGGGAGATGAAAATACCCAAAAGGACGATGTCTCGTATTATCAAGGAAGAGCTTAAGCTTAGTGCTTATCGACGGTCAACAGGGCAGCGGCTTACGGACAAGCTTCGTGCGATACGAGAGATGCGATCTAAAAGTCTCTTGAAGAAGTACGCGGGAAAAAAATACCAACAAATACTTTTTTCAGACGAAAAACTTTTTACTATTGAAGAGAAGTTTAACCGACAGAATGACAGAGTGTACGCGCATAGCTCTAAGGAAGCGGCTGAGAAGATACCCAAGGTAGAGCGTAGCCATCATCCCGCCTCAGTCATGGTTTGGTGGGGAGTTGGCTATTACGGTGCTACGGAGCTGCATTTTTGTGAGCAAGGCGTGAAAACGAAGGCAAAGAACTATCAAAGTGACATCCTGGAGAAGATGGTGAAGCCGCTCAACACAACGATGTACCATGGTCAGCATTGGGTGTTTCAGCAAGACTCAGCACCAGCTCATAAAGACAAGAAAACGCAAATCTGGTTAAAATCGAATGTTCCTGACTTCATTTCTGATGAAGATTGGCCTTCCGGTAGCCCAGACCTAAATCCTTTGGACTACCGCTTATGGAATATTTTAGAGGAGAAGGCCTGCTCTATTCAACATCGAAACATTGAGTCATTAAAAGCAAGTTTGATGAAAGCAGCGAAGGAAATATCACTAGATGTGTTGCGTACTGCGATTGATGAATGGCCGAAACGTTTAAAAAAATGTGTAGCTGCAAAGGGTGGGCATTTCGAATAATTGTCTGCATTACTGTAAATTAGAATAAGTATATTACTAAACATAATAAATAAAATTTAATTATTTTTTTCTTATATGAGCTTTTTTTCATTTTTCCTTTGGGACAGAACTTATGGCACGACTATGTACAGCTTGAGAATAATATGGCTTGGAATAAAAAAATATAGATAACTTAACTCTAAAATAGGTACATTAACATTAAATTCGACTAGTATTAATAAGATCTTAGTAAGACTTCGTCAGAGTTAACTAACATCCGGTTTAGCCGGTAAAACGCAAAATCGCCACTCTATTTTTGGTTTTATGATTTATCCACTATCCTGTAAATTAAAAAAATAAATAAATAAATGAAAATAAAGGTATGATTATGAGTTCCCCAGGATATATTCACACATTTTCTTAACCCACTTCTAAAAAAAAAGAAAACTAATTAATAAACGTAACTTTTTCTTTACCAATAATTATCGGATTTTTACGCAATAATATTTTCCGATGAAATGAATTAAATCTTCTCCTTTTTTCATATTTCTTGCGATATTTCATTTAAATACGCATAACATTTTTCATATTGCAAGCTTATCTTTCCTATTGATATTCACCATGATATCATCCATTCCACAAGAGAATTAAAAAATTCAATCATTGTATTTAGTCCCCAAGAAAAAAACTTTTAGAAGTGTGGAGTGATTTTCAGTATTCGCTGAGTTATTTTCTGATATTCTACAGAAGGACAATACTTTGATTTTTAACCCTTTGCCAAAAATTTAAGTATTTACAATTAAGAGGTAATGGATACAATACATAGTTATTATTTGGCATTAGTTATAATTTATTTTATTTTAGTTATAAGCGCAGGTTTTTTGTTTTACTGGATCTAAGCAGTTATATATTCTTTAACATTAATTTTATGACTAATGAAAAAATTAGCAAGTATTTGCAATATATAGAAGTTGTATTTTACCAAAAATAAAAAGTTTAGAAGAAAAATTCAAGAACTACTTCGAAATTTTTATTGCAAAAACGGTAGAAAGTTGATATGAAGAAGCAAAAAATCTTTTCGCTGAATCGTGTGCATCTAAAAATAAACAATCAGCATTAAAAACACAAACCTGTCCACCACTTTTGCTTTCATTCGAAGAATTCTGGTTCTGTGCTTTTTCAAGAATTCTATAAAAATGAAAGTAAAAGATCATCGTCTCCTCTTTGCTTGTGATACAAACACAGATGCGTTACGCAAAATATTAGAATTTTAAATTCAAACGCATATCTGTAATGAAAAAGTAAAGTAAAATCTGGAAAAATGCTTTTACGTTAATGCCGGAGTTATGCCGAATAGTTGCAGTGGTGGAGAATTGCAGCGACTGAACATGGGGACCCAATAAGTTGAAGGCTAATGTCAAATTAATTTGAAAATTTTTAAAAATGAGTATCATAAAAAATATGGCAGAATAGCAATTTAGTGAGGAATGAAATTTAACGATTTCCACTGAAATAGCCAGATTAAGACGGATAACAAGGAACTGGCGCTACCGCGGCATGCGCTGAGGTCCGAAGAGCCTTGATTCGCTCTTCCTCAGCGACAGTATCTATGTATTTGACTATTGCTATTTTTTCCGTGTGGGGTCTTGTCTGCTTGTCTGCTTTCTCGCATACGTATTGCTCCCGCACCAGGCTTCATTTCGACCTTAGGCTTAGCGCTTTGACAAGTTTCGCTTTGTCTTTTTGTCATCACCTTTGTGGTTGTTTTTTGGTGATTTTGCTCGATCTGAGATGATGCTAATGTGGTGGCAATAGAGACGATATGGAAATTTACATAAAAATTGTCTAAACATTGTCGTAAATTAATATTCCAATGTTTTTCTGAACGTTTCAGCCCCAATACAGGCAAAGCGCTGAATGTAGTGCTGTTAACCATTGATACTATATAATGGCCAATTCTGGAAACAACCGACACATCATACTCAGTTCTCGTCGAGTAAACAACAACCAAAAAACCAAAAAAATCTCAAAATGAAATTCGCCGTAGTTTTCGCTGCTGTCCTTGCCATTGCCCTCGCCCACCCATTGGATGACCCAGCAAACGCTCAGGTCCTCCGGTACGATAACGACAACATTGGAGTCGAAGGATACAAATGGAGGTAAGAACACCACACTTTAGCAACACTAAAGGGATTATTTTTTTTAACTCTCTCCTTAATCTTTAGCTTCGAAACCAGCGATGGCAAGACCGCCAATGAGGAAGGACAACTCGAGAATGTTGGAACTGATGATGAAGGTATCTCAGTCCGTGGATCATACTCCTACGTCGACCCCTCTGACGGTCAGACCTACACCGTCAACTATATTGCCAACAAGGATGGTTTCCAACCAGAAGGTGCCCATATCCCACGCGCTTAAGTGCCTGAATCTAGGAGTTAGTAGACGTTGCGATGACGAATCCATGCTGTTCCCAAGGACCTTACGATCTTCGATACATTGATATGGATGAGGACTGTGAATTGTTTTAGTAAATAAATAGTGCCTATTTAAAGAAGCGATAGAGTTTTTTTATAATGGAACCTTGCAAGGTCTAGCCGATACTTCCGGCAGTCCCTTGATATTCAAAATTGAAATTATCAAAGGCCGAGGTAATGTAACTTCTAGCAATTTCCTCGGTAGCCAGATCACCTCGTCTAAGTTTTACCAGAAATCACGCAAATTGGAACGACCCAATCGTTCGGTCGGTGGATAGCCTTGGATAAGCTATTTTTCAACTAAATACATTTTACTAAATCAGCGCCCCGCCAGAGCGGCTCATCCGAGAGCTATTTGAGGTGATGTCAGTAGTAATTATGCAAATCCGGTAACCGATGCAAATCACTTCGCTGACATTGAGATTTGGTCTGAGGGAAGCGCGTTGTGATATTTAAACCAAAGCGGCCGGTTGGCCATCGACGACCGATCGGTGATGTCGAGATAAAATCAATGCTATCTTTCCAATCCATTGTTCGCACCTTGAGATTAGGTGCCGGCGGTAATTGAAACCAGCTGCCGCCAAATCGATGTTGTATCTTCCATCAAGGAACAGTGGACCCTAGTTTTCTCCTTGAGCGACAAGATCATCACTTGTTCAAATAATTTCTTAATGGGGATGTCAGTCGATGCCTTCGATAGATGGAAATGAGTTCGGACTTGCCCAATCTGAGGAGTGGTTCATGGCTGATGCCGACAATACGAAATTGCGATTGGAGAAAGTTCGATCTGTTTATTTCGCGCGAATTTTAGCAACTGCTCTACTGGATTGGTAAATTATAAATCATGTGGGTTCGAGCAGTATTTTCGGAATGATAAAGCTATTGGCGGATATTAAACATTGAAATTGCGATGTTCCACAGCTCGTGCAGCTGACCGCTGAATGGATAAAATTGGGAATGACTCGAAAAACTGCATAATCCCAAGAGATGTACACATCAAACTCTCTTTGAAGAAATTTATTGTGATCTAGATTAAAATTATGTAAGCGACAGCAAATACCTTCCTTCATGGTTACAGTACAATGTAGGTCAATTTCATGGGTGTGTACGTATTTTTCGACGAGATCAGGGCTTACTTAATTCCACCCAGTGTTTGGGTTTTTTAGGGATTTGCTATTGCATTGCGAAATCAAAACTTCTTGCTGAAAACAAAATCCTAACTTGCAGTGAAACAATGAAATATAATTCATTAATGATCTGTTTTTTTATAGTGAAAGTAAACTAATATTGCAAAGGAATAAACATTGAATTTGGACACATATTTTGAATTTCATTAATTTTACGAGGTTGAAAAATGACTGTATGAAATGTAAACCATATAAAGTCACTTTTTAACACATTGTAAACATATCCCTTTATCCCGCCTAAATACAACCCTTAGTTAGAAAAAAAATATACAAAATATCCCTGAAAGAAAATAAATAAATTACCTCATTTTACTCATTACTTTGAGTTGGGTTTTTGCGCTCTTCTAAATTTAGTTGGAGAACATTATTTTTTTATTTGGAATTTTTGAAGCTTTTAAGTGCTAAAGTGTGTAGAAAATGCTATTAAAAAATTTGTCAACACTCATATTTAAACGTTGTCACTCTATTGGTATTGGTTTACAATATATTTGGTATACTCAATATATTGCAAACATTTAAATGAAATAAAGAAAAACTTTAAATACAATGGTTTTAACCTGCGCATACGATAACACTTAAGCTGTTTATATCTATTAAATTTTTCCCCATCTTCTTGTTCAGTAGAAGATAAGCCTAAAAAATATAAAATAAGCTAAAAATAATAAACATTTTATAAAGCGAATCAACAAAACCAATCGTATGAATCGACATTAAAATTCAAATAGCTAAAACATTTTTTAACTAAATAAATAAAATGTTATGCCATCTATGAATATTGCATTTTTCAAAGAGCTGCAATGTCCAAAGGTGATGACGTAATATTGGTTTGATTGAGGGAAATTGATTGAAGTTTTGTTTACTGAAATTGATCGTGTATTTCTGTAACAACATGTAGATTCTAAAGAATTTTGGTGTAATTTTACTCCCTTTTTGGAAAGAAACTGACTACCTTCCTAAGTCCTAAGGGTAGTAAAATTACGCAAATGCATGTGTAGAAATACACTTTTATTGTGTAAAAGTATTACAACACATATGTTAAAAATAACACATAAAAGATGTGAAGTTTGCATAATAAATGTGTATTGTTTACTTCTCTAAAATAGGTAAACTTACACATTGCAGATAAACAATTTTTGGAATTAAATATTCCTTTGAATATAGTATTTTTACAATACATTTAAGGAGGCAAGGACGTCATCTCTAAAGAATGGGATAAAATAAATGAAATAGTATAAATAAGCTTATTTTAATAATAAATTCGCAATAGTTTATTGTTTGTTAAGTATTTAATCAACTAATAAAAATCCATACAGTCAGAATATGATTTTTATTTTTGATTTTAAAAATAAAAATCACTTTCCGATTTTTATTTCTGATTTTTTTTAAATAAAAATCAATTTCTGATTTTTTAAAATAAAAATCATATTCTGATTTTTATTTCTGATTTTTATAATAAAAATCATTTTCTGATTTTTATTTCTGATTTCAAAAATAAAAATCATAGTCTGATTTTTATTTCTGATTTTTATAATAAAAATCATTTTCTGATTTTTATTTCTGATTTTAAAAATAAAAATCATTTTCTAATTTTTATTTTTGATTTTAAAAATAAAAATGCGAAAATAATTTTATTCTTTTGATATTTTTCGAAAAAATCACAAATTTAAAAAGCACATAAAATTCTTATAGCTCAGGCCATAAGAATCATAATGCTACATTTAAACTAGAGATGCCACGAATATTCGGCAACTATTCGGTATTCGGCTATTCGGCCACTTTTTTTCGCTATTCGGTATTCGGCCGAATATGTTTAACTATTCGGCCGAATACCGAATAGCAATTTATTTATTATTTTTTTATTATTAGCTGTTTTCCTGCGACTTCGTCCGCGTAAATTATAGCCTATATCCTTTCTAAGGCTCTAGAGTATCTGTGTACCAAATTTCATTTAAATCGGTTCAGCAGTTTTGGCGTGAAATCGTGATAAACAGATTTAATTTCGTATTTATGATAAAATATAGTAAGGATTACCAAATAAATCATGAAAAAAGAACTCAAAATATTACTCACAAAGATATATTTATTTAACCAAAAAAAAGAGCTAACAAATTAATATTTAAAATCTACCAGTGGTAAGTTATGATGAATGAAAACAATTTTTTCAGCGTTTGTTGATAGCAGACGATTGCGTTTTTTCTCATAAATTATACCTGCTTCCGAAAACAGCCGCTCACTATACACACTGCTACCGGGAGATGATAAATAAATCTTAGCAAATTATGAAAGGGTTGGATATTGTTTCGCGTTTGCTGACCACCACTTGTAAGGGTCTGCTGTCCGATCTAAACGAACAGATACCATGTAAAAATCAAGTTCATTTGCAACAGAATTTTTCTGTTCCACACCTTCATCTGAACGAACATTTTCTGCAGCGACAGTTGTGACTTGTCGCCCGCGGAAAGTACTAAGTGTGGCCGAATATTCGGCTGCCGAATGTTCGGCGCTTCGGCCAAGAACCTCGCCGAACATTCGGTATTCGGTATTCGGCCAAATTACTATTCGTGGCATCTCTAATTTAAACCAATTTTCCCACAAATTTGTCTACATGATTTTTTGGTTTGAAAAATTGAAAATAATTGTTATTTTCGGTCCCTGTTAAATAGATTTAATTTTTTTATAATAAAATGGACATGAAATAAAAATGACGACTTTCCTTTATTAAAAAGTATTTACATTTTACCGATCTCTCCATTTGTTAAAAAATTGTAACCCATTAGTTTTCGCACATTCCTATTGGACACCCTGTATGAACTTATGGTACATACAAATAATATGAAAAAAATGTTTTTTTCGCCGTTGTATTAATTTATTAAGATTAGTATAAATGAATACATTATATTTCATATTTTAAAATTCTTGAATCTAGTTAAGTTACCTTGAATGGAAATTAAACCCTTAATACGAGGGTTGCTACTTAAGTTTTGAGATAGACAAGTAAAAACAAATATTTATAATCGAAAATGGTTTTATTGTTTTTCAAAATATTCTCCTTGAAGATCAATTCACTTTTGCATGCGTTTGAACCAATTTTCGAAGCACTTTTTCCAGTCCGATTGAGAAACCTCCGAAACATGTGATTTGAACGTATCAACCGCTTCTTCAGGCGTCAAAAAACGTTGACCTCGCAATTTATTTTTGATATGCGGGAATAAGAAGAAATCATTGGGTGCCAAAACAGGACTGTACGGCGGATAATCCATCAATTCGATGTTTTGAATGCTCAAAAATTCACTTATTTGAGCTGATGAGTGACAGCTTGCATTGTCGTGGTGGAGAATGATTCGTTTTCTGCAATTGGTTCCCCTTATTTTTCCGAACACTTCTGGCAAACAAATGGTGGTGTACCATTCAGAATTAACCGTTCTTCGCTGCTCTAATGGAACGGTAGCGACATGTCCAGTTATTCCGAAAAAACAGGTGACCATTTGCTTCGAAGTGCTTCGTTCGCATAGATCCATGATTCGTCGCCTGTCACTATCTTATAGGCGTCGTTTGAAGCACCGGCGATTGAATTTTTTTAACATTTGTTTACACCAATCGACACCGAGCCATTTTTTGAGCGATTTTTCAAATTATGCGGTATCTAACGCCAACAAATCTTTTGGACCACCAAATGTTCATGCAATATTGAATGTATGCGAATGGAACTAATGCTCAAGCATGCCTCAAATTTCGCGGTATGTTAGATGACGATCTTGCAATATCAGTTCACTCAAAGCATCGATTTTTTCCTTCACGAAATTCGTCCTGTAACGAAGTGTGATCACGATTGAATTCAGAAAACCAGCGAAACACGGTGGCTCGAGATGTTGCATCTTCACCAAAAGTCGCAGTGAGTTGATAGGCACACTGTTGTTGGTTTAACCCATGTTGAAAGTCATAGAAAATCATCGCACGATTTAGTTCCATTTTTTAAAAAAAAATAATTTTTCAAGTATCTGTAAACGACACAAATATCACTCGTATGACAAAACGTTCCGAGTACGTTTACCATTAAAAATGGCAAACTTTACGATGACAATGTCAGATTTGACATATTCAAACTAGTGTTGCCATATCTCAAAACTTAAGTAGCAACCTACGTATAAAATATTTTGGACAGCTCGTCTTAACTATAAGGAATACTTTCAAAAAGAGATTTTAGATCGTAGATTTATGTCAGTTTGACGTAATTTTACATATTAATGTGCACGTTTACACCAATTTGGTGTAAAATCACACAACATTTACAAAGTTGACTGAATATCACACCCAATGCTCTAAACTTGTATAATTTTACATTTTAATGCATAATTACACCAAAAAAGTGTATTTTTACGATCGTGATAAATATTTACATAGAAAAAAATGTAAAATTGCTCTTAAGATCACTGTGAATTTATATTCAGTTTTTAGAGTGTAGCTTATTAAAATTAGTCCAATAGTTTAGATCCTACCTCATAATACATAAAATCATTTTATCGAATTGTGATTCTTTTGTGAATTTTCCCACAATACAGCTGTAAACTTAAATTATATAAAGTTATGTTTGAAACTTTGGTACAAGAATGAAGGATATAATGCAACATAAATTTAACAATGGATAAGAAAATCAGCTGATTCCCTATGAACGTTAAATATGAAAATGGAGTCATAATCGAATATTTTTTAAATTTTTATGTAACGATGGAGTACTTACCAAAATTACATATATGTAAGTAGATATTAAACTAAAATCATTAAATAGTAAAAAAATTCGAATACCTATAAAAAAGCTTCTATTTCTAGATTTTTACTAAAATATTACTGCTTTGACAAAAAGATTTAGAATTGTGTTATATATGTTTGAAGATACCTCTTATTTTCAGTAAATAATACAAAAAAAAATTCAAATGCCTTAGAAGGTACTACAAAAAGTTTTTGAATATCAATGAGAAAAGCTCCACAAGAACTCTAATTCTTTGCATTTTACGGACAAAAGATTGCGCGGTTTTTTTCCTCTTAAAAAAATATTTATAGCATTATAACATGTATTCTTGTATCACACATACATTTTTATTCTTATATTATTGTTCAATTGCGGATTTATAAACAAATAATACAATTTTAGTATATGCTATAAGCTTTCTTATAACTTTTAAATCAGGTCTCTGCAAGATTTAATAATGGAAGCTTTAATTGTCTTTTCTTTTCTCTTAATATTTCACATTAACATGTGTAACAGGCTACTGTTCATACTAGACGTATGACACACAAACGTGCCTTTCACATTATAAATATCACCATCATAAACCTTATTTGAGTGATGCAATTAAGAAATATTAACCATGTGAAGCTCTTTACCCTTTGACCATTTGTCTACATTTACAAATTCAGCTCTATTAATGCATAAGCAAAGTTTGATCAAAATCGCGTAATATACGGATACTGTCATAACAAGAAAATCATATACATAAAGCAAATCCTCATAATTTCGGAATATGACCTAGATATTAATTCCATCAATATACATCCGAGTTTGATGAAAACCGAAGAAGGAATATGCAAGATATATTGGGTATAAAACATTTTTAAATAAGAGCTGTACAGCTCCTAACTCCTCCCTCTACCTTCCATATACCATATATATACGTACATTAGGGTGCTTTTTTTTCGCGACTATTTTTTTTTTCAGTCCCACGTCGAAATTTTGTAGGAAATACCTAAACAAAATTCCCTGAAAATTGGAGCCATTCAGTTTGTTACAAAAAAGTTCTGAACACTAAACCGCTTACATCGATATTTCTTGAGATATTGCGCTTTGAAGTTGAGGTAGTGTTTCTACAAAATATCTCAATAATCCATGAAAATTCCACACTAGCTGCTCAACTTAAAAAAACTGAAAAAAAAAAAAATTGTCGCGAAGAAAACGCATCCTAACATAAGTCCGCGCCAACCTGCTTCAAAAAATATAAATAATTGAATGGGAGCACCTTTGAAGAATAGGCCCCAAGACATACATTTTTTTTTTACAATTACGTATGTTCATATAAAACGTGGTATTATTTGTGTTTTTTGGTTTTTGAAGCATAGTTTTACTCCAATATGAAACATTTCAATACGAAAAATTCATAGGATGTAGTTTATAAATGTTCACATTCGTTTTTAATGTTTTTTTAGCAGCATAAAAATAGATAATTTATGATACGTAGGAAGACGTACATTTTGAACAAAATATGTTTTCCTTTAAAATCAAAAATGTGTAATGGTGATTTTGGCATTTTCAAAATTATGTTTATTCTTCGTTATAGTTTTTTAGGAGATCCAAAACCTACTTATTAAAAAAACACCAAAATCGCGGAACCGGTTTTTCCCTCTTGTGTAAACAGCAAAAGCGCTTAAGGGGCACCACTAGTGTAACCGGCTGAAAAAAAATTGATTTTAGGGATTTTTTTAAAGACAAGTACTACATGGAATGTTTTAATATTTTAGGGATATATTTGTGGATATATAGTAAATACATGATAAAATTTTTGGACCAACAAATTTAAAATTCAACGAGTTATTCGCAATTTCCCAAGGCTCAAAAAAAAAAAGTAGGTATTTCACGTGCCATGAACCTCGAAAGAAAAAAAAAAATTTAAATTAAAAAAAATTGATAAGTTTTAAAAAAATTAAAATTTCGCGCGAAGATTGGATGATTTTTGGCCTGCCAAAATTACATTTTTTATTCGATCCGGAATATTGGAGGTTTATGAAACGGAGAAACATGTAGAAAAGAAAGTGTAATAAGAATCAAATCGATCGTATGATTTGTCTTCTAGTTATAACTGCAGCAAATTTAAAAAAAGGAGTTTTGAGAAAAACGCGTTTAAAGTTTAATTCATACATTTCTCAATACCACAACACGATGAGCGGCTGCTCTTCAAATGGCTGTAATTCAAAAACTATTTGAGATATGCACTTGAAATTTGAGTATGTTTTTTTTTAGAAGTATAGTAGTTTAGTAGTATAAATAATAAATATATAAAAAATCAAAATGTCACACTAGTGGTGCCCCTTAATAAACAATAAAAATTTAAAATTATATGTATATTTGTTAACTTTGTTGTTGTCAAAAAGATTTCCCAAAATAATTTTTAAGTAGTGTAATCTGTGGATTGTAAGTGGTACCTCTCTATAAAATAGCCTTTAACAGTTAATCCATTATTCTGGACTTAAACCTTATTAATCCAACTCAAAATCTGCCTAAAAGTAGGCGAATTTTAATATTATGAGCTTTGACGCAAACCAGTTTTTCTTAGTAAATAAATGAACCGTTGTGGAGATATGGAGATTAAATACACATTTTTTGGAATTTGCAGTCTTAGCTTAATTTTGAACTATAAATTGACTAAATCCAAACAAAAACTAAAGAAATTGCAACTAGCGTGTTAAACATAGGCGTAACTACAAATGTTCTGCCCTCCCGGAAAAATATAATTTTGGGATCCCAGGAAAAAAAAAAACAATTTATATTATATAAAGAATGAAAAGTTATGTTACATAAAAAATACATGTACTTATTAACATTGGTATTTCATACTTTAAAATATATTTTCTATATATAAAAATTATTAGGTTGGTAAGAAAATATTGAAACACTACTAAACTTATCTATTCCTTCCAAAATAATTTGTTCAAGAGTAATTACTCCAGCATGTCGAAGAACATTCTTGAAGGAATAAGAAGAAGGGTATATAAGCGCGGCACGCGGCATTGCAGTACGTTATCATTGATGATGGATGACAAGTGCATTATACTTCTACGAGTTCAATATCGCTTCCGTTCCTCATAGTCAGTTAGAGGAACTTGGTAGGGATACGGTCCCACACTGTCAGTACTCTCCTGACCTTGCGCCATCTGACTACCACGTGTTCCAGTCGCTGAAGCAGTATTTACGTGGAAAAAAATTGAATTCATATGAAGATCTCAAAACTGATCTAGATAAATTCTTTCAGTCTCAGCCTCCACAGTTCGGGGCGGATGGCATTAAATCACTGCCACAGAAATGGGTGCAATTAGTAGATACTAATGGTGACTATATTGTTGAATAAACATTTAAAGTTTAATAAATAATTCAGAAATTCAAGAGCATCTCAAGGTGTTTCATTATTTTCTTACCAACCCAATACTAATGTTAGATTGTAGATTGATGTGGCTGTCCGAAGACATACTTAAGCCATTATAGGCCCATTGTAATACCACTTTTTAACCCACTTAAAAAAGAAAGGAAAAGGTTCTCAACTCGACTGTTTTTGTTTTTTTTTTCTTCTTTTTGTGTGTATGTTACGCGACATCTTCGCTGATTGTGAACCGATTTTAATGATCTTTTTTTATTGAATAGGGTATTTCTCGTGGATGGTCTCATTAAAATGAAAAATGAAAAAAAATATCCAACCTCTTGTGCGTATGTTACGCGATATCTTCGTCGATTGTGAATCGATTTAAATGTTTTGGTGGTGGTCTCATTTAAAGTTAAAGAAAATACCCACCTTGATGAAATTAGGGGATGAATCCAATTTATTGAATTTCAGCCACTTCCCGCTAACTAAAAATAAAAAAAAAAAATTTTTTTACAAAAAAATAAAAATCGACTTCAAAACTTTGCCTGTATGTAAAAAATTAAACTAAAAAGTTAAAAATAATATTTGTTATTACTTTAAAGAAAAGAACATTCAAGGACGATATAAAAATTATTGATACCTAAATATTTACTATATCTAATCAGCTATATTATTTTAATCGGTACAGCCAAAGCAAGTTTATAAACTCAAATTACTGCAGGTTACATACAGACAAAGTTTTGAAGTCGGGTCTTATTTTTTTGTAAAATTTTTTTTTGTAAAATTTTTTTTTGTGATCAGGGTTTCTGGTGGGAATTAAACTCACAGCCTCTAGCGCCCTCCGGTCCGTTACCAACCGAGCTACATATTGAGGTCTCCAACGTTATGTGAACAAGTCGTTCTAAAACTTGGACCCAAAAATTGGATTCATATCGTATTTGCTCTTCTGAAATTTTATCGATTATTTCATTAGTTTTCCATTTTTATTACATAATATATAATAACAGTACCCATGATTTTTAATTCTATCGTGCAGTGATATATTTTTGGAAAACACCTTTCCAATCTCTAATACCGTGTGTTCGCCAATTATCATTTGTTTCTTTTAAAAACAACCAACAACGTTCGCAAAAAACTGCATCTAATTTAGAAGAATAACACAGTCATAGTTTTCCAAAAAGTCCATATTTCGTTGAAGTTTTATAAAAACTTCCTAATAATTTATTTCATATCGTCTAACATAATTTTATTTTTAAAATTCGCACATCCGTTGAAATCGTCGACCATAAAATCTTCTTATTTATTATCATTATTGCCTTGATTGTTTTCATTTTTAAACGTGTTTTGGTTTTCCAGCTGCGTTGTAACAGGTTTTAAGAAGTTAATTGTTAATTTTGCTACTTTAGATAAGCACTCCTGCCCTCTTTTTAATTTTCTTTATTTTTCTGCACCGCTAGTATTACTTAGTTTCTTTTCCATTTCCACCCTTTAAAATTGATATTTATAATAAAAAGAAACACAAGATAAGATACTTACATAAATAATTTTGTAGCAGCATTTCTTAGATTTTATTGAGTTTAGTTCTCATATAATAATAACATGATAGTTCACTCACAAAATAAACATAAATAACATAAGTGGCGATACTCCATCAGAATAACATAATAAATAATGATTGTGCAAATAACAAGATTCCTGATTTACTCTACAACACTTCGTCATAACAATTCAAAAGAATTCAAGAATTTTTCAAATGAACTTATTGAAAAGAACGAAAATAGTAAGACATGTAAATTTTTTTATGGCAAACTTCGCCAGTATAACGTACCTGGCTCATTGGGGCGCCTCAGACCCCAGACATTCAAATGTTCCACTAGTAAGCTAGTTAATATTTTTATTTGAAAAAAATATTGAATTCTCTTGAGATATAACATTAGGAAACTTTTATTATTATTATTATTTTATTTCCATTTATCGTAACATATATTTTTACAGAGTAGATTTCCCATTTAATTGAAGAAACTATTCCAACTCTAAGGCTAGACAATTAAGGGGTTACATATCTACAGAATTTTCAGTAAATCGACTTATTTTTTTACAGATTATTATTTTCTATAGTTTTAGGCGTATTTCTGTGAAAGTCGATTATAAAAATTCCACATAGATTTCAAAATAAAAAATTGGAGAGAGGGGGGAGGAGAGGGTTTGTCAATTTACATTTTTTAAATAAATAGAAATTTTTTTTTAAATAGCGTTAAAATATTAATTTAAAATAAAGGTTAATTTTTACATCTTCAATATATATTTAATTAAATATTTTTAAAAATATCTATACTACTGTGTAACTCTTATTAAGGGGTTACACCACCCTGACGCTCGAAAAATAGGCATAAAAATAAACTTTTTGTTTGGCTCGGCCATTAAAAATATGAATTATTGATTACGGAACCCAATCGAAAAAATAAGTGGTGCAAATTTCAGTCAAATCAGTTCAGTAGAGTTTGGGATATCGTGTACACCAGTTTGAAAAAAGTAATTACGAAAAAAACGTGGAAGAAAAAAATCTTGACGTTAACCCCTTAAAAGTAAATTTTTTTTTAAATTACTTTCAATCTGCGATTCCTGGACCTTACATAAGGTTTTCTGCTGCTTTTGCGATGTCCTCCGTTACCTGAGTTACTGTTAGTTTAATCTTTCTAAAGGAATTATATTATTATTAAAGATACATAGATAGATACGTAACCATCCGAACTCTACCTGAGTTTTGGGTCGGCTCCCTGACGCGCTCACTTCTAATTGCTATAACTTCGGTAATAATTTGAGTTTTGGAATATTTCGCTTAAAATATTCTTAAAAGTATAAACAATTTATTTAACAAAAAAAAACGTATTTTTTTTTGAAAATTTCATGGTGGTGTAAGTCTTTAAAAAAATACAAAATAAATGTTCTAATTTTCTAAAACACTTATTTTTTTGAAAAAGATATCTTACAAACGTAAAAAAAAAGGATTTTACAAACAAAAATCTAGTTTTCGACTTTTCGCAGCGAAAGAAAGAGTAAGAAATATTTTAAAAAATATGTTTGAACTTCTTCAGTTATCAGTTACAACCTGAGTAATCAATAAGTGCTAAAGATGTTTGTTGATCGCATCTAAAATGTACTACTTATAATATTCAACTATGTACTTTCAAATTGGGTAAAGCCGTTAATATTTATTGCCTAGTGAAGAGGACCTATTATTTTGTTACGTTTGTTAACCCATTAATGCCTGAATAACAAAAAATTGTACGGCAACTTCGAGGCCCTAACTTTTATCGAAGGAGTGGTCAATTCTCATCGAGACCAACTTTTCTAGACGTATTTTGAGTCGCTTGACACGATCCAACCAAAAAAAAAAGTGAAAAAAAAATTATTATTATTGTTTTTTTGCAATATTACGTAAATAAATACCTTTTTCACGTCATTTTTTTCAAAAAAACGGCAGATTTAGTGGGGAAAGAGCAACTTTTTACTGCAATAAAGTGCATAAAACGTGTTATTAGTACTTAAACTTTAAAAATATACAGGCATTTAATCAGTAATCAGTGACCCCAAAAACTCCGAATACCCACTTTTTTTTCGAAGAAATTGAGAATTTGACCAAAAATTGTTCGCCATCTTGGATCCGCCATTTTGAATTACGAAAATCTGATAGCAAACTCGTAATCAGTGACCCTTAAAACTAGTGTATATACATTTTTGGGAATAGTCGAACATAGTGAGATAAAAAAAGTGATCGAAAGTAATGCAAATATGCGTTACATTGTTGCAATTTTTATGCAGCCTAATATTTGTAACGAAAAAAATGCCTGCATATTTTTGAAGTTTAAGTCCTAATAACACGTTTTATGCACTTTATTGCAGTAAAAAGTTGCTTTTTCCGCACTAAATCTGCCGTTTTTTTGAAAAAAATGACGTGAAAAAGGTATTTATTTACGTAATATTGCAAAAAAACAATAATAATAATAATTTTTTTTTCACTTTTTTTTTTTGGTTGGATCGTGTCAAGCGACTCAAAATACGTCTAGAAAAGTTGGTTTCGATGAGAATTGACCACTCCTTCGATAAAAGTTAGGGCCTCGAAGTTGCCGTACAATTTTTTGTTATTCAGGCATTAATGGGTTAATTAATTTTGTGATGGAATTTAAAGTAATCTATTTTTTTCATTTCGATGGCATATTTTTCATACATCAATTTTTTTGATGGACATCGCGTTTTTTTTAAAAAACCCTTGAAAAGGTAAATGCTACCTATCTTTGTGGTATGAGAAAAAAATTACTAATTATTTTTAAAAAGTTACATCGATATAGAATTTATACTAATTTTTATATTGTATGTAAAAAAGAAAAAAATTTACAATTATTACCTTTTGTATATATAAGAATATACTTTTATAGAATTAAATATTACAAAATTAAAAATGTAAATAAAACTCAACTCAACTGAATGCAACTGAATATGTTGAACACATATTTTCATTAAAACAAAATTAATTAATTTTATTAAATTAAAAAATTGGAATAAAAAGTGATTTTCCTAAGATACAAAATATGTGTTTAACATATTTTATCATTCTCAAAGAAAAAAGAAGAGCGGAAGTTTTACTCATCTGACAACCCTTGTTCTGTTCTTAAAAATCATGTAAATTTTTAGTTAAGTTTCAAAATTTCGGGGGGGGGGGGGGGGTTCTAACCCTCTGACACCCCCCGCTGGCTACGGCCCTGTGCTGGACATTCGTTGTTTTTTTAATATATACATTCAGCTTCCAATATATCAAAAAAGTTATTGACTGCTTCACGATTAAAACCTGGAAACCGAGCATACAAAATTCCCATTGGTTTTCTGAGAGCCAATCGATTTTTGTGTCTGCTTAGAAAATGATCTAACCATAACCATGATCAACCAGCAACACCATTTCTGAATATGTTTGGGATGCTATTTTTCGTAGCTCACTTATAAGCCATTCTTCTTACGTCCATACGTTTCAGACCATAGTATTTACTTCCCATTAGCAAAAGGGAATCAACCGAATTCTCTTCTAAATGAGGTTGTAGTATACATTTTCTACCTAGTGGTTTCGGCACTAATATTCCGGATTATTTGAACCAGGAAAATCATTACAGAAATAAATTCTATGTCCTTCACAAATTGGTCACTCGCAAGCCAAACAAGCTTCAATGCGCATCTTTGCCTCGATGGTAAGTGAATTTTATATTGTATGGCACATAATCATGCGGGTTTTACTTTATTTGATAAACTGAAGAAAAAAAAAAAAACACAAAAAACATTATAAAAAATATTTCATAAATAACTACAACTAGTACTCTAGGGTCTTAGACGTCACCAGCTAACTTTATATAAACGCCATAATTGATGCTTCTAAAATTATTTTGGGGGTCATAAAATAAAGATATTAGCTCTATATGCCTTAAATTGAAGTTGAAAAGAAGTGGAGTTACACAGACCCTAGTGTATAGGTTTAAGGTCTAAGAAACCTAATGGTTACGTCTAACAAAAATTAATTTAGCGTTTCACAATTTGGCCGATCGGACATCAAAGCAATATAGTATGCTATATGTGACATAAAATTTGTAATAACTTTTCGGATTATTGTATATTGTTTTCGTGTGCCAGTCGTCTGAATCTGTCCAATATATATATATAGAATTAAAGACATATTGCATCTTTTAAAGTGCACTAACTTTATATACATATATCTAGTTTTTCAAGCGAATTGAAATCACAATATTTTAAAAAAGGAAACCAATTATACATTGAATTAAATTCAATAACATAATAAAAATAAATAATATTAAATAATTAAAAATAGTTTCATTTATAATTTAATATATTGGTTTTTATTACACATTATTTTTATATTTAATATTACAAAGAGTTCCTCTTTAGTAGCCCTCCACCAAATTTCAACATATATTTGCATTCATTATATGACGTAGCTTTCAGGAACACCTTTAGTTTAGGACTCCTTTGAATTTTGAATTAATTCTAAAATAAAAAAAAAACGCAAAACGTTCCCAAATGTTGCTTCTTAGAGGGATACAAAATTTAATGTTAAACATCTTTTATGGAACATTTGATCTAAATTACTTTAAGAAAGTCTTGTAAAGCAATTGTATTAAAATCATAAATGTGGCAATGTTGAGGGAATAACAATAAACAAACAAATAGAGTCGTCCAACCATTAAAATCCATGTTCGCGTAACATTTAAGATTTTTATAATTTAAAACAAGTCGGAGAAATTATTTCTTGCAAAATCACATTTATTGGCCAGAGCGATGCATCAGCGACTAGAGATAATTTATGTTTTGTACATTACATACGTTAGCATAACTATATGGCATATGATCTTCAACGGCAACCTTTATTGGCGCTAATTATTTATTCCGCTGGTAATGTAGGCGCCTCTGCTAAAAAATGCACAACTTGAGTAAAGCTTGAAGCGATAATTAAAACTTTGATAGGACGGAATGTGACAGAAATTTATTTATGCTTCATTCCCGATGCACCTCGATGTGCGGCAGTTATGTAAATTCCCACATATGACAATTCTCAGTAGTGTCTTCGTTCGGATCTTCTGCCAGGCAGCGGTCGTAAGTGCATGTACCTGTGCCGTAACCTTTAGAAAAAGTGTCGTCCAGACCGATTCGAGGCATTCACGGTGACTGCACGGCTATGATGCATTTCGTAACATTAGCAATGGGATCCTCTTCGTGATGTCACATGTCTGAACCTTCCACCACTATCGTCCCTGGCGTGAACCATTCAAATCGCAAAGTTAAGTAATAAATGGACGATGTTTGGTCTAACTGTGGCTAATCGTACATGAGCATAAAATTCGCGTACAAGCGACTTTCTCGCAATTATGATCGGCAAGCGGCATTGCGTCCTCATCACCGCACCTACCATCAATGAATTAAACAAGGTCGTTTCCAATCTTCTTGTGAACATGATCAATCACACTTCTCCGTACCGTCATTTAAAATATTCAAGTGTAGACGGAGAGAGCGAAATTCTGCTTTCGCGAAAGATTTGCTGTAGAATCAACAAGCAAGTTTCGGAGATAACATCAAGCAGACATTTAAATGAAACCTTTTGCTTCTTGGTAATTGTTTATCTATGCAAATTTATACCTCACAGCGGTAGTCGATTATCAAGGAATTCTGGCTAAATTCGCCTGTATAGCAATTTAATTTTGTTGTAGGAAATTTGAATTAATGTTGTAATAATTTAGCAACTAATAATCGTCTTTATGTTGTTGTCCTATGAACAGACGATAAGTAAGTTTTTCAGCCTTCAATTTATATTGCTTTCTTATTTCACTAACACTAAGTGGATCAGAATATTATAAATTAATAAATATATTGCCACTAAATAATTTAGTAGAAGTGAAAATTCAATTTCACTGCCATTGACTCATTGTCAGTAATAGCACAAATCTGTTCTTCTATCATTAATTCAGTGATAGTGGAAATTCAATTTCACTCTCACTGATCGATAAGTTTTAGTGCAGATTGCAGATAAGTGATCATCAATGATCAAATGCCATTAATTTCACTCACATTGCCTCAGTAAATTAAGTTCGTCAAAATTCGAGTTGTAAAGAGGTTTGCGGAGACGTTGGTTTAAGCGTCAGTCAACAGTAATGAAATTGAATTAGCACTATTATTAAATCAGTGATCGTGGAATTGAATTTTCATTATCTACTAAATTGTTGAGGGGTATTGTCAACTATTAACGCCCATCTCTGATTTTATTAATATGGACGAATCTCTTTATTGAGATATTAATACTCGTCCCAATTTATCAATACCCCGTCACCTTTTATTAAAATTAATTAATATCTTTAATTCCCAAAAAAAATTTTATTTACTTGTATGTACAACAATGTATAATCATTTCTTATCTTTTTACACGGTGTCCCAAACACGGACGATAACCTTTCGGGTGCTGACGGGCAAGCTCATGTTCGATTAGAATAACGAAACTTGACCTTAGTAAAAATGTCATAGTTTAAGAAATATTAGCATCGTGAAAATGCCCATCTTACGGCGGCATTTTGTAGTTTTTTAACAAATATTACTGAAGAATCATTAATTAAATTAAAGATATTTCCATTATTTCTATTATTTTTAACTGACTCGAATTGTCATTGCTCAATTTGACTGATTTCGAAAATATACCATATATCATTGTTAAAACTCACGTTCTTCAGTATATTTTTAAATTGATAGTTTGTATTAAATATATTTACATAGATGCAGATGAAATGAAAATAACGACTTTTCTTTATTAAAAAATAATTACATTTTCGCGATCCCTCCATTTGATACAAAATAGTGACTCATTAATAGATATTATATAATTATTATATATTATATAATTCACACTTTGAATTTTAATCGGGCAGATATAGGGATTATTTGGGATTCTATTGGGTCCGCCCTTTTCCAACAGATGTGGTTTTTAGTATTGCTTACGTGTACTAATAAATGGCAACACTTGTGTTCGATAGTACTTTATGTCAGCTGTCAAACGCAATACGTGACATTTTGTTAAAATATTAGCAACAAGTGCTTTTACCTCCTTGAAAATGTCGGTTTTCATTCCAAGTAAACATCATTTGAGGGAAGTCCTATTACACTATTTGATTGCAAAGAAAAGTGCAGCGGAAACTCATCGTTTGCTTGTGGAGATTTACGGTGAGCATGCTCCATCTAAATCTAATACAACTTGTAAGGAATGTTTTCGACGATTTCAAAATAATGATTTTGGCACTGAGGACAAAGAACATGGAAAACCACCAAAAAAATATTAAGATGCTGAATTGGAAGCATTATTGACAGAGGGTTCTTGCCAAACTCAATCAGAATTGGCTGCAGTATTGCATCGAATAATCAAAGTAGAAGAAAAATGGATATATTATGAGAATCCTAAATGTAAAAAAACTTGGGTGATGCCAGGCGAACCCGTCCCATCACAACCAAAGAGAAATATTCACTGTGACAAGGTTATGCTCTGCATTTGCTGGGATCAGAGAAGTGTTGTTTATTATGAGTAGCTTAAACCCTCTCAAACTATTAATGGAGAAGTTGACCGACGACAACTAATGCATTTGAAGGGAGCCATAGAAGAAAAACGACCAGAATGGGTGAATAGGCACAGTAAATTAATTCGTCAACAGGATAATGCCAAACCGCATACCGCACAAGTCGTCAAAAGATATTTAGATAGACAGAACTGGGAAGTGATTAGCACTTATTCCGAACAATGCAATCAGATCTAACGGGGGAATGGTTCACTTCATACGAAAGTATCAAAATTTGGATTGTTAATTGGATCAGCTCAAAAGACCAGGATTTCTTCATGCAAGGAATACGTAAATTACCTGAAATTGAATAAATTTTTCTTTAATTTCCTAAAAAAGCAAATGTGTTTTATTTTAACAAAAAAGGGCGGAGTCATATTCACACACCCAACATGATTTCATGTCGATTAATTTTCAAAATTTTGAGAGCGATAAGCACTTTTTGGAGGTATCACACGAAATTTAATCGGTATGTCTTTTGCAGTAATATCCCCATTGATAATTGTAATAAACATTATATTTGTTAAGATATATCACAAATAAATAAAAACTGATTATTGTTTATAAACAGACTTAGCGACTAATTATTAATTTTAAACGCCTGTTAAAAATGAGGAAGTGTACAAATTAAATAAAAATAACTAAAAAAAAGAAAAAACAGTGACAAAAATTGGTATTCATAATTATTAATAAGGCAAGAATGTATTTAAAATTTTCCAAAATCGAAAAAAATAGTTATTACAAAAATCCCAAGATCAGACTGGGCTTAAAAGTTGTTAAATGGGTAGTAGTTAGTTTGTGATAAAAAAATTTCGAAAAAATCATCCAGTCACATTAAAAAAAAAAATGATTTAAAGTTTAAAAGTTAAAAATCACATTATAAATATTCGAAGAAATATCTCGTTTTTTTTTTAAGTAAAAATACGATTTTCTACAAAATTTGATATCTTTTGAACGGATTATCAAAAAAATCTCAAAATTGACCTGGAAGGTTTTTTCGAAGGGTACAAAAAATATCAAAAAATTGAGGGAATCAAAAAATTATACTTTTCAAACTGTCTAATTTGGCGTGAAACGCCCCAAATATAATACATAAACTTTAAAAATGAATAAAATGTGTGTAACAAAATACACAGTCTTATTTAAAGTTCATTGTGTAGGTAATTCTTTTAGTTTTGCTTTTAACAATTCTTAGAAGTGATTTGAAGAACCCTTCAGGAAATCTTCTAATGCTTTAAGGGGGTAGTCCAGTGAAAAAAAAAGTTTTTAATTTTTTTTTTTTTTTTGCTTAAATCGACTCTACTACACCTCGAAAATACTCCCTTAAAATATCTAAGCAAAATATTGAATAGTTTTAAAGATACAGAGAGTTTTCGAGAGACGTGTAATCCGAGCGCTCGAAGGTCCCCTGGCGTGTTTCGGAGCAAGGAGGACTCTTGTATTTCTGTTTGCTCCGCCCTTTTTTTTCGGTTTATAATGGTTTAGGTCCTTCTGCTTTATAATTTAAAGTTAGTTATGTATGGAGCAGGCATTGCGTTATGTATGGAGCAGGCATCGCTGACTAAGGTAAAATTCATTTTTTTAGCTTTTTACCGCAAAAAAAACTTTAAACGCGTTTTTCTCAAAACAGCATTTATTGACTCGGCGGACGTCAGATCTCAGAGTCTTTTGCTCCGATTGATCTCAAAATTTAGCTGTATATTTCTTGATTGTGTGTCTATCGTCGGAACTAGAATTATTAAGATCCATTGTTTATTTACAAAGTTATAAACAAATTAAGCACCCGAAAAACACCCGAAAAATTCGAAATGCCGCCATTTTGTTATTTGTTATTGAAAATTAATAATTCTAGTTCCGACGATAGCCAATGTTCTACAGATTAAAACCTCGTTTGAAATTTTTGTTTCAAATGAACCGTTGCAGAGATTCGACGTCCGCCAACAAAAAAATTTTTTTTCTGGAGCGGCCATTTTGTCGGGATGACTCGTCGAAAAAAAAAATAAATTTTTTTTTCTTGTAGCTTAATAGTTGTACTATCATATGTCAAAAAGTTTTTTAATAAAAATTAATTTCTAATATGAAAAAAAAATCATTGAAAAAACAGTCGTTTTCACTGGACTACCCCCTTAACAATTCTTTAAGTATTTTTAAGGAAATATTTTTTGAAGGTATTATCTTTGCTAAAGTCTATTTTAATTCTCATATAACTTTTGGAGGGCTTAATAAGAAATATATAGTTTGTTGGGTAGCCATAGACTTAAATGTAATATGGATATTAAATGCACAACAAAAACATTATTCAAAATAAAAGATGTAAAATAAAAGGATTTAATGGATACATTCTAAAAATATACTCTACTATATAATTTTTGTTTAATGTATTATTGTATATATTTCAACATACTCTTATAAAAATCTAAAAAAATAAAGTTAAATAAGAATAAAACATGAAAAATCTAAAACCCTATTACGAACAAAAATTGTTTAATTTATTTTGTACTAAACATACACAAATCAGACATCTCAATTCTTGCTAGTGGTAATAATATATTCAACACAATAATTTCTGTTATTTGCATTTCAATTGTGTAAACACCATCTTTATACGGTGGTTATATATAGTTAATAAATTAAATAAGGGGAATCCTTTAATGAATAGAACCATTTCAAACTGTTAAGCATCATTTCAAACTTCATTGGGCTATTTAAAACTAAATGTCACCGCTTCAAAATGAGGTTTTATAAAATGTATACATACATTTTTCAAAGACTCCTATTTATGCTAAATAAAAATAATTTCCAGAGTCCTGATACAAAAAACGTTGATTTTAGAAAATTAACAGAACAGAAAAGTTATTATAATTCTAATATGAACCCACCAAAAACATTCTGTAAAAAACTAGCCAAGTCTCGATGGAGCTGCTTGTTTATCTCTAAAAAGTAATGAAATCTAGACAAAGTCGTGCCTAATCTAAGGTTCCTTACTGCGATTTCTTTATTATTATAGTTAATGTTGTGTGACTTGGCCGTTGAACATTCTTTATACGTTAGTGGGTACAAGTCAATTTTGTTTACACGTAATGTTATATCTGTTGTAACTACCTATGTTTGTTAAGCGAGATAATAGCCCATACTGGTATTGGTAATTGGACGCTAGTGTCTCATTTTAGGCTGTTGTTGATTGTGCAACACATGCATTCAGCATTGACAATGCTGACTTCTGCTCTCTTCTTTTTGGAGCGTCAAATCGACCACCGATCTAACATAAAATAGACGTACAGACGGACTTCTATCAATGATTAGAAGTCCGTCTGTACTGGAAATAATTTTTTATACTGTTTGTTTCAGGCTCGCCTATACATAAGTATTATTGAAATACGCAGCTTTATCAAGCCTACAATTGACTGGTTATTGAATCAACGTTTTCCAAGTGGCAATTTTCCATCGTCAATGGGTAGTGGTTCTGGCGACAGATTGGTGCAATGGTGTCATGGAGCACCTGGTTTTGTACCCTTGTGTACCCTTCAACGGCCAAGTCACACAACATTAACTATAATAATAAAGAAATCGCAGTAAGGAACCTTAGATTTGGCACGACTTTGTCTAGATTTCATTACTTTTTAGAGATAAACAAGCAGCTCCATCGAGACTTGGCTAGTTTTTTACAGAATGTTTTTGGTGGGATTTCACTTCTTTTTGTAGAAACGTGGGCATATTGATTTATTTTATTAGATTTTCTTATTTGACACAGTTTTTTTCTTTTTAGGAGTAGTTTTTTTATTATTATTTTTTATTATTACAAATCTTTCTTACAAATAAACTCAACGACCTTTAGTATATGGACAACAAATCGGAAATACCGATAATATTTAGACTAAAACAATAATAACCTATATCTTTAAGACATTTTTTGTCTTAATAAAAAAAAAAAAAAAATTCAAAGAAAATATTACTCAGCCTACTCAAAAACTAAACCTAGAATACTAGAAAAGTACTTATAAACACGAACGCGATTCGAAGTACTGAATCAGGGCCACCAGGTACTCCAGATCTTCGATTATCCTAGTTTTTATAGTTTTCCCTTTATGTGGCCATTAAACCCTAACTCTGTACCAAATTTTAGCACTCTGAGTTTATGGGAAGTACTAGTTCTATTTTGATGATTATGAGTGAGTGAGTGTCATAAATGCGAAACTTTGCTTTCGCTTAACTTCGGAACTAAATGACCTACAGACTTGAAATTTTGGATTTTAAGTATGTGATTATAGCTTACTGGATGACGAAAATTTCTGCGTTCTGGTCTTATCCAGAGGTTCTCAAATAGGGGCCTGAAAATGCGGCGAAATGGTTCCAGTAAAGGATAGTACGGCAGTGTTTGCTTCGCGCTCGACTTGGCGGGAGCACTGCCGTGCCCCCAGATACACATTTTATTTTTACAAAATTTAAAATTTATAAAATTCATTATTCCAGCAAATGCATTGCACATTTTTATTGGTATTGTTATCTATATGAAAGTGGGATCATTCAGATCGCATCCGCGATCAGGCGAAATGAATGACTAGATATGTTTGAAGTTTTACCCTTCTCGGGGTTTGAAGGTTTGAAGTCCATTAAAACCAAAGCTTGCAGCAACGAAAATGCATTATATGTAGTAATAAAGCATATGATAAATATTGAATCAAAATTCAAATATATTTCTGAGATGAACTTTATGATTCAAGGTGAATTGAGCTTTCTTGAGCCCTACTGCAAACTCGTTAGTCAAGTTACATTTGCATTGATCAGACGCAAATCGTAAAAGTCACATATTGCCATGCATCATAAAATCAAACATACGATTCATGCAAAATTCATAGAGATAGCCAAAACGGCCGTTTCCGTGTCATCCATCGCGCCACCGCCGCCAATTCCGCTGTCACATCATTAAAGCTAAATCATTTCGAAGTGTGTCTCCAGTTTTATTGGCCCGCAGCAAAGACCTTTAAACAATTATCGGCTAGATGATGAGAGAAAAAAAAGGTGTCCACTCTTTGGCTATCATGCAACATATCACGGAAGGTCGCGAGAGGTGTTAAAATGGCAACTGACGATCACCTCTGACCCAAACGAGGGTATAATTGTAAGCTTTGTAGACTAACAAGGCGCAGACAAGCAATTTTTGCGTCAATGTGCCTTGAAGAAATCTAGGAGACATTGAGATGACCACCTCCTTTGGAGGTGGTTACCTGGTCGCATACATGCGCGCCAGAACGCGTAGGCGCCAACGATTTTCTTGTGTCCATAGAACGGGCGCTAAGTAGAAAGCAACCAAAGATCGGTTCATGATTTATTCATAAAAATGGAGAATTCTTCAGATGTATGCAGGAGGACCGCGGTCACCAGGTCTGTTTGAGGTCTTAACGACATCTTACAAACGGAGAGACGCTAAGGCATCTAATAGTGCCTTCACATCGTCGTCGTCGTCGTCGCGGTGGCCAGGCAACTCGTTTGCCAAAAGCAGGAAAGTGTTCTTCGGTGATCGTCTAGCAAATCGGCGGATTCCCTGTTTATATAGGTAACCAGTGATTTGGTTGAGCTTTCATTCTTAAGTAATAATTATTACCGTTAACAGGTATCTGTCGCGTGCCGGGATCGAAGATTTGTTCTGCAACTATACACGGGTCATTGCTAGGCGTGTACATTCGCCTTATTTATTTTTATTGTTTCTTGCAATTTGATCGACGCGACTATTTGGTATTGTTTGATGAGAATAAAGAAGGAGTCCGTGTGCTTCTGTGGTGTCTCTATACAGTTGACAAACTTTATGAACCTGATGTGCTAAGGTGCAAATATTAACTAAGTAAATAGAAAAAGTGCTCAAAGTGTACGACATTGGAAACGACAATGAGACACACACACTTTCTGGTATGCAAAAATGGGACAATTTACTTTTTAGATCATCAAGTGAATCACTTTCTATTTCTGGTTAATGAAAATTAATTTTGAAAATGAGTTGCAAACCGAATGTTCACTAGGACAAACAATAAATTATAACATAAATGTTAAATGAGTTTTTAGACATATTGATACTCGTGGTATTGTAAAATAATCAATTCCATCGATCATCATGTTTCAACGTAAATAATGGCTTTTTGGAGGAACAAAAAATAGATATGTTTTTTTCCTAAAATTGTTCATCATTTACCCCACTTTAAACATATGGTGGCAGTTACAGGCTCCCCAGAGAGTTATGTTGCTTAACATCTACTTACGAAGGTTTTAAAATTTATTCATAGTAAAACCACATTCTTAAATTGATTTTCAATTTATTTTTCATTGAATGCCAGCTGCAACATCTCTTGTGTCTTGCTGTTTTAAGAAAATAATCAACTGGTTGTTACGTAACTCTCGAGTTTAAGCATAAACATAGCTAGTTAACAATTCAAACACTAACAATTAATTTAAAATATTTCTCTTACATAATTACCGTTTACCATGTGTTTTGTTGCAAGGCTATAAATTGAAAAAGTGTATTCTTTATTCATATGATCAAATTGATTTATACACACGGTGGGGATCGCTCTATGATTGCATTTATAAAAACAGATTTTGATTATGATAATTCTTAGAAAATTAGAACTATCCAAATTATTTAGTTTTTACTAGTGATGAACACAATTGATTTCTGCAAGACCCAGACCAGTCTTGCAGAAAGTCCAACAAGACTATGCCTGCGGTAGCAAGACCAAGACCATGTTTGCATGGGCGGAGTTACGGGAGGGCATGGGGGGCATTGCCCCCCCAAGATTTCAGAGCGAAAATTGGAAAATTAATTCACTGCTCGTTTTTCTTATACTTGATAAAAGTCTGCCCCCCCAATGGATGACCTCTAATTCCGCTCATGCATGTTTGCGAGACTTCACCCAGATCAAAGCCGAACTGCGAGATCTTTAAGGAGGGTTGCTAGTTTTAAAAATACGGTCCTGCCTTAAATACGGGTTTAGTGCAAATGATCAGAAATTTTAACAAAATATTTATTTGTTTGGTATTAATTGAACTTATACTCCAAATTTGAAAATGTTTTGTTCCACCGTTTTTGAGACATTTTGCAATTCATTTGCTTTTATGAGAATCATGCAAAAACTACAAGAATTGGAATTTTTTTTATATATGGGTAATTCTTTTACACATCTCCGATTTGGCTGAAACTTTTTTTACTGATTCTATATCGAAAAATAAGAGATACGTGTCCGAGGATTTTTTTTTGTTCCGCATATTTTCGATAATACTAGTAATCGAAAATGTGAGAATAATGAATTTTTTGGCTTGGAGACTCATTTTCAAAAATTTATAACTCTGGTTTTATCTGAGCTACAAACTTCCTTTCTTTTTCATTTTAAATCTAAAGGACTGAGTTTTGAGAAAAAAATAATTTTAATAAAAATTATTAACAAATTCATATTGTTATTAACAATTTAATTGTTTAAATCAATTTTTAACAATTGCCCCCACCTCATAGCAAGTTTTTAGTATATTTATTGTATTCTCCGTCATATTTTACATAAAAAACATGTTTTCAAAATATGGAGCCTTTATTATTATTATTTTTAAAACATTAATTTATATAGCGCGGCACGTCAAAAAAACCGGTTTTTTGTTAATAAAAAGAAAATTATAGCTCGGATCAAAAAAAGTGAAATATAAAAGTTGTAGATAATAAAAAGACCTACAATTCTTGTCTTAACTATTTTTCGACATAACCTCAAACTTTTCGAATAAAATACAAAAAATGTTAAAAATCAGCTAGACCAAGACCAAGACGGAGACTAATACCTTCTGTCTTTATTACTCCAGAGACAAAACTAACTAAGGAGACAAAGGTAGCTCAAAAATTATGGAGATATTGCTTTGTAAAAATACAATACAACAGAAGATCTTAATTAGTTGTTGCCTAAATATATAATATGCATGTATATTGTATAAGTTAAGGAGAATAGACAGGCATATTGTAAAAATATAGTTGACAGAAATAGCTCTTAAAAAGATTTTATTTGAGAATATAATTAAGAAAATTCTCTCCCAAAATAAAAAGGTATGCATTTTCGAGGGAAAAAATTAAAAATGTCAATGGTGTATGAAATAGAAAATTTTTGTTCCCAATTCCGTTTTATTATACAAAACTTTGTTGACCAATTTTATATGTTTATTTGACATTTAAGTGGTCTAATCTAATAGATAAGATGACTACTTGCCAGGAGATCAGTTGTTACCCTTTGGTATTCCCCAAGATTTTAAAAACTGATGTTTTCTGCGAAAAATTAATTCAAATCTTGAACGAAGGAGAAACGTGAGATTTAATCAAACATATCTAAATTAACATATAGAATATTAAACAAGTTCTACTTAAAAAAATTTTTGAGATTTAAATCTTATTTCTCAGACAGGATTCAAAATATGAATTTTCAGGGCGAAAAAAGTTTTTATATTGGATAATATGGATAATTTTTATTTAAATTACTGATTATAAAAATACTATTATTCAGAACTTAAGAGTATAGATTAAGAGATTTCATTCCTTTGAAAAATAAATAAATATTTTGAATTTTCATCTGCCCATATTTTTAAATAAAGAACTGTCATAAGGAGAGAAAAATATAGAAGCAGGTATTATGAAAATAATTATTTTTGGTATAGCAAAGTATAAATCTCATAACTTACAATCTTAAATTTCGTTTAAAATTTAATATATTATTCATTTTTTATATGTAACACGTTGCGCTGAAAATAATAATATTATTTATGATTATGAATAAATTTCATGAAATATTCTCCAGTTTTTCAACTATTTTTTATTATGCATAAAATCAAAGCAGGTTTAAGGTCTTAATTAAACATCTGTATTACTTTTGTATTTAATGAAAATAAAAAACTACACACAAGAAAGGTTAAAAATGATTAGTGTTATGTTATTATTATTAGAGATGCCACGAATATTCGGCAACTATTCGGTATTCGGCTATTCGGCCACTTTTTTCGCTATTCGGTATTCGGCCGAATATGGTTAACCATTCGGCCGAATACCGAATAGCAATTTATTTATTATTTTTTTATTACTAGCTTTTTTCCCGCGACTTCGTCCGCGGAAATTATAGCCCATGTCCTTTCTAAGGCTCGAAAGTATCTGTGTACCAAATTTCATTTAAATTGGTTCAGCAGTTTTGGCGTGAAATCGTGATAAACAGATTTACTTTCGTATTTATGATAAAATATAGTAAGGATTATCAAATAAATCATGAAAAAAGAACTCAAAATATTACTCACAAATATATTTATTTAAGCAAATAAAGAAATAACTGTAGTGATCATACTCAAATTCGCTATTATGTAACAACCACTACGCAAGGCCACGGTCAGTCAGAACCAAAACAGTTAACACACGAAGTCAATGCACGAGATGTAATTTAACCCTGCTTGCTTTCCCCGTGCAGTGATTCACACGTAGCATGCGGCGCTTGCCCAGAACCTTTTGTTTCTATGAATCATAAATTAAATCTGGGTCAAGCAAAGTGCTAAACAGCTGATGATACCGATTCTGACCTTTTGCGAAATACACCCTTTGCGAAACATATGTGATAGCTATTTTATTGTATTGTAGTATTGTATAATATGTATACTTAGCTTAGGAAATATTAGTGTATCGATTTTTGTATTTAAGGGAAGAATATTCAAGAAAAATATAGTTCGATTTCTGAACTGAACTCTGCCGCACGGCACTCTTTTCCTCTTTAGAAATATCGGCGTATCCCACTTGGTGACGCCATTATACAGTGCGTATCCCGAAAGGTGACGCACTAAGCTAGGCCTCTTATCACTCCAAAGGAACATTACATTACATGGCGACCCTGCCCAACGAATCTTCAATTCTGATCCAAGAGACCTGCCCAACGAATCTTCAATTCTGATCCAAGAGACCTGCTCAACGAATCGTGGAGGCAATATTACTGGCAATATCGACACCGATGACTGAATTATCATCCACAGAAGAATTCCAGTCTTTATTTAAGAGCTTGATTAAGCTAGCGGAGGAGGAATTTGAATACAATCCAGGTACAACAGAGGTGGAGGATAACATTATACCATACATACCAACACCGATAGAGGAGCTAAAGAAGAGAGGACCGAAGCCGATAACAATAGAAGAATACCGACGGAGGGTGAAACCCGAAGCACCACAACAACGACAACAAGGAAAACGTTCAAAGAAACGCGGCGGCAAAAAAGTAGCCCTGAGAAGGAAACGAGCTGAATTACACCGGATCATCCCCATCGCCAAGGGATCAGCCAAGAAGGCACTATTTGAGGAATTGGAAAAACTTCGATAAAAACAATGGGAAACTGCAGCTCAACGAACGTCCAAGCAACCTTCTTCACCACATACCAGCAAGCAATAACGACATCTTCGATCTTTATAATTATAATAATAATTGTAATTCTTTATAATAAGCACAGTAAAAATTATGTAAAGAAACAGTTGAATAGGACAATTAATGTTTAAAAAAAAAAAAAAAAAAGGTTATTAATGTTTTAAAAAACAAAAATAAATTTTTTCAAATATTTAAGAATATATTAATAAACAAATTCAATTCCAACGCTACAAGAAGAAAACACATAGCAAACTTAAATTTGTAAAAATCTCAAAAGAACTAAGAACACTGATAGATAGAGCGTTAACACAAGACAACGAGATGGCAAATTTTGATCTAAGTACGGCCATGAAAGCCATCCCAGTATTTGAAGGAAAATACAACGAACTAAATGCATTCTTAAAAATTGTAGAATACATACATAAAACTTTGAATGAAACCGCGAAATCGGATTTATTGGACTTTGTTTTTAACGTGAAGTTATCACTAAGTGTCCAAACAGCATTAGGAGCTCAGACGCCAGACACATTGGAAGATTTGAAAAAAGAGCTTAATGTTAGATACAAAAGTAGTAATACGGTATCACAGATCCACACCACACTTAGCCACTTAACGCAAAAGAGATCTACTATTTCAGTATACAAGGAAAAAATATTAACTTTGGTGAGCGAGCTAAATCAATTACAAATAAATGCACTTGGCACCACTACAAGCACGGCAGAGAAAAACACAATTAAAACAATTAATGACTCATATGCTTTAACAGTATTTAAAAATGGTCTTAATGACCAGTACAGAAGTACAGTATTCGCATCAAGACCAAAGACCTTCCAAGAAGCAATTACAATTGCACAAGAACTGGAAAAAAATGAGCAACACCAACCAGTTTCTAATAACATCATGCATATGAGGAGGCAACATAATCAAAATAGATTCCAACAAAATAACAGAAATAATAATCGCAACTATACTCACAACAAATATAATGAAAGGAGATATTACAGAGGCAAAAATATTCGAAATGGGAACAATAGGCCTCATAACAATAGTAATAACAAAGACAACAACAGCAATAACCATAGAGCTAGTAACTATAATAATAGAATCAACCCTAATAATCAAAACAGAAATAGAAATTACAATAGCAATACAAATAAAAATTCAACTAGAAATATTAACTTTATTCAGGACCAGGGAAACGTCCAGGAATCCGGAGAGGAATAAATCGACCTCCCGGAGAATCTAAAAAGATATACAGAATTTCTCATGATTGCACAAACTATATTACAGTATATTGTGAAAATGCTAAACAACATCTCAATTTTTTGATAGACACAGGAGCTGATGTATCGATAGTAAAATCCGATAAATTGAATGTCCATACTTTTGATTTTAATCCAGATAACAAATGTAAGCTAACAGGCATTACCAACGAAACAATAACTTCTTTAGGAATAATTAATTTAAAACTATTGATCGGAGATTATACAATCCATAACTCATTTCATACGGTAGATGAAAACTTCCCAATAAGCACAGATGGAATTATTGGTCGGAATATATTAAAGAAATACTTGTGTAAAATAGACTACGAAACTTTCACTATATCATTCAATATGAACGAACAAGAATATGTTTTACCCATGGAAACAAAACCAATAAGCATTGCACAAATTAAATTACCACCTAGGACGGAGGCGATTATACCAATAAACATAGAGAGACAAGAGGACAGCATAGTGTTGAATAAAGAACTAGAAAATGGTGTGTTCATAGCAAACACAATAATACCAGCCAAAGGTATATGCCACATCAAGATACTTAACACTAACGACAAGGAAATAACGATACCAAACTTTAAGGTAGAGATAGAACCCTTAAAGAATTATTCCATTCTGTCTAAAACTAGAAGTAAATATGATGCGGCACGAGTAACCAAACTCTTACAAACAATAAACATAGATTGCAAAGATACGGAAACCAGAGAAAGTCTAATAGAGATAATAAAGGAGTACAGCGATATATTTCACCTTCAAGATGAAGTCTTAACGACAAACAACTTCTATAAACAAAAACTCCAGACTATAGATGATACGCCCGTATACATAAAAAACTACCGATTGCCACACACTCAAAGTGAGGAAATAAGGAAGCAAGTTACAGAATTGGAGTCAAACGACATTATTGAACCATCCGTTAGTCCTTACAACGCTCCATTACTAATAGTACCCAAAAAGGGCTCTGGCAATAAAAAGCAATGGCGATTAGTCGTAGACTTCAGGAAATTAAACGACAAAATAGTTAGCGACAAATTCCCTTTAACCAGATTAGAAGATGTCCTAGACAAATTAGGTAGAGCGAAATACTTTACAACCCTTGACATGACCAGTTCTTTCCACCAAATCGAACTGGAAAAAGAGTCAAGACCGCTCACGGCATTTTCGACGGGAGCCGGACATTTCCAATTCAAAAGATTACCTTTTGGATTAAAAGTATCGTCTAATAGTTTTCAAAGAATGCTAACCATCGCACTAACTGGGCTTAGTTCTGAAGCATTCCTTTATGTTGATGACATCATAGTTTTTGGATGCAGTATCAAACATCATAACGCGAATCTAAGAAAGATATTTCAGAGATTGCGCAAATACAATCTCAAACTCAACCCAAGTAAATGCCAATTTTTAAAAGCAGAGGTCGTATACCTCGGCCACTTAATAACAAGCGAAGGTATAAAAACCGATCCATCGAAGTATGAAGTAATCAAAAATTACCCCATACCCAAAAACGTTGATGAAGTCCGCAGATTCGTAGCTTTCTGTAACTACTACAGACGATTTATTCCCAATTTTGCAGAGATTGCGAAAAGCCTAAATTCCCTTCTAAGGAAAAATACACCATTCGTATGGGATGAACCTTGCCAAAATGCATTCGAAACACTAAAAGACAAATTAACACAACCACCAGTACTTCAATATCCGAATTTCGACAAACCATTTATCTTAACAACAGATGCATCAAACTATGCCTTAGGAGCAGTTCTATCACAAGGCGACATTGGTTCAGATTTACCAATATCCTACGCCAGTAAATCGCTGACGAAACACGACATCAATAAACCCATCATTGAAAAAGAGTTACTTGCGATACATTGGGGTATAAACTTTTTCAGACCATACCTCTATGGGAAAAGATTTGTGGTAGTCACTGATCATAGACCATTGGTATCATTGTTTACACATAAGAATCCTTCGTCAAAATTGACAAGAATCCGATTAGACTTAGCAGATTACGACTTTGACATAGTGTTCAAGAAAGGAAAAATCAACACTAATGCTGACGCTCTGTCAAGAATACAATTAGACTCCGATATTCTGAAAAATATGGTTCCTAAAGAAAGAGACATAACAGTGAGTAAAGTGCTAGCAATAACAAGGGGTATGTTAAGAAGACAAAAAGAACACGAGAAAAACGAAAGCATAGGAAATGTTCCCCAACCACAATTAAAGCTTGATCACCTTTATATTTGGGATTGCACTTCCATATCTGACGTTAAGAATATGAGAAAGTTAAAATTTATAATGTTGCGCAACAATAAGAATAAAATTGAAATTGTACGTACTAGCAAAGAAATAATAGTATATTATAGCGATAATCCTGATATGAAACAAGATTCTATCACGGAGAAGCTACAATGTAGCGACAATAACGATAATTCTGATATGAAATACGTATCTATCATGAAGAAGTTATTAAATGCTACACACGAAATGAATATACATGAGCTAGCTCTATCGAACAGAGATAATATATTTGAATGCATTCAGAAAGAAAGATTTAAAAATTTATTTAATAAGTTGCAACAAAGAAAAGAATATAATAATCGCGCGAAACTTGAGATAATATTATACGAACCCCCTAAGAGAATAAATAGCATCGAAACACAGAAGAAAATAATAGAGGAATATCACAGTTCACCACACGGAGGTCATTTAGGAGTCAGAAAAACTGTATTGAAAATCAAACAACGATTTTGCTGGAAGAATTTGAACAAAATGGTAAAGGAACATATTAACAATTGTGAGCAATGCGCATTCAACAAACAAATAAGGCACACCAAGGAAAAAATGCTTAAAACCGACACACCCACAACAAGTTTTGAAACTGTAGCCATGGACATAGTAGGACCATTAAGAATCTCGAACAACTACCGATATATACTCACTATGCAATGTGAACTAACAAAATTTGTAGTGGCATCTCCCTTAGAAACTAAAGATGCTCACACGGTAGCTTCAACCATAGTAAACGATTTCATTTTGAAATATGGACATTTCAAGATCCTGAAAACAGATCGAGGTACGGAATTTACCAACAAACTGATGCAAGAAATATGTAAATTACTCAAAATCAAGCAAATTTTTAGTACTCCTTACCATCACCAAACTTTGGGAGTAGCGGAACGGAATCATCGCGTTCTTAATGAATATATGCTTTCATTTGCAGATGATCTAGAATGGTTTAAGTGGATACCTTATTACACTTTTTCTTACAACACTACACCTCATGTAGACACTGGTTACACGCCATACGAATTAATATTTGGTAAACTACCCTATTTACCATTCGATTTAATCAATGATAATAATACTGTTTACAATCTAGATAACTACGCTAACGAATTAAAAGTTAGATTAAAATCAGCTACTTCAAGAGCTAGAGACTTGATAGAAAAAATTAAGCAGAAACGAACGGAAAAACTAACTGCAACAAATCCGATATACATTGAATCAGGTGACCTAGTTCTATTGAGAAACGAAAATCGCAAAAAAATACCACAAACCTTACAAAGGTCCATATAAAGTCTTAGAAAGAAAAAGCGTAAACTCAGTAATTGAAATAGATGGCATACCAAAAGAGGTTCACAACGACAGATTGAAGAAATACAATGTAAAAAAATAAAATAGTTAATATCATAACGTAATTAATACATAATGTAATATACATTTAAGCATATTAGTATAAGAGCATACTTGTAATCAGCAGTAATATCATACTACTATAATATTCATATTCTGTAATAATACTATACTATCATTTTTGTTTCGCCTTAAACTAAGAGTTAAGACTCAACATAAGGGTGAGGGTGTAGTGATCATACTCAAATTCGCTATTATGTAACAACCACTACGCAAGGCCACGGTCAGTCAGAACCAAAACAGTTAACACACGAAGTCAATGCACGAGATGTAATTTAACCCTGCTTGCTTTCCCCGTGCAGTGATTCACACGTAGCATGCGGCGCTTGCCCAGAACCTTTTGTTTCTATGAATCATAAATTAAATCTGGGTCAAGCAAAGTGCTAAACAGCTGATGATACCGATTCTGACCTTTTGCGAAATACACCCTTTGCGAAACATATGTGATAGCTATTTTATTGTATTGTAGTATTGTATAATATGTATACTTAGCTTAGGAAATATTAGTGTATCGATTTTTGTATTTAAGGGAAGAATATTCAAGAAAAATATAGTTCGATTTCTGAACTGAACTCTGCCGCACGGCACTCTTTTCCTCTTTAGAAATATCGGCGTATCCCACTTGGTGACGCCATTATACAGTGCGTATCCCGAAAGGTGACGCACTAAGCTAGGCCTCTTATCACTCCAAAGGAACATTACATTACATAACTAAGCGGAAAGTACTAAGTGTGGCCGAATATTCGGCTGCCGAATGTTCGGCGCTTCGGCCAAGAACCTCGCCGAACATTCGGTATTCGGTATTCGGCCAAATTACTATTCGTGGCATCTCTAATTATTATTTTACACTATAGTGTTGCACCTTTTTGCAAAGGTAATTAGATAGGCAACTTAAAAAAAATAAAAAGTAGGTATGTTAATAGCATGAATTTCGGAGAAAAGATGGGGAAGTGAAAATCGTGAAATAAAAGTTAATTTTTTCAAGATCCAGGGGGGATTGTGGCCAAGGGGTTGGGGATAGAGGGGTGGTGTTGACCGTTTTGGAAAGGGCTTCAAAATAGTAATTTTTTGAGATCGGTTTGGGGCCGCTGCGATGCGTAGAAAAAAAGATAAAAATACAAGAGCGGTTCCCATATAAGGCAAAATCCTGATTAACGAATCACCCTGTAACTGCCGAACGGAGCGAGATACCCCCCCCCCCCCCCCCCCCCCCACCCATACGATTTTTTGCTTGTCTCTGTCTGACCTTTCACCTCCTGCAATATTTCCCTCCCACCTCTGAACTAAAATGAATAATGTCAAATCTGATAATCTCGTGCTCAGTAATAATCATAAACTTTAGAAAGACTAATGACCTTAATTTAATAAGAGGGAAAGATTTCAATTTTTAGTTTAATTATTAATTATGCTTCAATTCACTCACAATTTGTGCTTAAATATTCTTTAATTAACATATAAAGTCTTAAATAACATCCAGTAAATAAAGTTGCATAATACTTAGAATGCTCATAAATATCAAAGCATTTGCAAATAATATTCATAAAAAAATACTACTATAGTTGCATATGTACTTTGTAAAATATATGAAGTAAATGTATTTTAAAATTAATAAATTATAAAACTCGGATGACAAAATTCTCTCTCATGTAATTATAATAAGGTTGGGAACTTAATGATTTCGATACTAGAGGTTCTAATTGTCGTTATTATATTATAACAAACCTGCCGGCTATAAATAGGGAGTTAAATCATAACTTTTTTTTTTACAAAAAATAAACTTAAATATCTTAAATGCCGTCGGTATTATGTTTCATGAATGATCTTTTTACTGCTTATTGTACAATATTGTATAAACATTTATGTGTCGGAAGGTTTATAAACCCATGTTGATATCGAATAAATAAATAAATAAAATCTAATTTGATATCATGTTCATTTTATGACTCCTTTAATAACATCTTACAATACTACTGCGATCAAAAAGTAAAGCCAATTTTGAATTTAAATTGCGCGGATACATCGATTCGAGCAAATCTTTTTGTTTTTGGTTGGCAGCACTGTCACTCATATATGTTTCATGCCAGTATGTCATTTGTTTGGTTAGTTTCGTTGTGTTTTTTGAGCAACTAAAAGTGAATTTTTCGATTTTTACAATGTGTGATTTTATTAAGCAAAGAAGTTGCATTAAATTTTGTTTGCGGAATCAAATTTCTGCTGCATATACATTTAGAATGTTGCAGAAAGCCTTCGGCGATCAGGTTTTGTCTAAAAGAAATGTTTACAAATGGTATAAACAGTTCAAAAAAGGTAGAGAAAGACCATCAACATCAATCAATGAACAACATGTTGATTTGGTGCTCAAAAATCGTCGGTTGACAATTAGAGACCTTGCTGATACTGTAAACATTTCATTTGGATCGGTCCAAACCATTTTGAAAGAACATTTGTGCTTGAGAAGAGTCACATCTGGATTGATTCCAAAAACACTAAATTTCTTCCACTGTTTTTTCATCAAAAATTCGACGTATGTCGTTCCACAACCACTGTATTCGCCCAATTTAGCTCCATGTGACTTCTGGCTATTCTCTAAGCTCAAAAGACCGCTTGGGGCACACCGTTTTGAATCGACTGATGAAATGAAAGAAAAATCGAAGAAGGAACTGAAGGCCATTCCAATCATCGAGTTTCAGATGTGTTTCGAGGATTGGAAAAATCGCTGATATAGGTGTATTGTATCGGGCGGGGGCTACTTTGAAGGGGATCTTATAGATTTGGAAGAATAAATAAAAAATTTTAAAGTTATAAACAAATTGGCTTTACTTTTTGATCATAGTAGTAAGTACTAATTACCTTAGTTTGAACTTATCTTACGAAAAATATCGAAAACTGTTCAACTAGCTAGCTATTCAATAGTTCTTAGTCGGAAGAATCAAGGAGCATTCATATTTTAAAAAAAGAAGGTTTATGGGTATCATTAGATTTTTGGATGAAATCACTGCAGCTTAATATTATTTTCATGATAACATTTAAATAACGTATTTTAAACCAGCTGAGTCCTACAGTATAGGGCTGGTTTAATTTACAATAATAATAATAACATTTCTAATACAATCACGATATTTGTCACAACTTTTTCGCAATATTGATGCTTAGGGAAATCCGCTGCGGTTTTTCTTTGGAAAGCTAACACTAAGTTTTAATTTACTCACTGTAATTAATTAATTTTGAATGTTGATTGCTAAGAGCAAAGGAAATAATGCATTGTATATTTCACTGGACGATAGAAAGCGGTCAAATACTTAAGTTAAGTTAATCTTGGTTACAATGATGAAACCACGCTTCAGCACGGCTCAAGTTGTTCCGAAATATGTAGAAATTCCAATACTGTCATTATTGTTCAAAGAAATATTTTTCAACCTCTGAACGCATAACTATCATCGCTACCATAATATCATATTTCATAAAATAAGTGTCAACTCATAAATATATATACTATACTTCGCGTGCCGCCAAAAACTTACACATAAAACATTTTCCAATTTCTGGTCGAACGAGAGCTATGATGACTAAAGGCCGATTAAAACCTTATGTAAGATCAACTTTTCATCAAGGGACCATAAAGTTACATCAAATTATGATTCACTGTAATTTGTATGGATATGTTAACATTTTTAACATGACTGAAAGTCATTGCCAACAGCCACCTTCAATGTCATTGTCAGTAATTCTTGAAAGAATATTCAAATGGTTGACGGTTGTGTGCTAAAGATTTTCCTGGTGTAATTAATTTTAGATGGACTTATAGTATATTGTTACGTAATTAATGCTCTTTAAGTTTTAAGGGGTAATCATTTAAGAAATCATTTATAAACATTAACTGACTGGGATTTTAGCATTTGGAAATTAATTCGTTGGAAGCTTCAATTAAAACGAAATGGATTTCACTAATAAGATTTTTTTTTTTTGAGTTCGTCTTCAGAAAAAACGATTATCTCTTTACCGGACAATTTAAGTTGGTATAACAATATACTTGCATTACTGAATACTCATTATTTGTAGGAAAAATAAATATACGGGCGCCCAGAGAAGTCAAATGTTTGAGATATATTTAAATTGTAGACTGTCGATTGCTTTTAATTGACTATTTTGGAAATTGAATAGCCGTTAAGATTGAGGAACATTTTAAATAAGAACATCAGTCGCAAAATTTGGCAAAGCTTTTTCGATCATTTCGATGTAACATCATCAAATAGAGAGCTATTCAGAAATTATTTTTTCTTAAATGTTACGCTTAAGTTGAAAACAACCTTGGATATAAAATAAAATGTTAACAGAAAATTTGGTGAATAAATAACGAAATAAAACTTATAAGCACAATATACCATAGGTAATTTACGCACTATCACGATTTTCTGACCTTTAAGTTCAACCTAGTACTAGAGAATTGTATAGGAAGAAAATCTTTTATGAGTGTAGGCATACATACTTAGGAAAAGCATAGATAGAAGAATCACTTTAATATCTCATGGAGATTTTAATATTATTTAAGACTGAGCATGCGTTCAAAGCTGTTAGTCAAAACTAAAATTTATTAAATTTGTTTAAAGTTAATTGCTTTCTTTAATTTGTGCAATTTATTGAGGCTGGGCTATTTTGTTAAACGATGTTTTTTCTTTCATTTTCATTTTTGAACCGACTTAAAATAAAGAGGTTATCACTTATATGCTATTTTTTTATTTGTCTGTTCGCGTACAACTTGTGAATGCGTGAACCGATTCCGATGCTTTTTTTTTTATTGAAAAGCATAGGTTTGTCGAAGGTTACAATGATAATAATGAAAAGTCTAGAGGAGCAAGAAACGCCACATCAGAGGTATAAGGTAAAATGATAAATGTAATGCGATTCGTATACGTTAAATTATTTGACACATTTTTGGGCTTGGAATATGTTGAAGGCAATTTAATTTATTAATTTTTTTTTTTTAAATTTTTATTTTACTCATTTTATCTGGCTCTCGTTCAAAATTTTTATAACAGCAATTAAACCAATCATGAATACATGCGTTGAATCATCGAAATTATTTTCAAAAATTAACTATTTTCCGGAGACAAAGGTTTTTTTAGTTATAATTTTAATGAATATTGGTGGGACCATATCGTCGTTGCGCGTGCAATACCGCGAAAGAGCAGTTTGTAAATACCGCGTATCTGCGTTTTCACGATTTTACAGGAGGAAGAAAAAACTTAATATCTTAGCCATTTAACTATATTTTATGGACTGAACTCTAAGGCTACTTCTTTGCGACCTATTTTATAGGAAAATAACGTTAGCTTACTAATAACTTGCTTAGATTCCATATAATATCACTTTAATAACTTGCTTAGATTCTGTTGAAAGTCACTTACGCGGTTTTGTTACAACAAATTACAGAAAAAGTAGTTTACAATTAGCAGTTGCGCGGGTTTGAAATGACATTTTAATATAGAATTGATTTTTTTTATTTCAAAAATGAGGTTTTTTATAGGCTAATTTAAATTCTGTGAGATCTATATTATATAGAGCGAAACTATGTTAAGAATGCGTAGGCGCAATATTTCAATTTTGCGCCTTTTGCTGTTACGCGGTATTTACAAACTGCTCTTTCGTGGTATTGCACGCGCAACGACGATATATGTAATTCCATAAATTTTTTTTTATACACTTTTTATCATTTACTGAATGTTTATTTTGAAGTAATACAAAAATTTATAAAAGGCTTTATAATACTTTATAATAATAGCACAGTTTAATCATTTATTGAAAGAAAACACTTTTAGAAAATTATGAAAACAATATTTTTATACTATATTAAAACCTATATGGGACATTCCACGTCAACCGGGCCACCTAAATGACCAAAAATCATGGAGACCTAGAAAATTGTTTCTGGGCTTAAATTTTTGGTCTATCTTTACTCTTCAGAAATTGACCTGGCGTTTTGAAAAATTCAAAATGGTGGATCCAATATGGCGGCCAACTTTTCAAAAATGAACGAAATTTGAATAAAAAAAAATACTATGATATTCTGCATAAAATTCTAAGTAAGAAATGTGTTTTGCAAATTTTTGAATAAAATTGCCGTTTTTGAGAAAAAAATTCATGAATTTTAAAAATTTTCTATCTTGATGAAATCCATATTGGCCATATTGGATCCGACATTTTGAATTTTTTTGACATCTGACATTGCATTCATCACTAGCAACCTCCTAACACCTGAGTATTTTTTAAATCTTTCTAATATGCCAATTGTCAATTTTTTCCTATATAAGACCAAAAAGGATTTCATCAAGATAGAAAATTTTTAAAAATTCATGAATTTTTTTCTCAAAAACGGCAATTTTATTCAAAAATTTGCAAAAGACATTTCTTACTTAGAATTTTATGCAGAATATCATAGTATTTTTTTTATTCAAATTTCGTTCATTTTTGAAAAGTTAGCCGCCATATTGGATCCGCCATTTTGAATTTTTCAAAACGCCAGGTCAATTTCTGAAGAGTAAAGATAGACCAAAAATTTAAGCCCAAAAACAATCTTCTAGGTCTCCATGATTTTTGGTCATTTAGGTGGCTCGGTTGACGTGGAATGTCCCATATGCATAAGCTTTTGTGTACATTCAAAATTTTACTAGAAAACTTCTTGGTCCTATCGCCGCCTATTTTCAGTATCCAAGCAAAGTTTCTTGTATACGACCGCCGCCTAAGGTCGGTATTCACAGAAAGCTCTGTAGGTACGATCTACGCCTATAATCCGATTGAAATTACTGAAAGCTTTTCATAAATGTGAAAGCTCTGTGCAGCCACTTTTTTGGAAAATGTTCTCTTAGAGAGAATGTATAATATAACCGCGGCCAACTGTGTCTTACCGAAAAACCCTTTCAGGTTTCATAATAATATCACTCAAAATTAGGTGTGCGTCTAACCTGATTTTATGTTGTAGTGTGTAAGATATTTGTATCGGTAGACATATATACAAAAAAATAATAAATAAAAGGGAATAATTTTTATAATATAATTCCCAAGGGAACACTCTGCAAACAAACAAACTGAAGTTTTAATCAAAATTTTATTAATTTTTAAAAAAATGGGAATATTACTTTAGAATGTCTCTGAAACTCTAAACTTCATTTGATTAAAAATGGAATATTTATTTAAAGGATGATCATTTCATACGTCTGCTCATACTCATATATTTAGGAAAAAACAATATAATTCCTTAAAATATTATTGAAACGCCCTGAAGTTTACCCCAAAAACAGTTTTTCCTAAAGATTTCAAGTTCTAATGACCTAACCTTTTGTAAGTAGTCCGGTTTCCGGGGGTGGCAACCCTTATTTTTTATTGCAGAAAAACAATTTTTTTTTTTTTTGTATTCTCGCGTCACCAAAATAACAGCTTTAGTTAAAAATCATTGAAAAATATTTTTTTACGTACGATTTTGAAAAATAAAGTTGACGTGTTTTTGGGTTTTCGTAAAACAACCCCTTGCACTAATACGTAAATGATTTATATTCTTTCAGACATCAGTTTTTTCGTGAAAACCAGTATTAAGGAGTTTTTGGAGTCGGTGATTACAAATCTGATGTTAAATTAAAAAAAAATTAAAAATGGCGGACAAACTTTTGAAAAATACACCAATTTTTATAAGAAAACACGATAAATAAAAGTTCCCCCTAAATGTGCGTATCCGCAGATAAAAAAAAAATAAGTGTCTCTTATTTTGCGATACTCTATAACTTATTTCAATTTCACCAAAATCGGTGAGACACACTTGAGAACGTTTCCTTGTAAGATTTCATGATTTCCATTCCAATGTTTAGAAGACCAAAATTATATTTTTGAAAGTGATATAAGCCTACTTTCTGAACAAAAAGGCATAAAGACTACCTACAAGTTAAGATTTAACTAAGGAAGTAAACAAAATTATATGTTAAAAAAGTTTAAATTTCTTGTATAACTTTTTTCGCGGGAATGCGATCCAATACACGTTAATTTCAATATTAAATATCAATATCAGTATGATAACCTCTTCTTGCTTGCTAGCGCTTTTTATAAGCCATATTAAATGTAAACAAAATTTATTACATCAGTTAAGTGAGCTCATGACGTAGACTCAGTATGTAGACGCCACTTTAATTAATGATAGACTTTATTTAATTTATTAATGAAGATCGTATGATTTTAGAATTGAGATCGTCCATATATTCTGTGCCTCTATAGCTGTGAAATCTTGATTAAGTCCTGTTAATTATCATTATCTAATTACTTTAATGTGCGTGAATAATTGTAAGCTTCTCTCTGACTGCCATGGCAATTAATTATTGCGATGCGCTCTAACAGGACTCTTCGCTTACGCACTTCAAAATCGCAATTTAAAGTCGTTACAGCGATGCGGTTTCGAATAGCGTTAAATTGCGAAAAACGTCGCCTCTTATTACCTGTTTAGTGTGTGTAACAGTTTTCAATTGCTTTGATAGATCCCGCGTCAAAACAAAAGTGAGCCGCGGGAGGTGTGACTCTATGCTGTGAAATCAACTTGTAAACAAGAAAGCTCCGATCGCGGCTTCAGTCCGTCGGACGCGATCAGAGGTGCTATCATCGCTTTATGCAAATGCCCCATAAGATCCGCATTAATGGTCGCATTTAAACTGCTTTGGGTCATAACTTACCTCACGCAGCCGGCTAAGCCGGCGCGTGCAGATCTGAATCAGATTCGATATAAACTGGACCACTAATGGATATGTCGCGCCTCACACTTAATAGCTCAATCTATTAAAAACATTTGTTTAGCAACGATAAATTGGACTTTAATTGGTATTTTATTCCGGTTGGCCCGGAAATCATTTTATGGATGAAATATTGAAATTAATATTATGAGCCTAAAGGTTTTGCGAATAAATATTTTCTTTCTTGACACCAAGGCAGTCTCTATTGTGCTTCTCATAATAGTGACATGGGTAAGCACTTTTGTTGGTCGTTAGCATTTTTTAATATTTCATTAATCATATAATTAAGTTAAAACTAAACCGAATCTATAATGACTAGCGATATTGTCCATTGAAGGGCATCATAAGGTTTAGCTGATCCCAACAAGGTAAGCATGAAAAAAATGAAGCTTGAAGGCTTATAGTCGGGGTGCCAGAGGTTTTCATTTCGTTGTTGGACGGAATTTGATGAAACCTGGCGGAAAGGGAAGGTCATTGCCCGTACAGTGACCCATTAAAAAAGTTAGAATGAGCGATGTCGGGAAGGTACTTTGTTATTGCAAAATAACTTTGATAACCCGTTATTTTTCAGTTTTCTTGGAATAACTCGAAAACGAAGCGTTTCAGCGAAAAATATTAAATACAAAAGTTGTACAGCTGATGATTTTACGTAGGAATACGGTTTTTTGATTAATTAAAAAATTGTTTTTCCGACCGAAAACCAGCAGAAAAGTAACAAAAATGCAAAAACAATAAGCATTAAAAAATAAAGGAAAAAAACGATTTCCATCGTTGATATTTGGGTTATTGATAGGTATTGGTATTGTTAACTAAATGCACCCGGTCCGGTTTTTCAAAAACAATATGGCGACCTATTGCAAAATTGTTAAGTTAAAACTTTGGAACGCTGTAAATTCTGACTGAACAAACGGATCTTGATGAAACAAATTGGAATCGGTAGGTATTAACGGCATCTTTGAGTGTGCCAAATTTCAACAATTACTTTTTTTGTTATTAACCAAAAACCATTTTCTGTGCTTCGTAATTTCGTCAATTTACAACATTACAACAATAACAAAATGCATTTGATTACTCTTAACATCCTACAGTGGTGACTAAAAACGCGAAAATAGCGAGTTTTGATGATTTGATGCATTTTGTTGCAAAGCTTAATGTTGTAAATTGACGAAATTACGAAGCACAGAAAATGGTTTTTGGTTAATAACAAAAAAAAATTTTGAAATTTGGCACACTCAAAGATGCCGTTAATACCTACCGATTCCAATTTGTTTCATCAAGATCCGTTTGTTCAGTCAGAATTTACAGCGTTCCAAAGTTTTAACTTAACAATTTTGCAATAGGTCGCCATATTGTTTTTGAAAAACCGGACCGGGTGCATTTGGTTAACAATACCAATACCTATCAATAACCCAAATATCAACGATGGAAATCGTTTTTTTCCTTTATTTTTTAATGCTTATTGTTTTTGCATGTTTTGTTACTTTTCTGCTGGTTTTCGGTCGGAAAAACAATTTTTTAATTAATCAAAAAACCGTATTCCTAAGTAAAATCATCAGCTGAACAACTTTTGTATTTAATATTTTTCGCTGAAACGCTTCGTTTTCGAGTTATTCCAAGAAAACTGAAAAATAACCGGTTATCAAAGTTATTTTGCAATAACAAAGTACCTTCCCGACATCGCTCATTCTAACTTTTTTAATGGGTCACTGTACGGGCAATGACCTTCCCTTTCCGCCAGGTTTCATCAAATTCCGTCCAACAACGAAATAACCCATTTTTTGAACCTCTGGCACCCCGACTATTATGCATTTAAAGTGTTCAAATGACTAGCCATATTTTATTTTATACGATTGTATATATACTAATGAGGGTGTATCCGTTTCTTTTAAGAATACAATAAAGTAAGGGAACAGAAGCAATTACCAGACACCTAAGCTGGATGTAAATTTTCATTAATTGGTGAAGACGAATTTAGGTTGCTAATTTGCTACAAACGAATAAAATTATCTTATTGTCCCAATTTGTCCATCAATTTTAAGCTCGGACAACTTTGTTATTTACTTTTAAAAAGTTCTGAAAATTCATACTCGCTTATTTTCAATAGTGGTTTTTCAGAATATCATCTGAAAATGAAAAAAAATGGGTGCTTTTTGAAAAATAAAATATACCGATTTGTTAGGGTATATTTTATAAAAATTCGATATGAAAGAAGTTTTGGGAAAAGCCAAAATATAATAAGGAGGATAAGATATTGACAAGGCTGTAACTGTTTTCACAATATCTTATTTGTTTGTTTTATTCAGTGCGTTCCTCTTAATGTCTCCAAAGATAGTAACAATTCACTTCCTTGGCATGATAGTTTTTTGAAGCATTTAAGCGTTACGGAACCAAGCCTGGAGAAGGTTCTGCGTCTTAAGGAACGATATTGATTATACTACTTACGCCAACTTAAGTGTGCAATTTATACAGAATTCGAAGGAGTCATATGATAATTACATCCTCTTGACTGCCGGTAAACTTCGTGACTGCCCTCGCAAGTTCTGGCAGTTCGATAATTCAAAACGTAGGTCTGGCATGTACCCTTCTACTTTGAAGCTTGCTGATTCCGAAAGCGATGATACTCTTTTAGTTGCTAATCTTTTTGCTAAGTTTTTCAGCTCAGCATACTGTGATTTTAACTGTGATATTAGTTTTAATGATTTTACATTCTTGACTGGGCTTCCGCCGACTTCTCTTCGACCTAACGACCTTGTTGTTGACGAAGAAACGATTTTAGTTGAATTGTCAAATTTACCTAGTAGCCTTAGAATCGGTCCTGACGGTATTCCTGCTTCCCTTCTGTTAAAGTGTAACTCTATTTTTGCTCCCGTTCTCTGTTATTTATTCAATTTGTTTTTGTCTTGTGGTGTTTTTCCTACTATTTGGAAGGGTTCTTTTATTATCTCATTGCATAAAAAAGGCAACAAAGACGAGGTATCTAATTATCGGCCTGTTACCAATTTATGCCACATTGCCAAAATTTTTGAAGCGTTATTAAACGATATTCTTCGCTTCCACTGTAAGCCATTCCTGGGCTCTTTCCAGCATGGCTTTACTAAGGGAAAATCAACTACCATTAATCTTCTCGAGCTTTCGAATTATTGCCTTCCTGCAATTGAATCAGGCTTTCAAGTAGATTGCATCTACACAGATTTTAGTAAAGCTTTCGACAGAATCAATCATAATATTTTACTTTATAAAATGTCCGTATTGGGGTTTCCTTCTATTTTTCTGGAGTGGCTGTCCTCCTATTTACGGAACAGAACACAGAGAGTTTCGTTTCGGGGAGCTCTATCTTCTATCCGAAATTCACAGTTCATCTGGAGTGCCTCAGGGAAGTATTCTTGGCCCGCTACTTTTCATTATTTATATCAATAATATCTCTTTGCTTCTCTCGTCTTCAAAAATTCTCTGCTATGCTGATGATGCAAAAATATTTCGCATCATTTCTAGCAATGATGATTGTACTGCGTTAAACTCTGACTTATCCACATTTCATAAGTGGTGTTATATTAATTTTGAATGTCCACAAGTGTTCTGTAATGACTTTCTCCAGAAAGCGGTCACATTTAATATTCGGCTACGCTTTGGGTGAAAGCCTTATGGGATTCGGAGTTATCCCACTTTTATTTATTTTAAATTATCTTTAATTGCTCTGTGAGAGTTAGGCAGGGCGACGAACCAAAATAAAAGGACCGAGTTGAAGTTTAATCAATAATTTTATTTAGGACACATTTCAGAAAGTGAACTATTCCGAAAAAGAAACAAAATTAATTAAAAACACGTCCTTTTTTTGATGTATAAAATAAAAACTTAAAAGAGCTCCTCCTATGATTAAAAATTGAATAATCGCAACGCCTGCCTCCACAGCCTTTTATCCAGACTTGACAAAACCAGGGATTTAGGTGGCTTAGTTAACTCTGCACTGTCCTTTGATGATCACGTCGATTCGGTTGTTAACAAGGCCAATGCGGCGTTGGGTTTCATCAAGAGATGGTCCAGAGAGTTTGACGATCCGCATATTACCAGGCTTCTTTATTGTACTTTTGTCAGACCTATTTTAGAATACGCCAGCCCTGTTTGGGCGCCTTCATACGCGGTCCACATTAATCGCATTGAATCGGTCCAGCGGAGTTTTCTTAGGTTTGCCCTCCGTGGACTACCATGGTCTGATCCTTTGAACCTCCCACCTTATACTAACCGATTCAGACTAATATCGCTTGACTCCTTAGAAAATAGACCTAACATTGCTAGAATGATTTCTATCTGTGATATTTTGACTGGGCGTACTGACAGCCCTGAACTTTTAACGAAAATTAATTTTTCGGTCCCTGGTCGTTCTTTGAGAACTCATGACCATCTTCAGGTGTCATATCACCAAACTAATTACGGTAGAGAGGAGCCACTGTCCTCGATGTCACGTCTTTTCAATGAGCACAGCAGTCATTTTGATTTTAATTTGTCAAGGTCAATTTTGAAAAGTCGGCTGAGAAAATAACTTAGTTGAGTTGACTGTTGTATTGCTATTTTGTAAGTAGTCAGTTATTTGATGAACATTGTGTAAATACTAGTGTTAATGCGTATATAATATACTTCCCACCCCTTTTTGGTTGTTATAAGGGATGAAAACTAGAAGATGCACGGTATTCATTACATAAAGTTGCAAATTCATTACATAAAGTTGCATATTCAAATAATTCGTGATCTAAGTATGTATCACATGAGTGGGATGACAAAACCTAAGCTTAACTCATAAATTGTGAAACTTCGAACTGTATTCACAAGTCTTAAAAATAAAATTGGCCATTAGTGACATCGTGTAATAGCATAAATCTGACTTAAATGAACCAATGTCGGATTCTCTTTTTTAAAAGATTTTTATAGGAATTCTAAACTATGTTTAGCATTTGGAAACCCTAACGAGCCTCATTCCCAGCATATTAGTTGATTATTTGTGCCGCTGGAATCATCTTTTTGTTGTGATAAACATTTAAAAAAAAACGTTTTCATAAATGTTTTATATTAAAAATTCGTGTTTTATTACCACTAATAGCAGATAATTTTTAATCAATCCAAAAAAACTCAGGTCTTTCTTCAAATTTGAATAATTTTCGCTTCCTATATGCATGCCTGTGACATTAAGATTCTTCTTATCGACCAGTTTAGAACATTAGTGTGCCCATTCTTCGTAAATCCATTAATTCGACATATTGTAAACAAAAAATATCTGCAGAGACAATCGCGAATGATGGCATGTACTGTCTCCACACCTCAAGTATATTTCACTCGTTATCGAGTATTTTCCACTTTATTAGAATCGCGTTTTCTTTGACTTAAGTGATACGATCAGAGCTTTAATAGCCTAGAATTATCGATGCCCAAGTCTAATAACTCTTTTCAACACACACGGTGCACTTTGGCATCCTCCTCAAGATGAGTCGCCGCAGGTATTTTTAGCCAGAGAGGTTGCAGGGTATTCCTGTCACGAAATCCGCATAATCTTGTCGCTGATCGTGGTTACAACACCGTCGTTCAATTACGAGATTCAACGGTTAATAAAACAGCAGCCGTAGGCATACCAGTCTACTCTAAGATGATCCGAGTTAATCATTGATCGATGTGTGATTGTTGGTCTCAAATAAGCAAACAGACATAAACGTTGAGATCGGGAATATGGCATGGGTCAGGTGATCGTGTCGTACGCGTTTTGCTTGTTAATGGCATTAATTCGAATCAAATATCTGCTTAGAATGTCTTCTGCGGTGTTCCCAAATTTTGTTGGTATGTACCACCAAAGCGGATGTTTATCGTTTTTTGTTTTCTTCTATAATGCAGAAAATTATTCAGAACTTCTAATTGGCAAATCGCATCGTATGCATAATTAAGGAATAACAGCAAATCACAGTTAACGTTTGATAAGATACGCCTTAGGTGCCTGTTGATAGGTCCAACGAGTAAACAGATATAAATTTCTGGTTTAACTGGACTGATTTATTTCAACTGCAACAATTTAAAAAAAAAATCATAATTTCCCTATTAGTATACAAAATATTTTTAAAATGTCAATGTGATTTGGAAAGTCGTTACAGAAAAAGAATACTTTAGCATAAGATGTTGTTTGTCAGGATTTTAAATCAATTGGTACTAAATCTGCAGAAGCAATAAATATACGGGTGCATCCTTGCGAAATTAATAATAACTAATTGGCATTTAAGTTTTTATTACGGTAACTACTAGATTTTAAAACTTGAACTATAAAGAAAATAATTGCGCTATACTACCTGGAAATAAAAACTAAAACCATTAACCTGAAGTATAATAGTGCATTTAGTTGTAGAATTTATTTAAAGAAAAAAAAAATATTACAAATAAATATAAACAATGATTGTTTAACATTTGCGTATTTCGCCCTTTAAAATACACCGGGACTATATTGAAAAGTCTTGCAAAATTACTACTAAAACGTTCTTAAAATAATTTCATTTATTGGCAAAACCACATAATGAAGTGAAGTCATTCATAAAAGAACGATTTTCCAGTAGTCTCGATAGATATTCGTACTTTGTATTTCAGGCTTAAAAAACTTGGCTATTGAATTGAACCCTCATAGAATTAAAATCTAGAAACGGCAAAAACTGATATCCGCTACAAGTGAATATTGATTCTGTTTACATTCTAACGATTTCAAATATTTAACAAAGCTAAATCCTATGTCACTGTTCAAACGACTAAGACTGTAATATTATGGCTAGTCAAATATTATAAGGTATATGTATTACCATATTTAACCTTTCTTTTCTCGAAAACGAAAACAAACTAAAATCTCAAATTTGCAGATTCATAATATATGGAAAAGCCTTAGATGTGATCTAAGTATAAAATATATATGACATCTATGTAAAATCCTCTCCGAGAAGAACGCAACATCCATTAAAAAGTAGTTAGTTAAGTTAATTATTGCAAAATGATAGCCAAGATAATGTCCTTTAGCAAATAACTGAACTTGTACTTAAATATCAAAATCAAAAGGTTATATTTTTCACACAAAGTTCCTGTGTCTAATTAAACACTATTATCAGATGCTTTTGTGAAATTATTAAAACAATATACATATATATTCTTTTGCTCTACAATATTTTTACATTTGGCAGTAATGGCGAATAAAATACAAAGAACATTTTGATATACTACTGTGATCAAAAAGTAAAGCCAATTTGTTTATAACTTTGAAAATTTTTATTTATTCTTCCAAATCTATATCATCCTCTTCAAAGTAGTCTCCGCCTGATACAATACACCTATGCCGGCGATTTTTCCAATTCTCGTAACACTTCTGAAACTCGATGATTGGAATGGCCTTCAGTTCCTTCTTCGATTTTTCTTTTATCTCATCAGTCGATTCAAAACGGTGTCTCTGTTCATTGATTGATGTTGATAGCCGTCCGGGACGCTCTTTGTCTTCAACGCTTTCTCTATCTTCTTTAAACTGTTTATACCACTTGTAAACATTTCTTTCAGACAAAACCTGATCGCCGAAGGCCTTCTGTAACATTCTAAACGTTTCTGTAGCAGAAATTTCATTCCGCAAACAAAATTTAATGCAACTTCTTTGCTTAATATAATCACATATTGTAAAAATCAAAAATACACTTTTAGGTCCTCAGAAAACACAACGAAACTAACCAAACAAATTTTTCACAGATATGAGTGCTGCCAACCTAAAAACAAGAAGATTTACGAGCGCAATTTAAATTCAAAATTGGCTTTACTTTTTGATCACAGTAGCACTTTTCATGTTTTTAGGTCTTAGACCTTAGTGGGGTCTGATTTCACTAATGTCCAATGTCCATTGCTTTGAATAAATTATTTTTCAATTTGTCTATTAACTTTTAAAGGCAACGATTTGATAGATAGACTTAAAAATAATTGTTCCACACAAATAAGTTTATTTTTAATTTAAAGAATAAATTTATCTGACTACTGAGAAATTGGCCCTTTAAAGTAAAGAAAGATATGAAAAAAAAATTGAAGAAATAAGGAATTAATTGGGCACCTTGTAACACAATTGAGTAATTTTTTTTTTCTTTCTCTAAGTATCTACTCCTACTAGTAGTAAGAAGGGTTGCAATATGTGTGTTCTCTTAGGTTGTATGTAACTCTAGACCAGGACCAGGTTTCTCAGAACTATAAATCTACAATTTTGAAAATTACAAGCTGCAAGTAAATGTTATTTACGCGATGTGTTATTAAGCATTTTCAGTTTTTTTTTTTTTTAAGAGAGAATTTGATAATCTAATGAATTCAGTCGTTGATCTCCTCTTACTGGGTAATTTTAATTTACTCAACGTATAATAGGTAATCAATTCTGAAGACGATTGCTGTCATGTTTTATACAAAATAAGTATTAAAGAGTCCTCATTTCTGGGATTAGTTTTTTCTTTTGGTTCAGTGAGATAAGTTCCATAAAGAATTACATGAGAAAGCAGCTAGATCTTGTATTTTGATTACAGCCCAGTTGTTCTTTCTACTCTGGACACATTTCATCCATCTTTTCAAAAAGAAAACTATACCCTTACTTCTTCACCTTGTTGGTTCAATAGCGATCTTGGGAGAATATATGTTTTGGATAGGAAATAAATAATGTTTCGTACAGTGCATTCGTTGAGTGTTACAATTATTAAACCATTTCACAAAATTATTTGAAGAATGAAATGTATTGCAATCCGAGAGCACTTTATTTATAATTTTTCAAATCCACAAAAAGGGTAGCAAGAATAGATAGGGATGTAACTATCGGCCGGTGTTCACACGTAAAGTACTTGTTTAAAGCTTGGAAAATCCTAATTTAAACTGAGTACATAAAATTATTCAGTTATACGAATAATATTAACGGTTCAAAGCAGGGATCGAAAATAACAATTATTTTCAATTTTTCAAACCAAAAACTCATATAGACTTTGTGCAAAAATTGGTTCAACTGTAGCATTATGATTCTTATGGCCTGAGCTTTAAACATTTTATGTGCTTTGTAAATTTGTGATTTTTTCTATAAAAATGAAAAAAAAAGTTTCGTTTTTCTCATTTTTATTTTTAAAATCAAAAATAAAAATCAGAATATGATTGTTATTTTTAAAATCATAAATATAAATATAAATTTGATTTTTATTTTTAAAGTCAAAAATACAAATCGGAATATGATTTTTATTATAAAAACCAAAAATACAAATCAGAATATGATTTATATTACAAAAATCAAAAATAAAAATTAGAATATGATTCAGGAAATGATTTTTATTATAAAAATACAAAATAAAAATCATAGTATGACTATTATTTCTAAAATCAAATATAAAAATCAGAAAATGATTTTTATTATTTAAATCTAAAATAAAAATCAAGAAGGAATTTTTATTTTTAAAATCAGAAAGCGATTTATATTTTTAAAATCTAAAATAAAAATCTTAAAATTATTTTTATTTTTAAAATCAGCAATAAAAATAAAGAAACGATTTTTATTATTAAAATCAAAATTCGAAATAATTAAAAAATGATTTTTACTATTAAAACCAAAAATAAAAATTGGGAAATGATTCTTGCTCTCTTTTATAAAAATAAAAACCATTTTTCGATTTTTATTTCTGATTTTAAAAATAAAAATCATTTTCTGATTTTAAAAATAAAATCATATTCTCATTTTTAGTTTTGATTTCGAAAATAAAAATCATTTCCTGATTTTCATTTTTAATTTTAAAAATAAAAATCATATTGTGATTTTTATTTTTTATTTTTTATTTTAAAAATGAAAATCACTTTCTGATTTTTATTTTTGATTTTAAAAATAAAAATTACTTTCCGATTCATATAAAGATCCAGATAAAGGTCTAATTTTCTAGTATGACTGTTTTTGAGCAGTTTTGTTTTCCTTGAATATGCAAGTCAAGTTTCGTTTTCTTGTTACCATATTTATATACACTCCAAAAAATTTTGTTTGTAATTTTACACCCTTTTAAGAAGAAAGACATTAAAGATGTGAAGTTTGCATAATACATAAATGTGTATTGTTTATTTCTTTAAAGTAGGTAAATTTACACATAGCAGATGCAAATTTTTGGAATTAAATACTCCTTTAAATATATTGTAGTATTTTTACAATGTAGTTAAGGGAACAAGGACGTTATCTCTAATAAATGGGATAAAATGAAAGAAATAGTAGAAATAAGAATGCTGATTTGTTTGATATCCGTGTTGATAAGCATGAATTAAACAAAATTTGTCTGTTACTCATACAGGGTGTCCAATAGGAAATTGCGAAAACTAATGGGTCACCATTTTTTAACAAATGGAGAGATCGGTAAAATGTAAATACTTTTTAATAAAGGAAAGTCGTCGTTTTTATTTCATGTCCATTTTATTATAAAAAAATTAAATCTATTTAATACAAAACAATTAATTTAAAAAAGTAGTGAAGAACGTTAGTTACTAATGATATATATTTTCGATATTTTAACCATCTAATTTGCCACAAATATCCATTTGCTTTCTAAAACTAAAACATGTTCTAACATTTCATTTGAAATGGCATTGACGATCTTCCCCATGTCTTTAATAAAATCCTCAACACTGTTTTTTGGTTATTTTCATAGAAGAGATCTTTAATGTAGCCCCATAAAAAGAAATCACATTAAGTGAGATCTGACGAGTAAAGTGGCTATTCTATTCCTTTTCCCCTAGCAAAGCGTGGGTACCCTAGGCCAATAACTCGATCGCCATAGAATTTATTGATGATACTTCTTGTGTGCGATGAGGTGCTGCTCCGTCTTGAATAAAAAAAAAAAAGATTTAACGGGGCTCCTCTTTTTCGCATGAGAAAGGATTTGGTCTCTAACATCCCTTTGTACTTCTCTCCGGCGACAGAAGATTCAAAGAAATGCAGGTAGATACCTATTATGTAGATGGTTCACATTTCACAAATATGTATTATTAATAATTCACGTTTTTCACTATATTTTTAAATTAATGGTTATTATTAAATAGATTTAATTTTTCTATAATAAAATGGACATGAAATAAAAATGACGACTTTCCTTTATTAAAAAGTATTTACATTTTACCGATCTCTCCATTTGTTAAAAAATTGTGACCCATTAGTTTTCGCAATTTCCTATTGGACACCCTGTATCTTTGCTAACAGCGGATCAAATGATGAATCATTTTTTGAAGCAGCTGAAAATGCGATTAAAACAGCAATAGTGGAAAAACTTACAAATTTTTTTCGGTTCTAATATAAAATCAATTCTGCTTCTAAATAGCTTGGGTCATTTCGAAGCGATAATGAAAATGTACATACATATCGCTAATAGAAACGATAATAAGAGAAATTATCGAATAAAAAATTAAAGTGGAGAAATGTTTCTTTTAAAGCCATAGTTTTGCGTACGCTTTTACTTTTACACTTTATCTTTGTATTTTACTAACTACAGGTCTCATAGTATTTTTTAAGAAACAAAAGTCCGTTTACACCCATATTTATGTACTTGGCAAAAAGGCAGAGTAGTAAAACCTCATTTATTTTCTATTAAAAATACTTTTATTACAAAGCTTGTATCTTTAGAGAAATAGGACCCTACAAATTCTGATGATCAAAGATTCTTAAAAATTCGTTATAAATTGGGAATTGTCTTCTAGTAACTTAACAGAACATAGTGAAAGGAAATTATAAGATTAGGTTCAAGCCCTGAGGTTTACAACTGAAACAAATGAAAATGCAATAATCGAAATTTCTATACTGAATAGTTTTTCAAAGAAGGATAAAATTATGTTTACTTAATCATTACCATTATCATGTTTACTTAATCGAAACCAATAATATATCCGAGAAATAAAAACAAAAAAATCATTATTAAATGTTTTCTAATTTCAAATTCAGCAGCACCATATGGCATAAACAAGAATTTTTAATATATTCTAAGCGTTTTGTTGATTACCCATCGTTTTTCCGCTTCACATTACTATAATTAATAGACTGATAACGTTTCACGAGAACGTTTCTGGTGGCATTTTGAGATATCAAATTCCTAGTGACACTTTTAGAGATCATAAAATTGTCACATTTCTTAATCTGTTCGAACGCGAAAAAGTTAGATTCCTTTAATGGCAAAATGCTATGTTCCACAAGGTTGCAATCTATTCAAATTCAAATAATCATAAATTTCGGTGAACATTAAGCACGATCTGTTGCCATCAATTCAATTTTGAATATTCTGCTGACAATAACAAAGTCTTGGCGATGGGGGACTGATCTGAGCGGAACAAAAAACCCGCAGTGGTCCAGTTTGAATAAATTATGCAGTTCGCGCCTGTAACAAAAGAATCTTCAAATCTAATGGATGGTGTAAATTTCGCCACCGTGTCGGCCAAATGAACCAGCGGAATGCTCATAAGTTTAGAAAGAAATTTTATCGCTAGAGTTCCCTGCGATCGAGGTGACACTAATGTCCGTAGATTAATGATGACCTGATTTTTGTAATAAATCACCCTGCTCCACGGCAGTATTTTTGGAATTTGGTTTTCCTTGTTTCGTTCAAGTGCATGTTTTGGTGCAAAGCAGTTGTTATTAATCCTAATGTAAATAGCCACTCGTTAACATTTTGCACTTTACAAGGTTTTTATGAGTGATCGCAGTTTGTGGCATTAATTCGCACTTCCGTAAAATCAGAATTTTTGCGCACAGTATTTTTGCAGTAAAATGTGACCTCTCATAAACTCCTTATTGGCTAATTTGATCAATAACTGGCAGTAGGTTAGTTTTCCGGGTAGGTACCCCATAAAATACTAATGCACGATTAGGGGCATAGAGTTTGCATAATGTGATGGGAGTAAGACCGGGAACCCATTTATTTTAATGCTCGGTAAGAAATAAATACCACCAAGATCGCCTTAGCAGGAGCTAATTGGGACTCAACCAGTTTATCCGCTGTCGGAATCGTCTTTTGGGATATATTAGCAAATGATGGAGAGGCCTGCTTAATTTTATGCCCATCGGAGTTATGAAAATTTTATTCAAATTTCCCTAATTTAACACTTAAACAACAAAATTCATAAGATCAAGTAGAGAGAAAAAAACTTTTTTTAGAATCTACCGGCGACCTTGCGTTGCCACTCCGAACAGCTTTCAAGTTCCATTGATCAAACCTAATGAAAAGTGGAAATGATTTCTTTAATTTTATTCACCATTGCAACACAAGCTTTTTAGTAAGACTCCTCTTAATTTAATTTCAGATATTCATCTGCCTTTGCAGTATGGTCAAAGGAGCATCCAAGTATTACGACGGCGAGGACAGACCGTATGAGTTCGGATACAATATAGAGGGCAATCAGCATCGACACGAGAAAAAAGGTGAGTTCGAGCTCAACGATTAGTCCGATTTATGCAAAATCATCGAACGTGCCTTCCGTTTTTATTAAATCCATTTTTTATAAATTCACTTAAAAGTCAAAACTAATTAATTACTCATTAATTAGCTGTGCTCTTTTGGGAGTCTCATTTTTTGTTTTGAGTACTTTTTTTAGCAAGAGGCTACCTGTCAACTAAATCATAGTCGAATAGCACATATTTGCTTTAGTCACTTCTTCCGGTAAAATGTATTTTTCATAATAATGGTTTTTTTTGTTCAAAGTTATTCAGTTTATTCTTAGAAATTTATATATCTAAAATAGATAACTTTTAAAGTTTGAGCACCTATCTATCATATTCGAGGTTCTTCAATTTGAGGTTTCCAAAGCAGGGATTAATTAAAAAACATCTCAGTTAATAGACATTTTGTATAACTGGCAGTTAATAAAATACATCGTACTAAATTCAGGTATTTTTGACATCCCTCTATCTATAATTACGTCACGATACCCTAGCCTCTCTCCTATATATTTATTTAAAGGAAATAAGTTCTACGAGTACAAAATTAGAACTAACCTTTGGAGATTATTGCACATACATATTGTGGGCAAGTAATAAAGAAAACCATATTTTATGAATTAGAGATCCAAGAATTTTTATATGTTCGACATTTCTATTATAGGTATTGGAACATCAGTTGATGATACGATACGACAGCAGTTGTATCCGAAATATTCATCGTGGTATCATATGATACCAGATGTCTGTTTTTTTTACGTCAACTAGAACAAAGACTCATTTGTACTCGTTTTCTTTTCATTAGAGACATCCTTACTTCGCATATAAATTGTCCAGAACTTTAAAGACTAATTGGATTTTATGTTTCTTATATGAATGGACCGCCCTTTAAGTATGAATAATTATATAGTAGTTTTGAATTATTAAATCATGCTATATATTTATTTAATATGCATTGTAATTTATTTGAATTTGAATTGTCTAGGAATGAATTTGAAAATATTATACTGATTTTAGTTGCTAACCTATAAATTTTAGTTATACCATAATTCACTTAGTGTATGCACTTATGCAGTCTGTAAGATTTCTTAACGGATGTAATAATATTAATAAATGAATAAAAATAAAATAAAATTGTAGGTACAATTTTACATCTGAATAATTTAAAATACTCTATGCCATTTTGTTACCTAACAATGCCAAGGCTCATCAGTAAAACTTTCACAATTCCTGCTGTTTGATTTATCATCTTTCAAAAGTTGTTCCTTTTATACCATTTCTTTTATCATAGACAATTTTTTTTATCATAGAAAAATAAAGACAAGAAGTAACTAGAACAATGAGAAGTGACGTGCTTTTTAGAAAGTTCATTTTCTTGCGATGTCTCCAAACTTCAAAATTTTTTGAAATTGCATACCATAGGGCGTACCATAGGTACAGAAGTGGAATTTCAAAAAAGTGTTTAGTTCTGTTGTTAGTGGGGGTTTAATTTTTTTTTTTTTTTTTTTTTTTTTTGCTTTGAGAAGGAAATGACGAGACCATAAATCTTACGTAAGCAAAAACTACGAAATAATAATTTTAACAAATAAACAAATGAATATGAATTAAATGTCTTCGGTTCTTCTAGCTTGAAAATGAATGCAAAATTGTTTCAATAAACGTAAAGGAAAAGTGTAGTAGTGTTAGTGTTCTACTAGTTTTTTATGCGGAAAAAATGTGGCGAAATATAGGGTAAAAGTGGGAAAGACGCCATATTTTTTGTAGAAAGGCGTAATAAATAAAAAAAATCAATGTAATTAAATCGTTTATTTTTTATTTTAAAGGTACACTTATATTATATTTTATAATTACAATGTTTTTATATTTCGACAGATAAAAAAATGGAAAAAAAATCAAGTCGGCAAAGGGACAACTATCCCACATAATGTTGTAGAGATGCCATACATGTCATTGTTCTTTTTTTTTTTTTGTAACTTTTTGCGTAGTATTTCCCTTCGAAAATTATGGCAATGCGGAGAGTACATTGTGCATGACTCATGAAGCCATTTTAGGCATGAAGAACACTTAATTGGTACCCCATAGCGCCTTTGGGCCTCATTTTTGGATATTTCACCTTTTTTTACTTTTTCTATGGCCAACATTAAATTTTCTTTTGACCACTTTATGATTCCTTACATATTTTCTTGGCGTCCTTTATAAAATAAAAAACAATTACACTTTTGCAAAAGGTGGCATCCCTGCTCATTTCGTGGGAGAGGCGTCATACTGCTAAAAAGTACTTAGGTATTAGCAGAGATGGCAAAATATAATTTAAATAAGTTAAAAAAAAAAAAATAAAATAACATTTTAAAACCACTTCTTATCTTACTGCTTGCAACATTTGTTTTACTTGCAACATTCACTGAAACCGCATTCACACTAAATTGTCATCAAAAAAATTACCCACCAAATAAATCTTTCCTTCATAAACACGTCACGCTAGAGCGCAGCTAAACAGGCGCTGACAGGTTTCACTGATAGGATCTATGAGTAGTTAAGCACAGTGAGAAATATTATATCTTTCCCATATAGTGAATCTATCTCACTTTTACCTTAAATCGTCATGTGTTGTCTCAAAAACTTTTTGAAGCATTAAAAATAAAATATCTCATATTGGTGTATCGGGTGCAATTATACAACATTATGTGGCAAAATTATAAAATACGAAGCTACCAGGTGTACAAGTATGAAATACGGATTACCAACAACAGATGACGCGCCAATGCAGTTTAAGCTATAAAAATTTTACACTGTGTTATTTTGTTATGTCCTCAATAAGTATCACACGCGCTCGAGTGATAAAATGGAAAAGTGTGTGTATAGTAATTAAGTCCTGTAGACTCAAGCGCACCATCCACATCGACCGCAAGACCGAATCGCTTCGGCAGAAACATTTTGTGGGACCAGAGGGGCGTGGTTTATTATGAGTTGTTAAAACCTGGGGAAACGGTGAATACTCAACGTTACCAACTACAATTGATCGATTTGAACCATTCGCTGCTTGAAGAAAGGTCAGAGACAACACAAAGTAATTTTTTTTCATGACAATGCTCTATCACATACGACAAAACCGGTTCGTGACACGTTGGAAGCACTCAGTTGGGAAGTCCTACCCCATGCGGCTTACTCACTAGATTTAGCTCCTTCCAATTATCACTTGTTTGCTTCGATAGGTCACGCACTTGCTGAGCAACGCTTTGTTTCGTACAAAAATATGAAAAAAAGGCTCGATGAATGGCTCGCAGCAAAAGAGGAAAATTTTTACTGGCGTGGTATTCACAAATTGCCCGAAAGATGGGAAAAAATGTATAACAAGCGATGGAGCACACTCTGAATAAAGCACTTTTTATCGAATTGATCATATTTATTTTAGAAAATAAAAATCCACATTTCATACTTATATGCCTGGTAAATCTAGCAAAAACCTTAAGACAATTGTTAAAAAGAAGATTGAGGTCGAATTACAAATAACAACCAGAAAAAAAATTGGCATTCTGAACTTTTTTAAGCAGGTAAATAAAACCTCTTCATCTTTCAAAAAAGTTTTGTTTTTCTCTACTTAGAAATGGAGAATAAAATAAATTTTACGTGTAATAAAATTTATGTAAATTAAGAAAATAATTGATGTCAATATTTAATTTTTTTTTTCTTTTAAGAATCTATTCTGCTTATTTTTATAGATAACCCAATATAAATTTTTATACAAATTGTTTAAAATATCAATTAACAAATTCCACAAATACCTCGTGGTCTAAAGATGAATGATTCTTAGTTATTCAGTTTAAAAGTAGTTCTTTAATATTAAAAAAAAAAAAAAATTAAATATTTTTAACTTTGACTTCTAATGAATGAATAAAAAAAAACTTACGACTTATCATTTGGGGGAGGATCCACAATTTTCATAATTTTTCTCATAAAGGGGGGTGGGGTTCTAATATCAACGAAGTTATACTTACATAATACTTGAACTAGATGAGATTTCTAGTCTTTGTTTTTATTAATAATAGTATCATTCTTTTTCAGATGACAACGGAATAATAACAGGCGAATTTGGATTTATAACGGCTGATGGAGTGTACCACGTTACCGCCTACGCCACAGATGAAAACGGGAATTTCAAAATTTTATTTATGAAAAATCTCAAGATCGGACTGCGTAAGAGTTACTGAAAAAAAGGTTTTCAAAACAATAATAACATTTGCACTTTTCAGCTGGAGAACCAGGATCGAAACCAGTTCCGAAAGAACTGCAACCTGAACTTCCGGTGCAAATTACCCCAAAGACTCCGCAAAGGCCCGTCTTCAGACTAGATCCGGCAGATACACGTTCGTGTTCGAATTGCTTAATTCCAAAGAAACCAGGGCAGAGTCCTAATGAAATATCACAGGGTACTGGAAAATCAGTACCTCAAGAAGGAGGAGCTCGTGGAGCTGCAGGAGCAGCTGGTTCAAATGGAAGAGTTCCCGGGGGAGCGGGCTCAAACGGAGGAGTTCCCGGAGGCACTCCGGATCGAACTGCAGCAGGTCGAGAACTTCAAGCGCCTGTAGATGGTGAAGTTCCACTCTTTAGGCCACTTTCGCGAAAACTCGGCGACTCTGCTCAAAGATCGCCGGGTAAACAGCCAGGCTCACAACCCGGCAGCAATCGAGGTAGTGGAGGCCAAGACCCAGGCGGCAGACTAGGACAACAACCGTTTTCCAAGCCAGGCTCACAGCCAGGAGCCAGCCAAGACCCGCTGCCAGGTAGCGGTGGAGTTGGAAGTGGCGAGAGTGGAGTTGGCGGAGGAGGAACTGGAGGCAGCAGTGGGTCAGGACGAAACATTCCAGGAGCGGTCTCACCGGTACAGACAGGAAGAGATTCTCAAGGTAAGCCAGCGGGACCATCGCCAACCGACTTAACCCGAATGGGAGACATGCTGATGGGCGTTCTCTACAAATTCAACTACACGGTTGGCTACCACGGGCACAACGAGCAAGGGGATACCTACGGCGTCAAGGATGGCGCCTACCACTTCGTTGGCCGCGATGGCCTGCGACGCAACATCGACTACCTTGCCAACGAATTCGGGTATCAGCCACATCTTGTCCTCGAGAATGCTAAGGATGATGAGGTCCCTAAGGAGGAGACCGAGAAGGAAGCAGGTCTCAAAGGATACGAATTCAAGTGGTTTTATGACAACAAAGTGTAAAGCTTCCTTTTAGCGAATTGTTCAATTGCCATTTTCTTTTTGTCGCCGCATTTTTTGTAGTATTTTTGTAAATAAATATTTAAGAATGTCTGTATGTGTTTTAATATGAGACAGAATTAAAATTTTAACACAAATTAATACTGAAAGTAGCCTGTATAAATAAAAATTTGACTAGCTTGTACTAATGCCCAAGTATTCTTTATTATCTCTTGGGCCTTATTGCGGAGACATTTCAGTATTCTTTAGCATGCCCAAGTTTAATAAAGCATTAGTTAGAACAATCAAATACTGTCGATAGAAAAGTCATAGAAAAATAAAGACAAGAAGATTTATCGAGAACAACAGAAGTGAAACGCATTTTTGAAAGATCTTTGTGCTCTTTATAAATAAAAATCGACGAAAACAAAAACTGAAAGGCGGAAAATAAAATAAACCTTTTTAGTTCTAATAACTAACAAAGACACTACCAAGATTGTCCGCCTCCGATTTCAATGATTTTTATACATGTTGTTATATTTGAGTAAGTGGATAATTACCCAAGAGAAATTCACGCAACGCTCAATAGTATCAAAGTTGCTTCTACCAAGCAACTTAAATATAAGTTCAGTTTGCATGCGGTTGGCAAGGCGGCGCGTAGCCTAGTGGGCAGCGTGACGTAGCTCGCACGTAGACGGTCAGGGTTCGACTCCTGCTAATGCGGATTTTTTTAATTTTATTCGAATATTTTTTTTTTATGAAATTAGAAAATTTATTCACCAATTTTATGAATGAAATATATGTTATTTATATATACAGTAGAACGCCGATTATCCGAATCACTTGGGACTGGGGTCGATTCGGATAATCGAATATTCGGATAATCGGACATAGACTGGTAGGTTCAACGTTGGCAACCAGAGACTACCAGTTTTGAGCTTGTTGAATATATAGTTTGGTAGGTATATGGTGAGAAGTATATCTATATACACCCATGGACAACTAATTAGAAACACATATATGATGTTGAATTGAGTTGGAAATTCTCAATGTTCTTGTTTCATATGTACAAAAAGGAGCTAAATTAACATTCTCCGACTTACAATGTATTAAAACTTATAGTTAAATTTCAATTGTTTTTTTAAACATTTTGAATACAATGCCATAATATTTCCAATACATAAATTTCGCCGGACAACTAATTAGAAACACTCGTTTTGGATGGAATAAAAATTGTTTTTTTTTCCCAATATTTCGTAGGAAAACCTGTTTGTAATATTATTTCTTGGCACCTCTTCTTTATTGAAAGTATAAGTTGGCTACATCTCTTCACAGGTATATTTTCCCTTGCTAATTTAATTTCAATAAAAAGTTCATCAACATTTTTGAAGTTTTTTGAAGAAACTGATTTCTGTACGTCGTCCCACAGGTATTCAATAGGATTGAGGTGCGCATTTGATGCAGGCCACTCCAGCACATTAATAAAGTTGGCTTGGAAAGAGTTGTTGGTATGCTTTGCTGTGTGCTTAGGATCGTTGTCCTGTTGGAATGTCTAGATCATAGGTAAATTTCCCTCAACACATGACAACATTACGTTTTCAAGTATGTCGACGTACTTGTCCTTCATCAGGGTGCCTTCTATGCTATGAATGGGATCAATTCCATACCAGAAGAAGCAGCCCCACACGATGATCGATCATCCGCCATACTTTACAACAAGAGTAGTATACCTCGAATCAAATACAGCGGCTTTATGTCGACGAACAGACCTTCTACCGTCTGGACCCGTTCTTTTAAATTTTATTTCGTCGCTCCCTAACACATATTTTCATTGGTTTGTTGTCCAGGCCAAATGAGGCTTGTCAAAATTCAATCCTTTTTTTTCGGTTGCTTGCAGACACTAATGGATTCTTCCGTGAAACTCTGCCGTGCAACCCAGCCTCAGCCAAACACATTCTAACGGTTTTCGCTGAAACTGCCGTTACGTTATCACCGAAAATGTTGCGGTAGATGTCAGTAGAATTCTTTCTAGTGTCCTTTTTCGTTTCTCTGATGATGATGATGAACAGATCGACAGTTAGCTCAGACATTTTCCGGGATCTTAGAACATTTTCTATTGTTCCGTGTACTTGGAAATGTTTTACTGCTCCATAAACAAGTTTTAAAGAGCATATCAATTGGTTTGCAATTTGGCAATAAGACATTTTTGCTTACCAAAGACGCACTACTTCCATGTGCATGGAAGCGTTACAATTTTTTTTTTTGCCCATGCTTATAAACAATGTATTGACAAAAATAGTGTCTTAACATGAATATTTAATGTAACTTAAATATTTACCAATACCAATTATTCAGAGAAATAAATTTTTGTTTAATAAGATGGAAAAATGAATACTGTTTCTAATTAGTTGTCCACGTAAAATAGCATTCACGCGAAATGATATCACCACAGGATGTTCGGTGCGCACGAACTACTACTAAAAGTGCAGTTTTTAAGTAGCACGTGGTCGCTAGGTTTTCGCTGGTATCATACCGTTAGATTTAAAACTAAGGAGAAAGAAGGAGAGTGCACAAAGCAGTGCTGATCAAACTGTTTCTAATTATTTGTCCATGGCTGTATGTTTGTTTGGCTGATGCTTCGAGCTCACCTCAAAACTGGCACTCTCTGACTACCAATATTGAACACGGCAATTGTCACCACCTCAAAACTGGCACTCTCTGACTACCAATATTGAACACGGCAATTGCCACTCGCATTTTTGTATTGTTGCCTCCCCACAAAACTTGTTTTTATTGAAAAATTACTTGGTTTTAATTTTTTATATTACGCTTAGGACAGATTCGGATAATTGGCAATTCGGTTAATCGGCGTTCGGATAATCGGCGTTCTACTGTATGTATGTATAAACCTCTTTTATAAAATGAGTGAATAAAGTTTATAATTTCATAAAAAAATAAATAATTAATTGATTAATTACTTATTTACTCTGATTTTCAATTTTTTTCGCTACCTTTCCTTCCTTCAAAATTTTCCAAGTAATATAAAAAGAAAACAATATCAATGAAAACGTCCATAATTTTTTTGTAAATTAAAATAACATGTACTTCATTCTTAAAATTGATGAATAGATTTTCTAATTTCATTTAAAAATTGAAATAAAATAAACGAATAAAATATAGAATAAAATATAATAATAAGAAAATTTTACGTTAGCAAGAATCGAACCCGTCTACGTGCGAGCCACGTCACGCTGCCCACTAGAATACGCGCCGTCTTTCCAACCGCATGCAAACTGAACTTATATTTAAGTTGCTTGGTAGAAGCAACTTTGATACTATTGAGCGTTGCGTGAATTTCTCTTGGGTAATTATCCACTTACTCAAATATAACAACATGTATAAAAATCATTGAAATCGGAGGCGGACAATCATGGCGGTCTCCTTGTAAATTATTAAACTAATTTTGAATCGGCGCTATACAAATCGCGAAATGTTATTGTAAATCGCTGGAGATTTCAAATTTCATTTTTATGTTATTTTGTGTTGATTATTTCTTTAAAGTTATTTAATGAGCTTCGTTGATTGTTTGTTTGGTGCCGACTCAAAATTAGTTATTAAGACTAAAAAGGTTTATTTTAGTTTTTGCTTTTCAGTCTTTTTTCGTCGGTTTAATATTTTGTTAAAATTTTTTATTTTTTAATTTTTTATGGCTAAAATCTACTAATTCTTCCGTCTCCATCACTAGATTAATTCTAGGTCTCCATTATGTTGTAGTGTCATTAGGATTACATATGTATGTGTGCCAAGTTTCAACAGAATCGGTTCACAGGTGAATGAAAAATCAATCATTCCCAGTTTTTTAGCGGTTTTGTGAATTGCTGAAAGTGAATACGGAGTTAAAAATTAATTACCGTCTCCAAATAATATGTATTTGTAAAATCAATGGACCTGTTACGAAAATCGATATCCAAGATACTAGTTAGCCTTAAAAATATGCCCCATCTATCGATGACACTAGAAGTCGACTTATGGAATAGTACCCCAGTTCATAAGGTGTTCCTAATAATTTTCGAATGCTAGCTGATTATCTTTTTATATTATAATAACTAAAGAAGGATTCTTTATATGCATTCACCCACGAATTAAAAGACTCAAACTATGCAATTTTCAGGTGATTTATCCCAACAACATTTTTCTTGAAATTTGTTGAATTTATCATTTATTTAGTAATATCGCTATTTTGAGTGGAATGCTAATTTCTAGCCTATTTTATGTTTTGCATAAATGCTTTTCAAGCTAGTTTTAAATGAAAGAACATATAACTCTGAGGCCAAAGCTCTAGAAGTTAGGAGTCCTGTAGTTCCGGACCGGGTGATCACTTTTATTTATAAAACTAAGGCAGATAGCAGAAAACCACATAAAAGTTCTAAAGAGACGACTGGAAAATCGTTTGATAATATCAGACAACTCTGATGACTTAATTTTGGTTTACATACCAATTTTACTTTTTTAAGACTTATTTCCGAAATATAATATACATACATAAACCTATCTCTTGAATTGCACGGTACTTAATCTACACGATTTAAAAAAAAAAAAAAAAAAAAAAAATTTAATTTCTTTGAGTTTATTCGATTATTAGGTATGTATTTATTTATTTACTGCAGGCACCTTAATCGCAGACAAAAGAGTGAGAAAATGTGTGAATAAATAACAAAAAGAGTAATTTTATGTTTTTAAAACTTCATTTGATAACATTTTATTACATACATATTATAGCCCAAAATTGTAAACAAAAAGAAATAAATATAAAAGACAAACAATTTATTTTCTATTAATATTTGTTATGCAGCATATTGTAGAGAACATTTTTTATTCCTGTTAATAGGATGGGTAAAATGCCTAAGCACAATAAGAATATTTTTTTCTGTTTTGTTTTTGTTAAATTTACTTCTTGTCTATTTCACTCTTTGTTTTCATTATTTCCTTCGGGCAGCGACTCGATTAATCCCCTACAAAGAAATAAAAGCCACATATGATTACGAATTACTCAGTGAGTTCTTAGCTAAATACTGTTGTTAGTGTAATCCCGTGGGTTTATATGATGCTCGAACATACCTGAGCGAATGTTCTAGACGGATATACCTGTGCCCATATCTTGAATAAGCAGCCCTCCTAAGTGTGCTAAGGATAGAGCTTTGGGGAACACGGACATACCTGTGTTCAGATTATCGGGGATCTCCCTACAATGAACACGGTCATACCTGTGAACAAGGTAGGCTGCACGGACATACCTGAGCAGGGCACGGACATACCTGTGCCAAGATACAACCCGTAAGCGGAAGAACATATCACCTCCACGGGATGGTTAATTAAATAATTGGCAATTATAATGATAAATCACGCCACTACGATCATGCATTTTCATTTTACTCTCTAAATTACCATAGTGCAACACTAAACTAAACTAAAGAAAACCCACCTGAAGTCTTCCATTATCACTACACTACCATTCACTATTAAATTTGGTTTTTCTTATCTCGACGTGCACTCCTTTGCATTCACTGAACGAATGAACCTTAGTTGGCACCGCTCGCGCTGGTTGAGGTAATTTCAAAACATACCAGATGTTAGGTACATTTATTTTATTACTGTCGTCACCGATATGCGAGGCAATTATCCTTTCTGAGGAATAAGTTTATAACCTTATCTTGTCTAGCCTTTGAGTACCACCAATTTCGGGTTAATAGGTAACTACATTTCTCAAAACAATTCTAAATAATTTATTTTTTATGAACTCACAATTTTACTCTGACACTGTTTATTTCTTTTTTTAATTTTAATAAATGAATTTTTTATATGAATACTAGAGCTTCAATTTCTGGACTTAATATTCAGTAGAACTAATCTTCACACGGTTATTATGAACGTATCTACGACTTTTATTTATATTATTTGATTCGATCTACATGGTCTAAAATTTATTTGAACTTATCCTGGTTTTTTATATGCAAGAGGCATCTCGTTTTGCACGGCTTCGATTAGCACGAATAAATTGAGGGATGGATGCACTTTATAACTGAATTGATGTGTAGCCGAAATCCAAGGTTATCAGCAGATTTGTCCCAAAGGACAAGTCTCTCTAAAAATTTTGAATGCATTGTTTTTTTTTTTTTGCTATCTCCCATAGTTTTTAAAAAGAGCAATTTTCTTTTAAATTGAATCACCCTGCTTCATCGAATTACCAACTTCTACAGATTTGGTGTAGTACATTTTTGTTTCAGAGTTACATATGCTTTCATTTAACACTAGTATGCTGAGTGTTTTCAGTAGGCTCATACAAAACTGGAATTCTCTTTTACTAGAATCTCTAGCTGTTTTCTTGTTTTTTTTTTTTAAATTTTGTATATTATTTTATATAAAAAACAATTAAAAAATTAAGGGTGTATAAACCGCAAATTTATTCAGTGATATGATTTTAATCATAATAAATTAAAGAACAATCACCCTCACTGCGATTGTCGATCTGAAATGGACTAGAGCATAAGTTGTCGTGTCGATTCTCTTTATGTATTATATTACGTGATTGAATCGACACAAAGGCATTACCATGTAAAATTTAAATTTATTTAAATTAAAAAACACATTTAAATAATCCACGATTAAAAAACTCACATATTTTATGTGCACAATTCCTTGAAATCCGCCTGTCGTAAATAAAAATGCCAGCGACAGAAATCGTCGCTTTTATCGACATTTGTCACTCAATATCGACATTCATAATGCGATCTTAACCGACGATAATAAAACGACAATTGACACGAAAATTGCAATAGGGGTGAGTAGTATAAACATTGAGTCATCACTCCCATAGCAAATAGTCGTCCAGTTTTAGTCAGAATAGTTCAATCAGGTATTCACCCTTATTCCCGTAGTCGTTTCACTTGTTGAGAATTACGAAAAACAGAATTCGGTATTCTCCTAGTCGATTTAAATGACTATGGGAAAAAGTGATAATCTGGTTTGTCGTTTATTTACGACGAGAGTCGTTAAAAGTGACGATTTTTGTCATATATGATATAGGTGATTTTTATATCTGAATGTGTTTGATTTTAATAATTTGATATATTATACATATATCATTTAAGGTAAAAATAACAAATAGAATGAGTGCCTATGCCTTATTTTTCTTGGTTTTTGCAAATAACTTGATTTGGCAGTGATACCCTATGAAATACAAATGGTATTTTCACTTATTTCTGGGGCCTTATTATGAGAAACAAAATGAATCAATTCGTTTCGTTTGCTATAGCTGAATTTCATGTAAGAATTTTTACAAAAAAGTTCGTATGTAATTCAGCTATAATAAACGAAACGAAATGAATAGTTTCGTTTTTCGTGAGGTCTCTACGTTTTTCAGAGGGCGTTTTAAGGCCGGGATGGTTCCCAAGATGTGGTTTTCGAGTCCGTTCTGCAAGGTGCTACAAGCAAAAATTAAGTTAGATAAATATATACATTATAGATATAGCTGTATCTCATTACATATTCATTCAAATTAATTGCTTTTTGCACCTTTCATCTTGTAGAACAAATCCAAGAACCCTCTAATAGACTCAGGTGTCAAAGACAATAGGGCGGAACTCATTTTGTGTGGTACCTTTACCTTAAATGATGCATAATATATTATTGTAAATTACTAAAATGAAGCACGTTTATTATAACAACTTCCTATCTTTATCATTCCATCCAAATTGATCAGCGTGAGCAATTTTACTATGCAAAACTGTCGTGTCATTTAATGTCATATTTTGTCACTTGAGTACAAGAACTCTAAAGTAACTTTATTCATTCCCAGCCTAAAGAAAAAAAAGAGACTTCCTTCAAATCCAAACTTGCAGTTATTTTTTTATTCACACTTATAATTTAGTTTACATTAAAAGAACTGACATCACACCGATTTAAATACTATTTTATTTCCTTTATACTTTTTTTTTTATGTTTACGATCAATAAATTACGAGCTTACATTTTACATTTACATCAATTATATTATACAATGGCCATGTACACATAAAGGTTCCTAATGAAACGGGTGCTGTGCCACAGTGCCAATGTCAGCGCAGTCCTGTGACTTTATGCAAGAAGGTTGTCACATCGTAGCATCGTATTCTTTTTGTGTCACTTAAGTAAAATATTCAAATTATTCTACTAACTGTCATAATTTAAAACTTTAGCATTTCCGTTCTCTTTGCTTTTTACAATACAATAAATATTATAACTATCACAGTCTTCCTCATTATAAACTATAAAAGGTTGATTTTGGGATGGCACCCTTTAAGAAGGGGAAATCTTCTCGTCTAACGCCATTTTAAAGGATGGTACTCCATTTTGATTTGCCGAAATATTTTATTGCTTTACTTGGAAACAAAAAATATAAAGTAAAAGTAAAATACTCTGCATTTTTACAGTTTACACAATTTTCAATGACACATTTTGGTGGGATTAAAGGAACATGTAATGCATTTCTAATTGCAGTCTTTGAGAATTGGATTACCCCGATAAAATTGAAAATTCATTTTATAATAGGTACTGAAAGTATACATTGTTTCTGATCAAAGTCGTTCCGACTGCAGCTGTAAGAGTTTATTTTTCGATTAGAATATAAAAAAAAAACTTATTAATTTTACACAAATATGGAAAGTAACATTATTCAAAACAGAGGTGTAAGCCCTTATCCGATTTTATGACATACGCTCGTCAATTACATGAAAGGTGTACTTTATGATCATAGTTTATCTAATTTTTCTTTTTCGTTTAAATATGTATTTTGCTTGTAAATAATCTCAAGTTATATTAGTTAAACTCTGCAACAAAAGCAAACAGCACTGTTTGATGACAAATGAATAAGTGAACGTCAAGTCTTTACAGAATTAATTATCTTACTTTCACTTTCATTCTACCAAATTTTGAAAATTCAAAGCGTCGTATATTAAGGTTGAAGATTCATTCATTCATATTTAGCAAATGGATATTTCTTCATTAATTTAATTAGCTGTTAACTTTTTCAGCGTCTTATTTCCTACTTTCGATCGATTACTTCTTCTGTTTTATACTCACAATCAGTTGCAAACAATATTAATTTCCAATTTTTTTCCTACATTTCCAGAAAAGCTTGTTAGAATACTTACTATCTGAAGAAACCAGTATTGTGAGTACTAAAACTGGGAATTTAGTCTGGCCTTACAGCGGTATGTGTATACAATAATGCGTATCGGATTTTTATTGTGGTCAAAAGTTTAAGAGATTGAATGTTATAGAAAAGTTTATTTTCATTAAATTAATGGCGGAATCGTTTTTCTTTTCGGTCGAAAAATCGACTTGACATCTTATTCTTCATTCATTAATTTTTCAAAGTTAGATAAGTTTCAAAATTTCAATTTGAACTGCCACGATTTAAAAAACAAAAATCTGTTTTTTTAGATTGCACCACAACATCTATATATAACTAAATATCATATAATTTTTTTATTTGAGATAAACTGGAGACGAAATAATTCGTCGTAAACTAACAAAGACAAATTTTATAAAAAAAAAAAGCATATAAACATGTAATAAATATATAATAAAATAATTTTATTGTTTTAAATTTTTAACGTTAAATAAACTTTTCTAAAGTATAAACAAAAAATTATTTTTTTTTCCTTCCAAAATGGCGGCTCGGGATAATTAAAATTTTATGAATATTTTTAAAAACTGCTCGTGTCATAATTCAAAATGTTATTGACCAATTTGCCTGAAATTTTGAGAGGTTTTTCTCTACATTTTCTCTAGAATCGGAAGGATAAACCTAAAATTTCAGATATTTCGCGTTAATAACATACTTTTTGGGGGTCAAATATGTGAAAAAAATAGCCCGCAGTTATGACTTATTTTTCAAAGGCTTATTTTATATTGGATTTTATGCTTTTTTTTTAGTTTTATAGGTTTATCCTTCCCATTAATATGTTATAAAAAGAAAACAATTTAATTTTTCTCTTTCCGATCAATGGTTAATGTGTGACAAGTGGAGCACTTTTGGACCTCGCGTCGGAGACGACAGACAAAAAATTATCCTGAGCCGCCATTTTGGAAGGAAAAAAGAAAAAGTTTTTTTTTTATACTTTAGAAAAGTTAAATAAAATTATGTAAAAAATTTAAAACAATAAAATTATTTTATCACTTTCTAAAACATTTTTAAAATATGATTTTAAGGCGTTTACATGGACTTCCCCCCTTGATAACTTTACGTTTTGAAAACTAATCTCATAAAATTAATAAAATCGCCAAATCTTAATTTTCACTACATATGACCAAGTCGAAAAGAAACTGTTAGTATTTTTACAAAAATAATCTTCAATGAAAATTAGCATCCGAAGAGAATGATTTTTATAATTTGTTTAAGGGGTTACATACATACAGAATTTTCAGATTATTATTCTCTATAGTTTTAGGCGTATTTTTGTGAAAGGCGATTGTAAAAATTCCACATAGATCGAAAGTTGTTATAGAAAACGTGACTGCCCGACTTGTGTCTGCTAAGTTAGCTATCCCTTGTTTGAGGCAGCTGGCCGTTACTTTCAGCCTGTCGGAAGAAAGAAACAACAACTATTGTTTACTGACAAGGAAGGCATACAATATGAAGCTGGAATGGGAGATTAGACGTAAGTTAACAATATAAATGAAAAAATTCATAAAGTTCTTGCTTTAGCTGCACGCGACCTCGAGCGAAACGCACTTGAAACTTTAAATGCGTTTTTTTGAAAATTACTTTTTCCGGCACGGTTGACATGATAACTCATACAGATTTTAATATTTTCTTATGCTTTTTTTTAAATATTCGAAATTGTTTTCTCTATAGTCTGTCGAGCCGGATCTTTGATATTGTGATTAAAAAATTTTATAAACATAATTAAAGTGTGAAATTTATGACACAAAATGCACATTTTTTTAAAACTGCCGTAAATTGCCAAATTTTTCGAATTTCGAAAATCCGGCTCCATAGACTATAACTACAACTTTATTTTACAAGAATTTTTTACGTTTCGCAAATCCATCAACATTTCAAGGAGAAATGATGCATACCGTGGAGCAACTTTTTTTTTTATAGTGCTTCGGGAATCATGATTTTTTATTTAGTCATTTTTGAAGAAATAAATTTTTTTATAAAGTTTAAATACTAGTAAACAATGTGTAATAGTTATTCTTATTAATTTCTATTGCTATCCATTCTAAAAACAGTTTTTCTTTTAGCGCATTTTTGGCGCTGCTGTACGTATGTAACCCCTAACATTCTCATTGGCAATGAAAAAAAAATCGATTTTTTTTTTTTTTACATGAAAGTATTCCTTAACATCATAGTAATGCTGTCCTCAAACCGTTGTGAGAAATTCGAAACAAAACGAAAGTTAAAGCTATATATACGTAACCATATATACCGGTTTCTATAGATTTGGAGCATCGCACAAACATTTTAACCGCATTTTTCTCGAAACTACTTTTTTTCACCTGGTACCAGTGATATCTCAAATACTGCACGATAGATTTAAAAAAATCAAAAAGCATTCGACTCATTAACATAAATACTAGGACATAGACCTTTAAAAATGCATAAAAGTACCCCACCCTCTTTTTTATACACCTAATTTCCCCCCAAAACATGGCCAATTTTTAAAATCTTTAGAAAAACAGTCCTAAAAAAATTTAAAAAATTGAAAGTACCATTTTTAAAGGTCTATGTCCTAGAAAAAAGTCTAAAGAACAAAACCCGTTTTGAATTTTGTTTTTATCTTCTCCAGGAAGACCGCAGGAACTGATACCAGCTAAAAAGGGACCTTTCGTACAACACCCTCTATTGCCGCCAAAACGTTACAAAAAAAAAAAAAAAACAATTTTTTTTTTGTTGTATACTTCGATGCCTATATATTCAATATATGAAAAAAGTTGTTTGAATAAATGCAATAGGGTTTAAAAAAAAAATTCCAAGAAAAGTCGTTTTTTTGCCCATTTCTAATGAGAATGTTCCCTTAATTCAATTCGATAGCATCATACAAAACAATTCAAATTGCGTTCCAAAAGTCATCATATATAGTATTTTAATGAGTGACAGACTAAAAATAGAAATCATCTAATATAAAATAAGTAGAAGTGACGGAGCATATGTAGCGTAGTAGATTAATAGAAGAATGAAAAAGTTGCAACTATTGTAATTTCAGATGATATTTGAAATGCACGTGAACCTATTCAAGCTGTATGATCTCTGTGTGAAATTTTAACAAGAAATCAGAAAATAGTTAGTCTTGTTCAGGATTATAACACGCAGTGACATGAACTGAATTCTAAAATATCTTTTTTACACTGAAATTTTAAAATTATACTCTTATAAGCACAAAATTTTTCTGTGTAAAAAATCGAATTAATTTTAGCAATAATGATTTATTTTTGTTGATGTCTAATAACTTCAGCAAAGTTGCTTTGTCGTAAAAAGGTCTGTATAGAAGAATGTCAATGTGAAAGAAAAGTAACCTAATAATAATAACTTAAATTTTATCAATTCAGAAAATGGAGAATTCCAAACTGACGTATTATATGATATATGTGTATGTTCAAAGATTCGCTTTAATAGTGTTTCAAAACAGAATGAGTTCCCAAATTTTTTTTCATGAATGTTGCCACACAATTATTATTTTATTCAAAAAATATGAATCTTCAAAAATATGCTAAACTTTTATTTCAAAATTCCTGATAAATCGCGATTTACACCCTGTTTAGTGTAACTGGTGCACAGGGGACTGGTGCGAAATTTGGATTGTATACTAATGAAAACAACCAATTTTTTCAACTTCCATTTTTTTTAAAATCAGTAGTATTTAAGATATTGAAGTTTTAGAAATTCTCTGCGTGGATAAAAATAATTTAATTATTAAATTATTCAAATCTTACAAACTTTAAATGACTTACAATAAAGACGCATTTTTAAAATTTTGAATGTAAATTTAACGAAAATGGGGACGCTAGCGAAAAAGTTGTTGCACGAAATTATTGGCGTCAAAACAGTTAATCAATGTTGGTGTTAAAAAGAAACTTGGCCAAATTTGAACTTTTGAAAATATACAGGATGAGGACAAAATTTTTTGATTGGTTGGTGGGTTCATTTCTAATTTTTTACCGATGAGACCTAAGTCGTATGTGATCTGGTTAGTGATATACGACTTGTTCCAGTTTATTTAAAGAAATGCCCTAAATCCCCTCTTCAAACCCTCATAATTGTTTTTTCGTGGTCACAATAGCATGAAATTATTTTTTATTGCATGTTTGATTTATGTTTTCCATCTAAACAACAAAATTTGATGTAGTTTATTAACAATAAAAAGGATATGTGAGCTTCCAAAATCCAAAAAACAGGTAATTGCGTGAAGAAATAGCTTTTTTCAACATTAATTTTAAAATAACAAGCTGCAACTGAGAGCTTCGTTTTGTTTTAAAAAGTTCCTTGATTTACGCCCGTTCCAAGGATATGCCACATGTAAAATAAAGTCATTCATTAAAGCGGTAAAAATTAAGGATTCACTGCAAGGTCCTAACAATTTTTTTTCAATTGCTGATTACGAAACCAGTTTCTTTTGTGCGCATGTAAAATGTCTCATGTCTTGCCTCTTTCTTTCATCGGGACAATGATCCCAGGCTTAGTTCTTGGATTGCCCTGTTTTCTGTTTTAGTTCTTATTTCTGCTTTTTATGGTGGCCGTGTCCCATCTGTTATGTAAACTGGAAAAAATCGTATATCAGTAACCGGATCACGTACGACTTAGATCTCATCGGTAAAAAATTAGAAATGAACCCACGAACCCACCAACAAATTTTGTCGGTCCTTCTGCCAGACATCCTGTATATTTTTTCCCATACAAAAAAAGAACAAAGAAAAAACCGTCAATATCTGAAAGGCTTATAACTTATCTAAAAAAAATTAAAAATTAAAAAGTTGAATTTAATAATTGGTATAATACAATTCCGCAAAAAAATTTACCAAATTAAAAAAAAAAAAACTATGCATTTTTCTAAACGGTCGGGGGGGTCTTAAAAAAATTAAAGGAATTTATTACATTAACTTCAATTGGCCGCCATTTTGCCAATTTTTCGCACAAAAAATGCTTAATGGTCCATATTTTGGCGGTACTTTCCTAATTAATCTTGCACAATTGTTTTACATTATTCATAAGTTTAAATATTGGATATATGTTTTCCCGCTAAGATATCCTTAAAATTTTGGGTACGAAAGGTACGTTTCATTATTTACGTCCCTCTAGTACCTGCAGACAATAAAGAAAAAGTAGAGTTGCAGATTGAAACTGATTTGATTCAAAAATTAACTGACGGTTTATTTTCTTCTTTGACATCTAAACGAAGACCACTTTTATTTATTTTTAATGATTTGGAATGATTTATATTTTTGTCATTGCAAAACGCTGCAATCGTGAATATTAAGAATTCTTGCTTAAAGAAGATACGCACAATTCTCTAGCAGTTTATTTGTTTCAAATTGTGCTAGATTCCTTTGCTTAATCTCCGATATGAAGATAATAGAGGAAATTATAACTATTGATTTGTGTTTTTCTCTAGGGTTAAAGAATAAATCTATTCAAAGATCCGTCAGGTACTTAGCAACTAACTTATAAACACAAAAGCGAAATAGAATTTGGTTCTGCTACATAATAGAGTATCCCAATGGATCGTCAAATTGCATTTGTGATAAGATCGAAGGTAGTAATCATCTTAAAATGGGCCCAATTTGAAGCAAATATTATAAACAGAAGTACATAACACAATTACAATTTGAAACAAATTTACAGAAAACCATTTGTTATAAGAACTCAGCAATTTCCTGGAAGGAACTTTCTTACAAATTCACTTCGCGAAAAATAAAGTGAACATGCTACGCATCAAATTGCCATAATTTTTAACCATCATTTAACTGAAAGTATTATTGAGTTCATTTTTTGACGCAAAATATGTATAAGTGAATGCAATTTGATGTTCTGTTAGCAAAATTAAAAAGTTGTGCTATGATTCTATGATGCTATGATGGTATTTGATGCAAAATTCCGTACCCAAATCAGATCATTAAAAAATCCAGCTTAATATAACTTTTAAATCAACATAATAACCAAATCTAGCTTTGCTATGATTATTAGGCCGTACCTGCCTACGTCTTAGTAAACAAGAACTTATTTTAGTTCGTAGATTGTAAGATATTTTAAAAATTTCTTAAAAAGTAAATTGTGGATTCTCATTCCCCAAATTTTTGTTTAATTCTTATAAGATTTCAACAATTGAAATAAAAATACTGCTGATTTGCTTTATTACAATAAATAATAATTTTCTCAAAAACATTAACGAGATCTGTACTAATGATTATACTAGTTATATTAGTTTCAAATCTCGCTTTGTGGAAATATGACAACAAAATGTGGAACAAAAAGAAAATCGGATTTGTGGAAAAGATTATGCCAATTTCCTCTGGGGAATGTTCTAGGTGATTATTCTTCCTTTGATATCTAACTTTATAAAAAGACATCAAACTTTAATGACTCCTAAAATAGAGCGGCTAATACGATTTTTCATTTGTGGTATTTTATTTCAAAACTATATTCGACGTGTCGAATTGCGCGAACCCGAATAGATAATGCAATGAAGGTACTCTTCGTTGTCAAATCAAAAGAAATTGGGGTTTTTGGATTCTACTTTTGAGAGAAATTAATAAAACAGATATTTTGCAAATACGCAATGGGTTTTGTTTTATTGGAGATGATGATGATGTGGGATATGTTAAATTTTATAAATTTGCAACAAGAATGACAATACTGAGTACAACTATACACAACTGTGGGCTTATTTTGAGAAAGTGGACAGTATAAAAATGTCAAAAATTAGTTAAGGAAGAGGAGGAGGAGAAGCGAAACCAAACGAAAATATTATGTGTCCCACTTTATTGTTCATAAATATGAAATTCTCAAAAAACTAACCATGTTTTTTCACGTAGTTTATGCTATTTAAATGAAAATAAAATTGTTAAGAATCAATCTAATAGATTTGGTTTTTTCAAAGATTGATAATTGTGTTCTTTCGTTTTAGTTGAGTCAAATTATTTCCTTCAAACAGGATGCGTTATTTTTATAGAGTGTTTCGTAACAAACTGTTTCACTATATGATAATTATTAATTCTATTGAGTGTCCTTATTAACGTCTTACAAGCGTTAACTTCTATTCCCCTCTAAAATAAGCCGTTTTCCAAAACTTAAATTTTTATATACGAGTATTGTTGTGCTTTTTTTTTATTAAATACCCTTTATATATATTTTATACGTATACCTTTTTTACGGTAGATAAACCTTCATCCATTCTAATGAATTTTCAATTCAAATTACCAATATAAATTTGCCAAAATTTGTAAAATTTTCAGTCATCTCTACAATTTTAATTTATCGTTAAAAAATTATTCAAAATTATGTAAATTTTTGCACTTTGATCGTTTAAAATTCGTGATAGGGAAATGATTCAGAACTTATTGGGACGGTAGAAATATTCCTTATGTATTTTCTGATATTGAGCTTTACACCCTGTATATAGTATGTTAAAAAAGTTACCAGTTAAGTGAAAAGTGCATAAACATGCAATAACTCACAAATTAAGGGTATTCTTTTACCACAGAATCGGTTGTTATATAATAGAACGCTTTTCGTTACACAAAAGGTGAATTTCAGATAAAATCAAAAGATTTCAGGTTTACAATTAACGATATCACTTTGAAGTTTAAAGATGTCTTTATCTACGTGTAACTTTTAGTACCCTCGATTTGTCGTATGATGAAAAAGTCGTATATTTGGTTAAAAGTTGTAGGAGATAAAATGTCAACATTTGTTGCTGGTTATTTAAAATCCCCGGATTTTTCAAAAATAATATCAAAATTATGTACTATCCCAAAATGTATCAGAAAATTCAGGGATATTGCTAGAAAAGATGCGATATTCACTAAAGTTTTCTTTCCGTCTGAATGTGTGTGGTCTGTTTTATTTACCGTACTGAATTATAGAACTTGTAACGGAAAATGTTAAAACTGTTAATAATCCGAATATTAAAAATATGCGCTGTAAGCCTGCTTCCTAAACGAACGGAATATTTTTTTTTCCAATATTCATGCACTGAGCCGCAAATTACAAATAACAAATGAAATAGAGAACTGTTAAATAAACGATTATTGATGGACGCCGGCAATAATGGCGACCACAAACAGAAAAACAGTTAATATAAACACAACAAAAGTGAATACACATACATATGTACAATAGACTAGCGTGACTAGATCAACAACTTGCCCTACCTTAGCAGTATTAACATTTAAAATTTCCCTTGACTTTTGTACAAGAAATAAGGGCTGCTGCCTCAAAGTATTTACAGTTAAAGAAGACCGCTGCTAGACCCGCAATGGTCGTTCGAAGATTAATTGCTTCTTAAAAAACATCTACTATCTAAAATATTGCTAAAATACACAGAGTCTGCTTAGATAACCACATCAAAGGTTATGTACATGCACAAAGGTTATTCATTTAATGTTGACGTTGATGGTTGCTTTTTTTTGACGGGACTCTTCGCTGGTGTCCAGGTCGCAGGAGCCCGCTGAGAGACGAGGGATGCTTTTGAGCGAGATAATCGTCCGGATTACGCTGCTGTAGCTACTTAAAACCCTCCTCCAGACGGTGATGGTCATGCATAGTGCGGGTATGAACTCAGGTGAGGAGCCACATGTGACGGTGTTACGTGGCTCATCGAGTGGGGCTGGTATAAGTTGGTTGCGGGACTTCCCCAGTTGCCCCATGAAGCCGCCGACGGGAAGATGGATGCTGCAATTAGAGGGGAAAAAGACCAAAAAATTACTCACAGGTAACGGTTCAAATGAACTCTTTAATAAACCAGGGAAATTCAGAAAGGAGTCCAGGAAAAAATTTGTTACTCAATGGGAAACAATCTCAAAGTGGAAAATTTCCCGAAAGCTTCCGTCGCGACCGACGAATTCGTAACCGGAACGGAAGTGGCTGTTCATGCACTTCGACATCCTACACCGGTCCCATCGACCGCAAAATGCTGGCCAGCAGCAACATTCCCTGTTTCAAGAGGTCCGGGTGGGCGGGCACGCCGGTGATGGTGGGGGTGGTTAGACTCGACAATGCCTCCACCCGGCGGCACTGGTAGCGCCCATTTATTCCCTCACGTAGTGGCTAAAGTGTCCTCCCCAAACTTGCGCCGCTGCCGCCTTCACCATCCAACCCCAACCCCTCCCAAGGCTGCCTGACGCCCCCCAAAAGTATATAAGCAGCCCAGAGGAGCGGCGAAGGGATCTTTCTCGTTGGCCGCTAGAAGAAGTTTTAGGTCGATTTTCGATATCACATTTATCAGAAATTTCCTGTTTTTGAAGTATAAATCGATTCGCCTCGTTTTATTTACTCCGCCGATGAATTGTGGGGCGCAAACTGCTCGCGAGGTCGACGCGTTAAAGCGAAGAAACATTTACTGATAGAAGATTTTCCGAACGAGGCTTTATACTGAGCCAACATGTTAAAAAAATCATAGAGGAAAAATGATAGATAAAAATCTTTTAAGTTAATTGGGTCATATCAATAATCATCTACTAAATTCCGCGAAAAAATGATGACCCATCCATAAATTTGCTGTTTTTTAATCCTTTACACAACTCCATACAGAAACCAAAACACACACGGGGTCAAACTGACCTCAAAATATTTTTAAGCTGCTATAATTCGTGAACTATGCTTTTTTTAAGAATTGTGTTTTTTTTTTTAGTTAAGAGAATGTAGTTTCCAGTAGAATCATCGTTTGTTCGAAAGAACTTATTTTTAACGACGCACAGTGGGCCAAGTTTGGGTGACCAAAAATCGATTTTCGTCATGTCATTGACTTTTAAAATTTTTAATGCCATTCGACAGTAAACTAAATTACCTTATGGCAACCATTTTTTTCTATATTTACCGTCCTTCTTTGTGTTTGGAATGGCAAATGGAAAAGTCAAAGAAAAATTTGAACAGCTCATTTTTTTTAAAAATTGCGTGGAGGTTGAATTGTTATTAATGAAATTACTTACTATATAGGAGGAAGTATTATTGGGCCAATAAGTTATGATAAAAGTCAAATAGTTTTTGTAATAAAAGCATTTTAATTAAGAACAGCGATTTTTCGTTTAAATTTGTATTTATATTTATCTTTAAAAAGTAATGTTCAGGGATTTCCACGTTCTAATTAGTATCAAATTAAAGTAGAAACCTTCCTGTATCCTTTAAAAAATTGGCTGCGACCACCTGCGACCTTCGGAGAAAATTGCATTTGAAGTAAAGTCTACCTTGTTGTCGTGTGCGTATTTCTCACTTATGCAGGGATTTTATGACTTTTAAGGCTGCATAATGTTTGTTTTGGAAATAAATTACAGTTTATCTAATCAATGTTCAGGATTAATGTCATCAAGCATATTTAAAGAAGTTAGCTACTTAAAGGGAAGATATTTTGCGTATTGAACATTCTCTATCTTAATTGGACAGAGGAAACACTAAACTGCTTTGATTAATTGGCAAATTCCAATTTGATAATATGATAAGCGTATTTAGAGTCAGGAGAACCATATTTAATGTTCTTTCTTGTGTAGTCTTCCTATAAATGCCTAAAAATGCGGAACATATACAGTACAAACAGAAATATTTCTAAATGAGAAATATGCATGGAGAAAATTAACAGCAACAGTCCACAAAGTTTTAAGGTATGGACAAAATATAATACTTCACTCTCTTTTGCCATTTGCGAATTGTCGAAAAAAGCGCAGGAAGGTAAAAATAAAGACTACAGCGCTACAGGGACCACAACACCAGAAAAATTTCAAGGAAAGAGCAAAACGTTGATCTCATTAATATGCTGCTTAGATCCATACGTCTTATCATTTCGGAGAATATGGGACGAACGTCAACAAAACTATAATTTTTTTATATATTTGTAAACTTTTTTTTTTAAATTAAATATTGTTATGGATGTCGTTAAAACTTTTTAAATAACATTAATAATTCATTTATTGACTAATTCAAACTTTGTTGATTTATTTTGAGGCACCCTGTAAATCAATTGAACTGTTTTTTTTTTTATGAATTAAGGGGTAATAATATCAAGATTTATTTCCCAAAGTTTCATTATGATACTTTTAACGCAACAAAAGTTACATATTTTTGATAGCCAACAATCGTCCACCATTAGCTACTTTCAGTTGGTCAGACGTTTAATTTTCAAGTCTACTGTGGACAATTGGAGAGATTACGCAAATTGAAACAAAACGGCCCGAATTGAATAATAGGAAAGGCGTTATCTTCCATCACGATAACGCAAGGCCACACACATCTTTCATGACTCGCCAAAAATTGCGAGATCTTGGTTGGGAGGTTTTGATACATCCACCATATAGTCCAGATCCCTCCATAACTCTCTCAATGGAATTAAGCTGGTTTCAAAAGAAGCCTGTAAAAACCACTTGATTCAATTGTTCAACCAGAAACAACGGAAGTTCTTCACCGATGGAATCATGGTTCTACCCGAAAAATGGCGAAACATTGTCGATAATAATGGAGCATATTTATTTAAATAAATATATTTTCACACTATAAGAAAACCAGTTGAATTTTACTAAAAAAACGCCAGGAACTTATGACCGAAAATCGAATTGCATGAATGAAACTTTTTTCTGTCAAAGGCATTTCTACATCTGTATATGGTATATAACTCTCTCACGAAAGCTTCCTTGAAAATTCCGACACCGAACATGTCGGCCGGCCACATACATTTTGAATTCCCTTTCGGAATATCGATTCGGAATTCCGAAGGCAGCAAATCAATACAAAATGAAGAACCTGTCACACACGTACAGTAGTTTTCCGTTCGAAATTTCCTCCGATTCGAAATTCCGCATGGCAGGTTATGCATTCGGAATTCCGCACGGAAAACAGCTGTTTCGAATGCGAGTCTCGTATAACTTGTTATTTCGAACTGAAATCAGCGCGTGTGTGTGATGTATATACGGAATCTCGAATAGATATTCCGAAACGGAATTTCGAATGTATATGGCCGGCCTTAAGGTCTTGTTTTTGGACTAGTTTTAGGGAAATCATAAGATTTTGTTTAAGAATCTTTGAGGAAAATGGGTATTTTGGAAATATTCAAATGTACAACTATATAACTCAATATTATGGGATGATTTAGAAATATGTAGTAACTTTTATTAGAGAAAAGCATTTAAGCATTACTTACCAGAAGAGGATGTCATTCCATGGTGGGGGCTCATGAACGAGCTGAGTTTGGCGCTGTGATGATAAGGCGTCATAAACAAATCGCTCTGATACTTGTAGGTGGGATCGCTGGCAGCGGGTTGGGTGGCGGCAGCTAATCCTTGAAAATCAAACTTGTAGGCGTACCTCTTTCCATGCACCTTGGTCATGATATTCTTGTCGTAGTAATACCTAAAAAAGAAAGGGAACTCCGTGAGTGTCTCCTCATTAAGTCAATTTCTCGCTGGGACAAATGGGCGGAAGATATGCATCTTTATTACAGTGGCCGTGAAAGACGACGGAGAAACTCCGCCGCTTCTGCATGAGAACACCAAGCTATTGTTGCCGTCCTTAATTTCATCCTTCGCTGTCCGATTGAAATAAAAGAGCAAATTTATAGCAACCAGTGCAGAAAAGCAAGCGGAGCCCTCGGAGCCCTAATGAGGAGCAGCAGAAGGAAAAAAGTCAGAAAATATGAGAAAGCGGTCGACTAGGTTCGTCCGTCTCTCCCCGTTGCCGACGACGTCGTGCATGAAGCGCAATAAAAAGCAATTTCTGTAGATGCGTAACTCGATTACCGTCAATCGTGGCTAATTTTAGACAAAGGCCGACCCTCGCCGCTTTTATTTCTCGCTCAAGTCTTCATTAGGCGGAGACGAGGGGTCCTTTCTGCCCAGCGTCCTTGTTCTTAATACGCCGTCAATGGAGGGACGAGGGTGGGTTCGGAGGACACGGGTGGTTCTGGCCATGTTGGCGCGCTGCTACTTTATGACCACTTCGACCCCTCCGCACTGCTTCGGCTTTCTTCGACTGCGATTTTATTTTCTGCTAGGCGGCAGCATAAGGCAAGGTTTTCTCATTTTTTATCAATTTTCCCAATGATAGCAAAATACAAGAAGGTCGTGACCTGCATTTAATCACAGATTCCTTCCACGATTAGAGAGACCTAATAGGGAGATGAGTGATTTGTGATTCTTCCTCCTCCCTTGCTACAGCCTTGTTCAAAAGTATTAGGTACCCTCGATATTCATTGATATATGGAGTCTGAATGGATTCCAGAAAAATTTAACATGGTAGGTGTTCAAACTCAACTGTCGCCAGTTTAATGATGGGGTTTTCCGGTCGTAAAATCCCAGTAACTATCAAAACGAGGATGTTTTTCAAATTTTCGCTCATTTATGGTTTGGTTTTAGATGCGATAAAGTGCAATTTAGAAACGGTTTCAAGTCATTTTAAAAATTGGTTTTAAGTTTTTAATAAGGAAGTGTTAAAGGTGATAAAATGCCAAAAATTAAAGAAATAAGCCAGTCTTTAAGGTCAGAAATAGTTATTTTGGACGCAAAAGGTGTTAATCAAACAGCTATTGCAAAAAAACTAAAGTGCTCACGTTGTTCTGTACAAACAACACTCAAAAGGTATAAGGAGACTAAATCCTTCAAGAATAAGCCCAGAAGCGGACGAAAGCGTGCCATCAAATCAAGGCAGGATCGTCTTTTGATATTGATGTCTCTTCGGAACCGCAGAAAAACATCGAAAGATCTCGGTGCAGATCTTCAGGATGAAGCGGGAGCTAGTTTTTCTGCAGTAACAGTTAGAAAACGACTTATAGGCACAGGACTACGTGGTTGCAAGGCAAGAACAAATCCATGGCTTTCTGAGCGAAACAAGCAAAACCGGCTTGGAAAGCCGAGGACTGGTCAAAAGTCGTATGGTCGGACGAATCAAATATTGAGGTAAATTTGCCAACTGTTCTTCTTCACTTTAAAAAAAAAATATTCTGTGGATCTTAGTTAATAAAAAAAAATTTGTTTTTAATTGTTTCAATTTTTTTGTTTACATTACAGATTTTCGCCCAATCTTGGGCACAATTCGTGCGACGGAGGAAGGAGGAAGCTTTTCATCCGGATTGCCCCGTCCCTACAGTGAAACATGGTGGCGGAAGTATTATGATCTGGGCCTGTATGGCCACATCAGGAATCGGAAAGCCATTTGTGTGTGAAGGAAGGATGAATTCCAAAAAATATACAGCCCATGCTGGAACAAATTTTGGAGTCATCCATAATACAAACTCTCGGAGGAGTACTTGATAATTATATTTTTCAACAAGATAATGCTCTTTGCCACACAGCAAAGAAAATTCGCGAGTTATTCGCGAACAACAATATCCAATTCATTGATTGGCCTTCACAGTCCACCAGCCTTATCCGCCATCTAGCATCTTTGGCTCATATTAAACGCATGAGTCCACCAACGTAACTGCCTACGCCAAGCCGTGTTTGAGGAATGGGAGAAAATATCTCCAGATATTTGTCCCACCTACAACAATATGCCGAAAAGGATTGCAGCGGTGATAAAACCAAACGGTGAAAATACAAAATATTAATAAAATTAATAAATGATAATGTTTTTTTTTAGAAAATATGTGCATTTATTACATATGTTTTAAACGGCTTGTTTTGAAGAAAACTAGGGGTGCCTAATACTTTTGAACAAGGCTGTATAATGTATATGATAACTTTTAGATTGAGTATTGATGGGATGGTAATAATTTTAATAATACTATTAACAAACGAAATGATAATCATTTCGAACAAGACAATAGCTGTGTTCTTTCGTCCGGCTCTGGGTCTGGATCACCACTTTAACATGAGAATATAACTCCTTAATTCAGATATTTATCCGGCTCTAGATCAAAGAGCCAGATGAATAGTTTGAAAATAATCTAACAGAGGGGCTGCCATCGTTTTTCGTTCCTGAAATTATGGCATGGCAGCAATAATATTTAAAGTCTATTGCTTCTGAAAAATGATTAAATATATCTATTTTATTATTTAAAGATAAATTAAAATTTAAAAATAAATCAAATCGCTATGCTGATTATGGGACTTAATAAAAAACAAAACTTTGAAAGCGGTTTTTGAATTTTCTTTGACGAAAGCGAAATCCAAGCTCCTCAAACCCAAAGTAGTTACCCCGGTGATTAACCTGAATCGTTTTTTTTTCATTTGATACTGATCCAGAGCCCGAGCCGAACGAAAAAAACGCAGCTAATGTACCCTATCTATTAAGCTGTCTTTTTCACAGCAAATCAGGGCAGAAACACAATTCCAGCTTTTCTAGCAAGATTGGGCAGAAACACGTCTAGCGCTATCTCAGCGAGGTTTAAGCCAGCATTTTTAAAGAAAAATTACCCAATAATGAAGACAAACACAAACAGCTGCCACTTCTCACGTCTGGCAGATAGCTGTCAGAAAAGACACCAGCTAGCTTCAGCTTTCGACATTTTCTCAAGCTGCAATATTAAGCTCGTATTGTGTTTCTGCCCTAAAGCAGGTAGCTTTGTCGCTGGCGGAAAAGTTCTGTAAAACAAAACAACTTGTACAGCAGCTTAAAATGTCTCATCATATTGCGTTAAATTGTTAACGGATGGTAGTCAAAAGTTCTTCTTTTGTTAGAAATAGGTAAACTATATATAAAAATTATTTGTCTGTTTAAATATAAGAATAGATCTTGTGAAGTCTGGCAGATCAGCTGTCAAAAAGGACGCAAGCCAGCTTAAAATCTGAAGCTGAAATTTCGTGTTGTTGTATTAAGTTTCATTGGTATAGACTACATATAGAGCTCAAGCCAGCTTAAATACTGGTATTATTTTTCTACAATCATTCGAACTTAACTACTAAAAATTATTTAAAAAAATGGTTTTAATTTCGATTTATATGTATTTTTCTTCTTATCACATTTCCAAATTGCGAGATATAAACAAAAACTGTGTCATAAGTTTCAAAACATTTGTATATAGTTTGAAATTACATCAACAGCTTTATCTCGTTGATTTTACTTTTTTTTTGCTATGTTCAAATTTTCTCTAGATTTTCTTTATGCTTATTGCATTAATGACAGATGTCTTAAAAAATCAGTTTGAGTTGATTAAAATAATGAAAAACTTCATTTTATGTTGAGTAACATACGATGACAGATGTTTAATTATAATAACAATTGATTTCAAATTCAAATTTGGTAGTCTTTGCTAATTATAATCATTATTTTTTTGGGTATAATCACGTCAAAATTTGGAACTCAATTTTAAAAATTGCATTATAATGGATCCAAAGTTAAAATTCCGTTCTCTACAGTCAGAAAATAATTTACTAAAATCAAGTAAAAACGCAGTCAAAATTAAGTAAATATAAGCCAAAGGAACATTTCTTTATTTTAAATTTGTCGATGGAATAGGTTTAAGTAAAATAGTTTTTAATTTTATGAAATATTATAAGATTTAAGAAAACATTTCTTTAAAAATAGAAAATATTTCTTTAAAAATAGGAAATTAATTTTTTTTGCTTGTTTCCATTTTTTAAATACATGATTTCTTTAAATATAAGATGCCCTTTTTTCTTAGTGTAATAATTGGAAATTTTCGGAAAAACATGAAGTTGACAAATTGGCTAATTCTGATGAAGGTTTATTTTTCACTATCTATATTTGTTAAGGAACTATGTGTGTTTTTTTTTTAATAATACATTTATTTTGAAAAATTAATACACCCATTATTTTTGAGAAATTAACAGAAAGACAATATTCTATCTTCTCACTTTTGAATACTATTAAAATGACCATATTAAATCAGTCGCTACACTTTGTCTATTTAAGATGATAAACATTATAACGTCTTTCGGTCGATCAATCGGCGCATCATTTACCTAATCTTTGTAACCCAAACATGTCCACAAAAATCAAGTGGGATAATACTCTTGGCCTGGGGTGGTTACAAGGACTGACAGGGTTAACACTAATCCCCCATACTTGCTGCGCTGATGGTGTAAATGGCACATCATCTCGGCAAGGACGAGAGCAGTCAACAACCTCTGTCAACCCCTTTGTGTTGCCGTCTCCTGTTTTGTATAAATACCCTAAGATAGCTGAACACTAAAGACCCATTAGACGTCACCACTTGTGGTGCCTCTTCAGTCACAATCGTCTGTTTGTTGTCTGAATTCATTCAATCAGGACGAGTTAATGTGAACAAATCCAGCGAGGGGATTCAAGCTGGGTTCAGTTTAGAAGACCGAGATTAACAGTGAATAGGAAATAATTTCAGGAGGTAGAAAGAACTCAGGGACCCTATTTGAAAACACGATAAAAATCTTATGTTGTACCTGAATTGCACGGAAAAGTTCTAATACTGCATATAAGAAATATTACATATTATATTTTATAGAGGGCTATTTTAGAACCGTCCAAAAAATATTGACAGTCGGCACAAAGAGTCATTATTCCATTCCATAAGGTAGATTATAGAAATGTTGGAATGTTAAGTGTTTTAAAGATGTCCCAATATTTAAGATACAGGGTTATAAGGTTAATTTTACGGATAATTTTTAAGTCAACTTAATTTACTTAAATGATGTTGCATATTTTTAAATCTAGAAATATTTTTAACTCCTTTTAATTATACGGAGTCAAGGATTAATTTCAAGACCAGCTTGATCGCTTTTCATGTAGAATAACATACTTGAACCTCGAATGTGTTACTATCATATAGTTTACACGTTTTTCACTATACCTGGAAAATACCAAGCAAACTGAGATTTTTTTTCTTGGATTGCACCAGAAAATGTATTACTTCGACTTTAGTTTAGATTTTATAAATTAGGTACTGTGTCTCTTTGAAGTTAGCTTATTTAAAATATTTTAATATTATCTAAATAACTCCCTGAAAATGTGGGTTCTTTTATATCTTAGGCTATTTTAAGGGTTCCTTACGTACAAAGGAAAGGAAAAATTGAACGCTTATAAGATCACTAACGTGTCTGTTTGTCTGTTCGTATGTCCATCTATCACAGTTGATTAGTAGAAATTTGGCATAGTAATACCTTTTATTAACCCACATATTTTACACTAGTTAACAATATAAAATATTCATTTAAGAATTAAAGAAATTAAGAAATTAAGTCCTCGAAAAGAATTTTTTTAATTTTGTACATATATCATGTGGGGTATCATTTAAAAAGGCTTAATAAATAGAATACCAAAATATATACATTTTTTTTCCTAATCTTAAATAGTATATTATTAAAGCAGATATTCTGCAAAATATGCACAAAAAAAATATATATATATATAGCATATAAATATATGCTCCTTATTTACGAAATTACTGAACCTAAAAATTTAAACAAATCAGGAAATATGAATTTACACGTTTTTTAAGATAAAGGATTTAAAAACAAAAACAGGTATTAACTGCGTACATATTTCTACTGCAATTTTTTAATTCCGTTCAAAATAAAAATTGTCTAATTAAGTGTTTATTTAGGATAGAGAGTAGGTAGTAGTTTTTACCAAAATAACCCGAATGTTGGACGAGCTATTCGATTACATCCATTTCAATATATTAAAGCTTAACTTAATATGAGCAGGTCTATGAAGATTTAACCAAAAACCACACACAATTATTAATTATGGATTTCATCTCCAAGTCTTGCCAATTCGAGATTGTCTTTTATTCCTCTACCATCGAAACAGAATCGCATTAACTTCTACTGAGTGATAAAACTAACATAATACCAGCCACGAAATAAAGATTAATATGGTAGTCTATGAAAGTTATGATAGTAATTAATTTGGTTAAATGTTGAAGAATCGTGATTTCTTCTCTCTATATTTAACCCTTATTTGCCACACTTCTGTAAAATCACGTCCTTTGGACCCCAGCGATAAGACTGGTTATAAAAAAAACACTACTGGTTATTTTCACTTGCCAATTTTTTAGAACTTTTTAAGAGTTTACTTTAAAGGATCATGTACGTTATATATCGAAAAATTAAATTGAAGTGTACTAAAAAAAAATACGAAATTAAAAAAATTAGCATTTTGACAAAAAAAGTTATTATTTTTTTATTTAATTTTTTTTATTTTTTATTAAGGGATAAAATTTTACCCGAGTCTTATACTGATGTATCATTACAAGAAAAAAAAAATACTAGTCGAGTGGCTTTTTAAAAAGAAGTATTTATTCTGAGAAATGAAGAAATGTGAAAAAATTAACTCTTCGTTTTTGTCAAAATATGTGAGTTTATTAATTGTATAACTAATATTTATTCAAGATTTGTGTTTAAAATAAAAGCAGTACATTGTAAATAATAAAAAATGCGAAATAAAACTATGTTTAGTATATATTTGTTTTGTTGGAAATTCAATAAACCTTATTTGTGTAACTGCAATGTCTTTTTTGAATATCCCAGCGATGCTAAGTTTAGCTAGATAGATCCAGAATAAAAGCGTTTTTTGAGACAAGACAAAGAGACGGAGAAAAAAAAAAATTAAATCACAAACAAAATTCTCATCGCGTATACAACGAGGTCGCAAATTATTGTTATTAAAACGCTATTATCTTGAAAAAAGGAAATTAGAAGTTGTATAATATAGTTTACCAACCTTATTTTTCACTCTGAGGTCAATAAATACTCAGAAAAAAATTCACTTCGAAAAATCGATTACAAACGTACTTGCCACACTGGGGTCCAATGGACCCCATGCAGCTTTGGACTATTGCTACAGGCAGACTAATCGACCCAGCGTAATACTACTTGACCTGAAGGGTAATTGTACTCTCTAACTATCAACAGATGTTCGTATAGACCCACTACCCTTATTAAGGTATTTAAATTTAAGGAAAAATAGGCATGAGGTCCTTTGGACCCCAGTGTGGCAAGTAAGGGTTAAAATGAATTGCATACATACCATATGTATTTGTCATTTTATACATAGACCATAAAATAATAGACTGCTTAACTGATTACTTTGAAATGAAAGGTCTGAAAATTAATGTTAATAAAACCAAGGTAATGATCTTTCAGAAGGGAGGTCACGGTCTCAGCAAAAAAATTCAACCATTTAAATATAGAGAACAAACTATAGAAATAGCAAAAGAGTATACGTATCTAGGTGTAACCTTTACGCACTCAGCTGTATTTGGAAAAGCCTCTAATAATTTTATCAGTAAGTCTAAACGTGCGATTCCCGAAACTTTAGTTATTCTAAATAAAATTGGAAATCCAGACTGGAAAACTTGTAATAGGCTCTTTGATTCATTAATTTCTTCAATAACCTTATACGCGTCCCAAATTTGGAGTATTCGATACTTGGATAATTTGGAAACTATCCAAAACAGCTACATTAAACGATTATTAAATCTTCCTAATAACACTCCGGGGTACGCACTTAGGCAAGAATCAGGCATAGTAAGTATAAAAATCAAAGTATTCAGTTTAATCCTCAATTTCTTGGAAAAAATATATAAGCTCCCGCGAAATCGACTTCTCAGCATAAGTTACCACAGAGCCCGAGAAATGGCAAGAATTTCTAACAACTCAAATGCTAAATATATGTGGGCAACCCAAATTAGAGACCAATTTTTCATGAAAATAAACTCTGAAGAAATTTGGGATAGACTAACGTTGGACTTGCTCTTAAAAGAAAAAAAGAATCTGCTTGAAAGATATACACAAAAAAAAAAAAAAAAAAAAAAGCTAATGCCAATGAAGTTTTCGCCAAATATGTAAATTAATATTTAAGCAATTCAAGAAATATCATGTATGAATTTAAAAAGAGTAACTATATTTATATATCATTGTAACTATGTAAATATGTAAACAATTTAGAATATATTTTAAGCTACCATGTGAAAATTTTGTAAATAATAAATATAAGCAAATCAGGAATGAATTTTGAAATTGTAATCATATGTTATTTATATATTAGGAATACTCTATCTATATAAGCAACACTCTTTGTAAAATTCTTTTGAATTAGACAATAAAGATCTACTACTACTACATAGACTGGTATTTTTATGTTTTTCAAAATATATTTACTTTTATTTTACGTTGACATAAATGACTTTTTAGTCTTTTTCCGATTTACACGGTTTTACGTATACAAAATTCCGATTTAGATCTACACGGTTTTCTAAGGAACCTATCTACTGTGTAAATCGAGGGATAGGTGTACCATATTTGTGCAGAAAGGATTTTTTTTATAACTAATAATATTTTATATGTAAGCTCGCATAGAGAACTACTATATTTTTTTCGATGGATTTCAAATACCATATCAAACGTACCTACTATTAACTTTACTTTACCAAATCAAACGTACCTACTATGAACTTGACTTCTTGATGTTGATGCTTTTTTCGGGCTTAATATGGCATTACATAGTTTATGAAAAGCCACTATATGAAACACATATCCTATACAAGATAATTAAATGAACCGAGAAGCAACAAGCGATAATATCATGCAAACTGTGCTAAACATCGAAAATGTCGGTTTTACAAAAAAAAAGTCGAAATTTTCTCGTGAATTTTTATGAGCCCCTAAAATCGGTCCAACTCTTATATTTGCTGCAAATGTGTGGAAGTTCGCCGGGAAAATGTTAAATAATCAGAGGGCTCGACGGCACATCTATTCACGATAGGATTCTGTTATTGTTATTTTCCCATTTCATTATTTATTATTATATTACGGCAGCAAAGCAGCCCGACAGACAGTGAGCCTATATTGCACGTCGAGCAACAGAGCAGGGAAAGCAGGCGGAAGGGGGGAAATCGCAATCGGCAAAGTAAAACGAAATGGCAAAATAACCAACAGCATCCAATGTTCAGTTGCTTGAGGGCGGTTAGGCTGCGGGGAGTGGACACATATTTCAATTCCAATAAATTCCCTGATTCTCTGATTTAATGAAAAACTGAATCGAATTTATCTCCAGATGTAATTGAAAATCATTTTCGGGGCTGATGACCGCCCGCTGATGTTTGTCGGCATTTACCATGCCGCCGTTCGGGGGTGGGAAAATTGCTCCCCGGGGAGAAAAAAGTTTATGTAGTCACCATGCATTTTGGGTGAAAAATAAAATAAAAATCGGTTTTAGAAGACAACTGGCACTATCTTGGCCCGTGCACCGGGCCAATTAATTCCGGTCACACAAAACAACCCCAATCAGCGCGCCACCAAAACAGCAACCCTTGAGGCAATTATTACACCCATAAAATCCCATTATCGCGTCGTTAGAAATCATTTGTAGGCGTTTTAATGGGATTCGCTTCATTAGGGCCAGAACGTGGGTAGGGCTCTCTCCCTACCCTCTGTCTAGGATTTTGTTTTCTTTGTCGGCATGTGCCACCGACCTTTAATAGGGCAGATGAGCTCTCCGCCGCGCCGGGACGGACCCGGTCGATCAAATAATTCTGAGATTGACTTTCGAGTTTCGGCGCCCCACTTACCTCAGCGCCCGACTCAGCTTGTCGTAGTTCATGTTCGGCTTTGATTTCCTCTCGCCCCATCGTCTGGCCACCTCGTCCGGGTCGGTCAATTTGAACTCGCCGTTTGTTCCTTCCCACGTGATGCAGCCAGCGTTGCTGGAATCGCTCAGGAGCTCCAGCAGGAATTGCCACAACTGAATTTGACCCGAACCTGCAAATGAAAATAGAACTTTAGATTTTACGTGCTTCGGCTGCTTAGTCTTTGAATTGGGAAAAATTATAAAACCGCAGAAGATTTCTATGACCTAGTTTTTATCGTAAGGTAGACGAAGTTCATAGTTTCTATTGTCTACTAAAACAAAAAAATTGTCTTTGCATTCATTATTAATGTTAGATGCCACAAAATTTTGAAATTGGAATCGTTTTGGAGAAAAATATGGGACCCAATTCCCTGGTGTGCCCCTAGGATGAAAATAAATATTTTAGTCAAACGTTTTTCAATTGCAAAAAACCAAAATGACATATTTTGCACATTTTGTAATATCTATAAACTTAGATAATAATTGTTCGTAAATTGATTCTGAAATTGAATTAAACCAAATAGTAGGTAGTCGCAATAAATATAAAATCATTTAGGTCTTTTGTATTTTCGATGTCTTTGTGATCCGTTCCAGAATTTTAGATAAAACCAATGCTCACACACACGGATAACTACAGACTCCGAAATTATAGACTCAAAATATTAATTTTTCGTTTATTAGAGTGATAAAATATGGCCCATATGGAAGGTCGTTACTAGATTAATATTTTCTAAAATATCAGGTTCAACCATTTTGGGAGATAAAATATACTTAAATCTTATTTGAATATTTTTTTACTTCACACATTGTAATTTTCTTAACAACCAGCAGAATACGAATCTTATTCCAATGCCGTTTTATTATCCACCCTTTATTCATTACAATGAATTTTAAATTACCTTTCTACTTCTCTTTCATATCAAACAAAAATTTTCAAAAGTACAAAAATTGGTAAATAAAAATAGATATATATAAACACAATGTTCACAATTTGGAGGAAAACGGTTGGCGCAAGAACGATGGTTGAGGGCTTATTGGAATGGATGAAGAGTTCTCTATTTAAGGTTCATGACACTCAGAGAAAAATGGTAATAAAACAATCATACAAAATCAATGTTTTTCAAACAGAAACCAGATTTTAAACTTATAAATTTCGTTGTACATTTAACATTTATATATATTATATATAGTAATTCTCCACTCAAATCTATGAAACAACAATTTTCTATGTATTTTTAAATTGTCTAAAAATTTAAAATCAAAGAGCGATATGTACAAATTTACGTTGAAGCGATGAAGGCGTATTCATTCATTTGCTATTATTCATACTTTTAAATATTATGATAAATAATATGATAAGTGAATGATTATATGTTTGTACTCGGACACTGTAATATTTCTAAATAAGAAACGGATGGCAATTTTGTACTGTTTAGTGCTTAATTCTAGTATCACAAATATATACTATATATTTTTATTAAATCTTTTAAAAGTTTGACACAATATAAATTATTTATAGTTAAATGGTTTTTAGATATTGTATAACTTTCATTTAATTGATCACATATTTTGTTAAATTTTCTACTCCTACCTAGACCCCTAAACTCGTTCTCGTTCTCCCAACACCCTTTTTTCAACGATGAATTTATAATTTTTATATCTTGTTCCGCACATATATTACACCTATTTTCTGGACCATTTATGAACTTGCTGCTGATCGATATTTTGAAAATTACTAGATTAAATAATTCACGCATTCTTTGCTATGCAGATGACGCCTAAATTTTCCGTACTGTGTCAAACGCAAACGAATGCGAACTTTTAAATTCTGACTTAGACACTTTTTATTATTGGTGCTCTATTAACTGTTTACCCTTAAATATAAGTAAATTTACCGTTATGTCTTTTTCCCGTAAACGATCACTTCTTAACTTCTGTTATGTTCTGGACAATTCATCCTTATCTCTACTTGACAAAACCAAGGATTTGGTTGTATTATTTATTGGGTTGGCACGAAAGTAGTGAGACACTCTAGAAAACTCTACTCATGTTGTTTTTCTAATCAATTGTTTTCGACCATATTCTAGTATGTTATAGAACATTTTAGGTACTTCAGTCCTAGGGGTATATAAAAGCGCACGCACGATTAATTCAGTCAGTTTGAAGAAAGTTCGAACTCTATACCTTTACGAGTATTTGTTAGGCCATAGTGCGCGAGCTGCGGCAGACAACATCAACACTGCATTTGGCTCAGATACTACAAGTCACGCAACAGTGTTTCATTGGTTCAAACGCTTCAGTACAGGAGACCGAAGCCTCGAAAGTCAGCCTCGCTCGGGACGACCACCAGCTTTCGACAATGATGATTTGCGCCGTGAGCTGCAACAGAAGCCGGATGCAAGCACTCGTGAATTAGCTACAAAACTCCACTGCAGCCATCACGCTATAGAACATCACCTGCACGAGCTCGGATATAGGAGAGTTTTATCCCGATAGACACCTCATGCCCTCACAGACGCCATTCGTGCTGCTCGGGTCGCCGTCTGCCAATCGCTACTACTTCGACCGCGCCGGAAGGAGTTTTTGGAGGATTTGGTCACAGGGGACGAGTCGTGGGTTCTCTATGAAAACAATACCTTAGCCGTACCTTCTGGCTGCCACGAAAGGAAGACCCACCAACTCAACCAAAGTAATATCAAAACCGCGGCGAAAAAGTTCTATTGTGCTGCTTTTGGGATTCTCAGGGCATGCTGTTTTATGAATTATTACATAATGAAACAGTTAATGCTAACACATATGCGGCGCAGCTCGATAAACTAGCCACAGCTATCAAAGAAAAAAGACGAAGAAGAGCCAATGTAATTTTACTTCATGACAACGCTCGCCCGCACACTGCATCCACCACCCGCCAACAACTGCAGGGCTTAGGCTGGGAGACGGTACCTCATCCATCATATTCCCCAGACATTGCCCCTTCAGACTATCATTTATTCAGAGCCATGAAAAATGATTTGCGTGATAAACGCTTTAACACTTTTAATGAAGTTGAAACCTACGTAGCCACCTTCTTCAACTCACGACCCGCTGAGTTCTGGGCAACAGGCATCCAGTCCTTGCCTATACGTTGGCAAGAAGTCATAGATGCTCACGGCGAGTACTTGATTGACTAAATGTATAGTAAAATAAAAATGTTAGAATTTAAAATGTAAAAACAAGCTGTCTCATTTCTTTCGTGCCAACCCGATAATTCCCGTTTATCTTTCAATGATCACTATGCCAAGGGTAACTTCGCTTTGGGTTTTGTTATGAGGTGGTCTAAGGAGTTTGACGATCCCACTATAACTAAACTCCTTTTTTGGACTTTTGTCCGCCCTATATTGGAATACGCTAGCCCGGTTTGGTCTCCTTTCCATGCAGTTCATATTAACCGCATCGAAGCCGTCCAGCGTAATTTTGTACGTTTTGCACTTCGTGGCTTACATTGGGACAATCCCTCCGCGCTTCCGCCTTATGAAAATAGGCTTAAACTCTTCCCTTTGTCCTCTCTCGAGGATAGACATAAGAATGCCAGAATTGCTTTTGCTTGTGACTGTATACAGGGCGGTATTAATTCTGCTGAATTGCTTTCATTGTTCAATATTTCTGTACCTCCTCGCTCTTTTAGGAGCTATGACTTTTTCCATGTTTCTCGGCATAGTATTAATTACGGGATGCACATGCCAATCTCCTCAATGTCTCGTCTTTTTAATAGCAAATACGATGTGATTGATTTTAATTTAAATAAGCGCAATTTAAAAAATCAGCTTCGTTAAGGTTTTATTTATCTAATTATTGTAGTAGTCAGTTGTTGATGAATCCTAAATAAATAAATAAATAAATAAATAAATAAATAAATAAATAGAGCAGAAGGTGGTAATATGGTCCCTACATGTAAAGTAGCCCCTCCCCCAGCCTATTTATAATTGCAGATATTTTACCTGCGAGTTAGACATCGTATTAAATCAAACAGTTACCAAAGAGGATTTCAAAAGTAGCCAAACTGCTACTGTCGCCAAGTATTGAGATTTATTTCATTTTTGTGAATGTGCTACAATAAGAAATTTTTTTCCTGCCGAGAGGTCATATTGTAAAATATCGTAAAAACATCTAAACTGTGGTAATTATTGGAAAGTGCATCAACTCCACTTTCAATATTTTCAAGGTAAAAATATCCTATTTTAACTAATAATTTATTCCTGATTTGTTATCGACACTAAACTCATAGGTCTAATGTGGCCCTCTGTTGTTGTACGTATTATGGCCCCAGGGACCATATTGAGTATATGCACAAAAAAAGTTATTAACTAGTGTATTTATTGATACTTCTAGATGCCTCGAAGAAATATTTTTCCCGACATACAAAAAGACAGGATGACATGGGATGCAGATCTAATGAAAAGGATAATCGAAGCAGTACGAAGTAAGACTATGGGATATAACAAGGCTGTCAAAAATGCAGAGGTATCACTGGATTTATTAATGCAGATATCAGAAACTGTATACTACAACCTCATTTAGATGAGAAGTGGGTTGGTTACCTTGTGCTAATGGAAAGTAAATGCTATGGTTTGACACGTATGGACATTAGAAGAATGGCTTGTTAGTTAGCCACGAAAAATAGCATCCCAAACATATTCAGAAATGGTATTGCTGGTCCGATCATAATAAGATTATTTTCTAAACAGGTACAAAAATCGATTGGCTCTCAGAAAATCAATGGGAATCTTGCATGCTCGGTTTAAGGGGGTAGTCCAGTGAAAACAACTGTTTTTTCAACGATTTTTTTTTCATATTAGCAATTAATTTTTATTAAAAAACTTTTTGACATATGATAGTACAACTATTAAACTACACAAAAAAAAATTTTTTTTTTTTCTTTTTATGAGTCATCCTGACAAAATGGCCGCTCCAAAAAAAAATTTTTTTTGTTGGCGGACGTCGAATCTCTGCAACGGTTCATTTGAAACAAAAAATTCAAACGAGGTTTTAATCTGTAGAACATTGGCTATCGTCGGAACTAGAATTATTAATTTTCAATAAAAAATAACAAAATGGCGGCATTTTGAATTTTTCGGGTGTTTTTCGGGTGCTTAATTTGTTTATAACTTTGTAAATAAACAATGGATTTTAATAATTCTAGTTCCGACGATAGATACACAATCAAGAAATATACAGCTAAATTTTTAGATCAATCGGAGCAAAAGACTCTGAGATCTGACGTCCGCCGAGTCAAAAAATGCTGTTTTGAGAAAAACGCGTTTAAAGTTTTTGTTGCGGAAAAAAGCTAAAAAAAATTAATTTTACCTTAGTCAGCGATGCCTGCTCCATGCATAACGCGATGCCTGCTCTATACATAACTAACCTTAAATACAAAGCAGAAGGACCTAGACCGTTATAAACCGAAAAGAAATGGGCGGAGTAAACAGAAATACAAGAGTCCTCCTTGCTCCGAAACACGCCAGGGGACCTTCGAGCGCTTGGATTACACGTCTCTCGAAAACTCTCTGTATCTTTAAAACTATTCAATATTTTGCTTAGATATTTTAAGGGAGTATTTTCGAGGTGTAGTAGAGTAGATTTAAGCAAAAAACAAAAAAATTAAAAAAAAAAATTTTTTCACTGGACTACCCCCTTAAAGGTTTTAATCGCGCAGCAGTCAATAAAAAGTTTTCGACATATTGGAAGCTGAATATATAAAAAGACAATTAATGTGCTCGACCTGGAGGCGAATACTATATTTGCGATTCTTGCCGCTAAATTATTTTTTGTCCTTCTATATACATATTTATTATGGGGCCATATTACCCACACAATTGCATATCGCTTCATTTTTGTTTTGAAAAATAAATTTGTTTTTGACAACTGTGGTTTTATTTACATTTTAGGCCTTAATTGCTTTGACAAAATGTGTCCATGATATTTTGGCATAAAGTTATTGTTAAAGTTATGGTCTAATATTTTTTTATTACGTAAAAACAAAGCAGGGGCCATATTACCACCTTCTCCTCTAATATTTCCCATATTATTAACACCTACCCACGCACACGTTCATCGGAAAATTTCACTCGAATTTCCCCAAGAAATTCGCTTAGTAAATCACCATATCTACATATTTTGAAAAATTTACAATTACTTCTCTCAGCGTGAAGTAAGCTTTATAGAGTATAAGTTAAAAAAAAATTACAGTATATTAAACATCCAAGCACACTAAATCGGACTTATTATTTCATTCTAAAAAGTAAGATTTGATATCATAGATATTATTATTATTATTGCATTCAAAGACCTTTCACATGAACCGTACCAAAAAAATTGTTTCCGTCTATAAAAGTATAAATAAATTTCCGCATATATCCAATACTAATGTGCAAACACTGCAAGGAGCTCACTTTTAGATATGTGTAAAGAATAGCTAATGAGCATGCATATGCGTAATTTGTTTAATTTAAGGTAATCCATACATTCAGTGCCAGTGTAGTGCAGAATATACATTTAAAAATATGAACGGAGTTACCCCGTTAATTAGCAGATTTTCACCTAACTTGAATTGGAAGTATTTTTTCTTCCGTTGCATAATTGAACTCTACCCCCTTTTTTTATATTTTTCAACCCCAGGAAGCCGGTCTTGATCGTAAGAAACGAACAGCCAGCGAAAGGTCAATTAGTCACTTCAAGGCGGTGCCAGAACTCAATTTGTTTGCTCCATCAGAGCCGCACGGAGCTTCGTGACTCCATCGCGGCGGAAATATTCCGAGAAATATTAATAATACTGTAAACCTGGAAAATGTTGTCAATCCTTATCAAGATAGAGGGGGCCTGATCGCAAGGACAATGGAATGCCGCTAACAAGATTATTCCCCGTCGGGTGCTCCGTCGCCGGAGAGAGGTGGTCGTTTGGTCCCCGGCAACGCAGCGCCACCACCGCCGAAGCATTCCAGTCCCGGCGATATTTCAATTAGTGGCCAACACCTGCAGCTCGGGAGGTTGGATCCAGGTGTACGTCTGACTGGGCACCAAGTCAGAGCAGGAAGGGCCGCAATTTATGAAACTTTGGCACGAACTCGGGCCGCTCGCTGTTTATTATTTTAATCAGAGCATAAAATCGTTGATAGCGCTGGCCGACGGTGGTGCGGCGGCCGCTTTCCGTGAGAGGAAAGCTGAAAAGTTTCAAACTGAAAAATTAGCATAAAACACAGCCTTCCATTTTTCCAGCGGTTTTTTTCCCGGCTTCGATCGCGGCCACCGGCCACCCCGGGGGGAGAGCGCTGTTGTTGATTAATTATAGCTTCCTTTCGACAAGGAATCGCTTTGTTAAATGGCCTTCTCGCAATTAAGTTTTTGAGGAACTACTGGCTACAGCGACGACGGGACCTGGGTGCTCCGTCGTCTGAATACGGGCGCTCCACCGGCAGCAGCGGTGGCGCTTGTTCACCGCGCGAATTCTTGCCGCCCGCCGCCACCGCGCCGCGCCCTACAGGCGATAAAAGGAACGAAAGCAGCCAAACATCAAAGCGAGATTAAGGAATTAATTACTTCCGGATTTCTTATTAAATTAACATTTGCATCGCCGTGTGAGGAGCTCGATGACTTTGTGGAGAGGAAACATTAGCGGCCCCGTACACCTGTAATTAGAAAATTGTAAAGTTGGCGGCTTTGCGCCGCTGTTCGAGTTGAGCAAGTGCTCACGACAGGATGTCTGAAATTGGGTGAAGTTGGCAGGTGCCCCCTCCCCGCTCGACAGTCCTGCTCCTCTTTGCGGGACCGCCGCTAATCGCCCTGGCCGAGTGGTGTTAATTAAATATTATCCGAATCTGGCGAGGGGCGGCAAGTGTGAACCACAAAGGTGCTGGAGTCTTTTAATTAAATAATTTCATACAATTCCACGGCGGGATTTAATTATGAGCAGAACGAAAGCTGCCATGCCTGTCGCTGCTCTTATACTTTTCTTTAATTTGTACTTTCTGCGACTTGAGCGGACTTAAGGGGTTTTTTGAGATTCATAGGTGACCTGGTGTTAAGGGAATAATTGGCGACTGAGATTTCAAAGGAATTAAGTGAAGACATCGTGTTCATTTCCGGAAATTTTGTTAGGCAAAACTCCATGTAGATTCCCATGAAAGCTTTCACACAATAAGCAAATTTCGTGGTATACCAGACGCGATGAAATATTCGAGGTGCATTTCCACGGTAGCTTTTGTATAATAAACTAAATTCGTGTTGCGCCCAGACTCAATGTAAACCCACTGCATCTGTGCACTTAACACGATCTGTTTGTCGCTGCAACGGCACGTGAGGAAAGAGTTCGTTGGAATCAACCCAATTACATTCGTAAATATATTCACTTTAAAAACTGAAAGTAAATTCACACTGATCTTAAGAGCAATTTTACATTTTTTTCTGTGCAACAATTTATTACTATCGTAAAAGTACACATTTTTTTGTGTAATTAAGCAAAAAAGTGTGAAATTATACAATTTTAAAGCTCTGGGTGTGATGTAGTGTAGATTAATTTGACTGTCCGAACACACACTGGCCCTTATAGACCCAATGGGATACAAGGGATCCGTTGCTTTTGTTTTAAAAAGTGGAATATTTAAAAAGTTGGCTTTGATAAAAATAAAAAGTCAGTTAGGATTTAAAATCTAAAGCAAATAAATTTTTTTTTTTTGGAACTTTATAATAAAAGAAAATAATTTAAAAAAAAAAAATAATATAATAATATGTAAAAGTGTACGACCTCAATAAAGAAAATTTAAATTAAATAAATAATTACTATAGCACTGATAAGCTATATATTGGTGACCCCGACATCTGCATAACAGCAGGAGCATCAGCAACCCGACATCAAACATCAACAACTTCCACAATCCCCTCAAGCCATCAACGCCCACATCCTCATCAACCTCAAGACATCAATATGCAACATTCTTACAAGTCTTCCAGATCGACACCCCTTGGGACCTGGCTTATGGCCCAAGCTGTCCACAAGGAATATGCTTGCATCGAGGGTGGAAGGTTCATAACAACTTCCCTAAAACCAACTTCACCACCAACTTCACCACCATACGGCCCATCGCGCCATCATTACCACCATACGGCCCATCGCGCCATCATCAGCAAGACGGCCCATCGCGCCATCGTTACCATCTTCATAAAAAAGACGGCATCGTGCCCAATTCAAAATTAAATCTTTTATCGTTACACTGGGAGGAGGGTGATGTGGTGGCATCAAGGGATCCGTTGCTTTTGTTTTAAAAAGTGGAATATTTAAAAAGTTGGCTTTGATAAAAATAAAAAGTCAGTTAGGATTTAAAATCTAAAGCAAATAAATTTTTTTTTTTGGAACTTTAAAATAAAAGAAAATAATTTAAAAAATATATATAATATAATAATATGTAAAAGAGTACGACTTCAATAAAGAAAATTTAAATTAAATAAATAATTACTATAGCACTGATAAGCTATACCACTTTTTGCGACAAGACTTTCTGGTGGGAATTGAACCCACAGCCTCTAGCGCCCTGCTGGCTCGCAGCCAACGCGTTGCGTTACAAACTGAGCTATTGGCTGTAATATTCACTCAACTTTGTAAAAAACGTGTACATGAATATGTAAAATTACGTCAGACTGACGGAAATCTACGACCTAAATTCTCTCATTCAAACAAAACTAATGCGCAATCACTTTGTGAAGGTATTCCTTAAGGTGAAGACATGCTGTCGAAAATATTTTGTTTGAAAGGTATAATTTCTACACTAATGGCAAACGTCAATGCCTATCAACGCCATTAAAAACGGCAACAAAATTAACGCGATAACGAGATGGCCACACTACAAATTCAACACGATAACGAGATGGCTACATTACAAATACAACGTCAATGCCCATCATCGCCAATAAAAATGGCGTGTAATATGACATGGTTCAGTTTGAAATATCTCATTTGACCATTTCATAGGCATAGAATACTCAACCGTAGTTATCATCGATCAACTGCCACGACTGTCACTCACTCTGGTCGGAAAACAAATACGGTGCACAATGAACAAACGTCAGTGTGGCCACACAAGTAGTAATTATCGCGTTAAATCTCTTTCATGTGCCAAAAAAGACCGCCACCCGTCATCGTCTAACGTTAAACGGCAATAAGAATGGCGTTGACAAATTATCGCGTTGAGTCGTGGCTACACTTACGTTTAACGCCCATCAATGCGATAATCAACAGCATTTGCCGTTAGTGTGGTCCCAGCATAAAGGTAAAATATCTAGATTAAGGTACTTAAAAAAATGAAATATGATATGTAATCATTTATACTAATCTTCATTCTTGAATACAACGGCGAGAAAAACGTTTTTTTTTATTTTTTTTTTTTTTATGTACTGTAAGTTCTATGTCTTGTTTTTATGAGTTTATTAAATACTTAACAAACAATAACCTACTGGAAATTATTATTAAAATGACCTTATTTTCTTCATTTTATGCCATTTATTAGAGATAACGTCCTTATCCTTAACTGTATTGTAAAAAAAACTTATATTCAAAGGAATATTTAATTCCAAAAATTTACAGCTGTGTAAATTTACATATTTTAAAGAAGTAAGCAATACACATTTATTATGCAAACTTCTCATCTTTTATGAGTAATTTTCCGCATATGTGTGTAATAATTTTACACAAGAAAAGTGTATTTTTACATAGACATTTGCGTAATTTTTTTAAGTTAAATTTTACTACCACTATGGAAGGTATTCAATTTCCTTCCAAAAGGGAGTAAAATTACACCAAAAATTGTTTAGAGTATAAGAATAATTAAGAAAATAAATTTGAGTGCAGTATTTATTCAAAAAACGGGCGTATCATTTATCTTGTTCAGAATAACTCAAATTTATTTTCAGCGGCCACTCATTTTTCTTTTATTTTGTTAATGTATAATACCTTTACAATTTCACCTTTATCATGTCTTGGCAATCAAAGTATTGCACCTTGATTGAGACGACAAAAGAGTCGATCGTTTTTTAAACACATCGTAATTAAAACCTATGCTTATGGGGTAAGTTTTAAAAACCATTCCAAGTAAAGAACACGAAGATATACTTGAGTTTGGAAACTTACATACAAACTGTTTTTCAATTAGAGTATAGGAAAGAGTCTGGAGTTGACTTACGAGGATTTGCAATTACAAAAATGAAAATGTAGAAACTAGAATTCTATTTATCTACTTTAGCTAGATTTATATCTAAATTAACTAAAATTCCAGGTACAAACGATAGAATTCTGTAGACTTTGTTTCAACTAAAATCACTAGAATTTGAATTAAAAGCACTAGGAATCCGAATTTCTCTCAACTATGCAGATTTATGTCTAAATTCAGAATTCCTGGAAAATCAATTAAAAGCCCCAGTTATAAATAGATTTTGAAGAGTACTGATTTATTTAATTGACGTAGGGTCGAGAATGTATGAAAATAAATATATAGTAATTAGCCTCAAAATATTGATTAATCTTATTCATTTCTCTGAGCAGAAAAAACTTCTTTATAAACAAACTTCAATAGACTTTTTTAAATTTATTTTATTTGAATTATGTATTTACATATAGTGAAAAGTACCAGTGGATACGCATTATACATTAATGTACGAAATACACCAACTTTTAACTCAGTTTACACTGAAGTTTTGTTTATAAACTGAAACAACTCAAATAGTAAATAAAAATAATTGAATTCTTTTTTTGGAATTTCCTATTTACTAGACACACAAAGCATAGGTTAGGTTATATATGTAACCATCTACTAACGAAACCGCAAATGTGATCGCCTTTTGTGGCCCTTACTATTCCAGTGCTCACCTTGAAATCGCAAACTAATTGTCTGCTCTATCGGGCGGCCAATCAAAATTAACTGTGACTAATAACCATTTGCTGGAAAGTGCTGGCCGGACCTTGTGCGGTGGTGCGAGAGGGTGCAGAATGGAAGCTCTGACCGCATTTAATCGGAAGGTTGCATGCGATCGCATAATAAGTCTTTCTCTGGGCTCCTCCTGACCGAAGGATAGCAAGGCCCGAAAACATGGAGCCACTTGCCCAATGAGTGTGCCTTACAGTCGAGATCTATATCTGGGTGAAAGCGAAACAAATTCCTCTATCTTGGCCTGTGGTGTGCCTTCGTTCCGCGCCTGTAGCAGGAATTCGCAGAACTTTCCCGCAGACAGTGACCTCCACGTCCCCGCTCATTGGGAGCCGAGTGGGATAATAAAGTTAAGTCATGCGTACATTCACGGGCGCCCAGCCCCCTTCGCAACAGCACCAAGAGTCTGATTGCCAGGCCTGCCGGGAGATGGTGCGATGGAAAGCTGCCCATCAATCATCCGTGTAATCATCGGTTCTAATAGACTTCTAATGTCAAGGAGAAGGCTGAAGCGGGAGGCGCAGACCCCGAAGCTGCCAAGAGGGTTCTTCGCCTACATTAATCGACCAGAAAATCGGGAGGGCACGGAGCGCTGGTCGTAAATTTGCTTATTTTTAACAAAATAGAAATTCATGGAAGAGGGCTGGGCCTCCAGGACAGGGAATACGTGCGTTCGCCTTTTCAGATATAAAAATCACTAAATCATCGAACAATTAGGCTAATGCTTCCCGGCTAAGTCTAGGGTGAGTTCGGAAAATTTCTGACACCACTCGTGTGTGAGATTATCGTGAATTGCTTTAATTGCAGCTCAGAAATGGCGTGCTTTTTTGTTAAAACTCGATTCAAAACTGTCGCAGAGGTGTTGGATAAGCCATTCCTTGTATCTTGAGAAGCAATGGTGTATATAAGTAAATGACAACATTATAGTTTTGTTGAATACTCACGCTTGACAACATTGCTGCCTTATTGGTGCGAACGTAATGGATTTCCGTTTCTGCTTACGGCATAAATATTTTATGTCATTTGATCTCATACCCTGATTGGTTTTAGTAGTACATAGACTAGCAACAAAGAATTTCTACCTTGTAAAAGTTCGAGAAGTCTCGACTTTTGGGTACCTATGTGAATATCATGCCTTGATATCTACAGTTTGTTCATAAACCCAATTCACGGCGGCTGGCGTCCATGCGACGAGTTCTTTCTCGGAAAACCACAGAGCAATCTCCTTGTTAGCAGATTCAACAACATCTGATCCGTGGATGATGTTGCGCTCAACTTGGATGCAAAAATCTCCACGGATAATTCCTGGGAAGGAATCAGCTGGATTTGTGGCTCCAAGCATTTGACGGCCAGTCTTTACCACGTTAAGATGATTTGCCGACGAGACCACGTTGGACACCATCAGGCTTAACCATGATAAAAGTGTGCTCCTTGTTTGCTGCCATCGCTGCCGAGAATAATGAGAAGAATGCTAAGATTGAGCCGATCATACAAAGATTCAGCGAGCCCAGAGACACCGTGCACACACAGCAAGAAAACCAGCAAAACTTCTGTATGTTATATGTATTAATTTTTGATCCACCGCCATTTTAAAACAAAAAATGCCTCGGTGTTCTTTTAAGAGACACCGATAGCGATAACTGTAAAATGGGTTGTCATTTTTATTCAGTATCGTCAAACAAATCATCATGGAAAGACATACACCGCAACAATAATTTCCAAATCGTGGACATTTATTTTGAAAATCAAAGAACAAGAACAAATAATTACCTATTAGAGCGGTACAGAGTAATGATCTGCAAGTTTTCTTTTAATATTTCACAATATCAGACATTGAGCAACATCAACAAGTGGATCAAAAAAATCTACACAGATTTCTCTAAAGCCTTCGATCATATTAGTCATGAAATCATGGTCATAAATTAAAAGTGTATGGATTGCAGGGGCCTTTACTGTCCTGTCTCTCGTCTTATTTGTCTGACCGTAGGCTAAAGGTTGTGTTTTCTGGGTGTTTCTCTTTTGAATTTCTGCCGTCTTCCGGTATTCCACAAGGATCTATACTCGGTCCACTACTATTCCTGTTATTTATTAATGACTTAACTACAAAGATAATCTCTAACTGTCTCTTATACGCTGACGATCTCAGGATATTCCGAGTGATCGAAGGTCACTGTGACTGTGATATTCTTTAAGGTGACCTAATCGCTCTACATTGTAGAGAGTCTACAAGATTGGTGCAATACTAACTGCTTGACCATTAATGTAAGTAAATGTTTTAAAATGACCTATAGCTTTTAAAGATCTCCTTTGATGCATGAATACTGCCTCTATTCTGTATCACTTACTGAAGGTAGCCAATTTAAGAATTTAGGTGTAACATTTGACAATTAACTAAAGTTTGATGCTCACATAGATGACTTTTGCTCCAGATCCCTTAAGCTAAGACTTTTATTTTTGACAATAGTACGTAGCACTTTTGAGTATTGTTCACCGCTTTGGTCACCTCACAACCAAAATAAATCGGACAAAATAGAAGATGTGCAGAAAAAATTCGACTGGAGTATTTTAAGAAAATTTAACAAACCGTATACTCCCTATGCTGAAATACTTCTTACCCTTAATTTACCTAGACTCGGAGAGAGAAGACTTTATCTTGACGAATGCGCTCTGTATCGTCTATTTAACGGGCTTTTAAGCACTACTTTACTCGACGAAATTAGTATTCGCGAAAAAACTGTCACATCTTTGCACCGCCCAAAGCTTTGCTCGATATGTATTTTAACTCTCCGTTGATTCTTCTGCAGAGAAATCATGACAGAATCCAAATTGGTCCTCTGAACTGTTCATTTAGCTCATTTAATTTAGGGATGGGAGGTTATTGAGAAAAAACCGGTTAATATCGGTTAACCGGTTATTTTCATCGCCAGTTATAACCGGATCAGGTTAACCGAAGGAAAGTAACTGACTATCAGGTTAACCGACTTAGGTTATTTTGCCTATTTAGATCGAGTAGAACTAGAAATATTTTGGAAAATAATATTAAATATGAATATTTTAAGTACTGGTTTATATATTCAAAATATTTCATATTTAACACTTTACAGAGTAAAAAATAAAAATGATTTAGTGAAATAGATATGCAACACAACACAACCCACATCAAATAAAAACAACAAGACAAGTGCAAATCCTAAATCTTCAACTTTAAGCGCCAGCCAGTTGTCAAATGCTGAATTTCTTAGAATATACATAAAACACAGGACAGTAGGTCAGATGATTATTAAGTGAAGTCACGATATAATTTAAAAGGAGTAGTTAGGAACAAGGAATTAATTAGTAAAGGATTTATAATTTAGTGGAATTCCACATTAAAAATAACCTGGAAAAATAACCGACGAAAATAACCGGTTGCTGCGGTTAACCGATAAAAAAAGCAACCGGTTAATAACCGGTTACACCGGACAAAATAACCGGTTATTCAATTAACCGGTTATTTTTTCCCATCCCTAATTTAAATAAACTGCTTGTAATAAACTTAGTTTGTAACATTGTGTGTCCACCTTAGCTAATTTTTAGTACATTTTTATTTATTCTTATTCTAACCTTTATTATTGTTTTATGTAATATTGAATTTTTTTAATATTACTAAAAAAAAATGATGTTAATAACTTGTAGTTTGAACAGGGCTCTACGTTCCATACAGTGACCGAAACGACCGATTTATTGAAACAACATTTTATCGCAAATCTTATTTCAAGAAATGGACCTGTCAATTGGCCTCCAAGTATAGAATATTCTTTTGTGAACTTATCGCTTACAAACTCAGGCGCCAAATGAATTCGTTTGAAATCAAGTGAAAACTCTACCCTTCTCGATCCACCCGAGCTAGCTGCGCACCCTGAGGTTGCGGGGGTTAGTTTTTCATGCTAAGAGATTGGACTGGGCTTTTGTGCTCTTTTCATTCACTTATCATGCCCACAACAGTAGATATTAGGTATAGATGGAACTAGTGGTTGTTAGTATAGTCAACTATGCATGCTATTATCTATCACAACCCAGTAGGAAAACTTGCGATGCCTCCCACTAAGAAGTATAAGGGAATAAAGCGATCTAAAGAGTAAAATCCTAAGGGAGGAGAAAGGGATGACAATATGAGTTTAAGTCTCGCTCTTCGTTCGTTTTATTTCGTTATTATGCGATCTAAAGAGTAAAATCCTAAGGGATGAAAAAGGGATTGCAAGGGATTTGTATTTTGACTGAAGAGGTAGTTTCGGAGCAGTGAAAAAACAAGTGAACATTCTTTTTCTATAAAGCGTTGATGTAAGTTGTTCCCAGTAGGAAAAGGAGGCATCAAAGTTTAAACCTGGATGTCTCCTAAAAGAGATTTGATACCTCAAGGATGTTTCGATTTTCCTTCCATTAAATGATTGAGGAGACCTCCACTTATGTTCAGGAAGTGGTCAAAGAGATATCTCTCTTCAACTTTTTCGTGAGCGTAAAAAGAGACCTCGTCTGTAATGACATGCTAACGTTAAAATCTTGTCAAAATTATATTTATTCATATTTATCTTGAGAAAGATGTTGGCTTTAATATCAAGTCATGCTAGGCATAAAAGGAGACAAGCTTCTTTCGAAAACCAAGATATTCTTAAATTATTAATATAATAAATAGTCCAAATTAAGTAGTTTGCCTATACGCGGTAAAATTGACGTACAATTATACCCCTCATCATCAAATTTGGAATACCGGAAGGCTGTCTGATAAATCAATAAAATGAAAGAAATTGCTTTTTACTAAACTATATTAATATTACTCCAGCCTAATCTCTATCTATGTAACGAGTTTAACTGATAACGACAACTAATAGATCAACATTTTGATGAAAATTCTTACATTTTGAAGTTACTGTCCTATTAAACAGTCCTCATATGTATGATGTAATTTGTAGCCCACTTTTCGTGGTAAACATAAATTAAGGCATTTTAATTGTATAGTTAGGTTACAAAAAATCTTTAAAAAAAACTTCCCTTAACCGAATTTAACAAAAACCCTTCTCCTTGAAAGCACAATTCGTTCTGCATGTTTCTTTTATTCGGAAACCAAAACACGGCCACGCTTAGTGAGTTCAGAATGTTATCAGGCTTTTTATCCTGGCACGGGTTCCACTTCGATAATGAAAACCGAAAATGTAGCTATGCCTCCGCAAGGAGGACTTAAAGCGAAATCGCTTAACCTGTCAGCAAAATTTTAACATTCATACGCCGCGCCGCCAGTTGAGGCCCACCCCCGGGTCACGTGTCGATCACAGACCCCGACAAGCATTTCAAATAAAAATTACCGCTCACCACACCCCTTCGACACGCAAGGAGTTAAAAGGGCCGAAGTAGTCCACAAGGACTCTTTTGACTGTGAATTGCAAGAAAGAAGCCGGGAAGGGAGTAGGGCTCCGCTCGTTCGGGGTCAAAGTGATCCAATTTCTTTTCTCACACAGAGTGTCTCCCGGCCTCTCGAGGTGAGATATAATCGTCATTTACGCACCTCCGTGCAGAACAGGACCCCACGCGATTTAACAGAAAGGATATGATAATGAGCCGACACGTGTTATCCATCCGCTTCACTTCAGGACATGAACCCAGATACTCCCGTGATAAGTCAATCCGTGATCCTCACCTGCTTGTGGTGGAACGGTCACGGAAACTTATATAATATAGATAAAAAAAGATACTCACCTGAGCTCGCCAGTCGACTGCTCGTTGGACCGAAGACTTGATATGGATCTGAAAATTAAGAAAAAAATTTACCTTTAGTGAATGGTGGCGTTTTTGCACCGACGTTAAAGTCGGTTATGAAATTCTACTGCGATTTAATCTGGGGCACAGGGGAACAATCATCGACGTAAAGGAAACCCGCCGGGCAGTGGACGAAGGACCCTTTCAGAGTCCCGTCCATCGCCTTCTAAAGGTTTTATGGGCTTTCTGGACTAGTGAGTATGCAAATGAAGTCATTAAAAGTCTGAGTCGGGACTATTACAGCGAGACGATGAAGAGAAGAATTGAGTTCCTCGCAAGGCTCCATAATCAAAGGAGCCGAGGGGGCTCGAAGCCTGGATTTGTCCAGCACTCATATATAAAAATGAATTCGAAAGCAATCCACCCTTCCGCGAGGCCCTCGTACCCTCGCTATATCTCCTTAAACAGCAAGGACAACTGAAACCGCTTAAACAGCAATGGTTTTGCATAAAAACAATAATAAAACTGTAATTAAGCAGGACTGAAAGCGGGGCAAGAAAATGGCGTGACTTGGCCGCAACACCAGATAATTTCAGGAAAAAAACACTCTCTCGCGCAAGGGGGGACCCCGCCAGAGGCTCCCTCTACGTTCTTTTAGTGCCATAATGGTTGGGGCGTCGAAGGAACAGGAAATTCTTTGGAATGAGAGGAAAAAACGAACGAGAACAAGGAATTTAAGTGAGGGGGAGGAAGGAGGAAATTGTCGAATAATCCAGAGCTGTCCCTTATTTGTTCCGGGGAGTCGCGGTCTCCCTGCTCCAACTGTACGGCGGACAAGGCACACATATCTTACTGGTCCCCATGGAGCCCAGCTGGGGGTTGTGGGGATTTCGGTGATTCAGTGCTAGGGGCCGTCTCGGTTCAAGTAAATTGTCATGGGGTTCTATTCAGGTCTCTTTTCCGTCGCCATTGGCAAAACGCGGGCACCGAGTTTCAGGATGCGCGTGGAACCGTGTCAAGAGACAGTTTAGCGAGTTTTCGTTTCACACTCGCGCTTGGGGCCTTTTAATCGCCTTTTAATTTTCGCTACGGTGACCCAGCGTATTTCATTCTGACAAATGTTGGCCATGGATGGCACAATGGATTTTGGTTATACCTATGAATCATCATATATTTCACTGTTCCTACATTTATACAGTTGCTTAAAGCACATATTTAAACAAAACTAGACAAAATGATTTCAACATTTTGTACAGAAAAGATCTAATTTATTTAAACATTTTGTATAGAAGAGATCTAGTTAGGTCTGATCTACCGCAGATAAAGTTAAATGGTAATGTTCATCTCGAGGTTTCAACATGAGAATGGACTGTTACGACCATGTAACTTTGATGTTGCAGACAATTTATGGAAGTCTTAGGCTGCTTCGGTTATCAAGCTCTCTTCTTCCTTTAAATTTGAGGCATAAACTCGTGAAAACATTGTTGATTCCACACTTAACTTTCGGTAACACGATTAGTCACGATTTTGAGTGAAATTCTAAACTTGATATTGGCTTTAACGATTGTATACCATTCATACGCAATTTAAGACGTTATGATCTTGTCTCTGCCTACAAAGCCTCCATTTAGGGATGTCGTCTGAATAATTATTTTGATTTCAAGGCACTAAATTTCTTAAATAATTTAATGAATTGTAGACATCCCTCGTATCTGTATAGACTTCTACGCGCTCCGCTTTCTTCTAGAGTTGGCTACGCTCTTTCTTCAAGGCTAAACAGAATATGGTGCTGTAGCTTAGGTTGGTGTCTTAACTGATGCTGGTATAAATCTGGTCTGTATTTAAACACAAACACAATATGGCGTTTATAGTTTTATCAGAACATTGATAAAATTATTATTTTACAAAAAAATTTCTTGATTTAGGTACATCCATACGCTTTTTCTAGTAAGCACAAGGCACAGAAAACTTGTTTCCCGTGAAATATAAAAAATCTAGCAGTGCTCAGATATGCGAAGCTTGCTGTACCCTAAAAGTTAGTGGTTTCCAAGCACCAAGCACCAAGTGGCTACGCGAGCTACACATTCTGGCTGTAGCATTGTGCATCCGTGCTTTCAATTTTTGCCAATTTTTTCTGCATCACCAACACCGAGCACCATATTCCGTTTCACTCTTTAAAGCCATTTACCATGGAAGGCTAAGCCGGTCATATGATTTTAATATGATCTGAAACACTTTCTTAATATACGTATAGTATTTCTCGATTATTTCTAAATGTCTGGCACTGAATTACAATCTGTGATATGATACTCTTACTACATTAGTATTTTTATTAAATGAATAGTTCATAAATTTTCCCTTATTGGTTTTTTAAATAAAGCTTTTTGTGTTTACGAACAGTTGCATAATAAAAAATAAAGCGTTTAAGTGCTAATACACGTAGCTAAATGTAAAATGGAGCATAATTTTTCTATTCTCTTTTGTTTTATAAATTTTTTTAATTACTTATTTAAACAGGCGCTTAGTTATTATGGTTCTTATTGGCCCTGTTTATTTAGCACTGCCAAATTAGTAGTAGCTTTTTTGCATTTAAGGCAGTTCTATGAAACTGTGTGATTGCACTGACAGCTTGTTGGCATAAAAGAACTAAAGTAGCCGGGCTCTGCTACTTTAACCAGAGTTGTATGTGTACAAATTTAGCACACCCTGTTACTTTGCCTCTGCCAAATATGTGCACATAAACAACGCCATTGTGGTTTAAATTCGAACATTTTATTGTATTTTCACTGTTTAGAAAGTGTCAAACTTCAACAAGAAGAATTTAAATTGGAAATTGATGAAGTAAAGTTGTAGAAATTCGCATCCAAAAATGGCGAATTTCTGTTGAATAATTTATTTAATTTTATAATATGTTATTAACATATTATCTTAGTTTCTTCACCCATCTCTTCCAATAATTTTTCTTAGTTTTTTACATTAGCTGTAAGGTTTGCTGCATTCTACATAGAAATAACATAACCTAAATTTAGTGTGCTAATCAGTAAAAGTTCATTTCCGGCAGAGTAATTTTATTGCGTCGTTACCATAAAATTTAGTAAACGATCTTAACTAATAAAGAAAATGTACTATACTTTACGCCAATCTTTATAAGTCTGTTTTTCCCTTAAATTTCGAGATTAGATATCATTAAAAATGTTATTCATATTTAAATGATTAACTTCAAACTTAATATGTGACAAGCACGATAATTTTTCATATAAATTTCTTTCCGTGTAATATTTTCCTTAACCCTTTCACGCTAAATGAGTCATCATATATGTCCCATGGAAAAGAAAATTCATAGAACAATAAAATTTATAAGAAATGTATGAAGCTTTGCCCCATTCATACTGTATAAACAAAACCCTTTATTTCGATAAGATTAGTTTTAAAATGCATTTCTACATAAGATTTAGGGGCACTCTCTTTATTTTCTAATCATATTTCAGTATATTTAGAAAGATTTGATAAGAAAGTTGACATATTATGTAGCATTTTTTTCAATAACTAGGAAAAGTATTCTAAATGAAATTCGAATATAATAATTCTATTATTGTATACGTATATTTAGTGTTTGGGTTATTAAAACTTATTCCTTTACTTATTATTTTGCACAAATTTCATTTGATTTTCTCCTTTTTTGTTTGTTTTATTCTTAAAAAACAACCTAGTATTTCAAATTTCCTGCAGTTCCTCTATGTCTCCTCCCTAGTACAGTATTTCCAATTAACCACCTATTACTTATATGTCCTGTACTAACAAAGTTATTGAAGTATTAATATGCAACTTATTCTGGAATATTCATAACTTTAAATATTACAAGAAAAGATTAATGTGTGGAGTAGAAGCAATTAATTTCAATCGATTTCTTTAAAATATTGAGCTTGAAATTGTATATTTAAAAAAATTGCCTCAGCGGTTTTTGTAACCCTCTGTGGCGGAATTTCCACACACCGAGATGCCATCGGTAATCATCAATCATTTCTGTCAAGGTAAACACAATTGTTTTTGCTCAAGTACTAAAGCATTTCTTCTTAAAAAAGTAAGTTGCAAATAAATACTTGGGCAAAGTATGTAAATGATTAGGGAATTTGTAATCGGAGCTATGCATAATGTACACTGAAGTTAAATGTTAAATAAAAGTCTGGCTGAACAATGCTGCTAAAGTCGGAAGGGTAGTGCACTTAAAAAATAGAGGAAGAAGGGATAGTCACGGTATTGAACCAAATAAGGAAATGTGGCATAAATATTTAATATTTCAAGACTGTATTAGTATTGTGAGGGTTCAGTATTATGTAGGCTTATTACTGTCATTGGTAGGGAGTTGTTTCAAGTATCATCTTTGGATATTTGCCTTATTTGGTTAAAACATACAAGATGATTATAATCGTTAGTTCACCTAGACTTCCTGTATAAGAATGGCCTAGTGTCGATTTGCAATAGTTTACTAAAGTTTTAATTGAGTTTAGTTCTTTTAGTATAAGACTGCTCTGACATTTCTAGGTAATTTGCCGAAATTGTTAGTTAACTCACATAAGATTCCTCTGATTTTTTAGGTAATTTTCCGACGTTTTTACTAAATACATCTAAGCTACTCGTATACGATTACCTTGATAATTTTAGATAGTTTATCGAAGTTTTAGTAACATTTCCCTAGTATTTTTAGGTGAATTACTGAAATTTTTAATTATATTTCTCCGCCGTTACTTTTCCTTAGATCTGCATAATTTTTTGTTTTTGTGTTCGAGTAAGACCTTAGAAAATTATTTATTTATTATTATTAGTCTACAGAGTACAACTCCAATAGACAATACAACTTACTAATATATGAAGAATTAACAATTTCAACTCAGTCTTAGTTAAAAATCAAGTACAATCAAACAAGTTTAGTAATAGTTTAGACCTCAAAAATAAAAGGGAATGTAAATATTAATCAATGAAACAAGCGCAGTGGACTTAATGCGCAAACAGAGAACATCACGAATAAATATAATACCGATTAATGTCTACAGACCGAGAAGTAAACATATCGATTTATAAAGATTGTTTTCATTTTGTCATGCTCCAACTGAAAACGAACCAAAGACATAAAGGTTTTTAACAGTCATAGGGTCACGAAAGTCCAATGAGTTAATAAATCCCAATATTCTTAATGCTTTTGCACACACATTGTCAATATAAAACTTTGAACTAAGCTTACAATCCAAACTCACACCAAGATCATATATAACACTGGGATGGGAGTGTCAATATACACCATATTAATTTTATATAAATAACGTAAAGGTTCCCGAAGATGGTAAAAAGAATTTTTTTTACATTTTGAGGTATTTAACTCAAGATAAGTTTTTTGGCACCAACTCATCAAGTTCACACTGAAGAGAAATACAATCTGACAGTGACGAAATAGAAACAAATAAATTATTAGAACTTACACATGTTTTTTTGACAATTTTACATAAGTTTTTCTCTCTGTGATACACATATGTACCAATTATTAAATTCTTAACTCGGATACGTTGCAGATTTAATTTTTACGGGTATTGTAGGTACAATAATTATATCACACCCAAAAATTCAAATAAATAGAATTTTAGGAAGGTAAACCTTAAACTTTCTTTAAAAGAAAGCTTAAGAAGTCCCAAGTACACTGAAGAAAAATATTTCTAGTTGATCCAATAATAAGGTCTTAGGTCATCTTGTACCCGTTTTCTGATCGAATCAACAAGATCCTAGTTCATCTAAATATATTAATGTTAAATTTACTAGAGAAACTTGATGAAATAAAGGGAATGAGTCATTCTACAAAAAATAATCAATTGGTCAAAGCCGCACTATTTTTTATTTCGATGAAACTTGGTGGGTATCATTGTTTAGATGTCAAAGGAGAAAATTCAAATTCAAATGTTCAAATAACTCTAATAGAACAATTTTGATAGCGCATGGTAATAGAGCGTAAACATCACACTTTTTGAGTGCTCTAGCGGTGGTGCACCGAAGCTGAGACATCAAAAAAATTAAATGATGGTAAATTTTCTCTTTTGACATCTAAAGAAAGTTACCCACCAAGTTTCATCGAAATAAAAAATAGTGCGGCTTCAATTTTTTTATATTTTTGATAATTTTGTATGGAATGATTCGAATGTATTTCGTTTGTTATTTTTTATACAAAAATCATTTCAATTTAACTTTAAGTCAAGCGTTGCTATTAGATGCTTACTTGAAAGTTAGTTTAACACTAGAACAACCGTGGCCAAAATGTTGAACCCTCTCTGTCTAAACTAATTCCGTCATATTGTTTCAAGTAGATATTTGGTTTGAATAACAACAATTTTTAAACAGATTTCTGTGCTTACTAGGAATCTTACTAGGTGAAAATCATAAGCAAAAATAGTTGAATGACCCACGAAATTAGTTGTGAGAACCAGATATATTTTGCTGGATGTATGTATTATATTTTTTAAGTGTGCTCTAAGTAGTCAAAAAATAAATACAATTCTAAAGTGCTAACGGGCCGCTAGGTAAATGGAAGAATTTAGTTGGATCCAAAGTTGGAACAATGGCCAAATACAAAAATCGATAAGACGAACTCCGTTCCACATTAGAGCTCGCAATTTCGACCGAGCCTACATTTTTACCTTCACTCCATCTCGTGGCTGGAGCGAGTATCGCATCCACGTACTTCAGCCGCACTCAGCGAGCAACAATAGACAGAAATTAGACGAAAAGAGGCCAAATAAAGTCATAAGCCCCTTTCTGGGCTCGTTCGCTCCAACGTAGGAAGTTTTTGTTCCTCTGCGTACATTTCGTCTCCTGAATGAGTTAAACCAAGAGGACAAGGCATTTCCACTGTCAAACGCGCAAGGAAAATGTTTCAAATTATGAACGGCCCTTGAGTTCTCCCGCAACGTTTTAGACACTTGAGGCCGAGACTCACAATTACGGAGGACCCTTCGGCTGGGTACGGCGCGGCGGGCGCAATCTTCCCCTCGTTACGGGGACCGGGGGGTGAGACTAAGTGCCACCACGACGTTATTGAAGTTTTAAGTTTTAAACCTTTCGGGGGTAGACAAACCGCCGCCGCCCCGGATCCCGGGTTCCGCTCCGGCCGCCGAGACTGCTAATACACCCGGAGCAACTGATCCCTCGAGGAGAACAAATGCACTACGAGTGTGTTTTGTTGTCGAGAGTCCTTCGAGTGATATTTGTACGTCGAGTTCATTATTAAATAGGAATCGGCGGGCACGAGCCCTTGTAGATTCCATTTGCCGAGGCCCCGGCGGAGTCGCCTTTTATTTAATTCTCGGCGACTGTATAAACTTGGAGTTGGACTGGAACTCGTCAAAGGTGGCTGCTGCGCAAGTTGGCAAACAACACCCGCCGATGGCACACACCAGGCCCACTTCAGTATGCAAAGGACCCATTAATCGTCCTTCAATGACCCTTTTAGCCCAAAATGATTCGATTTGCGACAGCATTACCAGCGAACGGGCCTAGTTGTTTTTTAATATGGCCAGAAACAATGCCCATACGCAATTAAGCGTGCTTTTACTCTTGTGAGGGTGCTCGTTATGGAAGGCACTTCAAAAACAGTTGCATCTGCGAATGCTATTATAATACATACCTAATAATTCGAATTGTAACAAAAGTTAATGTTGGTATCAGTCACGACATTGGTTTTAATCCAAAACCGAATATGTCAAATGATATACATTCCATTATTAACACTCACACTGTTAATAGGATCCAACCTAGAGATTTGAAGCAATTCATTTATTTTTATCCAGCATCCAAAATGGGTTAAAAACTGGGGAAAAATCTACTGTCCTGTTAATTTTCCACGGCATTCATTATAAACACTAACTTGTCAGCTCAGAGAGTTGAAAAATACTATTCTTTTGGATCTTTTGTAAGTATAATACAAATTATAAATTTGTTCTTCAACTTCCTTAACTGAAAGTTTTATATAATATTCGTTATAATAATTATAAGTGTGCATTAGCTCTTAATTCTGAAAAAATACAACTGCACTTTTTTCAGGAGTGATTTATTTGTTCAAGGATTCATCAACGGCTGACCACTACAACAGTTACATAAATTAAACCTTAACGAAGCTGATTATTTAAATTGTGGTCCATAATAACATTGAATTTTCTATTGAAAAGACGAAACATTAGTACAATGTCGAGAAACATGGTAAAAATTATAGCTACTAAAAGATCAATTCAGCAGAACTAATAATTAATACTTTAATACAAAAGAAAAAGCAATTCTGTCATTCTGTCAATGTAAAACATGAAGGAAAAACGTACAAAACTACGCTATGAAGTACTGGTAAACTCAACTCAAAGTGTGGAAAATTCCATGCATTTATTCCCTTAATAACAAAAACCTACCAAAGATTAAGTCTATCATATGATTAGTTTTATCTTGGCTTGGTACTTCGTGTTGAAGTACTTGAAAAAATCGTAGTTTGAACAAAGTACGTTCAAAGTTAAGAGAACATATTCAATTTGTCGTGACTTGTGATTTGGTCGCCCCAATTGCCTATACAACCTAAATTTACTCGAGATTTTTTTGTACAGTACTTGCACTACATTCTAAAGATATAAAATTCTACACTTTACACTAAAAACACTGAAATTAATTCAAGTTAATTGAATTGAAATTATTTGTTTTGCTGACTGTATTTTAAAAATTGCATAAGCATACTGAGTTCAACAAAAATGTATATTACTTGATTCATTTAATTGTTGATTAGTTTTTACTACACAGTAAAATGTGGGTTGGTATTCAACAATTTATATAATTTATTTATTAATTCATCTCTTTCTGTGTCTGTCAATATATCGAAAATTCGAATTCATCATTTTTTTAATTTCAGATAGCTTTTAAGGGGAGGTTCTCATCTAGAACGTCAAAAAGTAGGTAAAGTTCGTGATTTTTTTGAAGGCAAATGACAAGACATAGGGAAATGATATTTGGCATTATCTTTTATTGTATATTTATCTGTACGAAAAAATTTTTTTATTAAAAAAAAAAACAAAATGGCGCCCGTTATTCAACTTCTCCGGAGGCATGTTTTTCGAAAATGGCCCAGCTGCGTACAATTTAGGGGTCGCAGATTGGTCTGAAATCAAATAATGATGACATTATTATAAACTAGACTAAATTTGTCTCAGAAAGAGTGGACGACTTTCAAAAAAAATTTGAAATTGACGGAATGGCGCGATTTTGAAATTTTAAGGCCGTTTTCGGCCGTTTTTTTCATAGTTTATCACTTACAAAAAGGAGATAATGTTACAATTTTCAAAATGTGCTCCACTCTTTCTATGAAGAAAATTGTTTACTTTAATATGCACGAAACTAGAAGTTGATCGGTTGAACCGTTTTTGAGTTATCTTGTACGCAAATTTGAAAAATCTTGAAAAACAAAGTTCCGAGATAATCGTGATTGAACGGCACGGCACAGGCTGAGCGCCCCACTACGATCATGACACCGCCAGAATCAATGGGCTGTAGAATCCGTTCTAGTGCTCGGATCGACTAAATATTTTAAAGCAACATTCTAGACATATTAAACTTTAATAATATGAAATAAAAAAAAAATCGAAAATTTCAAGATTCTAGATGAGAACCTCCCCTTAAAGCTTGGTATTCACATAATTGAATAAATTTATAATAATTCTTTGAAATCGTTAAAAACTCTTATTCAGTAAATAAAACAGATTATTTATCTGTAGTGCTGTTTTAATTTTGTCGAAACATTATCATTTATTTTTCTAAAAATGTTTCCAATGAATCAAACAAAATGAAAAGAAATGCATTTTAATGGTTAAAATTCAATGACAAATTTGAGAAGGCTTTTTGTCAGTGTATAGGAATATAATAATGAAAAAAATCGATTTATCTTCAAAGTTTTACAACTATATAGCTTAATGGGTGAAATAAAATCTCAACTACATAAAAACATCAATAAAAAAAAGGTTTTGACTGTACAGCTCCAAGAGAAGACGTATGATTTTTCAATGAGAATGTGCTCCACTATGAATGCGTCTAATTTATTATTATTAATTGTTAGGGATGTCCCTTATGGTGGGTACTGCGACCGAACAATCTTTTGTGCCGAAACCCATTTAAAAGCTACGTTCTTTTGTGCACTTGTTCCAGAACATCCCATACATTTGATGTTCTGCTGGTGTTCTGCAAGCTGAACGGGACAAATTTCTTGTTCTCTTAGTTGTTCTACTGAAAACTAGGGGCGCTATGTGTAAAATTTTAGGGTAGTTAAATTCTCACATGTTGGTCAAAGTCAGCTGACAGCTGTCGAACGGCAAAATAAAAACAGTTTGACATAATAAATTTTGTTTTAAAGTAAATGCATGAATTGAGGTGATAAATAAGAATAAAAAAGTTGAAATTGCAAGCAGTTTTATTTTGCCGTTCGACAGCTACATGTCACCTGATTTTTACCAACCTGTGGACACTTTTAAAATTTCTCAGGACTGCCAACATCTCCAAAGAAAAAATTGTGTTCTGAACCGTTCTTTTGTGCTGTTCTTGTTCTACTCCGGATAGCACGCACAAAATAACACAACTAAAGTAAAAGACGATCTGCTACCCTAAAGAACGTTAGAAGGTCTTTAACAGAAGATGAACGAACGTCAGCCGGGTTCAAAAACTCCTGACAGAAGGAAGAACTTTCTTCTTAACCGTGCAGAACAAGCACACAAGATGTGTGATATTGTTTCATTGCCTTCGAGACACAGACGACATTCCTCATTAGACAAACCTATCTTATTCAGGTGGTACTTTAGCCCATGATGACCAGGGATGTAAACTACCAACAAGGTGAGATTGACTTTCCTCAAAGCGTTGATTTCAGTGTAGGTATAGGGTCTGACAAGCTCTTTAGATTGACGGATCCCAGAGCAATTTTCCCAGTATATAGACTGTTAACTCCTAGTTCATTTTTCTATAACAGCCTTGGTCGAAGACCAGCCAATACTTTAGAAGGGTTTAGGACACTGACACCGAGAGGATGATCCTGCTCTAAAAATTCATTAGCAACTTCTGAAGATGCTGAAGGGTAACAAAGCACTCAAGGGGTCAGTCTACTTTGGACATGAAATAAAAATGACGACTTTCCTTTATTAAAAAGTATTTATATTTTACCGATCTCTCCATTTGTTAAAAAATTGTGACCCATTAGTTTTCGCAATTTCCTGTAGTAAAAAAAGAATCTTATTTAGCCCAATTTTGAAATTCGATGTCGCTCAATTCGACTATCGAAGACACATTTTCAAACCCGAGATGCTAAGAATATTAGCGTCTTTGCTAGTCGAGTCGAGGAAAATCGACTTCCATAATAAGGCCCGTTGTTAAAAAAAGAGAATGTTTGCAAGAGGCCGAGACTCTATCTGGTATGTCAAGCCAATGATGAGATCAGTTGGAAATTCAGTTGATTATCCGAGGGTCTTAATGGTTTTTTTTTCTTTCCCTCCAAAAATTGGATTGCAATAACGTGGTTAAGTATTTAAGTATGTATCTTTGAAGATTGCTTGTTTGATGATTTTATTGTGTGAAAAGCTTTAATTTTCACTTTATATTCTATCTTTAGAATGAAAAAGAAATAAAATGCTTTAACACTCCAATATGAAAATCTCAACCAATTCGTCTTTAAATTAGCAAAACTTTTCGAGTATTCCTTAACTCATCTTGTTGAAAAAAAAAAAAATTTGTGACAGACTATGAAGCCATTCTGCCCCAGACCCCAAAGTAAGCACTTTGCATACACTCCCCCGGCAAAAGGACCACTCTCGCTAACAATTTTGATTTTCAATAAGCCAAGATGTGCCATCAGCAGGCCAACGTACGCACTAAAAACGCTGTAAAAGGGTGCGATTCGAGACACTTTGGCTCCTCAACAATTTCATCCTTTCATCGGGTGTCGAATAAAAGGGCTGAGAAAATCGAGCGCCACAGAGTGTCAGGACATCCCCCGATGGATTGTCAGTGCACACATCACATCAGTTGCCGTCGATAAAAATGTTTAACTTAAGCAATTTCCCCAGACCCGAGGGGCGGACGAAGGGTGCGCATGGATGCAAGGACAAAGACCGAACCGATCAAATGAAGCAAAAAAGGAGCAGGTAATTGACTAGCGGCGAAGGGCGCAAATCAGCACTGCTTTCTAGGGCAATTTCAGATGCATTTGAGTTTGGGCTTTAACGCTCCGACTGTCTGGATATTTACGGAGGAAATAAATCGCAAAGTACGGACAGCCTGCACTGGACGGTGGCATCCAGTAGGACATCGCAAATATTTGTGCTCTTTATTGATGTCGCTCAGCTGATTACTTCTTTTCTTCTACGGCCTGTTGACTCAACGCAAACATTCACCCCCGCTTCGGACAATGGGCAATAGCCCCCGCTCTAGTTAAAGACAAAGAAGGTCATCTACTAGAATAATGCAAATTGTATATCTTTTCTTCTAACAAGTAAAGTGGTAAAAAAAAACTTAAGCTAAACGCTTTTATTTGATATTACCAATTAAGTACATACTAAAACGTAGACAAATTTTCCAATCTACAAATTTCTATAGTAAGTTCAAAATCAACAGCCCTAGAAAACCGTAGATTTTCATGGAGATTCTTTGATTTAAAATCATCACCCGTATTGGTATCACTATCTTGAATTTCAAAATTTCGATGTAGATTCGAAATTAGTGAACCCGAAAATCTCTGAGTACAAATTTTCATGGCATTCACTTGAATAGTTGAAGCAGACAGTAGGAGTACTCAAACGGAGTTTGAGATTCAAAGATAAAATTGACGATATGTTGTTTTGAATAAGTGAACACGTATCCAAAATTGAAAAAAATCGATTCAGTGCAAATGCGACAAACATCTGTTGTATTAATCGAACTTTAGGGAGATATATCAAGTTAAATAATACAATTTCAAAATTAAACTTACCAGGTTGTCTTAGATGGGAGTGCGGATCCAGGGAAGATTTACCAACTCCTACTCCAACACCACTCAGCGCATTTGAGCTGTAACCTGAAAGGTAGAAAATATCACGAATATCAATTAAAGCACTCACAATTAGCTAAAAGTAAAGCAATCTGTTCTGGGTTGGTAATTAATGAGCTTATTCTTCGGCCGGTAGAAAGCAAACAATTCGCGTTTATTGCGGTGCCCCCTTGCAGTGGACCGAAATTGCCCATTTAATGTTGGCTCGTTATATTGAATTGGGCGAATAAAGCATTCCAGATAAATATAACACTGAATTGTGGTTGCTGCTTTTATTACAGAACAGTAAACGTTTTGAATTGTATAGATTAAAAGGAACAAGCAGCATTTCAGTATCCACGCTGTTACTTATAGTTTGCATATGCATTTTGTCATTTTAAAAGGTAATGATTAAAACAACTTTATACCATCGACACACTATATTTCATTATAAAGTAGTATTTCATTATGAAGAAAAATTGATTTATAAAGCACGAGCTAATTTGTTCGAAATTGATAAAAAGGGCTATTAGGTTTTCTAAGCCATCTATTTTCGAAAGTTGTTAAATAAAGGGGTTTTTGAAATTGAACATCAGAACATAGAATCAGCTGTGAACGCTGCACTTGTTTTTTTTTTGTTCAAGCTAGTCGTGAAAGATTCGTCAAACGTCAGTTCTGATGAAGTAAAAATAAGATCATAATGACGTTCTATTTCATAATTAAATATAGTGTGTCGACTATTATTATTATTAGTAGTGGGTCGTTAAGGTACTCTAGGTGCCTCTTGATAGCAAACGCGACCTAAAAAATCGATTGTGCTAATAGTTTGTCGATGGTATTACACAATTCTTTTTCAAGAAAATAGAATTTTTAAAATACCATATATCCGAAGCACTCTTACTAGAGATAAATCAGTTTTTCTTGAAATTACGAAATAAAAATAAAATATTTGCTAATAAAATTTTTTAGAAAGTATTATAAGCGGATTTATTAAGCATACCATACAGATGCACTTTTAAAGCTTATAACTGAAATTTTATAAAATATCTACATATGGTATATTCTACGAAAACTTTTTTAAGTTTTTAAGTATAATAATGTATGTTTTGAAAATGATCACGGTTCTTAAAATTAAGGATGGAATGTGATAGAAAATGTACTCATACAAATATGTACTCTATAATTCATGCCGAAAACTGATACAATGTAGTTGGAAGCAAGTAATATGCATGAAGACATGAACTTCATAGACATTTCTGTCTACACTAACACTGCCCACTACATTTTATAATTTTTTTTTTTTTTCCACGAATTTAAGAGTGCCCAAGACATTTTTTAACACATCCCAATTGTAGTAATTATTAATTATAATTATATGAAGTGGGAAATATGTAAATTATGCATATTAAATTATTATATTCCCCGATTTTTTTTTTTTTTCATTTTCGGTCCAGACGTTTTTTGGAAAAAATCGACTATACGTTATGGTACATACAGCTGTGGAAAAATAATTAGAAACAGTTTGATCTGCACTGCTTTGCGCACTCTCCTTCTTTATCCTTAGTTTCAAATCTAATGGTATGTTACCAGCGATCACATGCTACTTTAAAACTGCATTAGTAATAGTTCGTGCCCACACAAACATCCTGCGGTGACATCATTTCGCGTGAATGCTTTTTTATGTGGACAACTACATAATTAGAAACAATATTCATTTTTCCATCTTATTAAGGTACTAGTTCCCTGTAGAATAGGCAAAAATTGACTTTTAAACTTTATTTTTTTTCTCAGCTCCTTTATTATAAATCTAACTGGATCTTTTTTTATTTCAATATGTAAGTCTTGAGGTTGACAAAAAAAATTGCTTTTCTGTGTTTAGTACTTTATTATATATATAGAGGGCTCTCAAAAAGGAGCAGTCCAAAAAAAGAGGGTTCCATGGCGGACACTCAATCTCAGAAACGACAAGTCCGAAACAAAAAAAAAACAAAAAGCATGTTTAAAAGGAAGATATTTGATGAGGCAATTCACCACAATTAATAAAAAAATTGGTAAAAAAAAAAATGGCGGATATTTGAAAAATTTTTTTTTAAAAAATCGCATTTTTTTTCGCTTTGTTCGGTTTGGAAATATGTTTCTTATCAACTTTTGGAATCGGAATTTTCTGGTGAATTGCCCTAGAATAGACCTTAACAAATAAAACGCTATACAGTTTATTCAAATCGGTTCAGCCAATCGGGAGATTGACTGTCCGCCGTTGTGAAAAATGTAGTTTCGAGAAAAACGCGTTTAAAGTTTTTTTACGATATATTTATGTGTGTATAATCAAAAATGCGCGCGCACTAAAACTGCTGTAGCTCCTCGATTTTTTCGAATTTCTTTATAAAAATTTAGCAGATGATTTCTGAAGGTATAAGGAACCATAAAATGTAAAAATAAAAAAATCAATTTGGCGGAAAATTTTGAGGGAACTAGTACCTTAAACGAAAAGTGATTTCTCTGAATAATTCCATTGGTAAATATTTAAGTAACATTAAATATTCTTGTTAGTACACTATATGTGTCAGTACTTTGTTTTTAAATATGGGCAAGAACAAAATTTGAACTCTTCCATGCACATGGAAGTAGTGCGTTTTGGTAAGCAAAAATATCTTATTGCCAAATTGCAAATCAATTGAGATGCTCTTTAAAACTTGTTTATGGTGCAGTAAAACATTTCCAAGTACACGGAACAATGGAAAATGTTCTAAGATAAAATAAGATCCCGGACAACGTCTGAGCTAACAGATCAAGAAATAATCAGAGCATCGAAAAAGGACTCTAGAAAGAGTTCAGCTGATATCCACCGCAATATTTTCGGTGATAACGTAAGGACAATTTCAGCGAGAACCGTTAGAAGATGTTTGGCTAAGGCTGGGTTGCACGGCAGAGTTTCACGGAAGAAACCATTAGTGTTTGCAAGCAACTGAAAAAAAAGGATCGAATTTGCCAAGCCTCATTTGGCCTGGACAGCAAACCAATGGAAATTTATGTTAGGTAGCGACGAAACAAAAATTAATAGAATGTGTCGAGACGGTAGCAGGTTTGTTCGTCGATCTAAAGCCGCTGCATTTGGTTCGAGGTATACTACTCTTGTTGTAAAGTATGGAGGATGATCGATCATTGTATGGGGCTGCTTTTGTTGGATTGGAGTTGGTCCCCTTCACTGCATAGAAGGCACCCTGACGAAGGAAAAGAACGTCGACATACTTGAAAATGTAGTGTTGTCATGGGCTGAGGAAAATGTTCCTGTGATCTGAACATTCCAACAGGACAACAATCCTAAGCACACAGCAAAGAACACCAAAAACTCTTTTCAATACAACTTTATCAGTGTGCTGGAGTGGAATTCATCAAGTGCGCACCTCAGTCCTATTGAATACTTGTGGGGCGACGTACAGAAATCAGTTTTTTCAAAAAACTTCAAGAATTTTGACAAAGTTCTTACTGCAATTAAATTAGCCTGAAAAATATACCCGTGGGGAGTTATAGGCAACTTATACTTTCAGTAAAGAAGAGATGCGAAGAAATAATATTACAAACAGGTTTTCCTACGAAATATTGGAAAAAAAACCATTTTTATTCCATTTAAAACGAGTGTTTCTAATTAGTTGTCCGGCGAAATTTATGTATTGGAAATATTATGGCATTATATTCAAAATGTTTAAAAAAACAATTTAAATTTAACTATAAGTTTTAATACATTGTAAGTCAGAGAATGTTAATTTAGCTCCTTTTTGTACATATGAAACAAGAACATTGAGAATTTTCAACTCAATTAAACATCATATATGTGTTTCTAATTAGTTGTCCATGGGTGTATATCTAATATATACTAAATATTTGATATATATTTATAAAAACCTTTAATTTGACACCTACTCTATCCATCTACTTCGAAGAAGAAAATTATACATGCAAAAACAATTCTTGACATTTCATATATCCTGTCTCAGAATCAAGACGAATCTAATGAAACCTCATTTGTCAAAATCCATCCAGCCCGGCATAAGCAATCTTTACGGAAATGTTAAAGAAAACAGTTTAAAAAAATGTATTTGTAGTTAAAAAACTCTAGATGTAGGGGTTTTTAAATTGCATATTAAATTATTGTTTTTTTTTTAAATTAGTCTAAAAATCATTTGCATGTCTGAATTGAATTAATTTATGAGGTTAGTATTTCACCACAATTTTTTTTGCAGTGTAAATTCATTACTGATACATTCTTTGTCAGTAAATATCAAGAGTTTGAATGCGTGGTACAAAATTTATTGTCAAGTTAAAATTTTCCTGTCTTTTTTGTTTATTTTGTAAGTCCCAATTTTGTTCAGTTTTTGTTAAGATAACTTTGATGTATAAAATCGCATCAAATTTAATTTATTCAGTATAAGCAATTTCAAGGAAGGACTGCTCCAGTTCAGTTTATAAAAACCGTGTGATTTATTTGCAAGAACAAATCTAAGTCAACAGACCAAACAAGCACATCAAAGGCTGCAAAATGTTTCTTTCCATCTGACTGCGTCCACCAAAACAAACGAGATCCGAAGATGTCCTCTGAACTTGTGAACCTTTCGAATCGTGTGAATTATATTGAATTTGTTCAACACTCGTAATTTTCCCCTTTTTATGGAAAAAAGTCGCAAAACATTGAATTCAGTTTGGACGCCTGCGAACAAAGAGGACATGTAACGAGCTAATCTTCGAACACGCTCCACTGGTTCTCGGGGAAGAATCGAAGAAATCAGCCGGAGAAAGGATTCAAATTTACACCGCACCCTCAAAAGGACGCACAGAAGACGGCCCTGATCCCTTTTGATGTGTGCTCCTTCAGGGCTGGCTTGTTTAGAATCCTGCACTGTGGTTTTGTGACATAAACAGGCCCAAAATCGAGCAGGGAGCGAGCGAAACGGCTGTCATACAGTCCCATTGTCCGCGGCATCATCCAGAAGGACGTGCTCCATTTAATTGGCTTTCGCCCGGCGGGATTGTTTGTCGCTCTACGTCAAGTGTCGCACCAGGGACCAAATGAACAGCTAATCGGTTGGAAAGTGCCTCCTCCTCGCACCGCACCGACCGCCGCCTGGCTAATTTAAATTCGAACAGATAACGACCCCATCTGCAGCATCCTTGTGCCCGTTTTATCAGCCCTATCCCGCGCGTCCTGGGCCTCCCGGGGAGCAAAAGAAAAACTTTATTAGAGAGCAGCTCAAAGGCACCCAGAAGAGCATCGGTCGGGATTTTCATTGCAAATTTTGAAAATCGCCCCGGGCGCAATCACAGTGATTTTTCACGGCGCAACCCTCTCCCTCGATGGTAGGTGGCGCTGGGCGCGGGGTGAGGAGCATCTCTCGAGGGCCCTTCATCATCATCATCACAGCTCAGGCGAAGTTTTGAGTTTTGGGTCCTTTTGCTCGCTCTCGCTCCGCTGCCTTCCGTAAATGAAAAATTTTCACCCGTCGGGTGTTGTTGGCGTCGCGCTTGACTAACGGCACAAAGGGCAAATGATGCCAACGCCGCGGGGTGTAATTTGTAGCGCCAACTTTTGACATTTTAAAGCGAGCGCCCCGGGCAGCCCGTTCGCAGTTGTTTAGCCACACGCCTGCAATCTTGTGGGTGGATCTGTTTATGTTTTTGCGCCGCTCCAAGGAGCACTCGAGAGGGGGCCTGGATAAATCCGAATTAGACAAGAAGAAAGAGGCCTTCAATTGAATTACGCACGCAAGGCGGGCGGGGTCTGTGAAGATGTCGCGCGGAGACAATGAGGTGATTAGGGCGGAACTGACTCATCGAACACTTACCTTGTGACTGTGACGTGCTATGTGATCCCCATGATGTTTTATATGAAGAATCTGAAAACCAAAAAAAAGAGGCGTTTTTGAGATGCTCGCGTTTATATGATCTATTCAAGAAATATTCATCTACATATTCATGTCAGAAGAAAAAGGCACCTGTAGAGATACTTATGCACATACATATTTCGATAGTGCGTCAAGAGAAGAGAGCGAACTCAACCTCGAATTTTTCTTTAGCACACCCAAAAAATACCTGACTCAAACAACTAACTTCGTGGTTCATTTAACGATTTTTGCTTATGATTTTCAACTAACAAGGCTGCTGTTTAAAAATTATAAAACAATTCTGCATTTAAACTACACATCTAGTTGAAATAATATGACGAAATTAGTACAGACAACGAAACCCATTGTTAAAATAACTTACGAGCTTGTTAAATTGTCATGAAGATTCCAACAAACAATATTTTTCTTATAAAACTCCCTAAGAATTCTTCAAGACCATTACTAGCTAAGAAGTGGCGTATGAAGTGAATCTGATAAGGCACTTGAAGATTTCTTGAAGATCACTTATAAGAATTGTCAAAAGCAAAACTAAGAGTTTTATCAGAGTGTTACCTACACAATGAACTTTAAATAAGATTGTGTGATTTGTTACACATATGATATTCATTTTTAGAGTTTGTGTATTATATTCTCGCAACACCTCTAAAAGACTTTAAAAAGTTGAAATATAAACACGCCTCTGATATATTGGTTTCTTTATATAACTATGAAATTATAAAATTTGTTACGATTTACCAGAGGGAATATTACTGCAAAAGAAATTACACTGACAAAATGTAGTGTGATACCTCCAAAAAGTGCTTATCTCAAAATTTTGCATATTAATCGACATGAAATGATAGAAAAACATGTTTCTGTTTAATTAAGTTAATTAAAAAATTTAAAAATATTTTCAAATAGCTCTTCTTTCGATATAATACATGAATTAATCATAGAACAGCTTGAAATTTCAGAGAAATTATTTTATTTTTCAACTTAAATCAATTATTACGCACTACATTCTTTCAATGAAAAGCGAAAAATGGCCGGTTGTTGTTGTCTTCCTTCTATTTGTAGAACGTCAAGAAAATCCTTATTCTTATAACAATCTTGCTTTAACTTCATATAAAGTCACGAGCTCATAAGGCTTTTAAAATAGATTTTTACTAGCTTTTGTTCTTATAACGATCGCAGTCCCAGAGCTCAGTTATTTTTTCTTAAAAGAGTTTTAAGTTTAACTCTTACAAGAATGTGTTCTTACTTTTCTTATAAAACACTAACACAAGATTATTGTAAGATAGCAATCAGAATAACAAGTGCTCTGAAAAGGCAATGTAACTTGTAAGAGTTTCAACCAAGAGTGAATTCAGAATTAATTCTTAGGGAGGAAAAATATAATTACGCTACTAGAAATGATTTTTAGAAAAAGAAAGACTTCTTTATGAAAAAGCTAATAAGAGCTTTAGAAGTCTATTTCAAATTTACCTAAGAATTGGTTTAAATATGTCATAGCTTGTTCAATGGACGTGTAGCTACTGATTCAAATTTGTCAAAACTATTTATGAGCTTGGTGAATCGACATGGAGCTAGTAGCTTCGGGAACGAGGTCCATTGTTGAAACAACTTACGAGCCTATTGGGGTTTACAGGAAGCTTCTACGTTATAAAACGAAACCAACTAGTAAAAAAACTTACGAGAGAGCTTTTTTTCAAAATTAAATAATAAACAATCGCAAAAGATATTCCAAATTTTATTTCTTCAATAATTTGATTATGTTTTTAATAATTATGTTCACACTTAAAAAATTCCTCGAAATTATGTTGTTTAAGCTCTCATCATCGATTTCTCCCTCATATGTAGTTTTCCAGAAAATTCAGAAGGAAAATTAAATTTTTTTTGTTTGCTTCCATCGAAACCACTAATAAAATCTTTTATCCCGAAATGAAAATTTTGCCCGTTGTGCTCCTACACAGGCTAGCTATTATGAAATACAGCTCGAACAGAACAAAGTAACTAGCGCATCTAGTTCAGTGAATCAGGCAAAGTGACCAACAAGAATTTACGTGATAATAACTATAAATGTAGTACATCTAACAAGTAGACTAGCCGATCATAGTATTGGTTTGAATACCTCTAAAGCAACCAGACATATAGTAGCAATGACTCTATAAGCTTGTTTGAAAAAAAAAAAAACATTGATCATGTTAAGTTATAAAAAATACTAGTCAATTTAACTTGAATTAAAAGTTAAGCTGACAGGATTTGCTTTTAAAAATAAACAAATGTATTCTAGTAAAATTGACATACATTACCTTTATTTTAACTATTCTCTAATATAATTCATATTATAATAGTTAGGTGAACTAGGATCTAGTTGATAGAAACAGAAAAAGGGGAGGATGAATAACCTCACTGTTGAATCTACTAGGAATATTTTTTTCAGTGCAGCAATATAATTTGTTGCATGAAATCTTCAATACGTACATATCTTCTTAAAAATATTATACTTATAGAAAGATTATACAATTTAAAAAATGTGAAGTGTCTTCATGGATTATGATGTAAAAATTTTCAAATATCCCGAAATATTTAACTTTAAAGTTTCCAAAAAATATATTTTTTCGTCGCAAATTTCTTCCTTGAAATTGACAAATTATGAACAGTAACCAGTACACGAACTGCCAGATGAAAGAAATGAATTATTTGGGAAGCATCTTTATTTTAGGGATTTTTGACAATTTTCGCGAGGACTTAGAAGGAATGTGTATAGTATTGCAGGGATCTTCACATCAGTTTTTACAATGCTTCATCAAAACTCGAGAGGAAAACTGAAACTAAATCTGCACCATTGTTTGTTTTTTAAAAAGATATGTGCCTACTCATAATTTTAGCCCCAAAAGAATGTTTCTACTGTAGGAACTTAGAACAAGAGATAAAATAACGATTCATCTTGTTGCATCGCTTTATTCGAAGTGAAGTCACAAAAGCGGTAACGACTACAAAACCTACGAAAATGGCTCAGCCTCTCTTTATCAGCAAACGTTTTACTATATGCAAATCGACCAATGGAAATCGAACGGTTTAGACTCTAACACTGGTAAGTATTACATACATATATATAAATTGACTAACGAGAACCTGCAGCTTAACTTTACTTAGATTACAAAACAAATTGACATTGCTTACTTTCAGGTAAATTGGATACATCGAATATACCTACATTAAAAAATTTCATCAAAATCCGTCAGGAGACCTCAAACTCAATAGTTTAAGGCCACAGTAAGTAAACGACTATTTATGTAGTGTGTAAACTTAGCTCTGTGTCAATTTCCACCCTTCTAGGACTACAAGAAGTAGCCTAGAATTTAGATGTTCATTAGTGATTGAGTATCAAAATAATTAAACTATAAATAACTTCCAAAGTATCCAAACTAAACGATCAGTTGGCAGTCGATCAATTCAAAACGATTTAGATAATTAGCAATTTTGATGTTTACATAACAATATACACTTTAATACTGACAAATGTGAGGTGATGATTTTTTGTAGAAGCCGAAATTTCTTACAATTTGACTATGTTTTACCGGGCCGATCACTTTATCTGTGATTTGGGTGTTGAAATGGATAGCAAACGTGACTTTGTGACTCATATAAATCATATGGTTTCTCGATCAATTCATCCTAGAATTCATTAAGAAATCGTTCCGTGAATTTTCTTGTGTTTCTGTTTTCAAGGTGCTCTACTTTTGCTTTGTTAGACCTTTGCTTGAAAATGGTTTCCAGATTATCAAGTCCACATTCATAAAATTGAATCTGTTCAACGAAAATTCATTAGATTTGCTTTTATAATAACCGATTCATGTTGGTTAGTATGCACTCTTTGGTAAAACGTTGGGAGGTCGCTGATTCGTACAACAGCTATTAGTTGCAACATCGATACCCTTTATTCGAGTGATTACAACCTAAGAAAATTGTCTTTATTAGAAACTAAACGTTGTAGGCCTAACTACTTTTAGTTTGAACCTATAAATCGCATTCGCTTATATATTAATAGTAACACTGGTCAATTTTATTGTTTGTTGTTGTTTGTTTTTATTGCTATTAATAAAGGAGCTTTGAAAAAGTTCGTGTTTACCCGCGCTCACTAGTCATTCTTGATTTATTAGGTTGTAAACATTTTATTGTACATTATTATAATTTCAACTTGCTGTTGCTGTCATTATGAGTGTCTCGATTGCATGCTTCTGACTGTTTTAGACCGGTTCGATAACTATTTAGTAATGTACTTTGTTTTGCACTGTTTTCTATTTTAATTAATTGCTGTTTATATTCTGCATGCTGTATGTGTTTACTAGCAAAATCAGATGTTAATGTAAACATACACATATACTTCCAGCCTTACTAGTTGGACTAAGCTAATGATTGTTTAGAAAAAACCTCAATTACACTATCTACAATGAAAATGTGAAACATCTATCGAGGACAAGGATATAGTGTATTTAAAATTCTACATATTGCAGTATTAATAAGATTTAATTTCACCTAAATAGATAGACTAAAGATTTAACTTCTGATTATGGGCGTACCCAGCATTTGCTTAGAGGTGGGGCAAAAATAACGAAACTCGATAAGTAGTAGGAATTTAAAAATGCTTTTTTCCTAGCCATTGACCCACGTCATTATGATAGTAGACTTGATCATGTGCACCAGAACAAGATGGTAGCAAAAGTTCACTTGACACAGATGCAGCAGAAACAGGAATCGATGTAGGTGGTACAGTTGTACTATTAATGGCGCCATCGCCAGCGGCTTCTATGTCCTTCTGCTTTGACTCTTCTCTACCGCTATCGCTTTCGCCACTACTTTTATCCGTTTTTTTCCTCTTCTGATTCTGTCTAGCTAATAAAATTAGAAGGTATATCGAGACCAGGCTGAATAATACTTCTAACCTTTTAATATTTTCGAATCACCAAATAAATAGGTTTAAGATTACGTAGTTAATGTACCTAGTTTCTACTCAAAACGATAGATCTGTCATCAAAATAGAGTCATCAACCAATACAAAAGGATTTTCAAGAAGCAGCCAAGTGCGTGTTGGACCACGCATAGTAAATGGTTCCGTATTTTACTGTTAAAATCCCATATCTCAAAAAGTACAAGTACGTAAGCGTATGCGTAAGTCGTTCAAATCAATTTTCTTGAAAATGTATGTTATGTTCTACTTCATCATTTTTTTCAAAATGTTCAACCCTTTAGTTTAAAGGGGAGGATACACTTTTTACGACTTTACAACGCATATCTCAAAAATGTCTGCCTAAAAAAAAAAAAGTTTCGTAATTTTTCTGCACTATTGAATAGCAGTTTATAGGCCATAGGCTACACATAACTTCCAATTTTCATTTCTATAGCTTCAATAGTCTCCGATTAAAACGGCTGTGATATACAGACAGACAGACGGACAGGACAAAATTATAAGGGCTCCGCTTATGCCATTTGGCCACGGAACCCTAATAACTATAAAATTTTTAGGTTTAATGAATGATCAAATAATGTGGTTAGTAAGTAATATGAGTTAGGCTTGCGTTAAAAACTAAGTGATCAAAGTAATCGAAAACAATTACTTAAAAATATAATCTATTATCCAACAGTGCTGAAGTAAAATGTATTAGAGAATAATATTTGATCACAAATAGATATTGTAACTTGAGTGACAATAAATATTGTCGCTTTTTCTAATTAAACCCACCCACAACAGAGTAAAAAGATACCTACTTAATTCAGAGCAGGCAGTTCACTTTGCCCAGGAGTTCAATTTTATTTTTTAATGCCGCTTACAAAATTTCGAAAGTGAAATATGTGCGTAAATTTCTAGCTTCGAGTCAGAGTGGAGGGTGGGGCAAGTGCCCCACTGTGGGTACGCCCATGCTTCTGAAAATTTATAATATGTTTGGAAAAAAGAAAGAGGAAGGTATTATCAACATAAAAGTATTTTTGCATCATATTTAATCAGTTAAAAAGTAAAAGTATTGATTTACGTAGGTATTGCTTTGCACTTACACCGTTTTTTCAAGATAAGAATCAAACATTTTCTTTCATAATAATTCTCTTTATATAAATCTTTCTATTTATGTTTTTAAAATACTTTTTGAATTATAAAGCCATTTATTTTGAAATTGTATTAAGTTCTATCTTTTATATTAAGTTTATTTTTTGGAAAAATAGACTTGCGCCATTTAAAAAAACGGCCCAATTTACGGAGAAAGCTCAATTTGATAAATATATATTAATATATGGGTCATTCCATACAAAATCATCAAAAATTAAAAAAAATTGAAGCCGCACTATTTTTGATTTGGATGAAAATTGGTGGGTATCTTTGTTTAGATGTCAGAAGAGAAAATTTACCACCATTTAATTTTTCTGATGTCTCAGCTTCGGTGCGCGACCGCTAGAGCACTCAAAAAGTGTGATTTTTACGCTCTACTACTATGCACTGTCAAAATTGTTCTATTAGAGATATTTGAACATTTGTGCTCGCAGTTGAAAGCTAAAATATAGTAGTTTTAGGAAAAAAATATGGAAATAGAAAAACATTTTTATTCGAAGTATACTAGCATCATGAAAATACGATTTTTTTCACATTTTTATATGATTTTCAAATGGCTGTAGTATCTTTCCTGGTAAATAAAAAAAATTTACTTTTTGTGTACATCATGTCCATATATTAAACAAAACAACAGTCCATTATAGACTCGTTCGACAAATGTTTTATATTAAAAAAATAAGGTTGAAATTTGAAAATTTCTTAAAATTGCATATTTCGAGCTTCAAAATGAAAATGTGGGACAGGAGATAGAGAACTGAAATTCTCAGGAAATTTAGGTGTAACCTTGAACTTTAAAGACCCGTTGAGTTTGCTTTGTTTTTTGCATCCCTCTAGTAATTACAGCCATTTCAATACAGCTAGTAATGCAGATTTTCCTTTTTAATTAGTTTCTTTTCTTACTTCACAATACGAGGAACCAATAATGTAGTAATAAAAACAGAACAATGTGCAGCAGATACTCCGTAAATGCTAGCAAACAAATGAGATCAAGCCACTTTACTTCCTTTTGTAGTATATCATAAAAAAGAAGTTTGATTTATAAGTTAAAAACATTTTGTGTAATTAGCGACTACTTAACCCATAGTACTGTAGCTTTCTATTCATTTCAAAAAGTATTAATTCAATACATCAAAAGATATTATCCAGAATTTAAAAAAGTTAAATATTTCATCGATGGATCAGCGGCTCAATACAAAAAAAAGAAAAATTTTGTTAATCTATGTCATCATAATGATGATTTTGGGTTGGAAGCAGAGTGGTATTTTTTTGCCACTTCTCACGGGAAAAGGCCATGTGTAGGTGCAGGGGGAACGATCAAACGAATAGTGCGGAAAGCTAGTTTACAACGAATTGAAGATCGTCATATATTAACTACTAAAGCTATGTTCAATTTTTGTTCCGAACAAATTTCTGGAATCGAATTTTTTTTTTTTTTTTGTATCCAATGCTGATGTTGAAGCTGCGGATAAATTTGTATGTGATAGATTTAGTAATATTGTTACAATAAAGGGAACAAGAATGTTTCATAGTTTTGTACCCATTTCTCAAAGTAAATTGAAAATTCGTAAATACTCGGCTTCAAATAATTCAGAAATTATAAGTATGTCTAACATTTCAAGCAATATAATATAAAATATTAATAATTCATTGTTGTATATATTAATATTAGAGTAACAAAATAAAATTCTGATATTTGAAATCGCATTCTTCATTTACGATAAATTGCATTCTTCTTTTGGGATATATTTATTTAAATCGCCTTCTTCACTTGGGATGTATGTATACGGAGTATCTACTACATATTGTTTTGTTTTTTATTGTTTTTGTTGTTCTTTTTTATTAACTGCGTTGTTGTTTCCTCGTATTGTGAAATAAGAAAAGAAACTAATTAAAAAGTAAATCTGCATTATTAGCTGTATTGAAATGGCTGTAATTACTAGAGGGATGCAAAAAACAAAGCAAACTCAACGGGTCTTTAAAGTTCAAGGTTACACATAAATTTCCTGAGAATTTCAGTTCTCTATCTCCTGTCCCACATTTTCATTTTGAAGCTCGAAATATGCAATTTTAAGAAATTTTCAAATTTCAACCTTATTTTTTTAATATAAAACATTTGTCGAACGAGTCTATAATGGACTGTTGTTTTGTTTAATATATGGACATGATGTACACAAAAAGTATTTTTTTTTATTTACCAGGAAAGATACTACAGCCATTTGAAAATCATATAAAAATGTGAAAAAAATCGTATTTTCATGATGCTAGTATACTTCGAATAAAAATGTTTTTCTATTTCCATATTTTTTTCCTAAAACTACTATATTTTAGCTTTCAACTGCGACCACAAATGTTCAAATATCTCTAATAGAACAATTTTGACAGCGCATAGTAGTAGAGCGTAAAAATCACACTTTTTGAGTGCTCTAGCGGTCGCGCACCGAAGCTGAGACATCAGAAAAATTAAATGATGGTAAATTTTCTCTTCTGACATCTAAACAAAGACACCCACCAATTTTCGTCCAAATCAAAAATAGTGCGGCTTTGACCATTTGATGATTTTCTGTAGAATGACCCATATGTGTTTTTAGTATGTACATTAGAAATTAATTTTAATTTGATGCCTCAACGTAAGACATTTTATTAAATTTGGAATTTGAGCTTGGGTGATGTTTTTGAGAAGTTATACACTCATACAATCATAATAATCCATATAATAAAACTGGTGTTTGTGTGATCGAAACGAATAAACATGAAAACGATTGAAGTTTTATTTCCGAAACTGTCAAACTGTCATTCCGAAATATTTCTAAATACAAGCTTCCAGAATTTCTCTCCAGTTTGTTTCATACTATATAAATCCACCATATTTTGTGTAATATATTTCGTATTAAATATATAGGCTTTATTTGTGTTAATTAAGAACGTTTTCGAAATCAACGGATATCCCAGAAAAACAGAGGTGTAAATATTACTTCCAATAATATTTTGAATAAAACAGAAAGATCAAATTATATATCTAATAACTTTAACTAATCAGATCATGTTGGTAGGAAAATTTTTACATTACACACAAATTTTAATACTTAATGCATTTCCGTATAAGTACACAGAATCATTGTTATGGTTATAAGCATTACAAATCCGGGAAAATAAAAATTGATTACATAAAGAAACATTAAATATAAACCAATAAAATCATTTTGTACCAAGACCTAAAGATTTTGTTCTTCAAAATATATTTGCGACTTTGCAGCATAACCGTATAATTCAATTTTTTCCCAAAATAAGCTAAGAACCGATTACAAATCTATTTCAGGTCCTCTAACAAAAACATAGAATTGTTGAAATCAACTCGTATGTTCTGAAAAAATGCCCCAATATATAATCAGATAATAAATATATTTTCCGAAAATAACCATCCAATTAACATGTTAGTTACAACAATTTTTAATTTGGTATAAAATCAATAAATGAATTCATAAAATCAATAAAATTGTGTTCTGTTGCACGAGTAAATTAAGCAAGTTTTTCTTGAAATGATAATATTTTCGCTATACTAAGAACTAATAAGGTCCATTTAAAATGCTTGTACGGGAACCAATGAAAGAAAAAAGAAATTTCGATGTACTAAAATTTGGGATTGGCAGAAACCATGGAAGGATTTTGATTTTTAAATTATTTCGCGCTAATACAAATACAGAGCTATGTAGAAAATTTTGGGATTCTAAAGGGACGAATTGCAGCCATTTTTAATTCATAAAAAATATTTCCAAGTTTCTTAGGCAGGTTAAAAGATAATCAAAATCGGTTCTATAATTTTTTGTGCCATATTGGATCAGTCTTCTTGAAATCCCAACTCGAATAGGCCTGGTTTATTAACACTTTAATGGCCGCACGTCTGCGCAGTTAAACTTCGCCAGGGGCCGGCAATATTTTTAAAGAATTAATTAAAAAAAGTGTTATATAAATTCAGTAAATAATTCATTTTTAATAAAAAAAACAATAAGAATAAAGACAATAACAAATAAAGTAATAAAAAAAAATTTAGTATTTTTTCTTTGTATGATAAATATTGAAGCATTCACCTAGATGTAATGGCACTTGGCAAGTCTTACACATAAAATATGTAGTTTTTCTAATTTTATTCGCATGGCAAACACGACAATTCCTTCGTACACCCTTTTTTATCAATGATATTTTAACTGACTGATGTTCAGCTGGATAAGAACGAACGACACGAGATGTAGTAGGATCATCAGTTGTAATCCACGCACTTGCTAATTTAAGTAAAAAGTCATGGTAATTTAATTTCCGACTGGGATCACTATTCAAATTTTTATATACTCGAAACGAGTTAAATAGGGCACAATTTATTAAATAGAGAGAAACTTTCTCTTCTTTTATAAATTCTCTTTCTTTTCTTCATGTTGTGTGAGCGGCCATTAAAGTGTTAAAGCGCTCTGCTTTAGGTTTGGGAACGTTTTACTAAAATTGGCAAAAAAAACATCTATATCAATTTTATTGTGTATTTGCAACAAAATAAAAACTAGTCTTTGAAGTAAGAACTGCTTTTGAACCTCTCCGGGGTTATGGTAAATATATTTTATCCCTGAAATGACGTTTTAATGAAACGTCTATTTCGAACATTCGCCATCTTGTCGGAAATCGTTATTTCTTAAACCTTTTCGTACAATGGCTGAATAATACATATATAGGTACTATAATTTAAACTTGTCCCGCTTTTTTTTTTTACTGTGGATTATCTAAATCCGAGCAGGAGTGATGAGCGTAAATTTCTTTTCTTTGAAGGCTGCTCAAAAAAATTGATGTATTGCCAAAATATTTTAATATTTATTTACAATAATTAACGGCTAAGTGTTAAAATTAATATATTGAACAAGTGGACCTTAAAAAAACCGAAAATATGACTATACCTAAATTAAAGATATAAAAATTTTATCGGAGAAGATAGAAATTTTATTGAAGGAGATAATAATTAAAAATTTTTTAACATATTCGCGACCACTGACGTGAATTTACGTCTTTTCAACTTCTATTCCTGCTGCTAAATTTTGTTTCTGAACGCTGTAACGTTATGCAAGATTGATATTTCAAATTAAATTTTCTAATTTTTATTCCCGTGTTAACGAAATAAGTTTGCAAACACAAGCTTCAGAATTTCTTCATTTTCGCCAGCAACCAGTATTAGAAAAGCAAAAAATTTGCCGGTCGCGATTGTGCTAATAATTTGTGTCATTGTCAGAGTGCCAAGAAATTCACTTTCTTCAAAAAGACTAAACTCACCTTTTTGTAGTTTTTCTCTTAATGAAATGAAATATATTTAAATTTTTATAACATTTAGGCCTCCAAATTATTGATACAAGTGTCAAACACTTAACCAGTATTTTCATCTTTTAATTGAATGAAGTACTTTTGAATTTTTTGTGCAGATAAAAATGATTTTTTTTTTATCAAACCATCACTTTGCTCTAATCGAATGACTAAATTTGCATAATAAACTTTTAATTAAAGTAGTTTGAGACTGAGGTTAGTGAATATCGAAAAGTAGAGCATAAAACTAGTTTTTAAGAGCATAGACATTTTTCATTTAAAAGAGGAGAAATTTTTAGAAAATGAACAACAAGCTCAGAGTTCCAAAAGCAAAACTAAAAATAAAAACACTAACTACGTTAATCAAGTGGTGTTTTAGGATAGTGTGTATAAAATCAGAACTTTCTTTAGGGCTAACAAAGGTAGTAACCCACCCCAGCAAGGCAGTGGATGCACATCCCAGATTCAACCCAAAAAGAGAGAAAATCGAAAAAAATATGGCACTCACATTTAACCCTCATGGCAGCCGGACAGTAACGGAACACTTAATCAGTTAGATTGCAAAAAAAAAAAAATTATCGGCGCCATGAGCTTCCGAAGAGATGAACGAAAATTAATTTAGAATTTAAAAATTGTGCCTACCCGCAAACAACATCGAGAAATTGCTGAAACTTCCGGCTGAACGGGACAGGTAGTCAGCGGAGCTTTTGATGTCAAGCATCATGACACGTAACGGAACAGCTGCACGCTGCAAATGTCTATAGAGTTCGATTAACACTTGAAACACTCGCGGGGTTCCAGAAGGATCATCCACTGGGCAAGGTCTGTCTCATTTTGGTCCGAGAATCACTATTTATGACAGAATAACAATAAGAAATCTATGTCTTTTTAATCTTTTATTTTTATTATTTTATTTTGACGAAGGCGTTCACTCGACCCGGACCCAACTTCACTGCGGCACAGAGCGTGACCCAATCCACACTTCAAAAATTGGGGACAATCGATTGATGGAGCGAGTGGATGGTGTCGTTGTCGCGGCCGAAAAATTCACATGACAGCTGTAAGAAGGTAACGGAACACCCGCTTAAGTTGAAGAAAAACTCGGGAAAAGTGTCCTCAAAAATGCTTCCTTCGGGAAGAAGGTCCTTCTCGGGTTGTGGTGGCAGAGGTGGAGGCTAAGGCCACACCAACAGTTAGCAGCGCGCACAAACACTGAAAAAGCGGAACAGGAAAAGGAACGGGAAAGAGTGACGATCGGAACCGGTTACCGTTACCGGACACCTCTACTTCCGGCCGACTCTTATATATGTTATTCGTCCGCCCAGTTTGGGTTGCGGGTGGGCGCGGGCGGCGGTGTACCCGCAGGCTATGTTCGCAGAACAGAACAGAAAACAGCTCCCTCTGGTCTACGTGTGTACGTGTGCCAGTGTGATAACGGTGGCTCTCGAGTTGAATTCCAGAACCGTTCTGGGGTGCTCCTCCACAAGGGAATCGGGAGCTTTCGTCTGCGGCTGGTGTGGCAGCGTATATAAATCTGAGGCACAGGACAAACGAACGACCGTCTCGGGACGCGATATCGCGGCTATTGAAAGGCTCCCGTCACGACGAGCAGCAACATCACTCGGTTGCGGTGTGACCGGTCCCAGCAGCACCCTTGCGGAGGTTTCGCGTGCTTTATCCCTTCACACATCCAAACAGGACGTGGGACAAAGCCCCGTATCCTTCACAGCCGTACGGTACCTCTGGCCTCGGCTTGCGGATTCGCCCTCCGCTCGGCGTGTGCTGAGGCGCTGGCAAACAACCCTTGCACCCTGTAGTCGGGCTCTACCAATCACGGCGGGTGCTGGGGGTGTGGCCAATTCCTTTCCCAGCTGTTGCCTAGGAATTTTAGCCCTCCACCCTCCCCCAATCCTGGCGCCGTCCGGCCCCTTGCAGCCCGCTATGTTCGCCCAGTCCCAACTAGGTACAGGGTGTGGTATATCTAGGCACGTACGGCGCGGGTATATAGGGGGATTCGTTGCGGATGATGGTGACATGAAGCAACAAGGACGGATGTATTATCCACTTCCTTTTTCCTTCCACCAAACACAAGGATATTACCGTTTCGTCGTTGGGTCGTTAATACACCTACTCGCGCCCCAGTGCCGTGCCCGGGACCCGGGACATGCACACAGGATAACGCCGCCGTGCCAGGGCGAGGGTGTGTGTCCCTATAAGGAAGGTGCCGCGAAGGATGATACCGCGGATCTGCCTCCACTTGTTTTCCTCAGCTCGCTAAGTTTCGCGTCTTCCATTTTTTTTCCTATTTCTTTTTTTCGTGAAAATTTTATTTGCAACGATAAATCGGAGATTCTGCGCGAAGTTTCGATTCCAGGACGAAACTCCGATGCTCCACCGTCGTCGTCGCCAGGATCCGGACGGACGAGGATGAGCTGGAAAAGAGTAAGAGGGTAAGAGATGAGGGTTTCTGGAAAGCAGGGAGGAGGGCTGGGGAGGGGGCGTTTGCCGTGTCACAAACGGAATGAAAGGTGAGCGCTAGAGGGTGTAGGTGGCCGATGGACCCTTTTATACAGCAGCAGCGGGCTCAACTTCTTCACCGACGGCTCCCACCGTCGCCGTCCGTGCCCTGGGATGCCTGAAACTTTTCTCCAGATTTTCTGCCGTTTTTAAAATGTATACCCGAGTCTGAGATGGGAAAAAAGTTTTCCTTTAATTCCTACTACTTTTCCGTCCGACGCTTGTTTTCCCAGCAACCTCAGGATGGCGCAGAGAAAGGCGAACAGAGCTCCCAATGTTGTTTAATTAAAAATTCTGTGTCTGGGGGCGATCCGGCCATTGTTCGCTGGCAGGGGTTTTGGGGGCTCCGTTTGGGACTTGACTGGTCGCGATGGCAATTACATCCCGGTCGGGCTAAAGGGGGGCCAGAAGAAGGAGGGCTCTTCCTATTTTCAATCTAAATTTGGAGCATTAGCGCGATCCCCTCCACGTGCGCATAAAGATTCTTAATTAGCAGCAGCGTAGATAAAGACAACTTCGCAAATAAGATGGATGAGCGGTGTTGTCGCGCCGCGCTGATAAGCGGGGTGGAGCTCTCAAGACAAATGAAATAAATTCTGATTCACTGCGGGGAATAAAGACGATTGAAGATTCATTGTCAGAAATAAATTTCGGGAAGGGGATGAAGCACACAATTCTGCCTCACAAATATCTCAATTATGAATTTTCGAATAGGAAATGAAGCTGTCTAGAAAGCCTGTTTAAAACCTCTTTTTGAACACAACAATGAAGAAATTTTCTTCTATCTAAATATATACCATACATATACCATATAATCATATGTGTCTGTAAGGGTCTTAGATTGAATTATCATCTTTAATAGAGCCAAACATTTTAAAGTCAAATTATTATGATATTACAACTTATATTTGTACTATAAGTATGCAAAGTAGTGTATTCCTAATTTTTTTCATCGTTAAAAATTACTTTTATTTTGCAGCCAAATGGTAAAAGTAAGTTGTTGGCTTATTTTTCTGTGAAGAAATAAGTATTTAAAAATTATTAATAAGAAAAAATACTTTTATTGCTTAACTAAAAATTATAACTTAAGAATTCATTTTTATGTTATGGTGATCTGAAAAGTACCTATGGTCGTTTTGACCCCATATCTGCTAGAAAGTATTAATTGGATGAGGGCCTAAGGCTTCTTTATCTATTTTTTGATAATTTTTTCCAAATTTTTAATTTATACGACCGATTCTTTTAGTTTTCCTTCTTTCGAAAACAAGTGGATATGTTTAAAAAATGGTAAAATTTGGTAGATAAATGGAATACGGTAACCTAATGCGACATTTCTGTCTTCCACTGCTTTTTGAATAAATTTATTACACAATGTTTCTAAATAAATGTAGTATACATACTAGGGTGCTTTTTTTTTGCGACTATTTTTTTTTCAGTCCCAACTCGAAATTTTGTGGCAAATACCTAAACAAAAATTCCCTGAAAATTGGAGCCCTTAATATTAATATTAAGTACTAGACCAAGGCGTATAAAGATTTCCCATATAAAATACACGTAAACTTTGATTATTTTTCTTCAAAACTCTACAGCTCAGAGGCATTTTATGGTATAATCTTGGTCAATGGTAGGGTTTCTTCAAAATTGAATGCTCTACAAAAGTGTCCATTGCGGTGTAACCCTAACTCCCACCAGCGAGGTAGTACGGGTCACTAACCCCAATTTTTCCATGAAATTCTCGCTTTTTGCCCGTATCTCGTAAACAACAAGAGGTACAGAAAAAAAGGAATATGACAAACTTGTAGGAAATTGAATTTCCTACAAAAAAGTTCGGAACACCAAATCGCTAACATCGATATTTCTTGAGATATTGGGCTTTGAAGTTGAGGTAGTGTGGAATTTTCATGGATTATTGAGCTAAATTGTAGAAACACACCAGCAGTTTTATAATGTTATGATATGATAGATTAAGATTTATATTCCTATTTTATAGAATGTTTTATATATCTTTTATTAATTAATCTCGCCTTATAGTATTAAAACCTAAAGACCCTAATTGATTGTCTACATGGTTGTATCTGTATTTGCATATGTAACTAGAGAAAATAAAAAAATAAAAAACATGCAAATTATCAACTTGTATTAAATGGCAGGTTTTAAAACAGAAACGTGGAATATGGTGGTAAAAATGAAAACAAGTTGTTGATTCTAATGAATATAATCCATTGACTTAATAAATAAAGATTATTAATTCAAGAAGCTGTATTCATTAATTTTATGCATGTAGATTAATTATGTGAATTACGTTAATTTAATTTAAAAATTTAGTTCAACGAACTATACTCACAAAAAAAGTTGATTTTACTCTCTTTTAACTATTTTTCAAATTTAAAAAGGACTCAATTCAGAAAAGCAGTAAAATTTGATAGTTGACTGAACTACGATTTCTAGTTGTAAATACCGATATTTTAAGTAATATCTCATAATAAATTCATGTATTTATTAACACTATGATTTCTATTATTTAATTATAGTATAGTGAAATATTTACTATCTTTGTGTAGTAATAATTACTAATTTTTAATAATTCGTTTCATTTACTGATAATATTATAAGTACGTATTGATAGCTATAAGAAATTTTCCTCGTCTACCGAAGTAGACTATTTCAAGATTTTTTTGAATATTTCGACCAGTAAGGCCTTGTGTTCCTGCCACAGACATTCACAATGGATAAATCGAAAATTAGTAATATATAATAATTTTTTATTTTACTTTTGTCCATAGTAAAGCCAACTATTCTGAAGTATTTCAACAAACTATGTTTTTTTCATTCACTGATTCTATGAGCTTTTTATATTGACGCTATGAACTTTAGATTATCCCATTAATACGCAAAATAATAATTTTGTGCACGCAAGTTTAATTGTACAATTCGAATAGAAAATTGGGGCTGATTGGGGCGAGAATTTTATGCACGTAAGTTCAATTGTACTATTCGAATAGAAAATTGGGGCGATTTTCTTCCAAAATCATATATAAGGGCTTTTTTGGGATGCTCTTTCAAAATCTAGCATTTGCTTTGCATAAAAGCTTCAAAAACCCTATTCTTTTTTGGGGTTTTTAAAAAAAGAGCCGATTTGTTTTGTTCTTTTTTCTTTTGAAAGTCGATTATCTTGATGTTGCTGCTATTGAATGATCATATAATCACCAGAAATCGCGGTCCGAATCTCTAGACTTTCTTAAACCATGATTTTGTAAGTTTTTTTTTGCTTTGGTTTTTGCAAAAAGGCCATTTTGTACAGCAATGTAATAAAAAATTTTGGATTTTTTGACACGAAAGTGATCAACTTTACAAAAATGTTTTTAGAACAGAAAATGCTTAAAATTAGCTAAAGAACGTGTGAATTTTCTCCACTATTTTTGTTTGTTTTTGGATTTGGCTAATTTTTGAAAAATCCAAAAATGTCCCGAAAAATTCTGATAAATTCACAAGTGTTCTTTGGCGAAGTATAAATATTTTTTATCCTATAAATTTTATTCGTAAAATCGATTCTTTTTGAATAAAAGTACCATTAAATTTTATCGTAAACAAATTGGTGATATTTTTACTAAGAAAGGAACAATTTTACGAAAAATTTTATAGGACAAAAAATGCTTATAATTAGCCAAAGAATACGTTTGAATTTTCTCAGAAATTTTTGGGACATTTATGGATATTTTTCAAAAATTGGCCAAATCCAAAAAACCAAAAATAGTCAACAAAATTCTAAAAAAATTCACACGTTTTCGTTGACTAATTTCAAGCATTTTCTGTTCTATAAAAATTGTTTGTAAAGTTGATCCTTTTTGTGTAAAAACATCGCGAAGTTTTTTATTACATTGTTGTACAAAATGGCCATTGTGCAAAAACCAAAGCAAAAACAAACTTTCAAAACCATGGTATGAGAAAGTCTAGACGTTCGGACCGCGATTTCTGGTGGTTATATGATCATTCAATAGCAGCATCAAGATAATAGACTTTCAAAAGAAAAAAGAACAAAACAAATCGGCTCTTTTTTTAAAAACCTCAAAAAGGAATAGGGTTTTTGAAGCTTTTATGCAAATGCTAAATTTTAAAAGAGCATCCCAAAAAAGCCTTTATATACGATTTTCGAATAAAATCGCCCCAATTTTCTATTCGATTAGTAAAATTGAACTTGCGTGCACAAAATTCTCGTTTTGCGCATTAATGGGTTAAGTTCAAATTTTAATGTATCTGCTGATGAAGAACAGAATAGGTCTTGGTCTTGCAGTCTTGATCTCGGTCTTGTAGAAAATCCAAGCCCAAGACCAAAACCATGCTTGCGAGACTTGGCCAAGACCAAGACCCAAGTGCGAGATTTCTGCTGCCTGTAAAATTTTGTTTCCTATTTTTAGTATCTTTAACTCTTTCTGTAATACCTCGTGTTTTGTTGCGCTGTGCTCGATATACGAGTGCAAAGGGTTCAGGAGAGATTTTATGAAAATATTTATTAGTTTGGTATTAATTCAACTTATACTCCGAATTTTAAAGTGTTCTGTTCTACAGTTTTTGAGTTATTGTAATTCAAAATTTGATTCCTATGTATAAGCTCTTATGGCGATCATTATTATAACTGCAACTTAGCTTATATATTTATAACTTAAAAAAACCGAACAATAATACACGGAGAAAATTATATATATAAAAATTTAAAGGAATGTAACCTACTCTTTTTAAGACTTGTAAAATTGATAAAAGGTTTCGATAAGACGAATTTCACAGAGATTAATCTTCAAGAATAGAAGAAAATAAGGAGACTACCCCCCAAAACCTACATAAAAGATTTTTAAGATATATCTTAACCTCTTAAATTTCGCAAATAAGAGATATTAAAATAATTGATATCCTGCTTTGAAATTTTTGGAGAAATTTTAAGTTTTAGAGGTTTAAGAGGTTTTGGTGAATCGGAACGCTATGAAATTCAAACATAGTATGCTGTGGAAAACTGTAATTTTGGGTAAATATTTAAAATCGGGGTACCTTCCAATTACGGACAGAAATATTAAATTTGTAGGACCTTTTTCTGTTTCAATATGCTCGTGGCGGGTGCATTTCGTTTGAAACGGAGGGGACTATTATTGCTATGCGAGCTAGTACGGGTCACTAAACCCAATTTGTAGATGAAATTCTCACTTTTTGCCCCTATCTCCTAAATAACAAGAGCTACAGAAAAAGTGAATATGACAAACTTGTAGGAAATTAAAATTTCCTACAAAAAAGTTGTGAACACCAAATCGCTAACATCCATATTTCTTGAGATATTGGGCTTTGAAGTTGAGGTAGTGTAGAATTTTCATGGATTATTGAGCTAAATTGTAAAAACACTACCTCAACTTCAAAGCCCAATATCTCAAGAAATATTGATGCTAGCGATTTGGTGGTCCAGAGCTTTCTGGAAATTGAATCTCCTACAAGTGTGTCATTTAAATTTTTTCTGTAGCTCTTTTTATTTACAAGACAGGGGCAAAAAAACGAGAATTTCATGGTAAAATTGGGTTTAGTGATTAGTGGTTTAGTACTACCTCGCTGGTGTGAGTTAGGGTTACGCTACAATGGACACTTTTGTAGAGCATTCAATTCTGAAGAATCAATTAACCAAGATTATACCATAACATGCCTCTAAGCTGTAGAGTTTTGAAGAAAAAAATCAAAGTTTACGTGTATTTTATACGGGAAATCTTTATACGCCTTGGTCGAGCACTTAATATTAATATTAAGGGCTCCAATTTTCAGGGAATTTTTGTTTAGGTATTTCCCACAAAATTTCGAGATGGGACTGAAAAAAAAATAGTCGAACAAAAGCACCCTAATAAACCCTATTGTATTTTCTATCCCGAATTTAGTACGAAAAATATTTTTTACCGCATTTATTTCTGAATTAGTTGAAGGAAACTTAACGTAAAAATTTAAATGTTCTTTTATTAATTGCGAAACATAAGTAATACACCTTGAAATAGAGGATTGGCTTAAATTTAGTGAACTATTATGACCAAAAGGATTTTGGTAAGACCCAGTTCCGAAAAAATTTAATGGTGCTAATAATTTTACATGAAAAGGTATTCTCGAATATTCCTGGTTATCAAAAGGTTTAAGAGCATCTATAAATTTCAAAGAAATTCGTTGAGTCATTCTAAAATTTCGCATGAAGGCTGTACTGGACACACACTGCGATATCTTGCAGATTCATTCACACTATTCTTTTAGAATGGCTGGAAAATATTCTTTTGATTGCTGTAAGATATAAAGTTATATGCATGTTAAATACCTTTCATTACTTTCCTGATTTTCGCTAAACTTGTTTAAAATTATCAGTAACAGCACTTCTTCCTCTATCATTTTATTTTAAATGTCAATATATGATATTATAACAGCTCCCCGGCGAGGTCCCCTTAACTTAAGGGTGGAAATAGGTGCAGGATGGCATATTTTTAGTGATTTTTATGATTTTTTTTAACACATAAGGAATATATATGTTTTATTTATACTTTGGAATCATTTTATACATATATTCAAGAGTATACTCTGAAATTTTCAAATATTTTCCTAGAAAAATAACGGAGATATCAGCTGCCGCACATTGTAAGTCGCCATCCGGCTGGGCGATTTTTGTACATCCTGGAGGTCACAATTTTCATCTGAAATCAATTTTTCAACAAAATTTACTTTTTTTATAAGTGTCTCTTCTATTTGAACCTCACTTTTCACAAATAAATCGTAAATTAATATTATTTTAAGGAATGTGAAAATTTAGTATGATTATTTACCATTTTTTCGTACTTTTTTTGCAATAAAAAAATAGTTAAAATAAAGATATTGATTAGGATTGAGGGTGTAGATTGTAGAGCGTATTTATATAATGAAACTATGTGCTGAGTTTGATAACGATCGATCAAAAACTGTAGGAGGAGAGTGTACACAAATTCGAAAAAAGTAGTTTCGAGAAAAACGCGTTTAGAAATAGGAGTATCAATAAAGGTAAACTGAGGGACACTCACTGAAACACTTATAACTTTTAAACGGCGTGGAATTTTGTTTTGAAATTTTCAGAATATATTATAAAATAGTTCTACAATCGATTTATAAAAAAAAAAATAATTTAATTTTTTGAAGCCTCTACACCAATTTCCCCCCTTAAGAGCTTTTCTATGTTAAAAAAGTATATTACACTTTCTTTCAGAATACCAAAATCTTTTAACAAAAGACTCCACAAATAATAAGAGATCAGATAATTACTGGCTTCTCTTAAATGCTAAAGTTGAATACGAATTTCTGTTAATTGATTTTTAACAACGATATAAAAGGTTAAGAGTTCTTAACTTTTATGTAGAATCAGTGGGTACTTCAACAGAATAATAAATTGATTACAAAAACCTTTATTAGTATCCTCTATTTTTAATTTTTTTTATTGTTGACTACTTAAATGACGCAAATATCTGAAAGTCATTTATTCGGCTTACTTATAAGATCTGCTAAATACAAGTAAATAAGGCCCCTATTATGGTTAGCGAGTCGCACAAATCTCAAACGAGTCGAAATGAGCTTACAAAAGCCCTTTTTGGATAAAAATTCCTCACAAAATTCCTAAATTTTTAGTAAATTCATTTCAGTTACCTTTGACTTTCAATTAATTTTTCCTCACAAAACGTCAAAAGAAGTGAAATTTATTTTTCTATCGAGTAATTTTAATCACTTTGAACGAAAAAATTAATTGAAGTCAAAGGCTACTGAAATGAATTTACGAAAAATTTTGGAACTTTGTTAGGAATTTTTATCCAAAAAGGGCTTTCGTAAGCTCCTTTCGACTCGAATGAATTTGTGCGACTCGCTAACCATAATAGGGGCCTAAGTTATCCAAAATATTTTCGTGTAGAAACACAAGACTGCAAGAGTGTTGCAAAAGAGACCAAGGCTTGACAGACTAGACCAAGGCCAAGACAAAGACTAAGACTTTGAACTTGAATTCAAGTTGTATGGAGGTTAAAAATTTATTCAGTTCTACACAGTTGTGATTAATGCAAGTTGTATCTGTACCAACTATTATAACCGCAGAATGTCCACCCACTGCATGAGTAATTGCTGACTGACCCCGGACCATTTCCCTTTTATTAATATTTTCTCGGCCATTCGTTAAGTAATCAGCAGCGATTTCTTGACTGCTGTCTGTTTAAACACGCGAAGATTGGGATAAGCGTCCCGGAAAAGTCACAGGACCCAGTAGCAATCAGCGCGGCTGTGTTACAGCCTAGAGAAAGCAACATTTACTTGGCTGCACGTGCGAATCGCGTGTTGCGTCATTCATACGTCATTAGAGGCCACGTGCGTGTCCATGTCGCAGGACACGAACAACACCATTTCAGTCATGAAATTTACGAAAACATACGCTTTTTGCGCTTTTGCTGTCCACTCCCCGCCAAGACACGCACATTTGCCGCCAAGGGATGCAGTGGCGGGACTGTGGTCAGGGCGCTTCAGGAGCCCAAGAAAAACACTTCATGCTTGGATTTCCATTAAAATGCGAAAATGTGAAAATGAAAGATTTTTTCGGAGGATCCCGCTGCTGGGGTGATTATTGGCTCGTTCTTCCCACAGGACCACCCGCCGCTGTGAATTATCACTTGAGCGCCCCTCGTCGACTCACCCCGGCCGGGACGACCCTGCACCCCAGCAAAGGGCGCCTAGTCATGAAGTGGAACATATTGCTTTCGCGACTTGCCGAGTGATTTATTTTTATTTTGAACGAGATTTTGATGCCGTTCGTTACGCCCTCCTCCCCGGTCGGCCGCTTGCTGTGATTTTAATTTTAATTTCAGTTTTTATTCCGATTGCCCTTATTGGCCGTCGAGTGTCGTTTTTGCACCGGCGACGAACTTTAATGAATTTGTTTACGCACAGAAGTGCACCTATATTTTTCCGTGTAAAATAATTTTCGCGTTTAACACCGCTAAGGGTTTTTTGTTTTGCGCCCGCACTCTGTTTTATTTGCTCTCGGCAACGTTTTTGTTTTTCGAGCAAACAAAACACACTTTTTGTGTGAGGACGCTTTCCGGGCTCTAGCCTTTTTGTAGGCAGTTCTTTTTTTTTTCCACCGACAGTTTCGAGCATATTGGAACAGATTTTAATGTCTCTATGTCGGCAAAATTTTTTTTTAAAAATGAATAATTTTATTTAGGAAGTGCTCGACAACTTTGGTAATTGATCGGTAGGCTCGCATTGATCTAACAGTCCTGAGGACGCATTACGAATACCCTTTCGACGCTTCTGGCAGCCTAATTGGGGGATGCCCCTGCTTTGTGCGATCTTTAATTAAGCGAAATTTCCACCTGGCTATGATTGACCTTCCTTTTCGCACACGCTGTGTGGGCTTTTGTTGTTTGGCATGATCCTGAAACACTAAAGGATAAATGAATGACATCGGATATTATACAATTTTTGTAGACGTAATAACCTACGAAAAGATAATTAGCTCTAGTGTATATAAGCTATGGTCTATATACAAAAATACGCAGCATATCTACCTCTTTTAGGGCATTTTTTTTATGTATAAGTACATCTATATGAATATAAATCATAACATGTCCCTTGGGCAAACGAACATTTCGGCAAATCGATGAATGCAATGCACATATAAATATTCGTACAAATTCCTTTTCTGGCGGAATTTAAACTTGTGAATCTTTCTAATGAGGAAATGAAAGAATTTCATACGATTTTTAAAGGAATATACAGGATGTCCAATAGGAAATTGCGAAAACTAATGGGTCACAATTTTTTATCAAATGGAGAGATCGGTAAAATGTAAATACTTTTTAATAATTCAGTCGTCATTTTTATTTCATGTCCATTTTGTTATAAAAAAAATTAAATCTATTTAATACAAACCATTAATTTAAAAATATAGTGAAAAACGTGAATTATTAATAATATATATTTGTGAAATGTGAACCATCTACATAAAAGGTATCTACCTGCATTTCTTTGAATCTTCTGTCGCCGGAGAGAAGTACAAAGGGATGTTAAAGACCAAATCCTTTCTCATGCGAAAAAGAGGAGCCGCGTTAAATCTTTTTTTTTTTTTTATTCAAAATGGAGCCGCACCTCATCGCACACGAGAAGTATCATCAATAAATTTTATGGCGATCGAGTTATTGGCCTAGGGTACCCACGCTTTGCTAGGGGAAAAGGAATAGAATAGCCACCTTACTCGTCAGATCTCACTTAATGTGATTTCTTTTTATGGGGCTACATTAAAGATCTCTGCTATGAAAATAACCAAAAAACAGTTGAGGATTTTATTAAAGACATTGGGACCGTCAATGTCATTTCAAATGAAACGTTAGAACATGTTTTTAATAGTTTTAGAAAGCATATGGATTTTTGTGGCAAATTAGATGGTTAAAATATCGAAAATATATATCATTAGTAACTAACGTTTTTCACTATATTTTTAAATTAATTGTTTTGTATTAAATAGATTTAATTTTTTTATAATAAAATGGACATGAAATAAAAATGACGACTTTCCTTTATTAAAAATATTTACATTTTACCGATCTATATATTTGTTAAAAGCTAGTGACTCATTAGTTTTCGCAATTTCCTATTGGACACCCTGTAGTTTCCCTGAAGTATTACACATGTATAAATAAATGCTTTATAACTTTTCTATAAAAATAAATTTACATTGTATTTCAAAATTGGCACGTGTTATAGAAAGCCTTGGGTTCAAAAGGTAAAAAATTAAAGTGAATGCTTTGAAATTAAATTCTATACTATATTAAAGAACATTTGTCACACGAAATACTCTGTTATATTTTAAAATTTTTATTACAAAGGCAACCAATTTATTGTATAATATTATAATAATGTGAGTAATAATTTTGTTTCACAACCTGTGGTATACCTTAGAGAATAGCTTAGATATAATTAGAACATGAAAATTGTATATGTATTATAATACCAATCCTCATTCAAAATTATCCGAATCCCAAATCGAACCCCAATTCCATTAACTTTCCATATAGTTGAACCAAATGTTGAACGAGTTTCTACTTTTTAATACGTATATATACTGTTCTTTGTGCTATTAAAAAATTTTTTTGCTCATTATCAAAGTCAGAGATCAATTAAATTATAGTGCAATGATACTAGGTATTCACTAAATTGTGCCTGAGTGATCTCAGTACTATTTGTAAATTATTTAGTACCAACAAATACATAAGACAATTATTTTCAATTAAAAGTAAGATCACATATTAACCAGGAAATTTATTTCTTGAAAATTCATTGTGATACATAATGAAAGCTTACTCAATAATATTATTAATTACTCAGTGATAATTTCGAAAACCATATTTTCATGTTTTTAAAAAATTTGTTTTGGCAAACTGCTCAAAAATTATATAGTTTTCAATTTAAAAAAAAGATAACGCCTGTGTAATATTTCTCTGAAAATTTTGCTTTAAAAAAATCAATATAAAATCAAAGAAAAAATAGCTTCACCTCAACCGGTTTTGCCGATGATGAATAAGCAACTAATTTTTTAAAATTTAAGACGCTTTCCTTCGAAAATTAAATCGGTATGCAAAACGTTTCGGTTTAAATACTATTCCTTTTTGAAATTTTATATGTTAAGTTTCGCAACTAATCCGTTTCATCTATGATTTAAATAGGTTTCGAAGTTTTATAAAAATGCATTTTTGATTTGCAATAAAAACGTCTTGCTTTATTCAAAGGACAAAAGTTTAAATTTCGAGTGAACCACTTTTACAGCGATGTTCTAAAAGGTCGAGTGATAATTGGAAGTGTCTAATAAATTTAAGTGAAAACTTTGTATTTTAATAAATTATAATTTTGTTTTCGAAATTTGTTTCTACACTTTTATCTCAGAAAAGTTGAATTAAACTTTTTGGTTGATAATATAATAATATGGTGTTTACAACACTCACAGCTTTGAAGTTGAGGTAGTGTGGAATTTTCATGGATTATTGAGCTAAATTGTAGAAACACTACCTCAACTTCAAAGCCCAATATCTCAAGAAATATCGATGTTAGCAATTTGGTGTTCAGAACTTTTTTGTAGGAAATTGAATTTGCTAAAAGTTTGTCATATTCACTTTTTCTCTACCTCCTGTTGTTTACGAGATAGGGGCAAAAAGCGAGAATTTCATGGAAAAATTGGGGTTAGTGACCCGTACTACCTCGCTGGTGGGAGTTAGGGTTACACCGCAATGGACAATTTTATAGAGCATTCAATTCTGAAGAAATCCTACCATTGACCAAGATTATACCATAAAATGCCTCTGAGCTGTAGAGTTTTGAAGAAAAAAAATCAAAGTTTACGTGTATTTTATATGGGAAATCTTTATACGCCTTGGTCTAGTACTTAATATTAATATTAAGGGCTCACATTTTCAGGGAAGTTTTGTTTAAGTATTTGTCACAAAATTTCGAGGTGGTACTGAAAAAAAAAAAATATCACGAAAAAAAGCACCCTAATATACAATATCACTTTTGGTGCAATAAAATATAATTTACACTTAGAAAGTAGTTTAGCTATATGAAATAAATCTATTTATATGGCATTTTCGTGAAATATTTGCTAATGTATTTATTATGTAGCCTAATGAAAGCCAAATCTCGTAAAATATAAATAAATTTGTTTCTCGATAAGTACATATATACCTACTTACTTTCAACGTAAGTAAAAAATTTCAAGCAACATCATTAATTAAAAATTTGTTCTTAGGTTCTGCTTTGATGCTCCTGTAAAGTGAAAAATGAAGCTTCAAAATAGTTGAAAATCTTTTTATTAAGGTGCTTTCAACTTTGTTTAGGAAATTCCATTATCATCGAATGAATATATGTATATAATATATATATATCGAAAGAGAAATCCTGCTCAAATTAGAGATATTTCAACTTCAATTCAAAGACGATAATTGTAAGGCAGAAAAGAAAATTAGTTTTAAATTGCAAATAAATGTGTTTTAGTTTCAAATTAATTTTGGTTACAAGTTTCTTTATATTGTATTATAATTATATATAATTGTCAAGTTGATAGCGGTGAGGAAATTTTGACATATTGTTACTAGAAGAATTTGATCAATTTAATAGAAAGTTTTTATATTTTTATATTTATTTAAAAAAATAAATAAATACAATAGCAATTAATGTTGCTCTGGGTTTTTTATTGTTTGAATGGAATTTAAAGGACATTTTTCAATATAGTATAGTCACGGATACGAAGGATATTGTAATTTGGGTGGATGACGGTGGATCAGTAAATACCCACGTTTGAAGACAGTTGGCGTTGATGAGAGAAATTAGCATTATCATCGTGTACTACTGTATTTTAAACGCCGCCAAACAAAATTTCAGACTAATTTATAGGTTAGTTTTGATTTGACACCCATTTGTGTTATACGTACTTGGTGCATTTCGATACAATGAACAACAACAACAGAACAATATCGATCCGTATTTTTGGATGGAAATACGTGTAAAAGCGAAATTGGATGCTGTCTATGGCGACGCTTCACTATCTATGCCAACCGTCAGATATACGTTTTATTTTTTATAACAACATGATCCTCGCTGATCGCCGAACGAAAGTGTGCAAAACAGCAGAGGACGTAAGCTTATTGTACAGAACGGCAGTCAACATTTTACATAAGTTAAAAATGAAGCTGTTAGCCCGATGTGTGCCACGATTGCTCACAGTGGACAACGAAATCCGTAGGAATTTTTGTATAGAGTCGCCACCGTTGGTGAAACCTGGATGCACCACTGTACGCCAGAGATCAAGATACGATAAAAAACTGGACAATGAATTATTGTATTGATTCGATAAGATATTGAAAGAAGCACGGCCCTATTTGGCAAAGAAAAAAATGATGTTTCCACCACGATAATGCACCAGCTCACACATCCGGAATTGTCGCTGCCAAATTGTATGAATTGCGCTATAAATTGCTGCCGTATCCACCATACTCGCCTGATCTGGCTCCCTGCGACTTCTTTCTGTTCCCCAGCATAAAAACGTGGTTAGCGGGAAAATAATTCAGCTCAAACGACCTCATCGAGCTCATCGTCGAGACAAAAGCCTACTTTAAAGAGTTTTACAAATCGTATTTTTTGAAGATATTAAGGAAATAACAAGAACTTTGGAAAAAAGTGTTTCTTCCAAAAAATGTTGAATAATTTGCGTCTTCATTCCTAATACAGGTATTTATTGATCCTGCCTTGTACACTTTATATTGGACAATAAGTTTCTTTCGGTCAGAATACTAGGCTTTAAAGTGAAATGAAATTCAATTCACAGAATTTTACAATGTTTTTAAATGTGATCTAAGGTACCTTTAGAAGTATTCAATTTGCAAATTTCAATTAAAACAAAATGTGAAAAGGCTATCTAAAACCCTACAGGAAATTGCAATTTCCACCCAACCTTATTGCACCATAATACCATAAATCTCTGTAACTAATAAAGTCGTCACTCAAAATATTTGCAAACAAGATTAAGTTCACAAGATCTCGAGAGCACGAGCATCCTCCTTAAGCGGACTTAAGCTGCTCATATCACTGTCAGGATATCATCCCTTCGAGGAGGCACAATGACCCTTGAGCGTAATCCCATTAAATGCTCTCAAAAAATTGTGTGCCCTTTCCGCACGCACCTTTAGACGCATAGAGCACAAGCAACAAGAGGGACAAGCCCGGCACCGCGCCGGCAATGTAAGTCCTGGATCATCCCTTTATCAGGATGCGTTCCTCAATTGCGCTAATCATCGCATTATGCTGCTCCCAGGCGGAAGTGTTTTTAGTCGCCGGAATTTTCCCATGGGTCGGACAATTAACAAAACGCGCGAACAATTGACTTCCAGAAAGAAAGCAGTCGCAATTTGGTGCGTTTGTCGACTCATCACTTGGGGGTGAAACGACGCACAGTGCGTCGCGTTGTCGGTCGGGGATGGCACGCACGACGACGACGGACCAGTCGATTCAATCAGGGGATGATTAATGATCGAACGGCTTTCGCTCTCATGTAAAATTCATATGATTTCGAGGGCAGTGCGAATACGCGGCTTCGAAGAAAGGCCTTCCCAAATCCCAGTTTTTAGGGGAGCGGCCGCCGCCCGGCTGCGTGAGCGGGGACCAGCCCAAAATATTTATACTGAACGGCTATTGTTGACCCCCTTCCCCCTGATCTGGTTCGCTCAGAGATGCTTTCACGCGCGATAAATTTTTGTTCAAAACATTAACCCCAGTCCTGGGGGCGGTGATCGCCCTCGATGAAATAAATCGTCTTCATCAGATTAAAGGGAAGTCGGCTTCAAGGCTATCGGACGCTTGATAGATGCCAAGTATTTATAAAGCAGATCTTAACAATTACGTTCTGGCCGGTATCAATGAAATTTTTAAAGTTTGACTTTAAATAGGTAACAAATAATCTGAAATAAACTAAAGTTAACAACAGTATTAAATTTTCCCTAACCCGCAAACGGGGTGTCTCAAGCATACTCGAAAATCCCGACCGTATTAATTATTAATTGCATACACTTTACGGTTTTAAGGTTATTCTTTGCAATATTTGTGAAATTTTATAATTTTTTTAATCAAAATAGCCAAATACTTCCTTACTTCTTCCTTACTATCTCGCAATTACTCGGTGTTATGAGAGTATATCTAGTCTTTGATTTTTAATTTGATAATCTTGTTACAATCCTTAAAAATCTGTATCAGTGTCTACACATTTTTATATACGGTTAAAAATTTAATCTTCTGTTTGTGTTACAACCATTTTTCAATCCATTTCGAATTAAAAGTAAATATTCATCGAATATTACTAAAAAATTCAATAATTTTTGTATTGAAAAGTAATCTAAAAAATATGTTAAAATAATTTGTAATCTTTTTGAAGTTATTTTCAATTTTAATTGAATTAAAATTAGATTAAAAAGTAATATTTCAATCCAAGAAGATTGAATTTTAAGTTTTTAATGCGACAATGTGTAACGTTGGCCATGCCGCGTCGGTAACGCATTTCATTCATAGTCAAGATGCAGTGCGAGTGGAAAGTGAAATTTGTGCGGGCAAAGTTTGGTGAGTTTCCCTATTAGGAAGGTGACCGATGGTTATATTATATCAAGTCAAGATATATTAAGTAAGTAGAGAGTTCGTTGTTGTATTTAAAAAAAAAATTATTATCAAGTTTAAGAAGCATTCGACGGGGCTGAACACTATGCAGAATTCACATTAAAGGATCAACCGGGGACCGAGATTGTTTTAGAAAATCTAAGAGATATTTTTGCTCAATAAAGGAGATATCAAAGATGATAGATATGGAAGATGTTTTTAAAGAAACGATTGGTGAAATAAAAGATTTTGAAGGTAAACATTCAAGGCTATATAATTTTAACAATCTGTCTTATTTTATTATTTTTATTATTATAGAGTGGAGTACGGACACGCGCAAATTCCTATATTTGTTGAATCTTTTCCCACGTACTGGTAGTGGATCTAAAACTAAACGAACAAAAACAGGTAATTTTAAGGCCACACTAGAAAAACCCTTCCCCGATTTTGTCACTTAATTTCATAATTTAATACACGCCGTCCTCTTTATATATGCAATCTTGTCTTAATTTTACTAGACCCCTTCCGGTCAAATGCATGACATCATTTGTAGATGACCCCTAAGGTTATAATATTGTGATTAAGTCCCTATTTTTATATATTGAAAGATTGAATACATGCTTTAGTTTATCTTTTTATATTTACGAAGTTTTATATTACGTTTAACATTATTTTGTGTACTATATGTATATATAATTTGAATAAAATAATATAAATCAGTTTGTGTTTGAACATTTCCTTATTTTTTCTATGAAAAGAAAATTAATAAATTTTTTGTTGAAAAAAACTTAACATCATAAAATATAAATAATCCCTCAAATCCAAAAAAGTAGTTAATGTTTGAATGTTTCCTTATTTTTTCTAAGAAAAGAAAATTGATAAATATTTTTTGGAAAAAAAATAACATCATAAAACCAAAATATTCCCTGATATCCAAAAAAAATCCCTGTCACTGTATTAATGGATTAATGCATTATAAAGAAAAAAAATTAGTGTTATCTTATTAAAACCATGATAGATTGGAGGTAAAGTATTGTTAATATTAACTTTTAATACAATAAGTGCTAGTTTTAATGGAAAATAGGATTTATTTATATCTCATTAAAGGATTACAATTCAATATTTTTGTATTCACACAAACATTGGTATTAACTTCTTCAAACCATAGTGGATTAGAAGTAAAGTATAGCTAATATTACCTTTTAATACAACAAGTATTGATTTTTAATGTTCTAGTATTAAAATTTATTTAATACTGAAGAGATTTTATTTTAATACCTGTCAATATTACAGTTTCACTTTAATCCTTTCAAAATATTAAAATCTAATACTTTTATGGTGTGGACTTATATACAATCCAGAAAATATTGGTTTTTAGTACAACATTTTTTACCGTGTAGAAATTCCATAAAATCTTGAATTTATTACATAAAAATTTTTAGTGAATACATAAAACTTAAAGAGAATCCCTTTAACGTTTGCAATTAGTTCGACTGTAAGCCGTAACATATTATGAAGTTTTAACCTTGAACATTTTCATTATCACTATATTAAAAATATAATTTTAAATTTCTTCTTGTTAAATATCCAATCACATTTTGTATGGTATGAAGCAGTATGGTGTAATGACATCGGTCTCGCAAGAAACACAAATCTACGGAAACCATACTTCAGAATAGGGAAGGAAATATTTTTTAAAATTATTATGATTCCGTCGAAGATAGGTTATATTTTTTTATTTTATTTTTTTTATCGTATGATCCATTTAACAATTTAATTTCGATACAATATTCATCTAAAGTATGAGTTGAATATTATGCTATAGACTATAAAGCTAAGCTCACATTGATATTATTTTGAAAATATTTCTAAACTCAATACGGTTGGATTTGCGCATATTTCAGACGAGACATTATCTCCTGGATCAAATGACCATTACTAACACATGTGTGCTTTTAGACGAAATTGTTAATTTACTAGGACGGATGAAATATCCCATCTAAATCAAAATAAAAATGATTGATACAAAACAGATCTTTTACCATTTGAAAAAGTTGCTGTTTATTGCACATTAATCCATTAACGACTAAGCGGACATTTCACAGTCGATTGGTTTTCGTCTCTAAAAATCCTAAGACCAACTAAATATTATTACTGAAAAACATTTTCTAAAGTAAATAGACTTGCTCTTTCCGAATTTGAAAAAATATTCACCAAAAATTAAATATGGCCGCCCAAAGATGCCTGAAATTGAAGCATTGACTGTCCAATTTTACATAAACTTAATATAATTTGCCATTCTAGAGTTACTCATACCAGATCTTTGGACAACAATAACAGAGTACATACAAATTTTAGTAAGAAATATTTTCAAGATGGCGGATCCAATATGGCCACCATTACATAAAACAATATTTTCTTTGCATATATAGTGCATACGGATAGTCATTACTTATGTTTTTGAGGTCGCTGATTTCAAAAATCACGGGACATTGCCTTATAAGAAGTCAGTAGGCTCGGCGCACCCTCCAATGACTTCAACAGAAGTCGTCAGAATGTAAAAATTTACTTTTGTGCATCATTTGACAATCTTCTATATTCTTCTAAGACTAGTTGTTACATTAATGTTTTAAAAAATGCACTTGCTTATTATAAAAAGATTACAGCAGGTAATGTAACAGGACTAGATTAGCTTCCAATCTAACTGGTTTCGTTTTTAGACGTATGGATTAAATTTTAATACAAATTGCTTTGATTCTGGGTTTTCTCAAGCACGTTTCCTCTGTTGACACAAAGTCTTATACCATATAAAAATATTTTCTATGCTTTCTTGTGCAACTGAATTTCATTAGTTTTTTTCTAAGTAGTATAAATATAAATGCTGAGAAAGTTCTAAGTAGGTACAACTTGGATAGATTGTGGTTGTCATTACAGATGCAGTTTCTATATCAGTCTACGAAAAATTGGAAAAATTCCGAAGTTTGGCTTAAGAGCATAAATTTTGTAAAAAATATTTATTATTTCTTGTGTGAGATTTATGAGCCTGAATTATTAAATGAGATTCTGAATTGCTTTAAAATTAAACAAAACACAATAATACATTAATTAGTCTTAATACCTTGCAGTAGAAACAACATTACGAATGTTTCCCGACTAGAATTTATAGGGGGCATGCCTCATGAAGCGTATGGGCCTCATGTGGTTGGTGAGGGGTATGCCGATAGAGGGATTTCCCCGTAGATTCCTCGTGAGGTCCTCACAAAATAAAATCAGCGATACTGAAGTGAGGTTTACCTTATGAGTTTCTCACAAGGGTCATATGAGGCAAACCTAATGCATTTATAACCTTACAAGGAAATAGACAATCCCACCATTTGCCTTACGGGGGTACGATTAGGTAAACATCAAATATACACCTAGGCTCATACTTCTCAAATGTGGTAGTTTGTTATATTCTAGAAATTGTTTCAACCCGAAACATTGGTAACATTAAAAATCAGTGACCTTAAGATAATCATTGTACTAATTTTCATTAAAATCCGTTGAAATCCAGAAATGTTGGTCGCCATATTGGATTTGTAAATTTTGATAACATTCAAAATCAGTGACCTCGAGATAATCATTGTACTAATTTTCATTAAAATCCGTTGAAATCGATAATTTTTAGTCGCCATATTGGATTCGTAAATTTTGCTAACATTCAAAATCAGTGACCTCAAATCATTCATTAAAATCCGTTGAAATCGAGAAATCTTGGTCGGCATATTGGATCCGCAATCTTGGATTCGTAAATTTTGATAACATTAAAAATCAGTGACCTCAAGATAATCATTGTACTAATTTTCATTAAAATCCGTTGAAATCGAGAAATCTTGGTCGCCATATTGAATCCGCCATCTTGATTTTCTAATATTGGACAGCGGATTTGAAATCAGCATTCTGCAAAACCCCTATGTACCAATTTTAATGAAAAATGTTTAAATCTGGTAGCAATTATTTTGCCGCACGAGGACCACATGCGGCTTTCATAATGATGCGCGAATGCGTCTTATACGGCAGCCTCATGGGACCCACACGAGGCAGTATGACTAGCCTCATAGGGACCCTAGCTGTACCCCTCCAAAATTCTAGTCGGGTTTTATGCAAAAAAATGTACATATTTTTAACATATGTTTTAGTACGAATTACCCAGTATTGTTGTGTATACAATTAAACCTAATATTTAAAAATTAAAAATTCTATGTATATAATATATATTATATTATTCCTAAACTAAGTTTTATTATACAAAAATATTAAAAAGAAATGTAATTCGGATGTTAAATTCATTTCCAAAAGCTTCGACATATTCACTAAAAATAAGTACTCAGAATATAACAGTATCAGCAAGGATCATAAGAAAGTCCTAACATTTGGGTATTGTATAGATAGTTGTAGATAAATAACCAGCACGCCTTAAAATTCCCTAAACTGCCTAACAAGCAGACGAAATCATATAGTAGTTAACATTAATGGCATAAGAAATCATGGAGGTCAAAATTGCCAGCGGGGTTTGGAATTACCACCCGTCTTCTATCTTTTATCGTAATAAGTTTGTATGATTAATGTACATGGATGCCAAAGGGGAAACCTTTCAACACAATTAATAAAAAAATTTAAAAGATTATTTTATTTGCTCTTTCGTTCCACCCTACTGCACATTCTCATACAATTGCACCTAAGGGACAGATCCCGGCCACTCCCTGACGGTTGCGGGAGGTAAACAAGCAATTAAGGTGCTGCCCTGCAAGGCAACTTACGTATGTGCCAGGTTCACGCGCCGGGCAATAAATAATCGCCGAGAATTGACTTTTCGGTTCCTAAATTATCGGCACACTTCGGTCCTAGTTTTCCCACGGGGTGCTCCGGTAAAGGCGACAGCGAAAATATGCTCGCGTCCCCACACCCTGCGCAGATAACGCAGGGCCTGGAAAGGGCAATCGGGCCAAGATTGGGTTGGTGCATGTGCGCGAGGGTAGCAAATTTGACACCGACCAGCTTTGACTTTGTCGAGAGATGTAATCATCCCCATTGTTGCCGTGATAGCTGTCCGTGCCGTGAAACTCAATACGGCCGTCGACTTCTCGTAATTTACTCCCGCAGGGCGTGGAGGATATTTCCCGCTCGCCCTGCGGGGTATGGTACAACCCTTGCGTAAATTAAATTTCATAATGGCACAATCTCGTGCATGCTGTTGCCTTGATGACTTCAAATCTGCGAAGTCGCGCAATCCTCCCACATAACTTCATTTCCGGAAAGACGGTGAGGACCCTTTCAGCTGGCATCTCATTCCGCCGTTTTCGATAGCTCGCAGCCGTTTTCATTACGACTCCTCGCTGCTCGAATTTTATCACACGCTGAGGTTGGAACGTTGAGGTGGTGTGGTGCGACACCTTTTCGCAAGAATATCCTCCAGGAATTCGGGGAGCTGTGCCGTACAGTGACGACGAACCTTCGTGTCGAGCAGAACTCCTCTGAGCGGATTAATAAGCGAAGATTGCGAGTGGGTAAATACACAGTACTCCAGCTCGAGAATCCCTGATGGCACCCATTACCCACGGGGTTTGAGTAAATCGATACAAATGACGAGCGGACATGGCGCTTCTTCCATTGCTTGCTGGAGCGATTGATAGCTCCTCGGCACCCTATCATAACATTTGGAGAACATCTCCAAGAAGCAACTAAGGACTGATATTTTATCATCACTTCGTCAATACATTGAAGTTTGGTCCCTTCTGTTTGAAGTAACTTTTTTCCTAAGCGAAAACAGGACAATGTTCAATCTTGACGTCTTGTTATTTTGCTAATTCGACTGGACAACGACAACAAATCGCTTGTTTTCTCTCTATATATTTTTTAATAAACAAAACAACCAAAAATGGTCAAATACTAGTCGGAAAAGAACGTTTTTGTGTTTTGTTTGTCCAGATCAAAAGAAAATTATTCATTGTATTCATATTTATCATGAGTAACACACAGCAAAGATTTAAAATATTCCAAAAATAGCATCAAATTGCCATAACTCGGAAACTGATATACAAAAATTTCAGTTTAACCCATCAATGCGCAAAACGAGAATTTTGTGCACGCAACTTCAATTGTACGATTCGAAAAGAAAATTGGGGCGATTTTTTTCCAAAATTGTACTAGGGGGTTTTTGGGGATGCTCTTTCAGAATCTGGCATTTGTTTCTCCATAAAAGCTTCAAAAACCCTAGTATTTTTTAACGGTTTTTAAAAAAAGTGCTGAATTTGTTTGGTCTTTTTTCTTTTCAAAGTTGATTATCTTGACGTTGCTGCTATTGAATGATCATATAACCACCAGAAATCGCAGTTCGAATGTCTAAATTTTCTCCAAACATGGTTGTGAAGGTTTTTTTGCTTTGGTTTTTGCAAAATTTGGTTTAGTCTATCTGATACAAAAAAATAATTTGGAAAAATACCTTTAAAAATGTGAGTTATTAATCTATATCATTAATAAATTAAAGATCATTGTTATGAAAAGAATCCAAAAACAGTAGAGTACCTTATTAAAGAAATTAAGAAGATCGTCAATGGCATTTCACATGAAACATTAGAACGTGTTTTTAATAGTTTCAGAAAGCGTTTGGATCTTTGTGCTAGCTCAGACGGCTCTCATTTTGAAAAATTATATCATTAATGACTCACATTTTTCACTGTACCTATTTTTCCAAATTATTTTTTTGTATCAGATAGACTAAACTTTTTGAAATAAAATGGACTTGAAATAAAAATGACAACATTGTTTTATAAAAAAAAACCTTCATACTTTGCCTATCCTTAAAAAATAGTGGCTCATAAGTTTTCACACATTCCTACAGGACACCCGGTAGATACAACAAACCTGAAAAAATTAATTTGAAACAATCAAAATTAAGTTGAGTCAACCAAAATGACAAGATATTTTAACAAAGCCGTTTGCCCAGCTAGGTTGCTTGAATAAAAATAAATTGGTTAATTTTGACTTTGTCTTTTAAGTTAATTGTAACAAAATTATTCGTAAATATGATTCATTTTAAAGCAATATAACAAAGTATATTTAAAACTGATCCGTGTACTCTTAAACAAGTGAGCTTGGTTAATACAACCCATAACGTTTGTTAAAAGTAGCGGCAAGAAACTAAACTAAAAACGTGTAAGCTTAAAAATTTAACGAAAGGCCATAGGGGGTTAAGGAGGGATAAAGTGCTCCCACGACGATTATGGCGATTATGGATTATTTTTTTATCGTCAGGATTAACACAAGTAAGAATTTGGCCAAGTTTCATCCCTTAATTAACCCCCAAGGGGTGGGAGTAAATTGTAAAAATTTCGAAAAAAAATTAATATCTTTTGAACGCGTTGACCGATTTGGATGGGATTTTGACATCTAATAGTATCTTATATGTTTACTAAAACTAGGTCAAATTAAATCCGGTTTTATTAAAATAATAACTATAATTTTGTTTGAACAATACCTTAAAATTGGTCAAGCTAACAGCGGGCTTGGTTAACGAAAGCTTCGTTGAACTAACCAACAATTCTGTTGAAAAATTACTAAAAGCTTTGTTGAAACTTTGCAAATCCAACCGTATTTTGGTTATTAAAAATCTTGAATAAAACTTTGTTAATTATGCTAGTGCAATTTTTTGAGCAAAAATAAACAGAATTCATTTGTTTGTAGCAACCAAAAGAACGGTAGGCTGAAAACCTGCCAAGTTTTTGGTTAGCGTAAACTTGGTTTAGTCACCAGTGTTTTTTCCCAATGTATAATCCTAAAATTATATATTAATATTATAAAATTGAAGATTACCTTGTATTAGAAGCTCAAAGTAATACCATGATAGATGATATATTCAAAGCGTAAACAACAATTTTATAGAGTAATGGTTAAAAATATAACTCAGTTAAACAGCTAAATAAGATACATCTACACTGTTAGGACAAAGAAATTTTAAGAAAAAAGATTTTTGGCCTAAGAAAATGTATTTTTTGAATATTCCAATAATATACAGGATTAATGGAAGATTCATAAAATCCATCAAATTGCCATGAGTGATACCCACGCAAATCGTCGAAACTTGAACTAATCATTTTCAGGATTTATCAGTTTTTATGTAAGCGAATCATGAAAATTTAATGGATTTGTTAGGAAATCGAAAATCCTAGCTATAAGTAATCGCTTTTAATTTCCAATATTATGCATAATTTTCCTGAGCTAGATTGGTGAAAAATCGAAGTTATAATTTCAAAAATATTTTCTTCCTAGAGAAAAGTTTATTTATTCATCAAAAATATTATAACATATTATAATGAATTTTTTATTTTCTTGATTTAAATGAATTAATATTGGGAAAACCATTTTTTTAAAATAAATTAATATTTTTTTTGCGAAGCATATAATTTTTCAATGAATAACATTTTCATACCACTTAAAAAAATAACGGCTCATATATTTTTTTAAAGCCAACTTTTAATGCTCTGATCCACATTAATTACCTTTTGTTTCGCACGAATATACTCATTTGTTCTTTTGTGTATTTGGTATGCGAGTTGGGTGGCCTGGTCTTTCAAAATTGTCACAGACACGTCTACAGGCACGATTATCAAAATTTTCGATTACTTTCTCCCTTAGTAAAACAGTTAGCGCATTGAATTTAGTCCAGATGTTGGTTTTTAGGTGTGCAATTGTTGCTGGCTTATCCACATAGACTTTGCTTTTGAAAAAAAAGTAATCAAAAAGTCACACGTCTAGGTAGCAAGCTTATGTCACCATTACGTGAAATTACTCGACTTTCAAACTTAGATCTCAATAACTCAATGCTTTCACGTGTTGTGTGGCACGTAGCTCCATCCTGTTGAAAATAAGTCGTCTGTGTCTATTACTTCAAGTTCATGTCACAAAAAAACTTCAATCAATTGCATACAGGGCTATATACATTGACAGTAATAGCTCTTTAATTTGCATCCTCGAAGAGAAAAGGACCAATGATTCCACTAGCCAATAAACCACATCAAACACTACATTTTTATAGGTGTAATGATTTTTCTGAAAATGTTCGAGGATTTTCTTCTCCCCAAATGCGACAGTTCTGTTTGTTGACATATCCATCCAATGTGAAATGAGCTTCATGGAAGATGATTTTCCGCGAAAAACCAACATCAAGACTTTTTTTTTCTAGTAACCAATTGACAAAATTTGTTTCAGTTGTTGTGTCAATTTAATTTTGTAAGGATGTATATGCAAATCCTTATGCAAAATTCGCCAACCAGTCGATGGATTGACTTGTAATTGCTGGGCACGTCGTGAAATTGATGTTGAGGTAAAAACGTCTGTCGGACGTTTGTTTATCCTCTACACAGCCAGTTTCTTCAAATTTGTTCACTAAGCTTTAAATTGTCGAATCATTTGGACGACTATTTACAACAAAATCATCACGAATTTTACGAAATGCACTCTTGAAAGATCGATAACATTTATAATAAGTTTGAATAAGTTTAATCCGTTGGTCTAGCATGATGTATGAATCCATGGTAACGTTCCGAAGTTATTCACTACCAGCATCTAGGTGTCACTTTTGAGAGACTCTGTATAGTGGTAAAAAACCAAAGTAAAAGGGATAAGAAAGTGAAATTTATTGCGATACTTAAGCCTCCATAAAAATTCAGAAAGTGTTATCCAGCACAAAGATATGAGAGTTCAAAAACACTTTGAATCACTTTTAGGATGATAAAGTAGTGGATTTTGCGCTTGACTATGGATTCCATGCTTAGTAAGCTTATTACATGAAACTTCTAATGATTGAAATATAAAATAAATATAAATACAAAAAAAAAATTATGATGAGGAACCTTTTTTTATAGATGACGAATCGGAAAATTAATTTGACTCATCACATATCATTTTCGAGAAAAGTAGAGTTGAAACGGGAAAAATCCGTATTTTGGCCATTTTGTTATTTTCTTAGATAAGTTGTAGGATCTCGAGACACAATTCAAAAGAAAGTTTATATATTGCAGACGCAGTTTCTACAGTGGAGGAAATAGCTATAAAATCACTCAGCATTATTTTATAAATTTAATGGTATGGTCGTTTCCTACAATTATTTTTGTAAGGAGTACCCTTATATAGTTCAATTGTTTTATTGCCGTCCGGAAAAGGTCAGGTACTGTACTATAAATACCCGTTAAGTGTTGAAAAAATATTCACTTTCAATTTGGTGCTCGAATTGCAAGGTTAAAAAACGGAAATAATTATAAAATCAGTATATGTATTTTCAATTTCTACAAGTTTTTTTGATAAAATTATTAAAATTTATAATCGGGTAGGTTCAGATAATTATACTAAAGAGTTTTAACGCGAACTTTTAATTAAAATTACATAATTTGTTCAATTTTTTAAGGATGTCAAGAGGGGTAGTTTTATCTGAAGAAAAAAAGGGAAGGATCTCTGCGTTTCGGGAAATGGGAAAATCCATTAGGGAAATTTCTCGCCTGATTTCCAGGTCTTTTACTGTGTTGCGAAATGTCATTGTTTTAGGCGATGAATACAATAAAAATCAGTGTCCAGGAGCTCGTCCTAAGTTAACACCGCGCGATAAATTCCAAATTATTTCAAAGGCAATGGTAGGAAAGTCGGTAGCATCACAAATTCAGCGTGACCTTGATTTGCCCATAACGGTACGACGCGTGCGACAAATTCTGGCGGAGTCGAATCAGGTAGAATTGAGGAAAAGGATGCGAAAACCGGAACTGACACAAAGCCATAAAGATCAGAGGCTGCATTTCGCGGAAAACCACATGTCTTGGACTGAAGAATGGAAAAAGGCCATCTTTAGTGATGAACAAAAATTCAGTTTAGATGGTCCAGACAGGTGCCAGTTTTATCGGCACGATTTAAGAAAAGAAAAGGAGACAATTATGAGTCGTAATTTTCGAGGCAGATCAGTAATAATTTGGGCAGCTTTTTGCTTCCTTGGATCGACTCCTGTATGTTTCATTACACATAAGATGAATTCCGAAAAGTACACTGAATTTCTGGAGGAGGTCCTCATCGAATTTGGTGACAATCAAAACGGTGGAAATTGGATAATCCTGCAAGATAATGCGGCAATCCATGTGTCAACACATTCGAGGAATTAGTTTAGGACCAAAAATATCGAACTTTTGCCGTGGCCGGCTCGTAGACCGGACTTAAATCCCATCGAAAACTTATGGGGTATCCTTACCAGGAGAGTTTATGAAAATGGACGGCAGTTTAATAATGTTTCAGAACTCAAATTGAAAATTATTGAGGAATGGAGTAAAATAGGCAAAAAAATATTTGAAAATTTAATTTTGTCAATGACAAGAAGAATATTTGAGCTTATTAAGAAGCGCGGTAGCTCTATAGATTTTTAATTTATTTAAATTTAAATAAAATGTGTTAAAAATTTAAAGTGATTTTATATCTATTTCCCTTCCGGAAAGGCCTAATTTTTATATATTTGATAGCTTTTCAATACTGTTCACAAAAACTAAAAAAATTTAACGTTTATTAACGCTAAATATGCTAACGAATTATATTTTAAAAGTTGGTTCTAAAACATCCGACCAGTTTGTACATAATTACCAAAATATAAGTGATTTTATAGCTATTTCCTCCACTGTATTGATTTTATCTGAATTTTTGCAGTTTTAAATTTAATAAACTTTCTTCATGAAATTTTGCGAAAATTAAAAACAAAAATCATTTGATATAGAAAAGGTAAGATATAAGATATATATCACTTCATAACAACATCATTTCAACTGATTTTTGTTGTGTATAGTGTAGACCATCTGTTGATTTTTTTTTAAATATGTGTTGTTTTCAAATATATAGCTTTTCCGCTATAAAAAAATGGATGACATATAGTATCATATCTCCGCGATATGAAATAAATAGTTTACGCTTAAATACAGTTGGGAAATATTGAAGACTTATTACCAAAGTGAATGCTGTGCTGCCAAAACAGCTAATTTTGAAATAGCCATTAGTCGTCATTGGAATTTTTTTTGTGAGGGGTACTGTTAACGATCGATATTATGCTGACAATCTAGAAACGATTCAGGCACTTAAGCGCCCTTTATAAAACTTAGATTGAAAGTCCTAAAAATTATAGAATATATGGTAGCCGAACTCGAATTTTACCGGGTTTCTTACTAAAAGAATAATCTGGAAAGATTAATTTATCGATAATTTTTTAAGTATCTCATGTATTCAATATTTTTCATGTATGCCTAATATTAATAATGAACTATCAGTTATTAACCCCAGTTTTGCTTGGAACAAGGCTAAAAACTTTATTTCATATTACATATTGCAGAATTAAAATTTTAGGAAACACTTCTACTATATTTTTATTTTTTGCAAGAAGGTTTTGTTTTAATTAGGTTTAAAAATCAAGCAATTCAATCCCAAAGAAAGATATCAAGATGGGAAACTTCTGCAAAATGTCAACTTAACTAATCAATAATCTTTACGTTTTAAAATATGCATTGTAAAGTGGTGTTGCTATGATGAGTTAAGAACGTCCGAACCTTTTCTGGTCATTGGTGGCAGTAAAAAGTCGCGACTTATTGCCAGTGAATGAGTATGAGCTATTAAAACACGTTCTGTTGTTCCACGCACAAATCTACTCTGGCTGCACGTTCGTTCCAAGTTTCCAACTCAAGTCGCATATTACTAACATGCCCCAGCAGCAGTTAATCTTAATGAAAACAATTTGAATGAAGCTGAAAGTAAAAAAGCGAGCGGCCCATGAGGGCAATAAGTCAATTCAAATCAAAGCGAGGGGGGCAGTTGGAAAGTGCACGAGCTGCTCGAGCTCGACAAAGCCCATGAAAAAGGCATGAAATAAGAAAATGTCGATCGACCCCATTTTTTCCATTAAAGCCGCCCGCCAGTGATACGAATCAGAACAAATCACCCTGGCAATTAGCTCTAGTTGTCGGATCCGTCGAGGCAACCACTACTCAACTGCACCCTCGCGCGACCCGGGACCGGGATCAGGAGGAGGTGGGTGGATTCACCACACCCCGGCGGGGGCGGCCGGCGCGCGAATCCGTGCGTTTGCGTACAGCGCACCACCGCATCCCACCCATGCTGTCCCGATCCCGGGTCCGCAAGAAATTCCTCCGAGCGGGAGTGACGCCCGTAAATTCCCGATTTTATGGCATTGGGAAATTGGGGAACTTTCTGTTTCTTGAAGCTGGCGGGGTACTTTACTTTGGCCCACACGCCGCGCGGCAGCTTTCGCATCAAGCAAATATCCCTGCCGGGTTGGGCCCGGTGGGAGGCGAGGCAGAGGATATCGATTCTGGCGGGGGTGTTACCGCGAGTGAGATGAGCTTTCGGTTTTGGCACGGGATCGCCCTTTTTCTCATTAGATGTTTCATCGACGTATATTAAGTAGGCGGGGGTGGCGGTGGAGATTAATTCGCTCAGGTGTGGGTAATTGCGCTAATGGAAGTGACATAATTGTAAATCTCTCTGGCGATTTATGCTCCTCGCAACGGAAGCTTTCTGAATTACCCTGTGGGAGAAAGTCGGTGGGCAGCTCCGATGCAAAGCGGTTCGTACTTTGAATTTGCTGTGGCTGTGAAATCGACTATCGCCACTCAGATCTTATGACACACATGAGGAGCAGAGTTGTTAAAGAATGCAGCTTTTTGAGTTCTATTTAAAAGAATGAAGAATTCATATTTTCCATTCTTTTCATTCTCTGAAGAATTATGAAAACATGAATTTCCATTCCTCAAAAAAATAATAAGGAATGAATTACTTCGAATGCATTCCTATAGAATTCAAAGCATTCGTTAAAGCCTTCGTGAATTCATTTGCATTCACTTGAATTCAATGAATTCTTTTGCATACTTTTCTGGCTGTAAAGTCACGATTTTTTTAAAAGAAACTATACAATCGACAGTTCTGAATTTTATTTATTTTTGTATCTTGACATAGGGGATTTTAGATATCTGAAAAAATAACGAAATGGCGAATTTATTCAAATTTTTTAAAAAAATCGAATGGTTCTAGTGAATTAAATTTATCCACAATTGAAGAAAAGAAATAAATCCTTATGTGTAAATGAAGATATGGGTTTTTCAAAAGAAAATAAGATCGTAATCATATTAATCGACTGTAGGGGAAGGTCGGGTAGCCCCGGACACTTAAGTGAGTTGCAAATAAAAATACCAAAAAACAAATTTCCTGTCTTTATTTTACTCTTAAAATAAAACTAGGAACTTCTTCAATCATGCTAATTAAAAATTAGTATGTAATCATATCAAATTATTTTAAAGAAATATTTAAAAAATACTTTGGCCTTCGTTTTTTGGCGACACAAAACATGGCGGGTAGCCCCGGACATAGTAATCAATGGTGGCCCAATCGTTTTTTGGCCTTACAAACAAATTTTTTACTTTTGTTTTGAATAAAAATGCACTTTTGAATTGAATTCAGAAACTTTGCATTTGGAATAATAAGCTATTTTCGAAATTAAACATCGATACTAATGTTTTGGAATTTAGTATTTTTGATATAAAAAAGAGCAATTTTGAAATAGATTTTTATAGTTTCAAATGGGAAAAGGAATTTTTGCGTGGGAAAGGGTTAAATGTTATTTGAAAATGTTATATATTTAACACGCTGATCGCGGTCCCTTAAATTTCGGCATATTTCAAGTCTTTCTACAACAATAGTAACAACATTTTAAAGTAGTTTCCATAAATATGCAAACTGACAAAACAATTCTAGTTTGTTAAAACAATATCGCAAAATTCAAAACTTAAAACCATGTTAGGGGGTAGCCGATCGCTATCATGCAACATTTTTAGACACAGCTCTTAAAATGTACAAGAAATGTTACAAATACTATTGTAACCTTTAAATATATAAAATTTCCTACAACATTAAACAAAAAACAAGTACACACACTTACTTATTGTACTTGTTAACCTTCAATGAAGTTTGACAGAAGCAACGAAATTGTTTTGCCGGGAACAAAACACACACTCACTCTGTGCCCACGCCGCAATTAAGTTGATTTTGTTTTTACTCCAGAGAGCACACATTTATAATAAAACTATACCTATGCAAGGTGGTTAGTTTCTTAGAAATTTAAATGTCCGGGGCTACCCGACCTTCCCCTATATATTTGTTTACTATCAATTAGGTTCAAAAATGCCATTTTGATGTAGATTAACATGTTGCAGCCGCTACTGAATCGGAGGGAGACACCTCGGAATGCTTCCTTGTTAGTCAATTTTGCGAATTCTAAAATAAAATTTCAGAACATATTTCTGAATTAAAAGGACTTTTCAATAAAATAAGAAAATAATTATTTCAATGAAAAAAAGTCAAAAGTGTTCACTGTATAAAATGTGTCACACATATTTCCTAATGTCTTTAAATCAGAAGCCGGTATGTTCTTATTTTATTTCTGACATAAAAATGGAAAAATTTAACGGATTCAATATGGTAGATCGAAATGCTAATTTCATGAAATTTAAAAAATAAAATGGTAAATCTAAGCATATATCTTATATATATAAAAATGAACCCCTATTTCCGTTGGTTACGCAATAACTTGAGAACGACTTTACTGATTTCATTCATTTTTTTTTTAAGTTTTCTAATACTTTGTAGAAGGTTCTTACGGAAAGAAAAGTTAAGAAAATTGCGCAGAAAATTGAATAATTTTAGAAAACTTAACGATTATTTTAACTTCGCGAGTTTGACCGTTCGCGCGTTCTCGATTTCAACGGATTTTAATGAAAATTAGTACAATTATTGTTATGAGGTCACTGATTTTGAATATTATCAAAATTTACAAATCCAAGATGACGAACCCAATATGGCCACCAAGATTTCTCAATTCCAACGGCTTTTAATGAAAATTAGTACAATGATTGTTTTTGGGCCACTGATTTTGAATATTATCAAAATTTCCAAATCCAAGATGGCGGATCCAACATGGTGACTAAAATTGATTACAACGGATTTGAATGAAAATTATAACAATGATTATTCTTATTGAACTAATTTAGAACATTACCAACATTTCCAAATCCAAGATGGCGGATACAACATGGCGATTAAAATGTGTCAATTGCAACGGATTTAAATGAAAATTAGTACAGTGGTTATTCTGAGGCAACTAATTTAGAATATTATCGAGATTTCCAAATCCAAGATTGTGACCAACAATTTCTCGATTTTAACGGATTTTAATGGAAATGAGTACTATAATTATTCCGAGGCTACTAATTTAAATGTTATCAAAATTTCCAAATTCAAGATGGCGGATCCAACATGGTGACCAAAATGACTCGATTTGAACGGATTTTAATGAAAATTGGTATAATGATTATTCTGAGGCCACTAATTTCGAATATTATTAAAAGAGTATAGCAGGATAAGCATGGGTGGAATGCCCCTCGGGAAAGTTAGGTTGATATTTTTACCATGAAATCACCTTCTTAAGAGAAACATTTTCCTAAGTTATCACACCTCTGCACGCGCTAGTTTTTAAAAAAAAAAAATTAATCCAATTTTGAAAAAACAATTTTTTTTTTTCTTATAACACAAAATTGTTTTGTGATCTTTTTTGCAAACACTAGATACACTAAAGAAGTATTAAACAAGACACTTTTAAGTCTTCGCAGTGATTTATATACAAAAATATCACAAATTAAAACTTTTCAAAAATAAAAATGTCCCGTATTTTAAGAGACACACTCACGATTTTTTTTTTATAAATGACCCTTACTATGCTCTATAACATATATTTTTTTCAAAATTTTCGCTAGGGTAGAACAGTGTTAGAAAAAATATTATTCCTATCCATATAAAGCAGGGGGTTGGGAAGGGAGCCGCGAGGGGGCAAAGTGGGCCTTTCAAGAAAACAATGCTTATAAGTGGAAATTCTCCCATTCGATTTACTTGTTAAGACATAAATTCGAAACAAACACAAAGTAAGCAAATATGCATCAACTTGTCGCATATTGCAGCGCACAACTAGGTGCTCGTAGGAAACAAATGTAACAATAAAGCGATTAAGCGAAAGATAATAATATATGTATTAGGGTGCTTTTTTTTGCGACTATTTTTTTTTTCAGTCCCACGACGGAATTTTGTGGCAAATGCCTAAACAAAAATTCCCTGAAAATTGGAGCCATTAATATTAATATTAAGTACTATACCAAGGCGTATAAAGATTTCCCATATAAAATACACGTAAACTTTGATTTGATGTTTCTCTTAAGAAGGTGATTTCATGGTAAAAATATCAACCTAACTTTCCCGAGGGGCATTCCACCCATGCTTATCCTGCTATACTCTTTGTAAATCCAAGATGGCGGGTCCAATAGGGAGACCATAATGTCTCGATTTCAACAGATTTTTATAAAAATTAATATATATTAATACAACGATTATTCTGATACCAATAATTTTAAATATTATCAAAATTTCCAAATCCAAGATGGCGGATCCAATATGGTGATGCAAATTTCTCGATTTCAACGAATTTTCATGAAAATTAGTACGATTTTTTTGGAGCCACTAATTTTGATCATTATCGAATTATCAAACTTTCTAGATCCCAATATATATAAAAACAATTTCTCGATTTCTACGGGTTTTAATGAAATTTGGTACAATAATTGTGTTAATGCCACTAATTTTAAATATTATCAAGATTTGGATATTCAAGATGGCGGATCCATAAAGGCCATAAAGGGGTTTTCGGGTTGAATCAATTTCTAGGATATAACAAACTAGAACATTTGAGAAGTCTTTAATTAGTAGGTAAGTATTTACCCAACGTCGGATGAAACCGGGTAATTTTCCAATATTTGTGAAGTGTAAAACGGTTTACTTAATATTAAACAAACTATAAGTTTGTTCAATAAATTAATTAGGGATATGAAACGGAAACATTGTTTTCTTATATTATATGAATAGTATTATTTGTAGAATCATGCGAAAAGAAAGAATACGATCAAATATTGGTCGACGCACAGGGCATAATGAAAATGTACTGGAAAGGGCAGGACAACGTCTGCTGGGTCAGCTAGTATGTATGTATATATAATTGACTTCAGTTTTTAGACTTTTGGTTTACTTAGAAGTCTTAATAAAAAATGAGATCTTGAGGAGTAATAAAAATTAATTAAATTCAAGTCACAAAACCGTTTGATGAATTTTGCCCATATGCAAAACGCGCTATATGCTTTATAAAAAGTTTTGAGTTATTCAAAGAAAACGTGTAAAAGTTCTCACAGATATGTTAGAGTGTGCATTTTTCTCGCCTTATTTCAAAAGAGTTTCAGTTATTTTTGCAGCACAAAATATTGTTTTTCAGATGGCAGAAGACATAAAGTTAATATTTCCACTTCACATTCAGTTAATGAATATTGACTTTTCTTGCATATAGCGGGTTTTGCATATAGGCTACTCAAGTGATAGATCTGGTCAGTAGATACTAGATGAATTGCCAAGATAATGCTTTGATTTTGAACTTCATTTCATTTTGTAATGAATGATTTGACTGCTTTAAACAAAATTTCAAATTCTGCGTTCCTTTCCTTCATATTTCTAGCTTCCGTGAACAAACTTCTTCTGTTGCACGACACGATAGAGGAGTAAATTATTTTTTTCAATCTCGAATGAGAATTTTGAAAAAAAATTCTTCACTGGAAAACCAAGGGCCAAGGGTTAGTTGATTATTTATTAAAAACCGCATATTGATCTTAAGAAAAACATTTTTTTTATGGAAATAATTACTTTTGAAAAAAAAAATAAAATAAAAAAAAAAATTATAAAGAAGAGACAATCACAACACGCTCACGAAACTCCAACCCATGTGCAACTCTCGAAAATATACCCAGCAATCTTTTCCATTAGATAAAACAGCTCAGGACTACTATCTCTGCAAATTCTTATAAGAGATATAGAAAGAAAGAATTAGTCACCAAAAAATTCTCACAGAGAGTATTTACAGCGTAAGCAATAAAGTAACGCATTTTTCCATAATGCATTTTTAAAGGTGATCTGGAATGATTCTATTGATGTTGCTCTCTCCATTCTTATTCCCCTTTCAATGTTAAGTTATAGAAAATTCGCGAATCGAAAAATGGGGGAGAGGCAGGTAACACACACCGAGCATAAATACGGACATTTTATTAAACAATTTACTGAGTATGTTATTATTAAGATTCCCTGATTTTGAAAAAAATATTAAAAAATTTCGTCACATTTTCAAGAAAAATTGGGTTAAAAATTTAAAAAATCCGTATTTCGGCCATTCCTAGAATTTTTTTTTTAAATAAAAGGGATCCCGTAGTGATCCCAAACGTAGTTCAAATGAATGCTTAACTTCTATACTATAGTTATAAAATATCAGTTAATTAAAACCTTTTTCAATGTTTTTTGGGGAGACAAGATTTTCATTAGAGTTCCACTCCTACATACCGTTGGTTCATTTCATTTATATGGCAGAGGGAAGATTCATGAAAAACTCGAATAAATCTTATTAAAATATATTAGTACCATATTATAAAGCTGTAGCTTTGAATTCAAACCTTGATTTGACTTACGTTTCGAGCTGCTACGAAATTCCGTTGTTTTTAAATGTTTTTCCAAAAGTGGTTAAAATATGGTTATTTTCATTTTTTAACCCTATTTTTTCAAAAACTTAACGTGACGGAAAAATTGTACTGATCAGGTTCCATTAAAGGAAGGAAAGAATTAAAGAGGAATCTAATTAAAAATTATGAAACCACCTTGTTACCTAATACTTGTCCTGTGTTTATGGGTTGAAATCACCCAACGTATATTTCAAGGAAATCTGCCCTGAGATAATTCCTATCCGATTGCACTGTTACCTTTGTCCTCAATTGTCCAATAGCACGATATACTCCAACAAATGTAATCAATTTAATTTAACCCACACACACTGTGTGAATTATTTTTTTCGAACACAAAATAAGGGCTAAATCACGTATTTGATTAAACGATATGACGAAATTAGTTCAGTCAGCTAGGCCAGAACCTTCTACAATTACAAAACGTGAGATGGCGTTTTGCATGCGTTGATAAGTGGTCCGGCAGTTACAGTAATTTACATTGGCACTTATGGCAGGTGGATAAAACTCCTTATGAAATTCGCATTTACCCGCTAGGATATGTAATGGGTTTAGTTTATTCAACGTCAAAATATTTTACTTAAAGGAGTATAAAAATGTGAATTAATTTCTATCGAAAGTGCCGTGATTTTTCGGTTCTTCGGTGACAAATCTTCTTCCGAAACGTCAAACAGACGTTCTTTGCAAATGGTGTGGGGTAAATTCATAAGAACCCATAAGACCCAATATATTTTATTGGACAAATCAGACCACTTTGCCCTATGGCTGTGTGTGTGCGCTGGACCTCTTCATGGCTTGTAATTGCAGAAAGTTTTGACTAGGCCCATTGTGCATCCAACAAGAAGGCTAGTCAATCAAAGTTTAATGATAAAGATTAAATTGAGATTAAGGATTACACAGGTTTACAAAAAAAAAAAGTTGATGTTCTTTTGACGAGACCATCTCATTTTTATGTAAATCGATGCCCTGAATCCGAATCCGAGGTCCGTTAACCTGCACCACGTCATGTTCAAGGCCATTTCAAGGTCAAATTGGGAAAAAACCCACTAAATAAGTCTGAAAAAGAGGACTTCTAGGTTTTTGGGGCCGCTCAATCCGAATTCGTGATTTGTTTAACTCCCAAAGGTCAGCCAGAGGTTATTTCAAGGGTATTTCAAGGTGAAATTGGGAAAAATCCACTAAATAGGTCTGAAAAAGAAGATGTATAGGTTTTTGGAGTAATTGAATCCGAATTCGTGATTTGCTTAACCCCCAAGGTCAGCCAAAGGTCGTTTTAAGGGCATTTCAAGGTGAAATTGGGAAAAATCCACTAAACAGGTCTGAAACAGAAGATGTATAGGTTTTTGGGGTCACCGAATCCGATTTCGTGATTTGCTTAAGCCCCCAAGGTCAGCCAGAGGTCGTTTCAAGGGCATTTCAATTTGAAATTGGGAAAAAATCCACTAAATAAGTCTGAAAAAGAAGATGTGTGGGTCGCTGAATCCGAATTCGTGGTTTTGTCTTAATCGCCCAAGGTCAGCCAGAGGCCGTTTCGAAGTCGTTCCAAGGTCAAATATAGAAAAGGCGTGTATTGAATCCCAACCACTGAATACATGGATTTTTGGGTCGACGAATCTAGTGCCGCCATATTGGAACCCCCATCTTGGATTTAAAAATTCTCAAATTTGGACTTCAGATTCGTGATCAGCGACCCCGAGTAGCAAGTTTTCCATGAACTACTCAATTTTGCAGGAATGTTAGAGTCCACCGAAGTGAATGAAGGTTTAAAAACACAAAAAAAATTATTTTCGCAAACAAAACTGAGTGAGTAATTTCTTAGCAGTGATGCATATGACGAGTTTTCTTCTTGTTCCGTTCGAGAACGGACCCTAACTTAAGCATAATTCAGTCTTGTTCTGCTATTATATCACTTCTGCGCATGCGCCAATTGGTCTCATGCGGTTTAATATGGAAAAAAGTAGTTGATTATTACCGTGTTTAAGGCTCATGTTGTTCAAAGTTAAAGTACCATGAATTCTGATTTAACGATTCTAAAACCTTCATTTCCAGTTAACAGAGCTTAAAATTACCTCTATATAATATTATAAGGTTAAGCGGACTTTATTGGCAACCGTAAAAAAACTATATACACAGTGGCTGGTATATCTTGCGTGGCCATTTCTCAACTTAAGATAACCTACAACTGACCTTTATATAACATTTAGTTGTCCTTGTGAGATTAAACTAGCCCATGGTTTGCAATCAGCGACCCAAAAACCTATGTATTCAGTGGTTGGGATTCAATACACGCCTTTTCTATATTTGAACTTGGAATGACCTCGAAACGACCTCTGGCTGACCTTGGGGGATTAAGCAAACCACGAATTCGGATTCATCGACCCCAAAAACCTACACATCTTCTTTTTCAGACTTATTTGGTGGATTTTTTCCCAGTTTCACCTTGAAATGCCCTTGAAACGACCTCTGGTTGACCTTGGGGGCTTAAGCAAATCACGGATTCGGGTTCAGTGACCCCAAAAACCTATACATCTTCTGTTTCAGACCTGTTTAGTGGATTTTTCACAATTTCACCTTGAAATGCCCTTAAAATGACCTTTGGCTGACCTTGGGGGTTAAGCAAATCACGAATTCGGATTCAGTGACTCCAAAAACCTATATATCTTCTTTTTCAGACCTATTTAGTGGATTTTTCCCAATTTCACCTTGAAATACCCTTGAAATAACCTCTGGCTGACCTTTAGGAGTTAAACAAATCACGAATTCGGATTCAGCGGCCCCAAAAACCTATAAGTCCTCTTTTTCAGACTTATTTAGTGGGTTTTTCTCAATTTGACCTTGAAATGACCTTGAACATGACGTGATGGAGGTTAACGGACCTCGGATTCGGATTCAGGGCGTCGATTTACATAAAAATGAGATGGTCTGGTCAAAAGAACATAAATTTTTTTTTTTTTTGTAAACCTGTGTTATCAGTAGGTTAAGTTGGCCTAATGGAAAAATACTCATGAACACAAATCACAACTAATGAAAACTGTTACAAAGACTAATAAAATCTATGATGAAAAATTAATGAGTAGTCAGTGTTTTCGTCAGTAAATTACTGTATTTCTATGAAGATTTAACTCAATTCGTTCTTAACACAACCTCAAAAATACTTCAGATGTCACCTCAATAATATATATAATCTCCTGATGGGATTGAAAGCCATACAGCTAGCAAAAATGGACCAAGCCGGACAACAATGCCTTTTGATCGAAGTTTATAGTTACAAAAATGTATGTAAGTTTTAGTATATATACATATATAAATAACCTGATTTGGTGGTGTCGGGTAAAAAAACTGACATAGTTTAGCATTTTATTGATTAGAGAAATAATGTTGTCATCTCGGAATATGGTTTTTAACGTTTGATTCTTTTTAACTAAGTACTGCTTAAACAATAACTATGAATGATGAAAAGTTAATCGTTGCTTAAAACTTTAAGTAAATGAGAACTAGGATTTGACCACTTAAATTAAGATTAATATGATACTACTGTGATCAAAAAGTAAAGCCAATTTTGAAATTAAATTGCGCGGGTACATCGGTTCGAGCAAGTCTTCGTTTGGTTAGTTTTGTTGTGTTTTCTAAGCAACTAAAAGTGAATATTTCGATTTTTACAATGTGTGATTTTATTGAGAAAAGAAGTTGTATTCAATTTTGTTTGCGGAATGAAATTTCTGCTGCATAGACGTTTAGAATGTTGCAGAGGGCCTTCGACGATCAGGTTTTGTCTGAAAGAAATGTTTACAAGTGGTATAAAGAGTTCAAAGAAGGTAGAGAAAGCGTTGAAGACAAAGAGAGTCCCGGACGACCATTAAACATAAATCTATGAACGACATATCAATGAAATTAAAGATTTGGTGCTCAAAAATCGTCGGTTGACAATTAGAGACCTTACTGATACTGTAAACATTTCATTTGGATCAATCAAAAAATATTGAAAGAACTTTTGTGCTTGAGAAGAGTCACATCTCGATTGGTTCCAAAAACACTTAATTTCGCCATCTCACACTGTTATATAGTGATACTCCGGGTACTCATTAGAAAAGTACTTTATTGTTCAAAGGTTACAGTGGAACTGCCCGAGTGCAGTGAGATAAGACCGTTAAGTCTAAGTATTTGTATAGGCAACTAACTTATCCTATTACATCTCCCTTTCTGCAAGGCTTTAATGATATGATCAAATCCAATTTTTTTTTGTTTTTAAATAATAATAGGCACATTAGAAAATAATATTTACAATTATAGATTTCATGAATTCATTATTGATAATTATATATGTACAATTTTGTTTTAATTTTCACAAGTCATCGACACATTAATGATAATTATATGTACAATTTTAATTATCACAATTCTTAGATTTTACAAATTCATTAATGATAATTATAATTAATTTTAAAACTCTATTAAAATTTCTTTTTATTTCGCTTCGTATCTTATAGGTTGCTTTACAGCCCTACCGTATCTAGTTATATATGTAGAACTGTCTGTGTTATTACTATGTACAATATTTTCGGAGTCTTTTCTTATGTCTTGTGGTTCTTTTGGTGAAGCGTTATATGCTGTATTTTCATCTGCACTGGACCTAAAATTAGGTTCATGAGGCGACTTTCTAAGATGGATGGAATTTCTTCGTAACAGCCTATTATTTTCAGTACGGATTATGTATGACCGTGGTGTTGCCAGATACTGATCTACAATCTTTGCTGGTTGCCACTCCTTTCCCTTCTGAACCACTACATTTTCTCCTTTGGCAAATTTAACTAGTTTTTGGTTGCGAACGTTCCTATCATGGTAAAATTTTACTTTTCTTTGTTGAGATTCAATTCTTAATCGAAGATCTTTATATACATATGGCACTAATACTTTGTCATTAGTGGGAAGTTTAGTTCGTAGATTCCGGCTCATTAGGATTTGACAAGGTGAAAGTTTGAGCCCTGTTATAGGAGTAGTTCTGTACGCCAATAGAGCACTTTCAACATCTTTATTATCCTCATCAGCTTTTTTAAGTAAGGATTTTGCAATATTTACTGCTTTCTCTGCGAGGCCATTTGATCTTGGGTACTCAGGACTTGTAGTTTGAATACTAAAATTCCAGTTATTAGCAAATTCACGCATTTCGTAAGAACCGAAAGGCATGTTATCTGATATTAAAATTTCTGGAATTCCGTGAACTGAGAATATTTTTTTCAAATGTCGTATTACTTCAAAAGACGTTTTATTTTGTAACCGTTCGATTTCGAGCCATTTCGATAAATAATCTATTAGAACTAAATAGCTTTGTCCCTTGCAATCAAATAGGTCACAGGCTACTTTTTTAAATGGTAGATCAGGAATAGTATGAGGTATTAGAGGAAGATTTGAGTTGGAATTCCGATATTTTTCACAAATGCGACAATTCGATATGAATTGTTCAATATCTTCATCAATTTTGGGCCAGTACACTGTCAGCCTAGCAAATTCCCGCGTTTTTGTTACCCCCATGTGTGATTCGTGAAGAATTTTTAATATTTCGTTTCTCAAATTTTTTGGAATTATCACTCTGTTTTTGTAAAATAAGAGTTCATTTTCGACATATATATCCTCTCTTAATGGCCAATACACCTTTACTTCATAATTTACTTTATTCTTTTGTTCGGGCCACCCATTTTCACAATAATTTACTAATAATTTTGTTTGATAGTCTATCTTAATTTCCTGCTTGATTTGTTCAATCCGGCAGTTACTAATACTAAGCGAGTGAACTATTTCGTTAAGATCCTTATCTACATCATCCATATCTTTCGAATCGGGTGCTCGAGATAATGTATCTGCTATGTGCAAAAAATTTCCCAGGGACATAAATTACTTCTAAATCGTATGGCAAAAGTTTCAACCTCATGCGCTGAATACGTGCCGAATGAATCTGTGCTAGATCTTTTTTAAAAATTGATACCAGTTGTGATCTGTATTAATTATAATTCTACGTCCATAGATATAATTATGAAACTTCTTGCATGCAAAGACAATTGCCAACAGCTCCTTTTCAATTTGAGCATATCTCTTTTCTGTAGGGGATAGGCTCTTTGAGGCATAACACACTGGTTGATTCTTCTGCAGCAAACAACTACCTAAGCCGTTACTAGATGCATCAGTTTGTATGTTGATGTCATCTTTTGCATTAAAGTTCTGTAGTATAGGAGCCTGAATAATTTTCTCTTTTAGTGTTTGAACGACTTGTGTATGAATTGGAAGCCACAAGAATGTTACGTTCTTACGTAGCAACTCGCGTAAGGGGGCTGTGATTTCTGCAATGTTTGGAATGAAATTACGAACATAATTAATCATACCCAAAAACCGTTGTAACCCCTCTTTATTATTGGGATTAGGCATTGACTGGATTGCCTTAATCCTTTCCGTATCAATTTCAACACCATTTTTAGAAAATAGTAAACCCATATATTTAACCTTATTAACCCTAAATTGAATTTTTTTGGTATTAAATTTTACATTAATTTCTTTAGCTCTATCTAATACTCGTTTAAGATTTTGGTCATGCTCAATTTGATTTCTACCAAAAACCAAAATATCATCTATATAAACAAAAGTGCCTTCTAAAGCTCCAAAATACTTCATGTTTAATTTTTGAAATTGTTCAGGGGCGCAATTTACCCCGAACGGGAGACGATTAAATTTATAACATCCAAATGGTGTTGTGAACGTACATAATTTACTAGATTCTTCATCCAAAGGCACTTGCCAAAAGCCATCTTTCAAGTCTAAAACCGTATAAAATTCCATTCCTTGCAGCTTGGCCACTAGATCTTCGAGAGTAGGTATTTCGCATGATTCTTTTAAAATATGTAGGTTTAATTCTCTAGGATCAAGACAAAGACGTACTGTTTTGTCCGCTTTCTCTACAATTACTAAATTATGTACCCATCCTACTGGATTTTGCACCCTCGTAATGATTTGAATTTTCTCCATTTCGATTAATTTTTTATTAACTTTCTCTTTCAAAATTTGGGGAATTCGTCTGCAACTCTTAGTTACTGGTACTGAATTTGGTTTTAAATGGATTTTAACCTTTTCCGGAAAACAACCTAAGCCGGTGAACAAATCTTGATTTGCTTTAATTAAATCTTCCTTTGTAGTCGTACCTATAATCTCTACAGAAGTTACTTTTTTAATTAGCCCTAATTTTCGACATAATTCCAATCCCACTATTGGATTTGAGTCCACATCAGCAATTAAAAAATTATCCGTACACATTTTTTCTTTCCATTTCACTAAAAAGTTTACTGTACCCACTGTTTCTAATTTAAACCCGCCATAAGCTTCTAAGGTTACTTTATAATTTTTAATTTTAGTATTTTTGTAAACCTTTTTAAATAAATTAAGTGGTATTACATTTACCTCTGATCCAGTGTCCACTTTAAATGTCAGTAACTTGCCGTTCACCATAAGATCCACAAGCCAAAATTTCTTTTCCTCTTGATTTCTGCCTTGCACACTTTGTATAGTAACTGAATCTATAACTAACTGATCAATACTATCTTCCATATTTACAATTTCGTTTACCTTATGACTTTCTTTAACCTTACACATTTTGGAAAAATGATTCTGTCTCTTACATCTAAAACATACTTTACCAAAAGCTGGGCACTTGTTGATCTTGTGTGTGAGCGAACATTTTGTGCAATTTTGGATCCAGCCAGTTGTCTTGGTGTTGTGAGGCTTGGTGTCATGAGGTTTCTTTGTTTTCTTCTCTGTGGTTGTTGTTTTCAATTGATGTACTGGATGCGAGTGTTGAACTTCTTTCGCTTGCTGTTGTGTGACTTCCGTTACACGTCCGAGTTCCACTGCCTTTTTTAGGGTTAATTTTTCCATTCGTAATAATCGTTCCTGAAGATCTGCGCTTTTTGTTCCCAATACTATGCGATCACGGACCATTTGATCCATTATGGGCTCATCTTTATTTTCGAAATCACATTTTTTGGCTAATTTTATCAAATCCGTAACGAAATGATCAAATGTCTCTCCCGTCTGCTGATTACGGGTGTAAAATTTGAACCGCTCATAGGTTAAATAATCCTTAGGATTGCAATATTCGTCGAACTTTTCTATGACCTTCGAATATATTTTACGATCACCTTCACTGAGAACAAACGTTTCAAATATTTCCTGCGCCTTTTCGCCCATCAAATTTAGCAAAACAGCAATTTTAACATCTTCAGCATCTCCACTTCGCTTAGTAGCTTTCATATAAATTTCGAATGATTTTTTAAAACGGGTCCACTCCTCGTTCACGTTTCCCTCGAAGGTCATTTGCGACGGCGTTTTAAAACACGACTCCATTATTTTGTTTTATTTCTATGATAATTAATTAGTGTTCACTATTTTAAATTTTGTTGTAACTCTGTCCGATATTTATTTTATATTTTAATTTACTTCTTAATTCACGTGGTTACTCGGTTGCGCCATGTTATATAGTGATACTCCGGGTACTCATTAGAAAAGTACTTTATTGTTCAAAGGTTACAGTGGAACTGCCCGAGTGCAGTGAGATAAGACCGTTAAGTCTAAGTATTTGTATAGGCAACTAACTTATCCTATTACACACACTGCATTGGTTCTTCGAGACTTTTTTATCAAATATTCGATGCATGTCGTTCCACAACCACCGTATTCGTCCGATTTAGCTCCATGTGACTTCTGGCTATTCTCTAAGCTCAAAAGACCGCTTCGGGGACACCGTTTTTAATCGACTGATGAGATAAAAGAAAAATTGAAGAAGGAACTGAAGACCATTCCAATCATCGAGTTTCAGAAGTGCTTCGAGGATTGGAAAAATTGCTGGCATAGGTGTATTTTATCGGGCGGGGACTACTTTGAAGAGGATGATATAGATTTGGAAGAATAAAGAAAAATAAACAAATTGGCTTTACTTTTTTATCACAGTAGTACAAGGGAAGGGAGGATATACGAATTGTTTGATGATTCTTACAAACAGAAATTGAGCACTATGGAACTTTATCTTGGAACATAACAATAAATATAGTATAACAATTCCCAGTGGATTGTCAATTGCAAATATGAAATGTGAAATATTAGAATAGGTTTATAATTTAACGCTTTTGTATTAATCTTATTTTAAACAACATTTAAACACAAACTTAAAAGCTGGGGCTAGATAATCCGTGATACTGGTAAAAATTTTAATAGTATTTCCTAAAAACAATATGGTTAAAAAAAGTGAGCATTATAAATCTCTGGAGTGATTGACTAGAAAATGTGTTTTTCAATCCGACGTATAATTTATTTTTTATAAACAATCTTATTTTTCATCAACAAATTCCTTCTTTAATTTATGAAAGAGGATTGTACATTTTTTAAATGGTTGAAATCAAGTAAAATCGCTGGAAAACCTCTGGTTGAATAATAGTTATACAGATAATATCCAACTTAATATTTGTTGTCTTTTGTATTATATATTACCAAAAATTAAGAAATTAATTAATTAGCCAATATCTAAATTAACAAAACTATAAAGATGTATCTAATTCTGAGCTACTTTTGCAAACATAACATTTATATATATATAAACAATGTTATGGATCCCTATATAATATAGAATACCATAAGTTATACATAAATGAATAAAATCAAAATATGTACAAGATATTTTTCTATGTTTTCATTAACATTATATGGAATACACAATTTAACACGTTAAAGGCCATGGGGTAACTTAGCTCGTGATTGACGTTTGTACTCACAGTGAGGCGGTCATAGAGAATAATTGTAATTCGTGACTCAAGTTATCAAGTTTTAAACCGCTTAAAATAAAATATATAATCTGAAATAATCAAAACTTATTTTATTTAATATGCACTTAGCAGAAAATATGTATAGCTAGTACGTCAACAATTTTAATTTGCCCTTAAGGTGTGGAAGCCCCGAAGGACAGCGAATTGCCCTAACTTTGAGCAAATTTGATTACAAATATGTAATGACCTATAAGGTTGAGTGGTGGCTTAAAACGTACTTGCAAGTGTTTAATGTAGCCACTGGCACGTGTGGAGCATACGTCCGTCCGCCCACCGCTTAAGTGAGATCTACCCCATGTTCTTTCTAAAAGGAAAAAATGCCTTCCGGCTTGAATCACCTTCACATCCAAAAGAACAATGCAAAGCGGCCCGTCTAATTAAAAGGGAAAATACTCAGGTCTGACACCCGCTATCGAGCACCCCACGGCAAGGGGTTGTACTATAAACAGCCTCATTAGCGCACCCTCATAAATATTTATGGAACAGGCTGATTTGAATAGACCGTTGCTTTTTGCGCAAATCATGTTAGAGACCCTACCAGGTTGAGGTGTGGGTACACACTCACGAAGGATCGAACCTTTCGAATTTCCCCCGTTCCGAGGATGACTGCTTAAAGACATTATTGGAGCGGTGTTTCTCAGTTCGCCCATCATCCCAAAAGCGCAGCCATTTGTTATTGTTAAAAATATGATTTATTGCCGTATCGACGGGGCACCAGCAGCGTTCCGCTCGATGCCTTGATATAAAAGCGTCGTCTTCTTTATGGGAGAGTCAATAGACTGCTGACACCCGACTTCTTCTTGGGGAAAGGTGGTGGACCCCCGTTTTGGAGAACCACCCCCAATATTACTTTCTTCAAGATGTCTGCATCGTTTTTCCTGCAGCGCAGGGCGGTAGACGTCCCTCGGTGTGATATTAAGCGAAATCCAAATCATCGTAGCCAACGGAAATAGATCGTTTATGGATAATTCATGTTATGCCCAACCGCTCGCTTGAATGGGATTACCCTGTTTCGCCACGTTAAATAAAATATACTTTCCTACTTTCCCACTGCAGTGGGGGAGGGGGACGAAGCAAGCGTTCTGGAAAACTTGAGAAAGTGGCTGAGTTACTCACCCGATGAACACTTCGTACTAGGCCTTAAACTCTCGCTCAACCCATGCGCCGACAGACAGAGGGTTGATTTCTCTGATACTGCAAGAAATGAGGGAAAATCAATTAATTTTCGGACGGAAAAAGAGTTTTTGCTATTATCTTTAGTTAATTAGTAACTCAGAGATTAAATAAAACTATGAAACGCACATCACAAAAACGTAATTGAGCTAAACATTCAATTGTTATAGAAATGTATACAGGGTGATTCGTAACGATGTGTTTCAACTTACGTCAATTGATTTTATGGAATCCCCCGATCAACATTTGTTCCTACAGCCTCTCTGTAAAATGCGTCGTTTAGGTACTATTGGCAGTATTATGTGTAGAGATACTTTTTTCATGCAACACCCTATAACTTTCTTAACACACATCCTACGAAATTCATTAAGGTGACAATTGGTAGAGAACTCTTTCTCTCTTCCAATGATTTTTAAACCACTTCTCTACCCCGTTCTCAAGACAAGTTTCAAATACTTAAAGTTGACAAGCCTGTGCATTGTCACTAATTTAATAAATAAAAATAATAAAATGAACCCCCACAAAATCAATGGAAAAAAAAATTCTGGTCGATTGGTCTGACATTTTGCAGAAAGATAGTTTTCAGCATGGTGATCAAAAGAAAAAACACGTGAAGATATCCGATGTCGCTGAATCAGAATGAATCTTTCATTTGACTATGCAAGGTCACGTAAACACAAACACACACAAACATGTAAACAAATACACATGGGATCAGATAACCGCCACGTTCACGTCATTGATTCTGGGTAACACTAAGAGCGGAAACCAAAATGCATATACGCACAAACGTACGCACATGAACAGAATGACCTTAAAATGACCTCTTAGTGACCTTGCATGGTCAAGCAAACACTAAATTCTGATTAAAAGACCTCGAAAACTTCCAATTTAGTCTACACTTTTCTAATCATTTATCTTGGTGAGACCTTGAAATGACCTCTACCTAATCTTGCATAGTCAAATGAAAACTTCATTCTGATTCAGCGGTATCGGATATCTTCACGTGTTTTTTCTACACTATGCTAAACATTTTTCTTGGTTTGACCTTGAAATGACCTATAGGTATCCTTGCACGGTCAAGCAAAAACTACATTCGGATTAAGGGACCCCGAAAACTAATGTATAATGACACTAAATCTTGTGATACTAACGGAATGAAATGTTGACCTGTGTCAATTATCCCTCTAATATTTCGAAATGCATAGCCGGTCTTCGGACCCATTCACCATGCTGAAAACCATCTTTCTGCAAAATTTCAGCCCAATCGACCGGGATATTTTTTTTCCATTGATTTTGTGCGGGCTTTGAAAAAATTAGTGACGAACAAATTACTAAACGTTGATCGGGAAATTCCGTAGAATTGATTGGCATAAGTTGTAACACATCGTTACGAAACATTCTGTATATGACAAGTTCCATTTCACTGCAAAGAAATCGCGAAATTGGAAAAATAGTTTTGCTCTGTTCAAGGGTTTGTACAGAGTTCTCGGTATCCTTTCAATATTATCATAAAAGTAGCCATACACATTGTGCCTAGATGTCCTCTAATGGAGCTAGTAATATTTGAATAATTTATGTAAAAACCATACATATTTTTATACATTAATTAAATATGGGTAGATCTATAAACGATATAACATTTAAATAAAATATGTTAAGTAAACATATAAGAAAATATTGCAAATGGTGTTCGTATTGAGATTGTTGGCTTTTTATTCAAAGTTGCGAAGTTCATACTCAACTTTATATGGATATTGCTTGAGCATGAAACAGTATAAATGTCTATCGGACCTTTTTTTTATAGATTTTCACTTTAACTTAACTTTAATTATATATTTGCAGTTATAATACAAGTTGAAAGAGATGCAAGGGAACCGCAAGGGGAAGACGCAAAAACTTCACGGTTTCTTAATGCAAATCTAAAGATTTATTTATTAAAAAGTTAGAAATTGCTTCAGTATTCTATCCACTCCAAAACAGTTAGTGGTTCCAAGAAATTGTGTTTCTATGGGATTTTTATAAAAATAGTTTTGGGATAATAACTACATATATAACATTTAGCTAAAATACTAAACAGGAACGAACCAAGGACACATTTTAAACGGATCAGCAATGGTTGTTTATTCAAGGAAACCAATTACCAGAATTCGACCAAAATGACTATAAAAATAACGAAAATTGATAATGCATAGAGTTAAATCCATTAGTCTTAAGGGGCATCACTAGTGTGACCGCCTGAAAAAAGGTGATTTTTGGGAAATTTTTAAAGACAAATATTGCTTAGAATGTTTTAATATTTTAAGGATATAGTTGTGTATATATCAGTGGCGTGGGGTGAAATTTTTGAGAAGGTAAGCCGGTGCAAAAATCAGAAACTTAATAGCGAAAAAAAACTCACCAAATGAAGTCAGATATTACAAAATGTGTTCAACAGTGACTGCGTGTATTCTTGTCGAATTTAGTCGGCCACTTCTATCATACTTAAAGTCATTGGAAGTTAAGTGCTATATGAATATTATGAATAAATATGGACATATATTCAATGAACTTCAAGAATACTATAAGTGGCTTTGAAAAAACCCGTTATAGTCGCGTGTATTGTGCAATCAAACTAAAGCGGTTAACAAAAACTGTGAAAAGTTGATATGAAATATAATTAATCTTACTTATACTCAAAAACTAATCTACGATTTTTTTTTATAAATTCGGCCAAAACATCATTGTAAAAATTCGACTGATTTCTAATTTGTAAAAGAAGGTGTTTTTCTATCGATAAGAGTGCTAAATTTGAGAGCCTTTCTTCGGTTTGAGAATTTCTTAAATAAGTATGTATTCTCTTAAGGGCTGAAAAAGATCTTTCCGCGGAAGCAACTGTAATGGGAAGAGTTAAAAATATACAACACAAGTTTAAAATTTGAGGAAAAGTATCTTTTAAAATGCCACATTTAATATGCGAGTAAAGCGCGAGAATATCAAATTGCCGTAATGAAGAAGTGGTATATAAAACGTTCAATTCATTTTTTAAAGCAGAAAACTGGAAAATCCCGGGAAAACTGTAATTAAAAATGATATCTTTTCGTTAGGACTTGATTGAGCAAAATAATCATATTTTGATTTATTAAGTAAATCTAAAAATTTTAGTTGACTAAAGGAACTATACCGAGTTTTAATCTGAGAAATGACGAGAAGCCGGATTCTATCGTGTTATCGAGAGGTAATAAAATAGCACCACACCACACTCATAAGTCACAATCCGTTGAGCACCAAGGCAAAAAGAGACACAAGTTAACAATTTTTTTATTAAAATATAATAAACAAAACCACAACACCCCTCCCTTCCGAGAAGACGACTTCTGCCGTGTTCTTGTGAAATAAGGGAGCATTCACTCCTACAATTCACAGCCCCTTCAGTATCAAAGAGATTTAATAACCAAACCCACCCCAACCAACCCCACTCACCCGAGAAGCCGCTTTCTACCGTGTTATAGAGCACCACTACACTCACACCCGTTCATAGAGAAGACACGAATCAGCTGACATTCTAAGAAATAAACAACCACCCGCCGAAGTGACCCGAATTTCAACTTCTGCAAAACAAAAACAGCCGAGAAGCCGGTTTCTATCGTGTTATTTTCTTATAGGATTTGCCTTTAGTGAGCAAAGGATATCACACACGATTTCTTTGTTACTCGTGGAGAAAAGTGTAGGCTTGAGTAAGCCGTAAAATGACCGGCTTACAGAAGCAGCGAGCGAGCACTTCATACCCGATGCAACCCCTTGATAGAACCTGCTACGGTGCGAGGGAAGGTTCCATCGTAGTGCAACAACAGATTATGGTTGTTTTTGGTTGTAACACTTGTTTTGCCATGTTTTCTTTACGAGATGAATTTTGGGAGCGCTTTCCAGGAATTTTACAGGCATAGAACAAGTTTTAAATTTACGGGAATAGGATGAGTTCCCAAAAGGGAAGCCGGTAGGAATCGTGTTATATGGACCCCACGCCACTGGTATATATAGTATGTAAATACATGATAAAATGTTGGACCAAAAAATTGAAAATTCAGCAAGTTATTCGCAATTTCCCAAGGCACCAAAAAACAAAGTGCCCCCCACTGCTGCCGTTATAGCGACCTTCACTGTGCGTGAAATAAGAAAAAAACAAAAAGTTTATTAAACTAGAAGGTATTGCCCGTGGCATTTAACAAAAATGGCGGAGTTTTAAAAGAAAAATTCAAAGGGTATAGCCGGATAAGCATGCCGTATCTGCCCCGCCGGGTTTTCTATCGACACTTTGGGGATCACTTTGATATCAAATAAAAATACCTCACCCCAAATTGCAGTGTTGAACAGTTTTCGAATAATTTAAAAAAAAGTTTTTTTTTTTTTTTTTTTTTCAATAGTAATAATACAAATTAACAAATGGAGATCTTTTCTCGAATACTTGGAAGTATAAGACATGAAAAAATATTTTTCCTATTATTCCCAAATTTGAACCCTATTTTTAAAAAATAAATTAAACTATAATAATTTTTTTAACTGTGTTTTTGAAAATATGTAATTACCAAATTTTGAACAGAAAACGCCTCTTATACTCCTTCCGCAATTTTTTCAGTTTTTTCGATTTAGTGGAACACTTCAGTCCAGGTTTTTTTTAAATAACTCGAAAACTGTTCAACACTAAGAGCTGAAATTTGGGGTGTATTATTTTTATTTGATATTAAAATGATCCCCAAAGTGTCGATAGAAAACGCCGCGGGGGCGAAAATTTGATGATTTTTAGCCTGCCAAAATTACATTTTTTTATTTGATCGGAAAACTATGTAGAAGTTCATGGCATGGAGAAATATATATAAAAGAACCTGCAATAAGAATCAAATCGATCGAATGATTTGTCTTCGAGTTACAACTGCAGGAAATTTGAAAAAAGTAGTTTCGAGAAAAACGCGTTTAAAGTTTAATTCATACATTTCTCAATACCTCGATACGATGAGCGGCTGTTCTTCAGATGGCTGTAACTTAAAAACTATTTGAGATATTTATTTATTTATTTCAACAATTCATCAAATACTGATTACTACAAGATGTACCTAATGATAAATTAGTGTAACGTAGCCATAAGCCGACTCTTCAACCCGGACCTAGGTGCATTAAAATCAATAATGTTGGAGTGCTTATTGAAGAGACGAGACATTGACATCAAAGGTTCATGCATAGCGTAGTTTGTACGGTGATGCGGAAGATGGAGAAGGTCCCGAGATCTTAAAGAGCGAGAAGGAATAGAAATATGAGTTGACGACAGCAACTCAGGGGAATTGATTGAACCGTTCAGGATATCAGACATCATAATAATTCTGGATATATACGCCTCTTTTCGAGTGAATCCAGGGAGATCAACTTCAGTCTTTCAGCGTAAGGAGGGAGATGTGAGCTATCAAGCCAGGGTAGGCCACGGAGTGCGAACCTGAGAAATCTCCGCTGGATTGCTTCTATGCGGTTTACGTATAATGCATAGAATGGTGCCCAAACAGTAGAAGCATACTCCAAAATAGGTCTGACGAAAGTGCAGTAAAGAAGTTTGGTAATGTATGGGTCGTCGAATTCTTTGGACCATCTTTTTATAAAGCCAAGGGTTGAATTGGCTTTACTTATAATCGAGTTAATATGGTCATCAAAGGAGAGAACAGAGTTCACTAAAACGCCTAAGTCTTTGGCTTTGTCAAGTCTATGCAATCCACAACCATCCACTGAGTAATTAAAATTAAGAGGAGACCTTTTTCTAGAGAATGACATAACTGTGCACTTATCAACATTTAACGGCAAACGATTAATAGAGCACCACTTGTAGAAAGTGGCTAAGTCAGATTGTAAAAGACGACAGTCGGAAACGTGAGAGACAGCACGAAATATCTTTGCATCATCTGCATAACAAAGAATTCTAGACGAAGACAGGAGCAAAGATACGTCATTAATGTATATTATAAAAAGAAGAGGACCGAGAATACTTCCCTGTGGCACACCGGAAGTATTATTAATCTGTGCAGAAAGGGCCCCACGGAACAGGACTTGCTGTGTACGGTCAGTTAAGTAAGATGACAGCCAGTCAACGAAAATAGGGGGGAAGTCGAGCAAAGAAAGTTTATGGAGTAAAATTTTATGGTCAATACGGTCGAAAGCCTTACTGAAATCAGTAAAGATACAGTCGACCTGGCAACCCGCTTGAATAGTAGGTATAAAGTAATGGACGAATTCCAGCAAGTTTGTTGTGGTTGATTTATCCTTAGTAAAACCATGCTGGAACGAGCCCATTATAGATTTACAATGAAAGCGTAATACGTCGTTAACCAGTGTCTCAAAGATTTTAGCTAGGTGATTTAAGTTGGCTACAGGCATATAGTTAGTTATGCATCTTATGGTGCCCCTTAAATTGGAAAAAAACATTTATTCTCAAGCTTAATGAGTTTTGACTTGTTAATATGGAAAAATATATATACTAACGTAGTACTTTACGTCAATCTTTCCAGGGTAAAAATCGTGTGAAACAATGGATCATTTGAAAGTTATATGTACATATAGCAAAAAATTGGTCGAAATTCGAAGTTTGTGACAATGGCTAAGAAAGCAAAGAATACAAGAAAGCAAAGAATACAACAAAGCGGATACTAAGGAATGTAAAAAATCATCTAGCCCATCATCAGAGGTAATAGCTAAAATAGAAATCAAAATGACTTCAACCACCACGAATAAATAACATGTCCATATTATAGTTAACATCTCGTTGAACTTTCAACAGACATAGTTCTGGTTAATCCAGTATTTGATTTCTTTTTCATTTTTGCTGTTGAAAATTATGGATTGCGATTATCTTGCGTTTGATTCCTCTATAGTTAAACACTTCAACTTCGGTTGCTTCGGTTGACTGGACCACAAAATGATAAAAGATGCTAAAAATTGTTTTTGTGAGCCTATTTATGTAATATAAACAGTCGCGTGTATGGACTTATCAACATTTATATAGTAAACAGAAACGTAGCTAACTATTATACACACCTATTTATACACTCATTTGTAAATGATCTCGAAGATTATGTAAGCAGGTCGTATATAGTAATTTTGTAGATTTCCTGTTTTTAATTCAGTTTTTTATGTTCTTTCTTTCTAATTTTATTACTATAATTATATTTATACTTAAGCTGAATTTGGAGAACATTTATAAATGGTTATATGTACATACAATAGTGAACTAAATTTCTGTATACTAGATAATATAGATAAGCACAAATACGCCACTATTATAGCTATACAGATTTACAATAAAAATTTTTCTTAAATATTTGAAATTGAGCAATTTGTCGTATCCCTCACTTCCTCGTATGGAAAAAAAAAGCTGTGGTGTGATGCGGATAGTATCCAATGATGAACATCCGGAATATTGTAGGAAGTTTTTATTTATCGAGGGAAGAAACGTAAAATAATCGAAAAAAAACAAGATTTTTATATTTTAACCTCAATTTTGAGAGTTTTGCCCCATCAACCCAGTGGAATCTTAACCCTAAAACCTACCTGTCTTAAGATTTCCCATTTTCGAACTAATTTCCATGGACTATATATGTATGAAACCCCACCGACTGCAACCTTAACCCATTAATGCGCAAAACAAGAATTTTGTGCATGCAAATTCAATTGTTACGATTCGAATAGAAAACTGGGGCGATTTTCTTCCAAAATTGTATATAGAGGGTGTAGAGTATGCTCTTTCAAAATCTGGCATTTCTTTTGCATTATTTTCTGGGGATTTTAAAAAAAGTGCAGATTTTTTTTTGGTCTTTTTTCTTTTCAATGTCGATTATTTTGACGTTGCTGCTATTGAATGATCATATAACCACCAGGAATCGCGGTCCGAATGTCTATACTTTCTCAAACCTTGGTTTTGAAAGTTTTTTTTTGCTTTGATTTTTGCAAAATGGCCATTTTGTACAGCAATACAATAAAAAACTTTGGATTTTTTTGCACGAAAAAGGATCAACTTTACAAAAAATTGTATAGAACAGGAAAAGCTTGAAATTAGCCAAAGAATACGTGTGAATTTTTTCAGTATTTTGTCGACTATTTTTAGTTTTTTGGATTTGGCCAATTTTTGACAAATTCAAAAAAATTCCGAAAAATGTATTATTATATTCATTAGATGAAATTTTGTGGTATTTTTACTCAAAAAGGATAAGTTCTTATAATTAAAATTAGTCAAACAACACGTTTGAACTTTTGCAGAATTTTTGAGGATATTATTGGATTTTTCAAAAATTGAATCCAAAAAAACCAAAAATAGTCGAAAAAATTCTGAAGGATTCACAAGCGTTCTTTGGGTAATTTTAAGCCCTTTCTGTTCTATAAATTTTCTTGTACAATAAAGTTGATACTTTTCGTGTAAAAAAATCACATTTATTTATTTCATTATATTAGTTATTACATTGCTGTACAAAATGGCCATTTTTCAAAAACCAAAGCAAAAACAAACTTTCAAAACTATGGTTTGAGAAAGCTTAGACATTCGGATCGCGATTCCTGGTGGTTATATGATCATTCAATAGCAGCAACGTCAAGGTAATCGAATTTGAAAAGAAATAAGACAAAAAAAAATAATCACTTTTTTAGGGTTTTTGAAGCTTTTATGCAAAACAAATGCCAGATTCTGAAAGAGCATCCGCAAAAACCCCCTATATACGATTTTGGAAGAAAATCGCCCCGGTTTTCTATTCGAATCGTACAATTGAACTTGCGTGCACAAAATTCTTGTTTTGCGCATTAATGGGTTAACGAGAATATGCCTATAGCATAAAAGTTAAAGAAAAGTTATAAAAATCTTCGTGGTTTATTTTGATCTAAATGTGATAGAACCTTTCAACTTCCAACGTACCGCAAAATTTCGAATATCTTCTTCCTCCCTTCCTGCTTATGATTCTATTTCGAATTTGAAACCATTAGAAGACTTAACCAGCCCCCATAAATTCATTGCGAAAGTAATAATCACATCCAGTCCGGGACTCATCATAAACCAGAGGAAGCCGGAGGAGGGCTCAATTAAGATACCCGAGAAGCAGATAGACGAGGCATTCAGAATTTGCTAGGTTAAGGGCGAAACTTGCCAGATAAGGGCCAGGGAGTTTGCTGGGTGGGCCAGTGTCTCTGCGGTATCAGAGCTGGTAGCTAAACAATATCGCAAACGGGCCCGTTCCACTGGAAATTAAGATGCGAATCCAGATATAGGGCGAGTTGCTCCACAAAGGGGATAACGACGTTGTCATGGTGATAGCGCCCCATCACAAGTGGGGCGCACAAAAGCCATCAGCCAGGACTCAGGAGGTGGATAACGCGGCCATGTATCAGCTGCATGCGATTCGTGTCGTGGATCCGTGATATGTGCCCGACGGGAACTCCCTCCGATGCGACAGGACGATATCCCGAATCTCCATGTTCAATCACTTTCACAAAGCACTCCCTTTGTGTCGCCATGTCCTTGTGGGTGTGCATACATCAGGCTGCGCTCGCCGGTTCGCAAATGTAAATTTCAAGAGTCGTGCAGGACGGGTCGTGGGCCGATCTTGAAGCTCTGCTCTGTCCCACCAGAGGGCTCTCGAGCCACAAATTGTTCGCCACTAAGCGTAAAATATTTGCAGGCAAATGGATTACCCAGACCTCCTCGCTCCCGGTCGACTTGAGCGGGCGAATAGAAAAGAGTTCCAAACAAATCTGCCATTTCCGGTGGCGAAATTTTTTGGCAACGGTCCGGGCATTCGTGTCATGTCGGGCTCCCGGCCTTCCGCGAACCACCACCAATGGGTCCCCAAAAATTTTATTGACCAGCGCCGCAAATACAGCTGCCGCCGCTGCCACCACCCGACTTGGTGCTGAGTTACAGCCCGGAGTCAGGCAGGTGGGCCACGGCTTAAGGCTGTAACGACTAGTGACTTCAGAATTATCATGACAGTTCGACAGTGGTGGCGAACGGCATTATGAACTGCTTTTTTGGCAGCTATCGCCCCAAACGGGCGGGTTTCTATATTTCGTGGCTAGAAAAATGCTGCCGCCTGTCGCCCCATCGCGTGCCCCAAAGTTCTCAATTCTGACCGCCAGCCGCTTTTTTCCTGCCGCCGTTGCTGAAGAATACATCAGGGCAGCCCGGCGACTTTTGTCAGCCGAATATATTTTAACCCTTTAAACTTTCGGGAAAGATTCACGAAAGTTCATTTAACAAAAATAAATACTTTTGTTTTTACGTTTCATAGTACTTTATAAACTTGGACAGACTATAAACGAAATATTAATTTATACATCTTATCAACTTTGAGTTTTTTAATTAATTCAAATAAATTCAACTTTAATTCAGTGCAGAAAATTATTTTATTGACTGAATCTTGTATTCAAAATTTTAAACTAAATTTAGTTTACACACTAGAATATCATCAAACTGATTTACTTCACTTCAATTTCGTAATTCCTTTTTTTTTAATTTTTGCAAATTTGAGTGCAGTGAATGCATTTCAAACATATGTGCTTGAAAATTCACAAATGTTTATCTTTCTGGTAAGGTAAAATAAAAAATATCAAGGGTTCTGTACCTACTTTAACCCTTTGCGCTCTAACTACCAACCTCGCTGGCATAACAAGTAAAGACGATCCACTCCAATTACTAGCTCGACTGCCAAAATTTTCTACTTTAAATATTCTACTAAAAATTAATGTATAACATGTCTTCCTTCCTTGCACTAGCGATCTTAACTATTGTGATCCATGTTCAAGAAAACCCGGTCTACATGTAAGCTATTGGATTTTCATACAAAAGAAGTTTATGAGAAATAAACTATTAAATTGTTTAATTAACTTAAGCCAATATATGAGTTAAGGCCATAAAAATTGTCATTTTATTTTTTTTTAGACTCCGACAGGAAGGAAAGGCTAGTTCGAGCTTCCCATGGGTACTATGCCTACTCCACAATGAGCAAGCCAACCACGACCCAACCAAAAAAAGTGCTGCTACCTTTTCCTTCTCATTGTAAAATAAATCTCCCGTCTCGCTTGTGTTTTGGTTGGCATGCTCTAGCTTTTCGTTCGTATTGGTTAAATCATTTGAAATTCAGTCGATTTCTAGTAGTGGTTCTGAGCCTAGCTACATATTCAATATTACCAAAATGTAAAATTTTAAGAAATAATTGAGGTTAAGTGTTAGAAAAAAATTGCCGCCAAAAGTGAAGAAGCATTTTTAAGCAGAAATGGTATTTATTTGGAGTGTTAAGTAAAAAAGGATGAAATTTATAAACATCCTTATTCATAAATTACGAAATATAAATTTCTTCCTGTTCCATTTCACTCCCGATTAAAACAAGCAGAACGTTTTACATCTCACATCTACATTAATAAAGATGTGTACGAACGCATTTTGTCAACCAACTGATAAGTGGTTGATTTGTGGTTGGCTTGCTCATTGGAGAGTAGGCATTAAAGACCCAACACCAAAATGTCTGGTTTGGAAATAACGTTGTTCCTTGTGGAGATCCCTCCTGTGCCCATGGTGAGAAACATTTTCGAAATCACTACTCGCCACTCACTAATTATCGTAATCTCTTTTTTACTTTGCCAGGTACGAAGTGATCCCCAGTTAGCACTGATCAAAATCCCGTCACAAGCCAGCGAGAAATGTTTAGTGTTTATTTAGTGCATTCATTCATTAAGAAAATTCTTTATAAGATATTCAATTCATACATACAGGGTGTTTGGTCTTAAAACAGCCATACGTTGGCAAATGGTAGGAAATGTTAAGCCAAACAAAAAATGTTATGGGAGGGAGGTCGGAAATGCCTCGTTTGGGATTAAGAGGGGGATTTCTGTATTCAGGTACTAGTTTCACTGACCACCCTGTAACTTTTTTACCGAAAGCCACATGACCAATATTTAGATGCCATTCGACAGAGGACCTGTCCCGAGCCTATAAACACCTCTCTGCCCTTCTCTGATCGGGAGCTATAAATCCTTACATTTCGAAAATTGATCAAATTCCAAGTGATTTTTTCAAATTTTGGGGGTTTTCCGGCCAAAATGCCCTATTGACCTACCATTTTTACTGATTATTTAAATTCCTCTAAACTTCCCCTTGATTTTGGTATATGACTTCTGTGAAGTTATTTCATAGCCTATGGAAGATATAGAGTAGTATGTAAGTCCCCTTCAGGGTATTTATTGGGCGGTTGCATTAAAAGTCGCTGTTTTTGGATATTGTTTATTTTTATGATAAAAATTGTAATGATTTTAATCAAAATATACGCCTTCAGCAGCTACAACCTTCTCCCACTTTTCTGGCAAGAAGTGAATTCCGCGGCGAAAGAAAGCTCTATCCTTTGAGGCTATCCAATCAGCAATCCATTTTTTGACTTCTTCATAATTTTTGAAATGCCTGTCTTCTAAATCATGCTGCAGCGACCGAAACAGATGATGGTCTGATGTAGCCAGGTCTGGAGAATATTCTATCAGTTTTTGTTTGACCTTCAAAGCAACATGAGGCCGAGCGTTATCATGAAGAAGAATAATTTTTCGTCGATTCGATGCAATTGTTGGTATATTTTTCATCAAATTTTTGTACAAATTCCCCAACTGTTGTTCATAACGCTCAGCGGTGATTATTTCATACGGCTTTAACAACTCGTAATAGACATATCCCACCAACTGCAGAGCATTGTCTTATTAGCGTGGATGTTCCGCTTTGGAGTCGATGTTGTCGGTTGGCCAGGGTCAACCCATGATTTTCTTCGTTTTGGATTCTCAAAATAGATCCATTTTTCATCTCCGGTCACAATACGCCATAAGAAATTCTTCTTTCTTTGCTTTGCAAGTAAGGAAATACAGATGTTTAGCCGATTCGCAATAGCACTGTCGGTCAATCGATGTGGCAGCCATTTTCCTTCTTTTTGTATCTTCCCAATGTCATGCAAACGTCGCGATACAGTTGATTTATCTACTCCAAGTTGTTGAGCTAATTCTCTAAGCGATTGGACGGGATTATCGTCCAATAACGCTTTTAATTCCCCATCTTCAAATTTTTTCGGTTGGTTTGGCCGTTCTTTGTCATTTTTAATAGGCATATAAGTGCTTTCTAAATACAAGATGTAACACACATGTACGTTAAAAGGCAAATAAAGAATCTGAATCTAATTAAAAGTTTACAATAACATAACATAATTTAAGGTGAAATACTGCAATACCTAAAAGTCAATTCGGGTCCTTTAGAAAATACCAAAATGAGTCGTTTACGACACAAGAATTGGCAGTCAATTGCAATCGCCACGACAATTTTTCATAATTTATTGTTTTCAATCAAACGAAACTTCATTTCCGTGTCGGAGATTTTTTAAATTTTAAATTTAACTTATTTTTTATATTTTCTGGTTTCATGATCTCGACTATCTTTGAAATCCATGGACGTGGTTCGGAAGGCCAACGATTGCTCTACATTGAATATTTCTGAAATTAAGTTTATTGTTTTTTTTTTAGAATAGCTAAGAAAACTTGGGCCTCGCAACTTATGTTTTTTTGTCTACAATGAACATGGTTAAAACTGAAGAAGCTATGGTCGAAACTCAAAGCAGGTTAAAAAAAGGGGACAAATAAACAATTGTAAATTTTCGGTTTGCAAATTGTAGAAGGGAGGAAGAAATTAATTTTATATCAGTGAATTTAACATCCAACTCCTACTCATTCTCCCTACAATAGACGTATATATACTATAGAGTTTGGAATACAAAAAAAAAAAAATCGTAAAATATATAGAAATGGGAAGCCAACGAACGGGAGACACCATCGAGATTTGCGCCTGAAATTGTCTTTGCGGACTGGTGGAGCGCGCAGCAGCCTTCATTTGCTTTCGCTCGTTTTTGTTTCATTAAAGCGTTGGGTCCGTGCTCCAGTCGCTTCTTTTGCTACGAGTTCTTTTGAAAAAATCCTCCCAAGCGTATCTCATTACTTCAGAACTTCTGGGGACTTTTACGGCGAGCTCGTCTTTTATACCAAGCAACTGAGCGTGCATTTCCTGCCTTTTTTCTTTTCTTTGTCGTCCTCAGCTCTTATAGGCTGGGTGGAGCTGCTGGTTTTAGAACTCTGTCGTCTTTCAGCTAATTCCACCACTGAGATGTTTAAGGGTAATTTCGCACAAATAGACACGGGACGATTCCTGCGAATGTTAACAATTTGCATTTGCGATGCAAACGAAACAAATCCTGACTAGATGTTTCCGGAAAAATGGAGGCATAATCTTACTGTACGTAAAGAGACTTCCCAAAGCCCCACATTTCTACTGTGCTAAATTTTCTATTTTCTTTCATCTCAAAGAGTAAAATAATCATCAAACAAGTATTATATTTTTGTTTTCCCATCAAAAGAAGCCATTGCGTCTGTAGTCGTTCTAGGCTTATCCCATATAATGTACATAATTATTTGAAAGCACGACATATAGTTTTTTCTAATAGTAAGAAAATAACAATAGTAGATACAAAAGCAACAGATATGTTCAGAGAAGAGAAAGCGTAGAGACAGTCTAAAGCCTTTGATAGTGCTTCACTTCAAAGAAAGTTTGTCAAGACTGAAATGAATAAAATCGACTAAACTACCAAAACCGGACAGAAATATAAGTACCTATGTACCTATGTAAAAACCTGTGTATCTTAGGTATAGTCTTTCACGAATAACCGCAATTTTGGTGCCACGGAAAACGCGTAAAAAAAATGTGTTTTTTAAATGCTAGGGTTCTTATCACAAATCGTTGAATGTACCTTTAACCCATTAACGCCCAAAGAACCTAATTTTTTTGTGCAGTTTCAAACCTCATTCTTACAATTAAAGGACATTTATTTTCCAATAAAAACCATGAATCTTACTAGTTTTGAGTGTGCTCTTTCAGAATCTGTCGTCAAAACTAAGTTTTTTCCAATAGGAAATTAAATATGGCGACTTTTTGGAAAAAAAGTATCAAAAAATTTGAAAATTTTTTTTCAAGTCAGTAGAGTTTTGCAATGCAATTCTTACCATGATCAACGGTGATCGGAATGTTTGAACTTCCAGAAAAAAGTTTTTTTGTTGATCGCAATCACTCATAACCTTTTCAAAATGGCGGATTTTCTATAGTGCAGATTCTGAAAATCGTACAGATTTTCGTGTTTTTATCGTCACTGATTATGAGATTAAAATCAGATTTTTAAAATTCAAAATGGCAAATTCAATATGGCGGACAACAAATTTGAAAAATCTCACAGATTTTCATGAAATTCAGTATACAGGAGTTTTGGTAGTCGCTAATCACAAATTTAACATCAAATTTTGAAAACTGAAAATTACGGATTCAGTATGGCGGACATCAAGTTTTGAAAATCTTGTAGGTTTCCATGAAATTCGGGGTTTTTGTAGTTGCTGATCACGAATTGAAATTTCTACTATTTGCGTAATCCAGAGACAACGGCGTGGACGTGTCTCCTTTGGGGTGCTTTATTATAGTGAGTCCCCTTGCCTCTCAAGCACACTCAAAACTCGTAAGATTCATGGTTTTTATTGGGAATTAAATGTCCTTTAATTGTAAGAATGAGGCTTGAAACTGCACAAAAAAATTAGGTTCTTTGGGCGTTAATGGGTAAATAAAATTATTTTGAAAACTTTATTAATGGTTAATTCAGTACGAAGAGAAAATGTTAGTTTAGTATCCAAAATAACCCCTAGGTCTATATAATTTAGGACTTTTTCTAAAGTAATATCCTTAAATTTGTAAATGAAGTCAGTTGGATTCTTACATCTTAAGATAGAAGACCACCATCTACACCATCCTTCCATGTTGTTAAGGTCATTCTAACTTTGTAAGCAGTCATTAATGCACCTCACTGAGGCAAATATTTTTAAGCGATCTGTAAGTAGTAGAAATTTAGTATCACGAAAGAATTCTCGAATATCATTGATCAAAAATAGGAAGAACAATGGGGTATAGTGGAAACCTTGAGGTATTCCCGAATTACTTCCCTTGAAAAACTGAAACCTGTGTGGGGAAACAAGTAGGCGATTAAATTTTAATTTTAATTCTTTAACTAAAAAAGTAGGCGACGGGAACGAGGAGGCTTTTGAAAATTTAATTTTGTTTAGTCTGAGGAGATTCGTCATTGTAACTGGCAAGAAATATTGTTTAATAAATAAATAAATTTTATAGAGTAAAATAACACCAAATTAACTTATTCTTATTATTCTACAACTGGTGACCCCGACATCAAGTAACATTTTGAACGAGCCGAAAGCGTAGTAGTAAAGAATAGAGAATGGTCGGCATTCATTAACGCGAAGCTCTTAGCCTAGGCTGCCAACCTGAAGTATATTTGTGTAGGGAAGGGTTCTAAAAAAGATAAATTAATCTAGCCGAAGAGCCCAACGGACAATACCAATCCCAGATTCAGAAATTAAATTTTTTCAAAACCCACACAAATTCAACATATAATACAGCAACTCCACCAAGAATTACCAACAACCTCCAACCGCAGATCGGACACGGCATTCACCAACCGCAGATCGGTTCTAACAATCAATAATCAACCTTCTAACAATCAATAATCAAATAACAATCAAAAACGCATTAACAACTTCAATCAACAACTTCAACTTTGCAGCAATTTTTACGCTTACACTGGAAGGAGGGTAATGGGGCGGCAGGCGTTGCAAGACAAAAAAAAATTAGAAAATTTTTGAGAAGCTGGCTTTGCCTAAAAATAAAATAGTTTCGAATTGACTTTCAAGCAAATGGGAGTTTTATTAAAAATATAAGAAGTAAAATATTCTTTTATAAAAAATATAAAAAAGGTGTAAATTATTAGGTAATATATATTTAAATATATTGAATTATAGCTTAAAGAGGCTAGTATTGTGGGGAAACAAGTAGGCGATTAAATTTTAATTTTAATTCTTTAGCTAAAAAAGTAGGCGACGGGAACGAGGAGGCTTTTGAAAATATAATTTTGTTTAGTCTGAGGAGATTCGTCATTGTAACTGGCAAGAAATATTGTTTAATAAATAAATAAATTTTATAGAATAAAATAACACCAAATTAACTTATTCTTATTATTCTATACCTGTTTACGATCAAAGTGGTAAGAGCTTAACCAAACTAAAAGTGATGAATTTATTCGCATAGTTTTCAGTTTGCCTAAAAGAATTAGGATCAGGATCCTATCGAATGCCGTAGCAAAATCTGTGACACTGATAGATTAGTAGAAGTGGATTTTCCTGATACGAAGCCGTATTATTTCAGAATAATAATATCTGAGTCTACTAATAATAATAATAAAAATGTCTCTATAATTCTCTCTTTGTATTGAAATAGTTTGTATCCTTCTTAGAATTAAGAAAAATCGAAAGAAATGTTAATATTTAATCAAGTTTCCCTAGTCCATTCAGGAACAAGAAAAATTCGCATAATGTAAAAAAATATAAAATATCGTTATCTTCGCAATCGTTCAAATCCTTTCCACGGATGCAATCATAAAGGCGTCGTGTGTCTTCACGGTGCACTTCAATCAAACCCCATTGAGGAGTTAAGTGTGTTTATGTAGTCAGAGTTCACGCCAATTAACCAATTTGAAAGGCCACTTCACCCCACTGACTTGCGACTCGAGTTACCCAGGACTGACGGTGACCCTTTCCGCGCGGAGATGCGCACCGCACCGGAAGGGATGTTATTGCTGCCACGATCGCTGCAATAATTGTCATTGAGTCCAAAAAGTGCATGTCATCCTGTGTTATGGGAAACAATTCCTTTTCAGGAGGAGGAAGTTCTGAGCGGTGGGAAGAGTTGCAGATTTTCCCTCGATTCTCACCAGCAAACAAACAAACGCACCAACCGTGGTAAATCTGCGGCGACGCTTTCGATTATCGAGATGATCGTTCGGGATGATCTGCTTCTAATGGGAGTGTGCCAGAACATTAATTGAATCGTTGCGTTTTTTAGCGATAATAATCACCCGAATTCGCGAAAAATATATAATAACACTGAACACACTAGTTTTTTTGTAGGTTTCAAAAACATTTATCGTTATATAAATAGTAACACAGAAAAAACAGAAATGCTCGAGGGAAAAAATTTCATTTTATTTTTGTTTATTAACCGTATATAAATGATGAATTAAATATATCCATGTTGAACGAGAAAGAAATATTGCACGATATTCAAAGTTATTCAATCGACCAGCAATGTAATCAATACACTTTCAGAAGTATTAAAAGTCTATAGTGCACAGTATTTTCTAGTAATTTTTCAAACACAAATTTAGGATAATTTGAAACCCGCGTAATCGGCGGCAATTTTTTTTTCCCCCCTAAATTTCATGTGTTTAATTTTCAGATTTCATCAAAAACCCTTTTTCACAGAAAAATTTTATAACTTGTGAAATTCATAGGTGAAATAGAAATATCCTCCATGCCGTGATCAAGTAAGTTAGAAATGCTATAGTACAAACTTTCAGATTTTATCAAGTATTTTACCAAAAATGTTTATAAGCTTTAACGATAAAGTTTTGAGAATTCAGAATAATTTGTAGATTATGCCAGAACCGCAAAATAGTAATTTTTAAAAAGAAAGAAAAAATATACTATGTATATATGTATATTATATACATAGTACATACAACTTTCTGCCAAAATTACGATTATGGATGTTTATGGAATTGATATTTTATGTTGATAATGGCAAAGGGCCTAATATTTTGAGTATTTTTCTAGGGTATATTTAGATAGAATTGTATTGTGTTACAAATAATTTTAGGTTTAAACAATTTACAGATAAAATCGTTAAATCTGTTTATCTTAAATTCTGAACTAATGAATTACTTGAATTTTTTTTTTTTTTACTTACCTATCCTAGATTTGTTGTCAATCACACTGTCTAAAGTTTGGGCTAATGAATTTGTTATGGCTGAATTGGTCGTTACTTGTGGCAGGGACTCAATTCTATAGCGCTGTCCTGTTGTCCCACTCGCTGTTGTTATACAATTACCATTAACTACTAAGCCAGAAGAAGACGAAGAACTATTTACACCTACGATACAACTCGTTGCGCTGCCATTTATTGTAACAGATTCAAGGGAATCTGCTAATCTTGGCGTGGAGTAGATATCACTACAAAATAGAAAACATAAATAGACATTAATAAGATGTGGCATAAATGTGGAAAAAATCAACTTACCTAAATGCACTGGACGTACCAAAAAAGCTGGTTCTGTCCTGCAGTGCTGCTTTAGCTTTTTCTACACTTTGTTTTAACTGCTCGAATGTGGATTGGTGGAAACGATATGATGTCCAATCTGGGGAGCATTGCCCCAAACCTATACAATCTTCTGTTTTCACCTGTGTCGTTGTTGGTGATACCCGTTTCAGGTCCAGTGCCGTCTGGTACGAACATGAACTTTCATACATCGCAGCGTCCGATGTCCACTTAAGCCTGTTGAAATAAAAATAACAAAAGGTTACTATTTACTTAAGGTATAGATTATTAACTAAAATATTTCCGTTGCAATTTATTACCTCATTTTTTTGTAGTTTTAAGAAACTTCAAATCTAGAAATCTAAGAAGTACAATTTTGAATAAAAGCACTAATGTATTGCTGACATGCAGAAATATTGTGAAAAGAGCCGGGGGTATGAAGTAATAAGGCTTGTCGTCATTGTTGTGAATACACAATTACTTATTTTGGAAAATGTGAGAAATGGACGTAGTTACAGGTCGAATAAAGGCCAGTTAACATTTCTCTCTATACCGACTCTATAAAGAAAGTTTTGTGTTATTTAACATACACCTCAATCCCTTACACAATGCTCATTATTTTCTGCCATATTTCTTCTCTATTCCCTTAATACCTCAGATGCTTTACCTCATTTCTAAATGTTTTCCATTAGCGAAATTCTGGAAGGATTGAAAAATCATTCCAATTCCATTAAATTTTGTTGGTGAAAGAAGTTTACAATACAGATGGTAAACTTTTTTCGATGGTAGGTCTTGAATTTAACTTTTTGCTTTTAGTTTTGGAGAGACTTTTAGGAAGACGCTTCAGAGATTTCAACACTGAAAACGGGTGACGTTTCAATATTCAATTTAGTTTTCAAATCGAATTCAAACATCTTGTACCAATATATTAGGTGTACAAATTAATTCGGTCCGTTTTTTTGTCGTTCAAAATATATTTATTTTGAAACAAAATGAATTAACAGATTAATCAAAGTATTGTCCATCGTTGATTACTACTTTTTTTCCCACCTCTCAGGCAATTTTCGAATACCATCTTGGAAAAATGTTTTGCCTTTTGAGGCAATCCAACTTCCGATCCAATTTTCTATTTCTGCGAAAGAAGTCCACCGGTGACCTGCCAAGTCGTGCTGCATCCGTCGGAATAACCAGTAATCAGAAGGAGCAAGGTCCGGAGAATACGGCGGGTGCGGTAGAATATCCCACTTGAGTGTTTCTAAATATTTTTTGACGACTTTTGCGACATGAGGTCGAGCGTTATCGTGTAAAAGAATAACTTTATCATGTCTTCATTCATATTCCGACCGTTTTTCTCGTAATGCACGGCTCAAACGAGTCAATTGTAGCCTATACCGATCGCCGGTAATAGATTCACCAGTAGCAGCTCATAATACATAACACCCTTTTGGTCCCACCAAATACACAGCAAGACTTTTGAACTTAAATTTTGCTTTGGTGTTGATGTTGAGGTCGATGGTAACGATTCACCAGGCTTAGCGTAATAATTTTTCTTCTTGGGAATATCATAGAATATCCAGTTCTCATCCCCAGTAACAATCCGAAGTAAAAAACCCTTTCTTTTTTGCCTTTGAATCAACTGCTCGCAAGTGGAAAATCGTCTTTCAACGTATCTTGGTTTCAATTCATGAGGAACCCAGTTTCCTTGCTTTTGAATCCTTTCTATGGACTTTAATCGTACTGAAACTGCTTGCTGAGTCACTCCCAATGTATCTGCAAGCTCCTCTTGCGTTTGACATGGATCTTCATCGAGTAATGCTTCCAATTCTTCGTCTTCGAATTTCTTGGGTTGTCCAGGGTGAGCCTTATCTTCAACGCTGAAATCACCATTCTTAAAACGTCGGAACCATTTCCTACGTGATTTATCAGTTGGAGCATTATCACCATAAACTTCCACAAGATCGAATGCTGCACTTTTCTTAAAACAAAAAATTAAAACCTCCCGAACATGCAGCTTAGTTAACACCAAATTTGACATATTCAACAAAATAAAAAACAAGGTTTTTTATGAAATTCAAAGCGATAGAAACTGAATGTTATTGACAGATGTCTAGCCTCTCTGAAACCACCGAGATCAGCTGTCATTGTGAAACATTCATAACTGCCAGAACCATGTTTTGAAAACGGACCGAAATAATTTGTTCACTCAATAGCAATATAATGTTGTTAACAATGTTGCAGTTTTTGAAAGTTATTTAAAATTTATATATTATTATATATAAACTCCATTTCATAATTTTACATACGAATACATATACAAAAACTTTCTTAATTCAAACAACATATTTAAAATTAATGTCATCGAAATCAATTTTTCTCAAGAGTTATTCGTTCAGTTCCACTTTCAGCTGCTTTAACGCCTTGTAGTAGTATGCAGCTGTCACAAATTGATTTTGATACAAAAAATGTCGACTAATGTTTAAACTAACTTTATAGAACTCAACACACGTCAGGATTAGGTATCATTAAGTAGATCTTTTAAAATGTTGTAAGACTTCCAAAATTTAATATAATTTTTAAGCTGATTTAAATTAATAAAAAAAATAATAGTGTTTCTCTAAAACAACAAAAACTGTTCTAGGTGTAAAAATTCTAGTTTCTAGTAGTTTGTTAAAGGCAAAACCTTCTTAAAATTGCTAATAAGTAAAACATATCATAAAACTCTATCCTAATTTATTGCTAAAATCTTGTACTGAAGGTTTTTATATCAGTAAATTGTCAACATCATAATTGCTGGATAATTTTTTCATGCCAAGGGTACATTTGTAATTGTAAATCAAAATTGAACACAAAGTCTGAAAGCCTACTAATCCTACGCCTTACGTGACAATTCAATCAGACTCCACCCACAAAAACGAGGACAATATAAATTCTCCTATGAATTTCATTACCATCCCCAAAAGTAAGTCAAATTTGCATAATTCCTGGGATACATTCATGATTACCCCAATGCTCTTGTTGTGAATGGGATATCGATAGGACTAGCAGCATCCCTTAATCAGCAGCCATGTAGCTGGGAAATAAATAAATAAACAGACGATAAATTACAAAAACAAATTAGGTTCGGAGATGAAGTTGTGGGGCGTGTGCAAGGAAGAAGGAAGACGTGCGTGCACACTGGCGTACACGCGTACTAAGTCGTAAAATCTAAACGCCAGCCAGCCAGCGTCTATGCAGGACCTCGAGGCGGCGCACATAAATCAAACTATACTACTTCCGGTACCAAATCTGAATATTCATGGCGTTTAGAAAGGGGTGTTCGGTCCAGAGCTGCACTTCACAGGAGGGAACGGGGTGGCCTGTATTAAAGCTTCCCTTGCAAGTGAATTATACGAGACGAATCCTGGGATTTGGTGCAAATTTCACTTGAACTTGGGAAATGCATGTACTTTGAGGGGTATTTGAAAATAATTAAAAATATTTAAATGCAAACAGTTTTTATTGTCTTTGGACTTAAATATGAACTAACTGTACACAATTTCCGAAAAAATATATATTATTAAAAAATTAAACCGTCGAAAAAAGAAACTGAAAAGTGAAAAATAAAATAAAGCTTTTTAGGATTAATAACTAATCATTACTTACAATACCTAATTTTGAATAGCCGCGGCGCCAAACAAATCGGGATATTTTACGTTGCATTTTTATGTTATTTTATGATATTCGTTGATTGTTTGTTTGGTGCCGACTCAAACTTAGTTTATTTACATTAATTTAGGAGCTTATTTATAAAGATTTAAATTTTCCGCTTTTCAGTTTCTTTTTTTGTCGATTTAATTTTTTGTTATAAAGTTTTTATTTTTTGTGGCTAAAATCGACTAATTCTTCCGTCTTCATCATCAGATTAATTCCAGGTCTCCATTATGTTGTAGTGTCATCAGAACTACATAAGTGTGCCAAGTTTCAACAAAATCGGTTCACAGGTGAATGAAAAATTAATCCCAATTTTTGTCTACCCTTGGTTATACGTTTTTACGAAGTAGTCCGATTTTGATGATTCTATTTTTATTGGATAGGGTGTACCTCGAAGTTGGTCTCATTTAAACCAACTTCGAGGTACACGCTATCCAATAAAATAGAATCATCAAAATCGGACTTCTCCGTAAAAACGTATGCGTGGTCATACATTAAGAAAAAAACATATATATATATATTAGGGTGCTTTTTTTTCCCGACTATTTTTTTTTTTCAGTCCCACCTCGAAATGTTGTGACAAATACCTAAACAAAAATTCCCTGAAAATTGGAGTCCTTAATATTAATATTAAGTACTAGACCAAGGCGTATAAAGATTTCGCGTATTAAATACACGTAAACTTTGATTTTTTTTCTGCACAACTCTACAACTCAGAGGCATTTTATGGTATAATCTTCGCCAATGATAGGGTTTCTTCAGAATTGAATGCTCTACAAAAGTGTCTATTGCGGTGTAACCCTAACTCCCACCTGCAAGTAGTACGGGTCACTAAACGTAATTTTTCCATGAAATTCTTGCTTTTTGCCCCTATCTCGTGAATATGATAAACTTGTAGGAAATTCAATTTTCTACAAAAAATTTCTGAACACCAAATCGTTAACATCGATATTTCTTTAGATATTGGGATTTCAAGTTGAAGTAGTGTTTCTACAATTTAGCTCAATAATCCATGAAAATTCCACATTACCTCAACTTCACTGTTTTCATAACAACACATAGCGTGAATTCTATCCCCATAAATAAGATGTGAGGTCGGCTTAAAAATAAAATTTCGAATTAACTATTTTTAGTAGTTAGTATTAACACGTTCCCGCCGGCATGTACCACTAGTGGTACATTAAGGACTGTCCCATCGGGCGGCATGTACCATTAGTGGTACAAAGAAAGAAATCAATTTAATGTGTGTGAAAACAGCGCCGCCCGATGAAACAAACTACAAATTCAGCTGCCGGCGGGAACGTGTTAAGCAACGAAAATGTTTAAAAATGAAATGTACTCTCGGAAATATATGTATATGCCGTGGTCTTTTAAGAATTTATTTTGTTTAAATTGATCAACTTTGGGCTCATCCCAGTTATCACACTGAAAATTGCACCGCTTTCACGTTCCTAAATTCACCATTGCCACGGGAAGTACCATTTACCGCGTTCATTACATCTGGTAACGTCACCATATTGACCACAATAATTTAGCGTTTAACAAGTGGTGACATATGTCACCGGTAGCAGAAGGATTGTGTTGGGTATAAACAAAAAGGTAAATGTTATTCTGGGTAGTTATTTACATCGCTTTACCAACTTTACCACGGCTTAAACGAAAATGCTCCAACATATAAAGGACCTCGCAGGAAATACATGGAAAATGGTAATTCTGTAAATCTTTCTGACATTTTGCATAAAGATAGCCTTTAACATGCCGGTCAAAAGTTCCAATGGGCCTAAATGCCCACCCGTCGGCGCTAAAGATCACCAAAATGTCAGATACTACTATGGCGCAGAAACGAGATAAATGAGCTGTAAGAAAAATGTATTTTAGTATATCTACAGCGTGACAAATGGAAAGTTGCCTAAAATAATCATTTATAATTTTAAAATGAGTGCAGGAAAAAATAAATAAAAATACATATAAATTCAGTAAAGATGTCATTTTTATTTGAAATTAGTTCCAGTTGAATAGGACTTATTTGACTTGACTTTTTGCCACTTACATATCAACAAAGTTTGTCCATAATTATTAATGGTAAATATTTTCGAAGTGTTCTTCATCTGAATTTGCACAATAATCAAGCCGTTTTTAAAAACTATGAAAAACATGTTTAATTTTAGATGAAGAAATACTAGATAACTTCTTTTTATATGCTTCAATATATAAGGTAGGTGCGGGTAATAAGGCCTGTCGGCTAATAAAGCCTAAGTAACAAAAAATATAATTTAAAATGATCGATGTCGCTCAAGGTCATAATCGCAGGTAGCTAACACTCATCGATGGCACCTGAAACTTTTTGCGACGCTTTTGTTGATTCGGATACATACTTTTTATTTTATTTCAAATCTCCCTTAGCTAGGCCTTATTACTCGCACCTACCTTATAAAAAACTTTTAAAATAAAAGCACTTCGTTTTTAAGGTTACTCATTTTAAAGTACACGTATTGCTCTTTATGACGTCTCAATAGAAACTGACAGCAATCTAGTATATTACTATGGGGGTCCAACCTTCTACGACATATTAGAGGGGAAAATACATAGGTATACTTTAGGCAACTTCCCATTTGTCATCCTGTATGTACTGAACATTGAATACTAAATACTAGGTGTTCGATACTGAGTATTAGATATGAGTACTGAGCATACAGAATTGGATACTGCTTTCTAGGCACTGAATACTAAGTAATCGGAATTAAGCACTGAATTATATTTGAATATTCTGTACCCAGAATCTAGTACAGAATACCATAAGCTTAGTACTCAATATCAAGTATTTAGCATCAAATAGCCAGTAGGTACTTAGTACTCCAAGTAACATACACTTCACGTATTCTGCCCCGGCCGGAACACTCCCGGTCATCTGACAATTTTTATATAATAGGTATACCATAGGTAGTATTTAGTATTTAGTAGAATTTAGTATTTAGTAGAAAAACCATTTTCCATGTATTTCCTGCGAGATCCTTTAGTTGAAATTCAACGCGCTCAAGAAATTTCTTACGTTAACCTTCTTGTAGAACTAATTACAGTAAACTTGAGGTAATAAATCATTCAATAAGACTTTTTAATCAGCATTGTGATTTTTGCGAGATCCATATATCAAGAGATGAATTCAAAGAAAACATGCTAGCATTAGTTGCTAACTTATAAGTAAACAAGCATTTAATGTTAAGTATTTAGGTTTATTTAAGAATTTCTTAGTCTGTAAGATTTGTTAATCGGACTGTTAATAAATAAATAAATATCTGAATACCGAAGTGCAATATTTTCTTGTTTAATAATTATAAATTTCATTCTTCCTCCTCCGATAATGATGATTATTACCCACCATATCACAACCATTAAACCACAACCAATTTGACGTTTACCACTGTGGTTATGGTACTGATTTCGGTACCTACCAAGGTTAATTTTGGGACGCACCCTTTATTTTTCTGATTGAAACATTGATATTAACAGCAGATAGAGTCAATATTTTAATGTTTACTTAGAAAAAAACATGAAACAAGTTTTTGGTATATGGAGGAAAACACTAAATTTAAATTTTCTCGGAAAATTCACAAATTTTCACAAAAAATTATTTTACACATAAATAAAAGGTTTCATACCTACAAAAATCGAAATAATTCAGAATTTCAAAAACTCATAACTTGATAAAGTGCAAACCAAAGCATATGATTCTTTCACCAACTTATGAAAGACCATACAAACTAACACCCCTGTAAAGGGATTCCGTGAAGTTTTGTGAATTTCCCGCGAAAATTTAAATTTAGTGTTTTCCTCCATACACCAAAAACATGCTTCATGTTTTTTTCTAAGTAAACTTTAAACTATTGACTCCATCTGTTTAGCACTTACTCATTTTAATATTATATTATATTCAATTATATATATATATTTATATTATAATAAATTAAAATAGAAAATACAGAAAATAGTAAATTATAAAATAAAGGGAGGTGATACAATTTTTCGTTAAGTTACTTCGGGAGAGAGGTTAAAAGGCTCTGTTAGCGTTATAAAGGGGAGGAGGGGTTAAAATTCCTAAAAATAGGCGTTGCGTAATTTATGAATGGCCCCTGTTGCAATATCCCCATAAGAAGTCTAGCATCAATCTTGCCTTAATCTGATGATTTCTTTCCATGATTTTTCTTCTCACTTTCTTCAAACAAAAAGGTAGTTATTAAAAGATTTCACTTCAAAAATTTTAATTATATTAAACCTAACCCTCCAATTTGCACGGTATTTTTTTTACACAATTTCACTTTTACACGGTTTTTAAAATATGGGATAAAAAAAAAAATACTGTTAAAAGTGAACATTTTAACTACATACATACTACTAATGCCTTTTTTGAATTTCGTTCACAATAAAAATCATCTAAGTAAGAGTTTATTTCGGATTGAAATTAGGTAATTGTTTGTACCAAAATAATCCGAATGTTGAACGAATTTTTCGGTCAGATCAATATATTAATAAATGCTGAGCTCAATATGTGGAGGTATATAAAGATTTAAACAAAACCCAATTACACTACCAAGTCTCACCGATTCGAGAATTTCGTCTTGAGTACTATCGAATAACAAAAGTTACATAATATCAATCAGAAAGAAAGTATTTATAGGCTATGAAAATGGTGACAGAAATTCAATTTTTTTTTAAAATTTTAAGGATTATGATTTCTTCTTTCTTATATATAGAAATGAATAAAACACATATTTATACCTTATATATGTATTTGTCATTTTATAAATAGATTGCTATTTGTATGTTGTTTTTTAAAATATATTTACTTCTATTTTAGGTTGAAATAAATGACCGATTTTACTCTGTTTTCGATTTACACGGTTTTCTGAGGAACCTATCTACCGTGATACTGCTGGGAATACTTTGAAAAAATTGACATAAAAAATGACATTTGTTCATCCCTGGGTCCCATATCTCATTACCTCAAATATTAAACTACCTTCCATCCAATGCCACTTGGCATAGGTCATTAAAGTAATTGTATCATGTGTTAACTATAGGATGCTTCAAATTAATAAATAATACTTCCCCAGTAATCAATCAATACTAATAACGTAACTGTTACAAGTGGTTTTCCTGTAAATTACTTTTTTCAAGAAATCATTTTTTCTTTTGTGTCTGTTTGTGTTTAGGGGGTTTAAATTAACGGTTATCCCAACTTTTCACGCAATAGAACCATTACTTCACGAACTATCTATCCCTCTCATATTATGTTTTCGCGTGAAAGGACTGGACGAAAATTCACAGAAATATAGTTGTGAAATATTTGACAGGTAACAAACGTCAGGTCTGTAAAATTCATACCACAATTTGGACAACGCTACATTTACCGAGATATTTAGCTCTAAAATTTCGAAAAGTAAAAAAAAATGTGGAAGGTAACATGTCTGTTTCGAAATTGTAAAGTTAAGTATTATATTATAAACATTTTTGAATACTTATTCGACACTTAGACACCGTATGAACGTTTATACAATGCTTCAGCGAAATCGTTGAGAAGACCTGAAAAGCTGTTCCAAGTTGAATATATGTATCATGAACCGAGGTCCGAAGTCCAATTCGGGGATTACTCCTTTCTCCTTAGTTCAATGAACGTTTGAACTTGCAGACCTCGTGAACATACCTTTATATAAGTATAGAATTAATAGTTCTATCGACCTCAACTACAATAAATCCTGAGAGTTTCCTTTGCATTTGAAAAATAGCGCCCGCCATGGGCTTGTCTGATGCAAACAAATCAAATTCGCCCAATGGGCCACCTCAGAAGGTCCGGAAAATTTCAAAAATTGTTTTGTTATCGAACCGCGCGCAATTCATCGATCACATGAATGGCCGCTGCTCTATTGGGGGCTGTGGGGCGGACCGCCCCCGGAGGAGGCAATAACTCTTTCCTCTATTGCAATTCGCGGCATTTATCGCGACTTGCGTTCCTCGGGGGGCGCTGTGCCGAGCATTTTTATTGCACCCGCAAAAGTTGAATGAATAAGTTGAATCGCGGTGTCGCCGTAGAGAAAAAATTTGATTTGTGTGAGGCCGCCAATGGCAATGGAATCTGCCTGATTTTTCTATTGTAACAAAAGCCAGGTAGACTGAAGGCAGCTCGGTTCCCCTCCCGCGTAACTCCACTGCAAATAATTCCAAATCCGCAAATGGCGGAAGGGGCTCGGCGGAGTTCTGGGGCCGCCAAAAACAAAAATGCGAGCTTCCGGGCAGCCAGACAATTTGTATTGAAAAGTGGCTGAAACGTGTGCCAGGTAATTTATGCATGTCAGCGGCCAGCGCACGAGGCGGCCGCTGGACAGGATTAAGCCCTCCGTATTTCCATAACATCACATTTCCACGAAAATCACTTAAAGCCGCTCATTTAATATTCGCCTGACCCCGTTTTCCCCGGCTCATTTCACCTTTCGCCCGAGTCAGCAGAGCACCCGCACGGCAGGCACGTGAAATTACCCGAAAGAGGCACCTCGCCGTCCGCACACATCGCGGGCTTACAGTTACGTATAAGCGCACCGGACCGCGAAACGAGACCCAAACCGAATTTTCACGTTCGTGGCTTTAGGCGCTTCCGGTTCTGGCCCGCTTGTCTTTTTGCCTCCTCCCGAGAACACGAGCGAATATTTCAATTAAAGAAAATTTACTTCCGCCTGGGGAAAGTCGCGATTAAGTCGACATATGTACTGCAGCCGACAGGCAGAACCCTGCGGAATGGGCGCAAACACCTCACTTAAGTCGCAGCTTAACGAAACGGACGCGGACTGGAAGAGGAGCCGGCCATCACCGATCTGGCCAAATGGGCCCCCATCGGGCGGCGGCAGCGGTGTAAACGGAGCCGGCATCGGCCAAGTGATTCAATTGACCCCTTCCGGTCCCGGACATGGGTCGCACAGCTCATCTCTGCGAAGTGCAGTGGACGTGTGCGGGCAATTTACATCTTTTGGATTTCAATCGAGTTGCCCCCTGCCTGACGCGCCTAACGCGTCTCAAGACGTCCAGGCCGGCCGCAAAAAGCTCGACCAATAACTGACCTTTAGTTGGCTCTTCCTCGAGCCGCTCAGTCGGCGCGACTTCTGGAGACAACTGTTGATACACAACAAATTAATTCCAGCGTGCGGGTAAACTCCACCGACTGCATCGCATGCAATTGGGGGGCGGCCGGCGGCGCGGTCTTGTCACTCCAGCGCCCCGGTTTCAGAAAGACCGTTGAGAACGCACTTTATCAGGAAGTGCAATAATCGAGTTATGTGTCAGTTTGTCATTGGAACAGGAAGTTCTCGGGAGCTTAAGTGGGCGGCGAGTTGTGGCTGCCTTCCGGAGAACTGCAGGCCAATTATCTGCGAAGGTGCCGCGGAGCACCCGCTTTTAAGGTTCCAAAGGAAAAAAATTGTCACAGCCGCGTTTCTCAGAAACCTTGCGACGTAGTTTAGCATAGTTCACAACATCTTACTGACCCACATATTTTGCACTAGTTAACACTTTAAAATATTCGTATAAGAATTAAATAGAGGGTAAATTAGGTAAAAATCTTTTTGGAATTTTATGCACAGGCATCCCTCGAAGAACTCGCTTAATTGCGTCCGTGTTATTCGAAACTTTAGTCTTCGAGAGAGGAAGTGCATTTACTAAAATTGCAGAGTCATGTCAACGTTATCGCTGGACCACAAATCGAAAGTAAACTCATTCGAAAGTAAACACTATGACGGATCCAAAGGTATATTACTTGTTAATATCTGTCAAACAGTTTGGAATATACTACTATGATCAAAAAGTAAAGCCAATTTGTTTATAACTTTGAAAATTTTTATTTATTCTTCCACATCTAAATCATCCCCTTCAAAGTAGTCCCCGCCCGATACAATACACCTATGTCAGAGATTTTTCCAATCCTCAAAACACTTCTGAAACTCGATGATTGGAATTGCCTTCAGTTCCTTCTTCGATTTTTCTTTTATCTCATCAGTCGATTCAAAACGGTGTCCCCGAGGCGGTCTTTTGAGCTTAGAGAATAGCCAGAAGTCTCATGGAGCTAAAACGGGCGAATACCGTGGTTATGGAATGACATGCATCGAATTTTTGAAGAATTTTCTCGAAGAACCAATGCAGTGTGAGATGGCGAAATTAAGTGTTTTTGGAACCAATCGAGATGTGACTCTTCTCAAGCACAAATTTTCTTTCAAAATGGTTTGGACCGATCCAAATGAAATGTTTAAAATATTAGCAAGGTTTCTAATTGCCAACTGACGATTTTTGAGCACCAAATCTTTGATTTCATTGATTGATATTGATGGTCGTCCGGGACGATCTTTGTCTTCAACGCTTTCTCTACCTTCTTTGAACTGTTTATACCACTTGTAAACATTTCTTTCAGACAAAACCTAATCGCCGAAGGCCTTTCGCAATATTCTAAATGTTTCTGCAGCAGAAATTTCATTCCGCAAATAAAATTTAATGCAACTTCACACATTGTAAAAATCAAAAAGTACACTTTTAGTTGCTCAGAAAACACATAGAAACTATCCAAACAAATGAAGTACTGGCGTGAAATTGTACACAAATATGAGTGACAGTGCTGCCAACCTAAAAACAAGAAGATTTTCTCGAATCGATGTAGCCGCGCAATTTAAATTGGCTTTACTTTTTGATCACAGTAGTATAAGTTACTGAATTTCAATAATGGTATGTACTCTGTGACCGAATTAATTTTTAAAAGTAATATTTCGCGATTATGTGTAATTCGAATTCCGTGTTACTCAAAGGTTGTCGCAATTTTTAACTATTCGCGACTTTGTGCAATTCAAATATTGTGCTAATCGAGGGTTGGCTGTATCATGTGGATGATCATTTAAGGGGTAATACTATCTTGTGTGCACGAAATCAAGGGTCAATTTTGGAGTTTGTTTATATGAAAATTGTTTAATATACATAATGTAATTTGGTGTTCTATACATGTTAATATATGTCTTAAACATTATAAAAATTGTTTAACAATATTTTAGATGCGAATCCAGAGTGCGGCAGGTGTCGCAGTTTGTTTTTCATGATCTGCCTTAGCGTACCTCTAGCGCTTACAATTTTTTACCGATTGATCTGTAATTTTAACTGTAGCTTAATAATAACATTCTCTAGTAAATCACGTAGAATTTTTTTGATTGATTAAAATTTATCAATTCTATTAACGATTTAACACAGGTTATTGTATCAAAAAGTAAAATTTTACTGGAGAATGATATTATTAAGCTACAGTTATTTAAGGGGTTATATACAGTCAGGATTTTCAGCAAATCGACTTATTTTATTTTCGTAATGTACATATATTTAAGTACACCCACAGAAAATTTCATGTCAATCCGGTGAATATTCTCGAAGTTACACGCATATTTGTAATGAAGTGTTCGAGTTTTTGTACTAAATGTAAAGTTCTTTTGAAACTTTAAATGCGTTTTTCTCAAAACTGTGTTCTTAAAGTCGGTGAGCAAGATTTCTCGGAAACGGCTAAACAGATCAGTTGCAAATTTTAACATAAGCTTCTTAAGTATATCTTTTAGTAATTAATCGAAGCTTTTTGCTCACCGATAAATATTTTCCATTTTATAAACAATTTAGTGCCAAAATTGTTGTTCAAAATCGATTTTTTTTAAAGCTGCCATTTTGTCAAAAATTTTTATTTTGCTTATTCCTTCGATAAATTACAAGATAAAACAATATGTTAACGAAATATTTTTGGTTTTTTAATTTTGGATGATCCAGTCCAGAGATATCGTGCACACCGCAAAACGCTTTTTCTTAGAGTTGCTCCCAGAGATCAGCTGTAGCAGCTTTTAAAATAATTATTTTTACAAATAAAAAACATTAAAATACACTCAAGAGTTACCATAATATGTGTACAGAGTTTTACATTAATAACTGAAAAGATTATCTCAAGAAAAATTCTTGAAAAATCGACTTTTTTGGGCCTCCTGACTGTATATAACCCCTTAAGATCATTCGTAAAAGAATTGTACGAGCTATAGGAACGCTAAGGAAGATCTAGAAAATAAGAGACTCAACTGCGACACTTGTAGCACTCTGGATACTCATCTAAAAAATTGTTAATATTGTTTTTTTTATAACTACTTTAAGATTTGTACACAAAACTGAATAACATTACATTAAATAATTTTCATAAAAACGAAATCCAAATATGATCCTTGATTTCTTGCACACAAGTTAATATTATCTCTTAAAAGGGCTTATTATGTGGAATACAAAAATATTTTTTTCATAATTTTAACCCTAAAATACACACCAAGTGTTTATTAAATAAATAAAATTTGTATTTATTAAAAAGCTGGGCGAGTTATTCCTTTATCTTAAAAAATAAAGATTCTATTTATTTGGGACATTTGGGAAAGCATATTTGCTGAAAAACAATGACTTTTAGAAAACGACAGGATCTCTTTTTTGGTAGTTGTTTTAACCTTTTTTGAGTTTTCAATTATAATACTTCATTTTTATTATGAAAATTGAATACCTAATATACGTACTATTTCATTTTCACTATTTTTTCAGTTTTTCTTAAATTAAAAAAAAAAAACGAATTCCTTTTATTAATGACAACTCGTTACCCTGACTTAAGGGGGTAAATACAATTGCACGGGTAAAAATTACGCATTCGAAAACATTTTTTTTCACAAAGAAGGTTTAATGCAATCATTATAAAACTTTTTACACTTGTTAAGGTATAAATAAGGAATGTAAAAATATTTTTTTTTTAATTTTTGAAAACAAAATGGCGGCTGTACGCTGGCGTGAAGTTGACCTAAAAAAAAACTGCAACCACTCTGGACGTCGTGTTATTGATCTGTAACAGCCCATAAAAAAAATTTGGCTTAAATATACATGTAATTTGTCGTTAAACCTCAAAAATTAAAAAAAAAAACATAATTCTGCGTTTGGTAGAAGTTTTTGTAAAAAATCGATAATTTTCACTATTTTTTCAACCATTTTTGCATTAATAATTCAATTTTGCAACAAAAAATTCCAAAACAATTAGGCTTACAGACAAGCCTAAGGTATAAAGAAGAAACCCTAAAAATTCCAGCTAAATTGGCCAAGTAGTTTTCGAGTAATCGTGGTTGCAAATTTTAAAAATGTTGTTTTGAGAAAAATGCGTTTAAAGTTTCGAAAACCTGCTTCTCGAAAAATGAAGAAAAAATATATAAGGAGTTTTATTTTCGACCTGAAACTTTGGAGCGTATTCTACGGGAAATTTCCTAACTTTCTAGAGAAACAAAAAAAAATTGACTCTTTCGACCTTCTAATTAAGAATCTCGAATCACTTGAGAAATATTTCACAGCATTTTCTTGAAGTTGCTACTACTTTAAAAACTAATACAAGACCCAAGTGCTAGTGACGTAATGCAGTGGCGCTACAAGGTATTTAAATACGTATCTACATGTTTCGATTCCTGAAGTTACTAGCTATTATTTAATATCCCACGCCATAGGCTTAGAAAATAATGTTTGTTTTGTTGGTAGAATTGAATGCCACAGTTGGAAGATTAAATCTATAAATTAAAACAAAGACATGTACAACAATTACATACATACGTATTTATCCAATGGCCTACATAACTAAAAGTTGAGGGATTGGAAGTTAATGCATAAAAATACAATTTGATTTAAGCTAGCAAAATAACAATTAATGCTGCTTTAAATAAATTTCTTAAGTATTTTTTAAGGTACATTTGAAAAATATTAAATCAACAATGAAACTAAATGTTCAGTCAGAAAGAAGAACAAAGTGGCCAGTTAATTCTTCTATGTCTAATTTTTGGACTATATTTCTTTCAACTGAAAATAGGCTTAAATCCGGCTGGGACATGTTACTACGTAGATAACACGAGGCTATGTTGTTAAAAGTTTGAAAGAAGTTCTAAACTATAAAGTAGAATAAATATGAAAGTTATAATACAATACTTTTATTCAAAAATTCTACTGTATATATATATTTTTTTTTTAATTTTCAGCTATAAGTAGTAGGGAAAAGGCTCATAGTTCATTAACAATCTGATTTTATGAGTTTTGATATGGGTTTGTCTGGAGAAACAAAATAAAAAAATTAATAATAACAGAATTTTTTAAATTTGAAATTAAGAAGTATTTGTTTTGATTGATGGCATGCATATCCGCTATATTGAATTGGTGCTAATATTCTGTAAATTAAAAAAAAACCAGTGAACAAATGTAAAAGAGGAAATCTTAATATGTTTTACTATCAATAATTTATCAGACCAATAAGGAATTTGATTGATCTTTAATAGAAAACCATAACATCCTGAGGGTAATTATCGCTGTGAAACTGTGGTCCACATTTACAAATAATGAATTTGAAATGACGTTGCAACATCCATTATAAAAACCATAATAATAGTAAATGAATCTTATTTCAGAAAGTTTTATTGATTAGATCAGTTAGAATTTTATGTGCACATTAAAAGACCAATTAGTATAATTTCGAAAACGGGTTATGATCCACTACTTTCGTACGTCTAATCAACATATGATAATTTATATGTCAAGTATCTGATATTAGGAAAATCTAATCGAACTTTATACATATTTAAAAAGCACTTTAATAAATCATTCTAAAATCCGTATTCTGCAAGCAGTCCGAAATTTAAGATAGTTATAATCAAGTTAAAAAGAAAACGAAATTATTTTGGTCGTTTTAAGATCCAACGCCTAGTTGGATTCGTGAAAATGGCGTAATTTTCAAGAACTTTTTTTTCGTTTCAATAAATATTTATTGAAATTTCGAAACAATTTTTGAAATTTATGAAAAAAATAATTAAAATTTAAGGAAATATGGCTCTTCTCTACATCGCTTTTTTAACATTACTTGCGGTACGGTACGCAAGATATCTACGGAACCGTTCGTTTGAAATCAAAATCAAAGAAGATTGCTTTACCTTGCATTACGAAGAGATTGGGAGGGTTTAGTAAAATTTTAATTTTTAAACAAATGTAACCGATTTTACAAAAAAATAATTTTTGTAAATAAACTCATTTTGGTTTTATTTGGAATACAAACAATGTTTACCTAAATGAAAATCCTTTGTTCAATCCCTACTTATTGTGATAAAAAATAAGCAGATGAAATTTGAAATCTATTGGTGAAATAGTTCACAGCAATGGCATTTTTTAAAAAAACGATTTTGAGATAAATTGAAAAATGTGATTTTTAGGAAATTTCTTTTTCAGTTATAAAAATTTATCTGTCAAATTTCTCATTATAGGACATAGGCTTTTTTTGTAAGTGTTAAGTATTGAAAAAAAAATTATTTTAATGTTTTTTTTTTTTTTTTTTTTTATAATTTAAAGCTCAGTCAAAAATATATAATCGACATTATTTTATATTTTTCACTTAATAACCCTTAAAATAATTTTTAAATATTAATACTTTTCGGAACGCGCAGGGGAATGTAACCCCTTAAATAGTTTTTGAGTTATCTTATGCACAGTTTTTAAAAAAGTTAGTTTTCAGGAGATAAACGTTTTAAGTGTAATAAATATGTTAAGTAGTCGTCTGTCTATAAATCGGACTAATTAGAACTGCAAGAGATTAATCGCAACTTACTGTGATATTCAGAAGGCCTAAAATGTGTCTTGAAAATACGACCCTAAGATATTTAATTATTAAATTTTGTTTCACTCTGATGATTTAGATACTTTTAACCCCTCCACTGCATATGGCATCGTTTTCACTTTTTATTTATTTATTTTTGTCGAAAGCACTCAATTTTCTACGCTTTTTTATTCTTAAAATAAATTAAGAATTTTTTTATTATTTCAAATTAGAACTCAAAATTAAAGAAAAAACAAAATAAAGCCAAAAATAACTGACTTCATGTTCCAATGCGAAAGTGCGCATGAGTAGGTTACATGAAAATTGGCACCAGTTGCGCAACTAAATTGCTATGCAATTCTCAAGCTTAAAATAATCAAAGCAGCATATTGTAATTGACCGTTGCATAGAAAATTTTAGCTGATTATAAAGAGTAGTTAGTCACTTAGGCCATTATAGGCCCATTGTGATACCAATTTTTTGTGAGCAGGGTTTCTGGTGGGAATTGAACCCCCAATTTCTAGCGCCCTGTTGGGTTGCCGTCAACGCGCCGGGCTACCAACGGAGCTATTGAGATAGAAAGTAAAATAAATTAATAAAAATGGTATGATACAAATAAAAACAAAACTAAATCTAAAGAGAAAAAAATAAATAAAAAATAATGGGGTTACACTTTATGAATCATTTAATAAGCTAATTTTTCTATTTTTTTTTAACGTTAACATTATCTGATTTTTTTATTTATGTGTCATAATTTATTGGTGTTACGTATAACTCCACACAAAATTACAACGTCTTAGTGCACGAATTTTAAAATTTATATTTAAGTTACAAAGCGGTGTCTTAACAACATTTGAAGAGATTTACCTCAAAACAGGAGAAACGGGCTCATAACTGCGAATGTTTTGCAAATCACAGAAACACCACAGGTCGTGTCGTCATAAATCTCCGCACTTTCCGGAAGACGAAATACGTCACCACCGCACAGAACAGTCGAGTCACAGACAGGAAATGCCACGAAAAGTGGTTAAATCCGCAACCTGCTGGCGGTGGGTAAACAATTCCAACTGATTTAAATTATTCTTGCACCGCACACACTCACAAATCGATCAAAAAAAAATCCTCAGAGGTGAAATACCGCACAGCAGCACGCCTTAGCTTCGAAAAAGGAAAACTTCTTTAACCGGACGTTTCGCGCCTTCTTGCGCCACCTTTCGGGATTGCTTAAGAGAATCTGAATCCGGATCCTGCTGAAGGGCTTCCCCAATGGGCCGGATGGAGCGCGTCACCTGCTTCTAATGACTTCCACTGGAAGGACCTTGCGATTTGGGTGTCTCCGTTGGCGCTCCGATGGTCTTAAGTCGAGTCAAAAACCGCACATAAGACCGGGCAGAACCTTGCCTATAGAATCAACACCCGACCGACCCGACTGGGATATCCGCTGGAGTTGTGTCTGTCTCGGGCCGCTGAGAGCTGGCAACTCGGACACGCCGCGCCGTCCTGTGAACGTCAACAACAATGGCGGCCACAGTACACGACCAAAGGCCGACACACACCGACGGCGACGCCGGGATAATTAATCGCTAACACAACCAACTTGAGCAGGAGATCATCCCTTTCGCGGCACATCCTTTCCTAAAAGCAGGGTTGTCTCTCCTCGTCCGGGCCCGTTCCCAGGACATGCCGTGTAAGGACTCCCTTCGTTGTGGTCGTGCACCAACACCACCACTCATAAAAGCCTTGCTCGTGTAGCGTGTAGAAAGGCAGCCGCTCCGATTCACCCTGATTCGGGGGATGCCCTTCCTGCCGGTGTGTATGTGCGGCCGACGTGGGTGGAGCCTTGTGTCAGTCAAGTCTTGTGGCATCCGCACGAATTTACAGTTACACACTCGCGCGGGAGAGTCCCGGTACCCGACGAGGGTTGCTGCTATCTCGCACAGGAGTGCGCATCCGTGGATGCTGTGGAGTGCTTATCATGGCGAGATTTCATCTTCTGGGCGAGGTCTAATTTTTCTTGTCGACGTTTCGACTCTCAAAAAAGAGTAAAAAATAAATAAATAAAAAAAAAAAAAGGAGAAAAACCTCTTTAAGGACTTTTTGTGATCGCTCCTTTTTTGTGCCGTTTTAGGTCAGGTTAAGGGTCGCTCGCCCGTTCGTGAAGTTTTCTTTCTCCGCAGGCACCTGGCGATTTTAATTGTTCAGCTTTAGTCGACAGGAAGTCAATTTGTATAATGGTCCCGATTATGGACTTTCTTCGTTTGCACCGAATTGTTTTTGCCCAATGGCAGCGCAACCAGGCTTCTACCCACCCGCTCATTGTTTCGAATGTCCGCGATCTTCGCGGACTTTTTCCGCTTTGCTTGACCATTGGCAACGATGGACGGCAAATTTTCCCGTGCTCTTTAGATAACGAAAAGAAATCATTTTTTGTCTAATGTGCATTCTTTTCGAAAAATATCACAGGCGTCAGGACAAAGAATGAAAAGAGTTTAAGTTTTTTTCTTTTTTCATTCCGCGAAAACACCGTTGTTCAGTTCATTTATACTTCGTGGTTGATTACATGATAACAAGACTAAAAAAATTCCAATCTCAATTAAAACTCACATCAAAATTTAATCACTCTTAAAGAACGAATTTAAAAGGTAAGATTAAAGAAAGCGTGCACCAACCTCCAATATTATTTCTTTTTTCTTTTATTTCTTTCTTTTTTTAAATTTAACATACCTCCTTGAAGTATAAGAAAATTATTAATCACTTTTATATAAAAACAAAGTTTTAACCAACTAATATCTACAGTAAAATTAGTAAACATATATATATCAATATTTATAAACAAAAGGGAAAACAAGATTATTAGGCGCGATCAAAATATATATTTTGTATAAAGTTTTATGAATATTAGTATACTATTTATTTGACTGGGTTTTTCTAAGAATTAAATTCTTTTGATTTTCTTAAAAAGATAGAAGAAGAAGACAGCAATTTATCGTACCGTGAAAATCGGAAGGTATATCAGAAGTGGTCAACTTCGGTATATATATATGTTATATATGTATTTCCTTAAAAATCGATCGCGATCTACCTACTAAAATATGTACATTTAGCACATTCAAACTTATGTCTTGGGGGAGAAAGTATTAAACCAACATGATATTTCATTTATTTATTTATATAAAATTCGCCAAAGACTGACTACTACAAAATATGCTCGAAATGAGTGTAAAAAAAGCGGGACATTGAAGTTACAGGCCTATGAAGACAATAATTAGTTCATTAGTTAGGAATCCTAAGAAATCACAGGTGCCTCAGGAAGCGAGCCGGAACCAGAATATCGAAAGAAAATATTAGGACCAGAGAGTTGACAATTCCTTGTAGGCACTCGAATGCGAAAGCAGTCCTGAAGATATCACGTCTAAGTTGGAATGAATGCAGTTTAATTAATTTAAGCCTATCAACATAAGGAGGCAGAATTACTGGATTATTCCAATGAAATCCCTAAAGAGCGAAACGTAAGAACCGACGATGAACTGCTTCAATACTATTGATATGAAGAAGGTAGAATGGAGACCAGACACAAGGAGCATACTCCAGGATCGGACGACCGTAAGAACAATAAAGGAGTCGCGTAATATATGGATCTTAAAATTCCTTAGCCCATTTCTTAAAAAATCCTAAGGTCAAGTTATCGCTATTAAGTATCGAGACGACAGTTTCTCCAGAACACCTGCATTAATATTAGGTTGTAACATAATAATCTGATAATTTTTTAAGAAAATTTATTTTGATATTTTTGTACAATTTAGCTTAACATTTTATTGAACATATAGTCCATCATTATCAATGATCTCCTGCCAACGTTAGGGAAGCGACATTATTCCATTCTCGTAAAACATGGGCTCATGAGAGTTAAAAAATTCCGACAACCACTGTTCCAATGCATCTCGGTCATCAAAAGATTTTCCGCTAATGTGAGCCTGCAACGATCGGAGCAAGTGGTAGTTAGAAGGAGACATATCCGGCGAGTATGCAGGATGGGCTAAGGCAATCCAGCCTAGCTCCATAATTTGTTTACATGTCATCGAAGCGGTGTGAGGGCGGGCATTGTCGTGGAGGAGGTATACATTGCCTTGTTCTCCTGTAAGATTCACGGCTACCTTATCCAGCATATCACAGTAGCGTTCACTATTTATAGACGTTCCTTGTGGTAATAGTTCCCAGTAGATAATGCCGTGCACATTCCACCAAACACTTGTGTATAGTAATTTTATATTTAACTCTTGGTACTCCTCCTTGACCCGCGCTAAGCTATTGTCGCTTATTGTTATGGTTAACATAAAGTATCGACTTCTCATCCCCGGTAACCAAATTACGAAGCCAAGCAAAAGTACGATGTGAAGTAAGTAATTGCGTACAAACCGCCACTCGCATCATCCGTTGACCATCCGTCAATTCGTGGGGTGCCCATTGACTGTGCCTGTACACTTTACCCATCACTTTCAAATGACGAGCGATAATAGTATGAGAGCATCCGAGTTCTTCTTCAAGTTGACGAGTAGTCCTCCTTGGATCTTCCTCGATGAGCTGCGCTAGTCGGTCGACATCAACCTCAACCGGCCGCCCTTCGTGAGGTTTATCTTCAAGGTTGTAGTGGCCATTCGAGAAACGTCGAAACCAATCTACTGCTGTATGATAAGAGACCGCATTTTCTCCCATACATTGACATATATTTTGTGCCGCCTGCTTAGCTGTAAGCTTCAAACGGAATTCATAAAGTAGAAGAACGCGGATGTCTCGTCTTTTCAAATCGAATTTTTCCATAATACTACTCGCTGCGCTGTCGATTATTGCACTGATGAACTGAGCGCGCTCACGGGTATTTATACTCATAGTCACAGAACTTTCTCGAAATTGTAAAAAATTTCCAGAACGTTTCCGAAAAAATTATCAGATTATTATGTTACAACCTAATAGTACAGTTGAACGAGATTGGAGTTATTTTATGACAGATAGACATGTTAATACACTTATTAATGTTAAGTGGTAAGTAATCATAACTAGAAGAGAAAACTCGAAAAATCTTAGCATCGTCAGCATAAAACAGAATTTGCGAGTGGAATCAAAAAAAAGAAGTAAATCATAGATACATAAGTTATAAACAATTATTAATTAAAAAGTAGCCACAGCAAAAAATACTGATTAAATGTTATTTTAATATTATTTTATCATTAAGTGGAGATCTGCGTCTACATGTCTCCAACCAACTTTTCTCGATTGAAGTATTTTCAAAAATGGCTGTGGCTTATAAGGTTAGATCAATTTGCTAAGTTACAATTTCATTTTCAAACGCGTTTTTTTAATTCTTTAATTATTTAATTTAATAAGGATTCTTCCTTGTCTAAATTTTAAAAATAAAAATTTCTAAAACATTTGTTTCGGATACAAAGAAACAAGACATTGTTATGAAAATTTATAGGGATGTTTATTAACATTATAAAAAAAAAAAAAAAAAAAAAATTAATATTTCTGATTTTTTTTGGCTGCCCTATCAGGGACGTATAATTTTGTCTTGTTCTTCGTTAGTATATCTGAAAAAAATTGAAGCAAAAATATTTCACGAAATAGATTCGTTCTCCTAAACAATTCAACACACCATCTCTTTACTAATTTTTCCCCATTTCTACTCTCATTACTCATTACAAAAATTCCTGAAATTGGCAAAATTACATAACATACTTATGCTTTCTCTTTATTTATTTTACGAAAATAAAAAATCATTAAAACGATCAACATATTAAGGACTGATTACAAAAAATTCTTTAAATCGGTTTTAAATCGTTTCAAATTTCAGTACGTACGAACGGGACAAATAAATTGTATGCACATTATCTACACATCACCAGGTTTATTAATTAGTTGTTCTCTTGTATCTTTACGTAAATTATGGAAGAAAATGGACACTAACAAGGAAATACGCGTAAAAGTTGCATCCGAATGGTTGGAGAATCCGTCACTTACCCCTACAAATATTATAGTTATGAAATGTACATACAAATACAGGCCTCCATATTATTCAATGATGATACCATAAAATTGGAAAAATTTCACAAAAAAGTAATTTTGTTTTCCCATTTTTCAATGTGGCAAAAGATTAGCCGCTTTCTTCACAAACCAAACAATAAATAAAAACATTTAGCTAAATTAAAGGGAGTTTATAAAAATGGCTTCTGCTTTTTTTATTCGCCTTCACAGTGGTTCAACTTTATTTTAGCCTGAATTGGCGCATTATGCCAATGAAAGATATTAATATATATTACTAATAAAACAAATAAGGTACAATTCGTATCTAAAATTATCATCTTCAGCTCCTTCCTTGAAGAGGAAGTTACAAAAAAGTAGGAAGTTAACTTGTGCAGAATGTGATGAAAGATATTTCATTGAAAGTGTGGAAATTCGGTCGTCAAATGATATCCCATCGTAATTAAATTTTTAACTTTTAAATATAACTTTATTCACTCAAAAATAAGAGGAGTTTTTTTGCACATTTTTTGTTACAAGTCCTTAATTTGTTCAATCAGCGTAAAAAATAAATTCTCGACAAAAGCACTATCAAATTCTTACGAAAAATAAATGAAATTTAACATTTGTTTCCCTCCAATTAGAGGTTTCTTAAGGGGGTATACTCATGTGAACGCATAAATTTTACCTCATTTTAGGGAATTTTTTTTTTATAAGACAATAAAATTCAATCATTTCAATTTTTTTACATGTTTTTATTTGTATCTTAAACTTTATAAAAAAAATTTTTATTTTTCTTATTTTACATTTTTTATATATATTTTTTTTTTTTTTAATTAAATTAGACACCAAAAAAAAAAGCAGGTCATTGGTCATGGTAATAGCGGCTGTTCATGTTGTCTCAAATAAAAAAAATCGAATGGATTATTATTCAGTAGATCTGTCGCTATCGTCCCTAGCAAAATTAATCAAATTCATTGAAAAAAAAAGAAAAAATGGCGGACTGTAGAAAAAAAATTACGAAAATCTTGTTTTTTTTTTTTTGTGTTAAAAAACATTTAAAAAAAATAAGAAAATATTTTCGAAAATAAGCAATTTTGATACCGACGATAACTATCAATGATTAGAAGGACATATATAAATTTCAAAGCAATCGGTTGAATAGTTTTCTTTAGGACCATGACAGTTTTAGAAAATGATGTTTCGAGAAAAATGCGTTTAAAGTTTCAAGAGCAAAACAAGTCGCTTACGGCGCGTCGGCGACTAAGAGTTGTAACTTATTTAATACTAGGAATTTCGGTCTGCATTTTTCACAGTATATTTTCGATAGGTTTTACTATCGAAATATGAAAAAATAAATCGATTTTTCGAAGTGGTGACACGAGAATACCCCCTTAAAGGACATGCATTTTTTTCCCAGAAATCTAGCTAAGCTTATAACTACTATAAACCATCACTATATTTTCTGTTGTCAGTTTGCACTAACTTCTTATTAACACTAGATTTATGAACAATTATTTATTGTATGATTTGTAGAGATTTCGAAAAAATATGTTTAGAATATATTCCCGTTTGAAATAAAGGTCTCGAGAGGTAAGGAATTTACAAGAACATATTATCGTATTATTACGTCAATTAAATGTAACATATTTCATTACAAATCAGCAAATCTGAAACGCCTCAAATTGTCGCGTTCCATAAACCTAGTGTTAATGGAATAAATTAACTTTACGAGGCCAGAATTTCCAGTTCATTAAATTTCTACTTTAGCAGTTTATGGATTTTATCATAATTTTCACTAAACTGCAGATTCAGGCATCATTGAACTGTAATATCAGTAGATCTGTCCCAATGGTAATACAAAAACATTGTAATTTAACAAATTTGAATGCATTTAAATTTATAAGATTCAATAAACTAAATTTTTAAAACCAAGCTGTTTTTTTAATAAAAACCTTTAACCCTATAGAAGCCTCAAATAAAATGTTATCTCTCTGAAATAAATGCAGTACGCTCACACCGAAAGAAGCCAGCAAAATATTTCTGAATATACATATCAAAGCTTCATAACAAAGTTAAAGCCAGCTCTTGCTTGAAAATGATTTAAAATGAACAAACTTACCATAAATTTTAGGATTAGCCACACCCTACTTTTCTTGTTTAAGTTAGGCATTCAAGAGGCGTTATAGATTCACTTATATCTATAACACTGAGCACTTTTTTTTCAATTTAACGACAAAAGGAGGTAACCCAAAAATATATAGAGCTCAAGCCCTATTTTAAAAGTTTCAGCGTATCTATTTTGTCCCGTCTGTTCTTCCACCGTCACAACTTTTTTGCACGTGCACTTTACAACCCAATTTGAAACCGCTGACAGATGTTCTGGTAAAATTGGGAATGAACATTTCATACATTATCTTGAATTAGGTCTCATCAAAATAACAAGATTTTTTAAAACTTTACAAATATTAAATAATAGTTTATTTTTTTCCCATCACACGCGGAAAAAATTAAATTTTTATGGACAGATTTATCCTTAAGGACGAATGGCAAAATATACATAGAGTTTATACAGTTTTAATGGTATTAATTTTCACATTCAACATTGATTTCAACCCTCATAACTCCCACAATGCCGCCGTTTGCATCCGCAGACAATTAAAGTAGATTAATTTTTAAGGGCATATAAAAGTGCGTACATAAAATAGCAAAAATATAGTCCAACCGTATATATCGACTACTGGGCTTGGCGGGTTATCTAAAGCACATGTTCTTAAATACCTTGCACACAAAGTAATTTTTAATAGCAACGCCAAACGACATGGTTTAAATTAAATGATTATAACTTTGCTATCCAATAACTTTAATTGATGAATTTGGCTTCAATTCGTATGGCGTTATGCTGAGTAACGCCAAATAAAACAACTCTTTTATAACAACTCTAAATATTTGGAAATTTTATATATATTTTATTTGTTTCTATCAAATTAATAATACCGGTATATTTTAATATTTATGGAATTTGCTTAGCAATATTGAATTACAATTCTATTTTTAGATTTATAGGATTAATAATATTGTTAACTATTATTTCATACATCAATTAGTGAATTAAATTAATTTAGGAAAAATTGTATATTATAAAAATCAAAGGCGTAATATAACGAAAATATGTACATAATTTAAACCGCGAAAATATTACAATATTTATCTACAATAATTTCAAATACAAATATTAAATAATGGTATAATATTTATAACAAATGAATTCATAATTAATGGTATTCAATTTATCATATTTTGTTAGTTATTTATTAATTACTTATAAAGATAATCAGTTGGTATTGAATCCTTGGTACTTAATTAATATTAGGTAGGGTTTGGCACGCTCTGTAGCCTAAACGGCTTGATGGATTTTAGCTTGAGAGACGTCGTTAGATTCGTCTCAATTGTGAGAGTGACACTGGGTATATACAAATTATGAAAATTAAAACGGTCGATTTTTGGCACCATAAGGTTTTTTTTTCTCAAAACTTATCAAATGGGGTATCAAAATAAAGGGTTTCATAAATATCTTCCAAAAATATATACAACTTACATGTTTACATGGAATTTGGAATGAGCAATGCTAAAATAAAAATATTATTGAAAAAAACACAAAAATCCCGACTGTGTGAAAAATTATAAAATTAAAATTTTCAAACTTACCTCCCAATTCTACATAAAAGTTAAGAACTCTTAACCTCTTAATTGTTTTGAAAAATCCCTTTAATTCAAGAGATGGACCCCTTTTTGTAGAAGAATTCACAAATTATAAGAATTCAGTGTATTTCTAATGTTTGTTCAATAATGTGGTAGCATATTAATTCCTTTAAAAGGATTTTTGATAGCAGTGAAGCGGTTAAGAGCTCTTAATTTTTATCCAGAATCGGGGGGTTAGTTAATAAATGAACTCAAAATATAGAAACAAGTTGAAAAATTAACCTTTTTTTTTTCAATTTGAATAATCATGGTTGACATGGTTTGGTGTTCACAAACTCATTCAGAGGCATCAAATACATTAACTATGATTTCTATTTTGTTATCAAATCCGTTGTTGTCTGATAAGTGTACCTTATCAAATTTCATTATGATCTATTGAAAAAAAAATATATAAATCAAACTGCTGAAATCAAGGGTTTTAGAGAAAATTTTAAAATTTAACGCTCCCAGAGGATTATCCTGAAATTTTTAAGTTTTTTTTAACAACATTCATGTATTAAATAGACAAATTTGGATTTCATTTTCAATTATTCTTCATAAAATGTTGGATAAAAATATATAAATAAATAAAAATGCTTAAACTGCAACAACGGAAACCTCGAATATTATCATACATTGAATAAAATCGGGCCATTAATGAGAAACTGCATCCTCCAAATATTTATTTATTTTATGGATATCATTTGGAAATTTTCTTACAAAAATGTTAAAATATATTGTGACGAAGTATCTTAAATTTTATTTAAATATTTTTCGGACATAAATACATACAGACAAGATAAGCTAATACTTATTATATAAAGCGTGTACCCATTGACGTAGCTAGTGATAAATAATAATGCAGTTCATTCACTCTCCTTATTGTGACGTCTTTCTTAACTCCTTAGTAAAGTTGAAAGTCGAATGGTGCAGCTAAATCCACACTTCTATACTAATATTGTAAATGCGATAGTAACTTTGTCTGTCTGTCTGTTACCTTTTCACGCTTAAACGGCTGAACGGGTTTCGATAAAATTGAGGAAGAAGATATAATAGTATCCTGGGGAAAGATAGACGAATATCTCATTCACAAGCGAAAATCTAATACGTTATTTTTTAATTAGAATAGTTGATATTTATAAAATTCTATAAATTCTGCACCGTCTACCTCAGTTATTGGGCGATTTAAATGTTTAAATGTAATTATTGTAGTATTTGTAGAATCAATTTAAAGAAAATGAATTTCATTTCCTGTTTACTATTTAAAATAAAACTAAAATTATCAATAAATTGATTACGTTAAAAACGCTAAAAACAACCGACTTTTTTTTATTTTTGTTAATTTTCTAAAAAAGTACTACACCTATATTCATATAATTTTTATGGGACCCCTACCGTAAAACATACCCTATCGAACAAAACAAGAATCACCGATAAAATCGACAAAGATATCAACGGAATACATACAAAAAAAGCATTCTAATTCTTCTCTTTTCTTTTAAGTCGGTTAATTAATGTACTACTACGTGTAGGTACTAGATAATCTCGCGGTAAACAAGTCTGCGTTTAGGTACTAAGTAGGCAGGTAGGTATCTACTTTTCATTCAAGTTCAAACAAATAAAGAAACCTCTAAATGAGGTTAGATGATTTATTTAATTTTATGCCAACATCCTTATTTACTAAATACTTAGTACAAAAACATACCTTATGTATCTTCGATTAACTTGTGTTAATTAGCATTTATTGCACACTGTAATTCAAAGATTGGAAACACCTAGTAGCACGCAATGACAATAACCGAACAAGCACACGCCGGTTCCATCTTCTTTCAAACCGCTAGCGATTGTTCGCTGGCTTGCGCCCATTTTCGACACTATTTTCTAAGTAGGATTGGTATTGAATTTTAAAATTAAAAAGTAATTAGAATGTATAGTAATTCTTCAACCCTGTCGATTTTTCTAGGGTGGGCATTGCCCACCCTTGCCCACCTAGCTACGCCCATAGGTATACCTAATAAAAAGATGAAACTTCCACAGAAACTTTGTGATCCTAAAAGTACAATATCAACAACAAATTGGTCTGATGCTGTGTAAAATATATATTGGAATCAGGTAACTATGAAAATATGGACTACCTTACATTATACCTTGCTGGCATTAAAATGTGTGGTAGATAAGAGCTTTTGTGTGAACTATTTTTTATGACTTATAAATTTTAAATCTATCTTGCGCACACCAGCACTGCTAAGGACCCCTAACATCCATACATTTTATCTTTGGGATGTGCGTGAAAGCGCAAATGCCAGGATCGAAATTTAGTGCGCCTTTATAGTAGGTTTTATCTTTCTCCGCAGTTATTGCAAATAGCTCGACACTAAATCGAAAGCGCCCTGTCGTTGGGGCGACTTTCTCCTCAAGCAGCTTATAAACGTCTTCATAACTCAAGGCGCAACAGTTAATGGTGTGTTATCAAGGCCATTTCCCGGCGTTCATCCTGGCGGTGTTAGCCCGCCGCTCCTCCGCTCGACGTCCTGACGCAAATGTTTTATTCCACAGCAAAAAAATTACCGCTCGGAAATGTCCTTTTAATGCCTAATCACGCAACACCGGATCAAAAGCGTTCTCCCTCACCCTCGCTCTCGGGCAAAAAGACCCTAAGACCGGTGCTGTTGTTTTAAAGAAATCCACCCCGGCCCCCGAGGAAGCAACCCAGGGCAAAAAGCATGCCCTCCGGCAAAATAGAGACGTAGAGAGGTCAAGCTGGTCACGAATTCCAGGTCGGGCTTGGATGCCCAGCGCGCGACGTGTGCATGTTCCTGCTAAATTCCTCATCCAGTCGGAGAGCCGCGAAAGAGCTTCCTACGAAATGTGAAAATAAATAAAGTCCATAAATTAGCCTGGTGCCGGTGCCCGGGGAGGATCCCAGAAGGCCGGGCCGGGAGAGCCGGGCAACCGGGAATTTATCTCCTTCGCAGCGGGCGAATCCCGGCCCGTGCGGCTGTTTCGCTAACTTTTATCATAAATCCACCAGTGTACGGCGGGCTACGTGCGTGCATTTCTGGGCCGACACGTGGTTATTACTCGAAATAAGTCGACGCGATTTATAGGGCCACGCTAGGGGCAGGTGTTACTCCTTGGCTTGCATAATCAGATGATTTATGGAGCAGGGAGTCGCTTTTGGGTGTGCGATTGATTGCTTGCTATCATAATGGTCGGTGGACTGCAGACCCCGGAGTTCTGAAAACACTGATGTAGTGAAATGAAAGTAGCAGTAGGAACCTCATATAACGCGGCACTTTTACAACATGGTTTAGGAAAGGCGGGAAATCTCCTGCAACGCGGCAATTCTGTAGCATGGTTTATATTCATAACAAGTAAGTTTGTTTTGTATACGCAGACCGGGAAAATAAACTAAAAACCAGCTTGGGTAAAATATTTTGTACAGAAATTTATAATTATATAAAACTAAAAAATTCACTAATATTTTGCTATTTTATGCACGGAAAACGATTTTTTCTGAATCATAAAAATTCCTTATAGTCCAGGCTACCAAGGTAAAAAAGAGGTATTACCTCCGAATTTTTTGAGCATGCATCGATTTTAATGAAATTTTGGCAGCATGTAGGGAATACCTCAAAAAGCAAAATCTACCCTATCCCGATGTGTGCTTTTTCCCTGGGGGTGAGTTCCACCCCAACTAGGAGGTGAAAATTTTTTTGTGGAAAATAACCACGGAAATCGATAGAGGAACAAATTTTAAGCAAAAATTGTTCTTAGCATTTTTTTTGAAAACTCAATAGTTTTCGAGTTATACGCGATTGAAAATTGGCATTTTTCGTGAAAAAAACCACGTTTTTAATCGATTTTTTATGAATAACTCAAAAGCTATTCATTTTATCAACAAAAGTGTAAGAACCAAAAATGAAGCTTATAAAAAAACAAAGAGATTGGTGCCTTTTAATTGATTGTAGGCCTAATACAAACCGAGTAATGATTTATTGAATGTTGAATACATTATTTGAACGAAAATTTTTTAAAATTCAACGTCAAATAACGGAAAAATGGTCAATTTTTCGAGAAAATTGCATAGAACCTTTTTCAAAGTATTTTTAAAAAGCTTTAAACTGAGGGTTACTAGAACTCTCTAGCATGAAAACTAAGAAAGTTATAGCCGAAATAAAATTGATTTATATTTTTTTTTGTAGAAATTTGTTTTTTGTTTTTTGGCCATATCTCGGTTAATTTTCAAGCTATTTAGTCACTCAAAACGTAGTTTTAAAGGGAATTTCATAAGCTATAAGCATATAAAAGTTTTACATTTTTTGAGCCCTTTATTTTTAAAAGGGCAACGTTTAAAGGGTTCTAAAATGGCACCAGTCATACGTTAGGGCAAGCTTTGGAAGGTCATATCTCAGTTATTTTACAAGCTAAAAAAAATTTAAATAAAGCAAAATGTTTGTTAAAAAAAAAGCTAACTTTTTGTTTTGTAATTTTTCGACTTTAATCATAATTTTTTTCGAAATTATGCATTCTAAATCGTTCAAACTCTCACAAATCATTGTGAGTACATAAATAAAGTAAATTGACCATGAATTATCTTTTTATTGCAATTTGGGTAGTATTGCCAAGGGTGAAATTGAGTTTTTTTTCTACAAAAAAAATATAAATCAATTTTATTTCGGCCATAACTCTCTTAGTTTTTATGCTAGAGAGTTCTAGTAACCCTCAGTTTAAAGCTTTTTAAAAATACTTTGAAAAAGGTCCTATGCAATTTTCTCGAAAAATTGACCATTATTCCGTTATTTGACGTTGAATTTTAAAAAAATTTTCGTTCAAATAATGTATTCAACATTCAATAAATCATTACTCGATTTGTATTAGGCCTACAATCAATTAAAAGACACCAATCTCTTTGTTTTTTTATAAGCTTCATTTTTGGTTTTTACACTTTTGTTGATAAAATGAATAGTTTTTGAGTTATTCATAAAAAATCGATTAAAAACGTGGTTTTTTTTCACGAAAAATGCCAATTTTCAATCGCGTATAACTCGAAAACTATTGAGTTTTCAAAAAAAATGCTAAGAACAATTTTTGCTTAAAATTTGTTCCTCTATCGATTTCCATGGTTATTTTCCACAAAAAAATTTTCACCCCCTAGTTGGGGTGGAACTCACCCCCAGGGAAAAAGCACACATCGGGATAGGGTAGATTTTGCTTTTTGAGGTATTCCCTACATGCTGTCAAAATTTCATTAAAATCGATGCATGCTCAAAAAATTCGGAGGTGAAAACCTTGGTAGCCTGGACTATTATTTTCAACTAGTAATATTCAATGGGAGGAGCTGCTATATTAAGGGGTTAGGTGGGTTTCAGAGGTTCAAAAAAAGGGAATTTTTGCAATTTTTTTTTTTAATATATAGAATCATATATTTTATTTAAACAATTCAGCATATCAAAGATACATATTTAAACAGTATTTTGTGAAATTTTTATTTAAAAATTCCGAAAACTCAACCGTTGGTACCTCATCTCCCTTGACCTCTCAAAAAAAAATGCTTTTGCCGTGGACAGCATAACTCATTATTGGTTCATCTTAAATCAAAAAACCAAAAATATTTCGTTAGTACATGGATAAATCTCGTTATTGAACGAAGCAAAAAAAAAAATTAAAATTTGAATTGTTGACAGACTTTGAACAAAAAAACACATTTTTTGCTCAAATTTTCGCCATGTATTGGCTCGAAAAAATTAGTTGTAATAAAAAAAAAAAAATCCTTCATTCAATAACTAGATAATGTTATTTCAAAGCTGTGTGCAAAATTTGAACAAAATCGCTTCATAACTTTTCGAGAAATCATGTCCACCGACTTAAAAAATTGAGTTTTGAGATAAAAGCGTTTAAAGTTTAAATCGCTGCACTGACGTGGCCTGATGGGCGGAACTTCCGAAGGGTGTATCTCTTAGAATTTTACTCAGATCGATTTGAAATTTTAGGAGAATATTTTAAACATATTGTACTATTTAATAAGACAAAAAAAAAAATCGATTTTTTGAAATTTTCAAACCCACCTAACCTCTTAAGAGGGTAGTACCTGTTATAAAGGTAAAAAAAAGCCTACATTTCAATATTTTATTTATATTAGTAAAAAAGAATTTTTTTTTTTTGCAATTTTTTTTATTATTTTGAAGTTGTCACTGCAAAAAATACCTCTTTGCATGGCGGACAGTTAATCTCATGAATGAAGAATCTGAAACACAAAAACCAAACGGTATTTTAAAGAGTAATGCTTCTTACGTGGTAATTCACCACAATATTTGAATATATGATTAAAACAAAAAAATGACGGCTGTTTAAAAAGTGTTTTCGAAAAATCACCTATTTTTTCACTTTGTTTTAATTGCCAAATTTTTTTGTATTGACTTTTGGCCTATATTGTGGTGGATTACCGCACAGGATACTTGAATAAATAATCACACCAAATTTGACGTAAATCGGTTTAGCCAATCCGGAGATTAGCTATCCGCCATTTGAAAAAACGTCATTTTGAGAAAAACACATTTAAAGTTTTTTTTTTCAATTTATTATACATATATGTAGCTAAAATTACCGACGGAGAGCGAAAAAGGCGCGCACGCTTAAACTGCTGTAACTTCTTTTTCTTTTTGAAATTTCTTAATAAAATTTTGAAAGTTAATTTCTGAAGGTATAAGGAATTGAAAAATGCAAAAAAAAAAACTTGATTTTTAGAAAATTATAACCGGTACTACCCCCTTAACACATTACCGACCGCAATTTTCCTTAAGGGGTTATGTGGGTTATGAATTCCAAAAAAAGCACAATTTTTCGGATTTTTTTTACGAAATTTATAAAAGTGATTTATTTCAACTATTAGGATATAAAAGCACATCACTTGAACAAGTTGTAAACAAATTTTCATGAAAAAAAAAAATGAAAATTGAGCCATTGGCAGCTAGTTTACGAAAATAAATGATTTTTTACCGTAGGCAGAATATCTCGAGATAGGCTTATCTGAAATCAAAAAACAAAATTTTTACTATTAGTAGATGCATATGGCTTGTACTTGGACGAAGGATTTGAACAAAAATTGATATTTGAATTTTTGACAACGTTTTTTACCAAAAACCAATATTTTTGTTTTTAATTTCTGTTAACATTTTGCTGCTTTTCTACTGGTTAAACGGCTTGTAATGAACGAAATTAAAAATCGTTCATTCAAGTACAACTCAAAAGTCTCCAAAAAAAAGTGCCCCACCGCTGCAGTTGTAGCGCCCTTCACAGTGGGTGAAATCAAAAAAACCAAAAAGTTTATTAAACTAGAAGGTATTACCCTTAGCATGAACCTCGATCGAAAAAAAAAAAAATTAAATTTAAAAAAATGGCGGAGTTTTAAAAAAAAAATTCAAAGGGGGTAGCGGGTTAAGAGGGGTCTGGCGGCCCCCACAGGGTTTGATAAAAATCGACCCGAAAACCTTGAAGAGGGCAAAAAAAAAAATTTTAAGATTTTTTTCGACTCCATGGACCCCTCCCCCCCCTCTCCCCCCCCCCCCCCCCCCCCCCAACCCAATAAACGAAAAAAATGTGTTTTTTTGATATTTGATTTTTTTTCGAGCATGTAAATCAATTTATAAGCGGTTTCAACGCTACTTAAAATTTGTTTGGGGTGTGTAGATGTCCCCTGAATTTTTTCAGATTTTACTCTTATGTTTAATCGCGTGAAACATAGCTTTGAAACCAAAAAAATCGTTAAAAATCGCGTTTTTTTAAAAACAAGCCCATGGGATTTGAGTGTAGACTTGATCAAAAATAACGGCCGAGATAGGGTTGAAAGATACACTCTTCCCCTACAAAATGGCGCCAAGCGAAGCCAATTTGGTTGCGTGCAGCCGCCGACATTTGAACTTGAGTAAAACGCGAATTTTGAAAGTATGAAATTTTGAACTCTAAAATTAGTCGAAGTTTATCTAAACAAAAAAATCACAAAAAATAATGTATATTGGGGGTTTTCAAGGTCGCTGAACAAGAATTTGATGTCAAAATTATGTTTTGACAATTGACAGTTGTCAAAAATGCTGTCAACAAGAAATAAAAGTTTGATTTCTTCAATTTCTGTGATGAATGATAATGAAATGCTTAATCTACGGGATTTTCTGACTCGTTTATTATGAAAAACGTTTTTATTAAAAACATGTTTTGGCAGTTGACAGCTGTCAAAAATGTTGTCAAAAAAAAAAGAATCATTTTTTAATTTTTTCCAATGCAGGCATAATGGAATCAATCTAGGGTTTTTTTTTTAATAAAATTTAAGTTTTTGAATTTAATACCATGAAAATGAAAACGCTGGAATTGACTCTCGAAATCTGTCCACTGAACCGCCCTCTATCAGTTGTTCTTTCTAACCTTCTTGACCCACGCGGCCCAACTTCTCCATCATGGAACTCTACTTTGCTACTGCGCTCCCACATTGCGCACTGACGTGCACAGTACTCCTAGCCAGTGGTGGATTTACCAGCAGGCTGAGTAGGCTGGAGCCTAGGGCGGCAGATTTTAGGGGCGGCAAATTCTGGGCCAACATGTTTTTTTTTATGTCTTACAGAAATTAAAAAGATACATATTTATTAGGGTGCTTTTTTTCGCGACTTTTTTTTTTCTTCAGTCCCACCTCGAAATTTTGTGGCAAATACCTAAACAAAAATTCCCTGAAAATTGGAGCCCTTAATTTTAATATTAAGTACTAGACCAAGGCGTATAAAGATTTCCCGTATAAAATACACGTAAACTTTGATTATTTTTCTTCAAAACTCTACAGCTCAGAGGCATTTTATGATATAATCTTGGTCAATGGTCAGGTTTCTTCAGAATTGAATGCTCTATAAAAGTGTCCATTGCGGTGTAACCCTAACTCCCACGAGCGAGGTAGTACGGGTCACTAACCCCAATTTTTCCATGAAATTCTCGCTTTTGACCCCTATTCCGTAAACAACAAGAGGTACAGAAAAAGTGAATATGACAACCTTGTAGGAAATTCAATTTCCTACAAAAAAGTTGTGAACACCAAATCGCTAACATCGATATTTCTTGAGATATTGGGCTTTGAAGTTGAGTTAGAGTGGAATTTTCATGGATTATTGAGCTAAGTTGTAGAAACACTACCTCAACTTCAAAACCCAATTACTCAAGAAATATCGATGTTAGCGATTTGGTGTTCAGAACTTTTTTGTAGGAAATTGAATTTCCTACAAGTTTGTTATATTCAATTTTTCTGTACCTCTTGTTGTTTACGAGATAGGGGTAAAAAGCGAGAATTTCATGGAAAAATTGGGGTTAGTGAGCCGTACTATCTCGCTGGTGGGAGTTAGGGTTACACTGCAATGTACACTTTTGTAGAGTGCTAAACGCCTTAGCTCCTTTCTGCATAGAGTCAGAGCTAATGAAAAGATTTCATACGACGATATAATGGATAATTTTGCGAATAGAAAATCGCGCAAAAAGATATTGTAAAACTCTTATAACTTAATTAATTGAATTTCATCGTCGTCATTAGCGGCATTGGTACTAGATAATTGAACATATTGTTTTTAAACAGTAAGTAAGCGCAATTAAAATTATTTAATTACGTTTACCGAATGTACATTATTGTGTAACTAGTATTAAGGCATACCTTATCCAGCCTTATTAGTAGTAGGTACATGACTCAGTTTTTATTCGCTCAAAAATATACCCAAAAACTATTTCTTGTGCAATCTTAACTATATCGTTGGGTTGTTAAAATAATCTAGGAACTAACCAATCGATCCCCTAGGTCACAATCATACTAATTAAGGAAAAAAGGTGGTGTAATTAGGACCATAGTGCACAAATCATAAAGTTACAATTTCATTGACGAAGAAATTGTAATTAATATGATTGTGAACTAGGGTATCGAATTGTAGAGGTCGGTAGGGCGGCAATATTTGAATATCCTACAGGCGGCAAATGTGTAAATCCGCCACTGCTCCTAGCCACGCGCTAACAATTTCTCTCTTTTTGTAAGCAGCCTCCGTCCTGTGCATACGCTACGTTTTCAGCATACTCTTCTTTCACTATATTAATAAAAAATATTGTTGATTATTTGACAACATTTATGTTAATTTGTCAAAAAGTGAGATGTACTTTGCGACCCAGCCAGCGCCATGCTTGTTTGGTTATGTGCTTGACGGTCGTAAGCGACATTTAGAAATTCAATAAATAAACATGTGTAATCACGATAAAAATTGTTTTCACACAACAAATTATTAATAAAACAGTCTCTCGAGTCAAATATGAATTTTTTTAGATGATTTTTTCACAATACGTCATATTTTTAATTGAAGCAGTCAAAATTACTGCCTCTCGTCGTTCTAGGAGGTAATGTAAAATCTTCTAACGTAATTAACATAATCAATATTTTAACACAGAAATACTTTTTGTGGATCAAAAAAATAAATGTCAAAAAATTTTAAAGTAATCGGACAAAAATTGAAGGCACAGGATAAGTTTTAATTTCTGAAAACGTCCAAATGACTGCCTCCGTCGTTCTGGTGTTATTACACCTGTTTGTTGCCAACATATGTTTTTAACCTCGAAATCATGATTATAGCTACTTTGAAAAAAACCCTAGATTGATTCCATTATGGCTGCATTGGAAAAAATTAAAAAATGATTCTTTTTTTTTTGACAACATTTTTGACAGCTATCAACTGCCAAAACATGTTTTTAATATAAACGTTTTTCATAATAAACGAGTCAGAAAATCCCGTAGATTAAGCATTTCATTATCATTCATCAAAGAAATTGAAGAAATCAAACTTTTGTTTCTTGTTGACAACATTTTTGACAACTGTCAATTGTCAAAACATAATTTTGACATCAAATTCTTGTTCAGCGACCTTGAAAACCCCCAATATACATTATTTTTTGTGATTTTTTTGTTTAGATAAACTTCGACTAATTTTAGAGTTCAAAATTTCATACTTTCAAAATTCGCGTTTTACTCAAGTTCAAATGTCGGCGGCTACACGCAACCAAATTGGCTTCGCTTGGCGCCATTTTGTAGGGGAAGAGTGTATCTTTCAACCCTATTTCGGCCGTTATTTTTGATCAAGTCTACACTCAAATACCATGGGCTTGTTTTTAAAAAAACGCGAATTTTAACGATGTTTTTGGTTTCAAAGCTATGTTTCACTCGATTAAACATAAGAGTAAAATCTGAAAAAATTCAGGGGACATCTACACACGCCAAACAAATTTTAAGTAGCGTTGAAACCGCTTATAAATTGATTTACATGCTCGAAAAAAAATCAAATATCAAAAAACACATTTTCTTCGTTTATGGGGTTTTAGAGGGGGGGGGGGGGGGGGGGGGGGGGGGGGGTCCATGGGGTCGAAAAAAATCTTAAAAATTTTTTTTTTGCCCTCTTCAAGGTTTTCGGATCGATTTTATCAAACCCTGTGGGGGCCGCCAGACCTCTCTTAACCCGCTACCCCCTTTGATGATTTTTGGCCTGCCATTTTTTATTCGATCCAGAAAACTGGAGTTTCATGGCATGGAAAAACATGTATAAAAGAAGCTGCAATAAGAATCAAATCGATCAAATCGGTGGTGACACGTCGGGATACCTCCCTTATTAAACAAGGGAGCTGCAAAACATCGAAACAATTTCCCGCTTTCTTCATCAATTTAAGTAGTTCTCCTTTAATACATATGTATGTATTTGGATAGTTTTTAATAAAGGGTGGGCCAGCGGCTAGCTTCTTTTAAAAATGCTGTAAAATAAACACTGGCAGCAATAACTATCTAATTAACCTCATAATACCAAAGCTTTAAAAACGCTTCTTCTCGGGTCTGCTCAATGTCCTTTTTCTTTGCGTCTTTACGAAAATTTTGAAGTGCTTCCTGCCCAAACTAAAATATATATTTTTTAGAGTTTGGTTTTATAATGAATGGTATTTGAAATCCATATCCTTTGTTCTTTACAAAGAACATTTGGCATAATTGACATAAACAGCCCATTTGAAAAATTAGAATATGTCTTTTTCTAATGACTCTGGGCGGAATTTTCAAACTCAATATTCGGAACGCTAGGTAGAACCTGTGAACTTAAAAATGTCATTTAAAAATCAAATTGAACAAAATGAGCTTAAAATAACATAAAATATATATTATCGTTTTGAACAATTTTCCGACAACTATTTGGGCAACATGAAAAGTTTAATTTGGCTAAATTATATCAGAAAACGATTCAAAGTTTCTTGAAAAGTTATTACATATTTCATTTTTAGGGTTCCATAGCTTCAAAGGAAAACAAACCGGACCTTTTATAAGATCACTCGTTTGTTTTTCTGTCTGTCAATCTATCACAGCGGATTTGCTAAGAAACTAGTAGTAGAAACTTAAAATTTGGAATAATAATACATCTTGTTAACCCACATATTCATATAGGAGGACCAAAGGTATTCGAAATTTTTGTTCTAATTTTATATATCATCTGGGATATTCAATTCCCCCTTATTTTCGAAACTACAGCATCAAAAATTAAAAAAAAAATTCAGGGAAAATTATAACCAAAGTCTTAGGTCTTATAGAAATATAGAAATAGTGATACAAGATGAATAGGCAATTTTCCCATTTTTATATTTGTTCAAACTTTTGCCAATTGATATCTTGTTCATAAAATCAAACGAAGAAACCTAATACAGGAAAAATTAAACTTTTACTCAGCTATAATGCCAGTATAGTTTGTTTTATGGTAATTCTGCCAAAGAGTAAATAGGTAAAAGTCATGAATATGTATATAGGATAGAAGGTTGGCTCAGTAATTACATATCAGTAAGTGTTTCTTAAAATCTGATAACCCGATGGCCTTCTTTTCAAGACCAATTGGCCAAACACCATTTCTAGCAGCAATTAAAATTTCCGAAATTCCAAAAATGTCTTTATCATTCCCAGGCGAAAATGAGCGGTAAAATAAACCTGAAAATGCCTCTTAACCACGAAGGTACTTATTATTAAAGAAAAAGCAAACACTTCACGGCTCCCCTTATTAATTCATCGATAGTGATCTTATCGGTAGCTATTAATTGTATAAACAATCGCATGTCTTACAACACTTTGCGTGGAATGATGTGTGTGACAGACCTCCATACGAAGGGTGGCTTAATGGATCGCAGGGACCCTTTAAGACCCTTCAAACGGAAAGAATCAACCTTGTGCGTATCAAGTGGTTAAAAATCACTTTATATAGCTGCACTGCTCGGTCTGATCAGTAGCACCAGTTAGTGGAACCCAAGACGACATACATAGGCTCGTCCCATTCATTTAAAATTTTGCGATAACTTCGGGTTCGTTTCGTTTCTTACTTCCGGTCTTTCCGGATTCAGTTGGGAACAATGTAGGGCTTATTAAATGAGCCGTCGAGATGCGTGCTGCAGCATCTACCCGTCCCGCCCCCAGCCAGTTCCGGAAGTCACGTGACAACTGACAAAGATCTATGTTTCTGCACCGAATCCATACAGCAGCGTGCAGCCCGCCTGCCACTTCTGCTTGTTGCGATTTATACCGACGGCATTGTTCGGCCGCCCTTTGAGGCTGCTTCTCCATTGTCCGTGGACGTCTAATCGCCAAGCCAGTTCACCGGCTTATATTATTTGTGCGATTAAGTCCTTCGCAGGCAAACAGAGCTCACAGAACTGCAATTACGCGAGCAAATTCACTGGAAAATCGTCGCGATTTGCTAACAGTTGAGTTGCTTTTTTCCAATGCGTATAGTATCCGGCTAGTTCTTTTGAGCAGTTGGTTCTGTGGTAAAAGAACAAAGCTCAATGGCACAGACGGAGGCTTCAAAATTCACGAACCTTCTTTAAGCACAGACGAAAAAAGAGAAATTTTACATTACATTACATTACAAATATTGTCCACTTTCACTTTTTTGCTTAATTCTTACCCAATTGGTATTCATACGCAATCTTCAATCAAATTTATTATTAATTGCGTCGCAAATTATTTATGGTGTTAAGATATTCATCACAATATTTTCTATTTGTTATTTTAAAACTATATTATCTTTAAACATAATAATATACAGGGTGTTCAGAGGTGGGAGGGAAATATTGCAGGAGGTGAAAGGTCAGATCTCGCACCATTCGGTAGTTACAGGGTGATTCGTAAATCAGGATTTCGCCTTATACGCAGCGACCTCAAACCGATCTCAAAAAATCACTATTTCGAAGTCCTTTCCAAAAAGGTCAGCACCACCCCCTATCCCCAACACCTTGGCCCCAATCCCCCCTGGAAGTTGAAAAAATTAACTTTAATTTCACGATTTTTCACCTTTCGCCCCACTTTTCTCCGAAATTCATGTTATTAACATACCTACTTTTTATTTTTTTTAAGTTGCCTATCTAATTACCTTTCCAAAACGGTGCAATAGATGGTCTTATTTCAACTGCAGGCACCTCTACATGAGACTTGGGTAATCATAAATGAACCAAAAGTATAAGTATTTAATCAAAAATACCATTAAATTTATCTTACAAAACTGTTAGATCATGTTTTTTTTTGTAGTCCTGGTCTTACTAAAATTTGAACACACTACTAAAGCGCATAGAGAAAGAGCTAAGTTAGTCTTGAGATATTGAACAATATTCAGTTTTAATTTAATTACAATAATTTGTAAATTCTATACTTCCTACAAAATATTATATTGGGTGTACAAATTAGTTCTGTACGTTCTCAAAAGATGGCTCTGGCTGTTATGAATGTTTCACAGTGACAGCTGATCTCGGTGATTTCAGAGAGGTTAGTCAATCTGTTAATAACATTCAGTTTCTATCACTTTGAATTTCATAAAAAGCCTTGTTTTTTTAATTTGTGTGTTAACTAAGCTGCATGTGCGGGAGGTTTTAATTTTTTGCTTTAATTGGAAGAAAAGTGCAGCGGAAGCGCATCGAATGCTTGTGGAAGTTATTGGTGATAATGCTCCAACTAATAAATCATGTAGGGAATGGTTCCGACGTTTTAAGAATGGTGATTTCAGCGTTGAAGATAAGCCTCGCCCCGGACAACCCAAAAAATTCGAAGATGAAGAATTGGAGGCATTACTCGATGAAGATCCGAGTCAAACGCAAGAAGAACAGATACATTGGGAGTGACTCAAGAAGCAGTTTCTGTACGATTAAAGTCCATAGGAATGATTCAAAAGCAAGGAAACTGGGTTCCTCATGAATTGAAACCAAGAGACGTTGAAAGGCGATTATTCACTTGCGAGCAGTTGATTCAAAGGCAAAAAAGAAAGGGTTTTTTACATCGGATCGTTACTGGGGATGAGAAATGGATATTCCCATAATATAATCCCAAGAAGAAAAAATATTACGCTAAGTTTGGTGAATCGTTACCATCGACCTGAACATCAACACCAAAGCAAAATTTAAGTTCAAAAGTCATGCTGTGTATTTGGTGGGACCAAAAGGGTGTTGTGTATTATCAGCTGGTACAACCTTCTGAATCTATTACGGGCGATCGGTATAGGCTACAATTGACTCGTTTGAGCCGTGCATTACAAGAAAAACGGCATAAATAAGGAAAAAAAAACTTTTATTATTTTTCGTGATGATGATTTACATTTGTCGTGGTGATATTCATTATAGGAGTAGGGGAAACAGTAATTATTTCTGCATCTAGCACAGGTTATAAACGCCGCATTTTTACAATTACAACGTTGTTTCAACGTCTCCATAGAAAAACTTCATAAAAAAAATACAAAAGTGCTCTTATCTTAGTTTGAATTTTAATGAACAAAGTCTTTTGGTATGCGCTTTAATTACAATCCTTTGCTGAAAAGTCCGCAATCCCACTTTTTTTGCTTATCTATGCTTTTGCGTATAAATGAATAAAAAAAAATAAAAAATTTATTACTTCGCTTAATTGCGGACCCGAATCTAATAAAAATTGGGAAAGATCCGAAAAAAAGGCCTCCGCACACAGAGATTCGAACCCGTGACCACTGAATCACAAGGCCAAGTGTTAACCACTACACTATCCGCCGCCTTGGGAAAGTGTTATATTGAATGGAATTTAGAGCCGCGTGAAAATTTTTGTATACTATTATTTTGTAAACGCTTGGCCATCTGGAGTTCCCATTTCGGGTACTTTCATTTGTAGCTAAGCCCTACATATGCTATAAACTTGAGCGAAATAGGTGATGAGGAGTAGGTGCCTTCTCCTTGTGAGTTGAACTCACAGATACCCACAGATCAGATATCTGTCCACCACTCACTCTTATCAATGTTAAGTTTTGCCAAAACAACGAAATCAAATATCTTGAGATCCCCCTTGACAAACACCTTACCTGGAAAAAAAATCTTGCCAAAAAACGGAACCAGTTAAAACTCAAAATCAACAATCTACATTGGATGCTTATCAAATACTTCCCCATCAGGCTGGATAATGTAGACCTTCTCTACAAGCCGGTTATCAACCAATTTGGACCTGTGGTATCCAGCTTTGGGACTCAGCCAGTACTTCATATCTCGAATTATCCCGCAACGGTGACAATCTAAAATCCTAAGAACAATCACGGGTATACTTTGGTACCTCAAAAACCCCATTCTGCATAGAGACCTAGGATATTAAAGAAAAAAACCCAATTATATCACAAAACAAAACTGCCATCCCAACCTTCTAACAAAAGATGTGCTGCACTAATAAGGACCAAAGAGGTTAAGAAGATTTAAAAATATAATTGTAAAAATAATCCGAACTTTTATTTAAACAATCTACGTTGTTTATTAGACTAGGCTAAGATTCTATTAAATATTGTCTGTTCCTCACCAATCAGTTCAATATTGAAACAAATCATTTAAAAAAATAAACTTTAAATGAAACAATAAATTAACTTAACAAATCAAATCAATTATATTTTAAATAAATTAAGATATGAAGTCAGCTTCACGTAAAGAATTCTTAAATTTTTTACTTGCTTTCTTCATACCAACAATCGCTAAACTCAAAACTTTGTCAGCAAGGAATCGTCCGGCAAAGTTACTACACAGTCCGTTCAACATGTCTTTCTGTATAATTGCCATCTTAGTCGTTAAAGGCAGTTCATTATATTTTGAGCTATTAAGACAAGTCTGCCATTCCGTTTCATAATTAACCATTCTCACTTTAACACTTTCACCAGGTTTCAAGTCCATTCTGGTAAGAATAGGTATTTGCAAATGAAATGCTTCCTCGATAGAAATATTCCTTCCTGGATCTTTCGTAATCTCAAAAATCGGAATATCGACAGAATAGTAATGATCTCGTTCAACAGTATTCAGCTTATCCACGTCGTCCTGATTCAGAATTGATCTGCAGAGAATTTCGGTCTTGTGATTGACATTAAACTGGTATCCAGGAACTAGTAGTAGCCTTTTAATAGCAAAAAGATCCATGTCAAAGTCGACTTCGATTATATGTGGTTTCATCTCAACCGTAACTGCTCTCAACATTCTTTCATACTCCCAATTCCGAATTTGAATTAATGGGAGAAAAATGTAACGAAACATCATTTGGCAGTAGACAATAACTGCATCAATAGGAAGAAGACAAAAGTTATAATCATCTTTTATACCAATCATGTGACATATGACTGCCCAAAAATGCACGAAACCTTTTAGTTCTTCTTCGTTTTTAGTACGAACTGGAAATAAATCTGGACGCGCCAAAAATAATCTGAAAAAAAAGATATACTTTAATAATTGATCCTGAAATTAAATTTTATATATTCAGATCAGGAATATGTACAAAAATTAACGAGATTACCATGTTCTTAGGTCTAATACCAGCATTTGGGGAAAAAAACCTTTTTGGCTTTTCCTATTCTTTTAAAATTCCTTATGACATAGTGACGATAATGTTAGAAATATATGTATAAATGCTCATTTGGCGAAGCACTTAATGCTCTTTCACTATTATACTTCAATGGTTCTTATTTCCTCCAGGATAGGGTAGTCAATTAGGTCTTTTACTGCGTATAACTTACATTAACGACGTTTCTGCATAATACAAGGTTTCTCTTGTTGTCTGTCTCAGATCAGAATAAGTTTGATTGTGATACTTTGAATTCTCACTTCGATAACACAAGTCGACACGATTTTTGATTCTGATTAATATGCGGTCATTCCTCATTGCTTTCGTCTCACAATTGAAGAAAATTAACATGATTTTTAAAAAAATTTTCTTTTGTGCCCAGCACAGCAAATTTAAAATGACCAATCATCAAAATTGTTATGTTTTCATTTCCTTATAAATCTTTTGGGGGCGGACATGTTTTAATTTTTCGGTTGCTATATTAGATCCGTCATCTTTAATATATATTTTGGTAACAGATTAAGTTTCAGCGACCCTAAGACCTCTTTGATTCATTTTGATAAAAAAAACCCATAAAATTGCAAATGTTCGGACGCCATATTTAATTTACCACTTTGGAACCCAATACAAAAATGTACCTATACTGTTTTCTCTAGTATAACGTACTTTTTGGCAAAAAAACAAAAATATCGCACAATGCATTTAGTTGTAATTGAAGTTCAAACTATCCAAACGAATGTCAAATTTTCCTTCACAAAAGCCAAGTTTTAACAAAATTATGACAATTTTGCCTTCCTTTTGGACACAAGCAATAAGAAAATAGTATTCATAACTCAGACTCAAAAAGAAGTTTAGTTTTGTTGACCTGTGTAATTTTCAATGGTAAGTTTGTACACTGGAACTCTTTCACGCAAAAGCAACCCAAATTTTCTACATCGCTTAATATTTTCAATTTTAAATACCCATAAGATAATTTATTTCTTTTTACTTAACTAAAAGGTGAAGAATTAAGATGAAAAAAAAATGTGTCATAACATCGTACCTCTTATTTTTAATGTTATAGTAATATTGAGATAAAATTTTATTTAGCCTTGTTGCACGTGAGTACACCGTATGCAATTTTAAGCGGAAGTGACCTTTTATAAAGATGGTGCTGACAAAACAAAAATGAATCCAAATCGATTGAGCAGTACCAAACTAACATAATGGCGGGAAGTATGAATTAATTGATAGACGTGTATATCTACACAAATCTTCTGTGAAAGGTTTATACCTGTACGCTTTTTTAGAATTGAATTTAAGGGGGTACATGGGTTTCAAAATTTCAAAAAATCGATTTTTTTTTTCATTTTAAAGTATATCATAACAAGAGTATTTTCTCAAAGTTTCAAATCGATCGGAGCAAAACTCTAAGAGAACGAGCGATTTCCGCCACTAAGCTCTACCACCTGCTCGAACCGTATATTCACAATGCTGGTTTCTTCTTCATTTACAGTCGCGTTTTTCTCGAAAACACATTTTTTAAGTCGGTAGTCACGATTACTTAAAAACTATTCCACCGATCATCCTAATATTTTGCATACTTCTTCTACATAGTATTCTCTAGGGGGTGAACGAAGGATTTTCTTTTTGGTGCATTACAACTTTACTTATGTGGCAAAATATATTGATTTTTTATACCGAAAAATGATTTTTTAAGGCGCAACGCCGCCAAAAATTCAAATTTCAATTTTTTAACAAATCCTTCGTTCACCCCCGAGCTATACACGTATACTACAAAAAAAAAATTTTTTTTTTGTTTCAGATAAATCACCAAGTTTTCGAAAAACAGCCACTAGAGGGTCAATTTTCAAAATTTTCAAACAAAAATTTCACAAAATATTGTTCAAATGTTGCTTTTTTCAATAAAGAATAGTTTCAATATATGTAATTGTATTTATTGCACCATTAAAAATTGTGTCCAAAGTTTAGTAATTTAAGACCCATGTACCCCCTTAATTAGGTTAATGATTAATTATGTCACATTGATGGAGAATATAATTATTTTCAAAATAACAACATGTTCAACTTGATCAAATCTATTTAGCTATTTTAGTAAAGCTTTTTTAATTATAACTTAAACGCCGCACATAGGTCGATTTCTACACGGAGAAAAGTTTAAAGTAAATTTTACCAGGAAAATCTTGTAGTTTTTACTATATCCCATTGTAATGCGGGAACAAGTGAAGGTTAAAATATAATTTACAATGGTACAATGTAAATTATACTTCGTGCGGTCATAAGTGAAAAATTATAGGAATATAGGAGGAATATATACATCAAGAAATTTTTACAATGGTGCCGTAGTAATTTAAGTAAAGGGCATGATAAAAATTCTTAAAAATATAAGAAAATTTAATATAATTTAAAGTAAATTCTTACTTAAAGAAGTGTAAATAGTAACTTAACTATTATTTGCAAGGTTTTATTGAAAAATTACAATGGACCTGTAGTAAAAATAATAATTTCTGTTGTACCAATTATAATAAAATATAATAATATTTAAATGGTGTCCTGACTGATCCGCAGTTACAATAGCTCCATAGTAATTTTTATAATAAACTTTTCTCCGTGTAGGATTTAGATGGCCAAATTTATTTTATGTTTTATTTCAGTAATAAGTACGACTACAAACAATAATTTGGTATTTTAACCTCAATATATTTTTTTTATTTTCATTTTATGTCATTTATTTAAATGGTATTTTTGTAGAAAAAATGTTTTTGTTAACGTTTTTCGTACTAAGCTCCCACGTTTTTCAATTTTATAATTTTTTAATTCTTTTATTGGTGTACAGGATATACTTCGAACTATTTTCATTTAAATTATCGAAATCGGCTCAGTAGTTTTTAAGATATGGATAAACAAATATTACGAGTTGTAAGTAAAACAAGGTCTTATATAAAAAACTTCGTAGTGAAAAAAATTATTGAAAAGGTTTTCTTTTTTTTTTCTCATAGAGCTGATGAGCGGGTTGGATGTCAAGAGTAACCTGTGATAAACGTCTAGGCTACATTCTTCGCACGAAAACTTCCGAGCAAAGTTTAGACGGTATGACCGAAATTGTTTGTTCCGGGCTTCTGCAGTTTCTTCCGAAAGCTGACCAATCGGCAAAAGAAAATTGTCGATAATTGTTCCACCATGTATTAAAATTGTATGCATGGTGGGAGTCATGGGATGACAACCATGTCTTCATCTCCCCCGCAACACAATAACATATAATTTTCTAAGCATTCCAATTTTTCGTTTATTGATGGAAGGTTTTGCTCGTTCATCTTATCAAAAAGATATCTACGAGTCACTACTGTCGCGCCCGAATACCTTGATGAACCTAGAACAACGGAAAATAATTTAAATCCAAAAAAAGAACAAAAAAACTATTTTTCTCAGTTTCTATCATAGTGAATTAAAAACCATTTTTTTCGCGAAGTGGTCAAAATTGGAGGTTGATTTTTTGTGGTTACTTATTCAAAGAGTTATACTATCGAATAAATTAAAAGATTTTACTCGGAAAGGCCCGGAAGTACAACTTTTGTACGACTGAAAATAAAAAAAAAATTAAAAATTCGTCTATGAAAAACGTTAATATTTGATACGTTATAACTGCACTAAATATTGATACTTGTAACAAAATTTATATTAAATCATAAGGAGTTTACCTGAATTATCGATATCGGATCATCGATAACGAACGTGTACAGCTTGTGCGTCGATCAAGTTCCGACTAGTTGAGGGTGCGAGCACGCAATGCTAGGGGTGGAGGAAGGGTCGGGTTTTATTTGCCAAAGTGTCTATTTTTTCAAAAATTAATTTGTTTCGTTGTAAGTTAACTTTTGACAAATGGACTTTTGGCCGCCTAAATCCTAGAAATCGACCTATGTGCGCCGCTTGCTAAAACTTATTGGGTATTTTTGGAATTAACCTTAATGGAAAAGCTTTAAAACTTAACTAGGTATTTTATTTTGTTCAATAACTAAGTACGAGAAGAAATCACTAATTCATGGAATAATCAAATTTCAAAACGAAGCTCCTAAATATAATATTTGATGGGGTTTTAAAATAATGCTGTATAACTCCTTCTGTACAATATTGCAAATTAAAAATGTTCATACTTGTAGAAGATATAATTCATGAATTTTTCTTCAAATCGACTCATTGCAGAATTATTGGCTATTTTATTAGTGCTTGAGTACATTGAACGTAAGTTTCTGTATTTATAAGCTATTAACATTATTATCTATTAACATTATATACTATTATAGTAGTGCTGGATAAAATTCCTGTTCGTTGAGTTAAATTGAATTTAATGAATTATTGGTGATTGGGATCTTAATTAAAGCTCTAAACTTTTATAATTAATGTTAAGAAAATAATTGCAAAAACACCTTTTGGTTTTGTTTTTTTAACAAAAACCCTACGTTTCATCATAAAATACTGTGAAAGTCTTAATGCTACATTGCATTACATAATTACAAAAAATCTGTGATCAAAATGCAATGATACACTATTCACATTGTACTTACAAATAATAATGTTATGTGCTTTTATTTATTAAAATTAATCGTCCTTCATGTAATTTTAAATACCTACTTTCTTACTTACGACTTGCAATTAATTACACTAAAATAAAAATTCAACTACAAGCTATCTGCTTATTTTTACAATTTTTAATGGTTTATAATGAGGGAAATTATTGTTTTCTTGTTAATATGTGCACATGGTACTTAAGCGAAGTTAAATAAATCAGTTATTAAACTTGTAATTACCCCATAAATCCAAAAGCAGTTGAGCTCAAGTCACTCTGCAATATACTAGGTCTCCCTCGCGAATGCAAAGTCTTTGATACAAGGCGATGAATACGTCCGGCTTTACGCAGCGATTTGATTGCTCTGTGAGGAAATTCATAAGCATCCAATATAAAATCCAAAATTTTATTTGTAACTTACTTAGATCCAGGCGAAAGATCATATTTATACCAGGATAAGACGTGAAGTAATATAGAAATGTTTCGATTTCGATTCCCCCCATTAGGAGTTTGAAATCGTTCAATAAAGTTAAAAATTTCAATACCTCGTGGTGATGCAAGAAAGATGAGGAGGCCCAAATAGTTCATATACAAGATACCCGGGCGGTTTTCCTTGAAGAATTTTTGACCTCTGTGAAATTCAAAATGGAATTACTTTTGGCCCAATTCTTAAGCATGCATTTATGTATTGAGAAAGCGCTATTTTAGTGTAGCGAAAAAAGAAAATATCAAAAAATTAAAAAAGTTATTTAGAATCAGAAAATCGTGTGGATAAGGTTCATTAATTCGAAATTCTTTGCGCAAAATTAAAATTATTTAGTACTTTATTATTACTTACTTTTTATATAGGTCGTCATTATACCAAGCTGGTGTGCTATCAGGAATACTAGAGGGTTCTTCTTTGCATAATTCTTTCCATGATGACATTGTCCTCATAAAATAAGCCTTTGCAACTGAAAATTATGAAATATAAATTATTAATATAAATTATGTAGAAATACCCAAGAAACACTAGCACATCTACGATCCTTCTTACCGGCACAAAAGACCTTTCGGTCGCAATGCCCACCATAAGGGTCGCCCCTAATAGTAATAATAATAATAGGCTATTAAACACACATTGACATTACCTACAAATATATATGAGGCATTCTTTGTGAACGGACTACCCCATGCTGTCCAAAAATAGTGAGCTCCATTTGAGGCCTACCAAGGCTTAAAAGGAAAGGTTTTGGTTCCTACTTTCGAATGCACACTGGCTTTCGAAGAGTCCGCCTATACAGAGCCCAATATGGCGGCTAAAACCAAGTGACCTCCAATACTTTTACTACTTATGAGGCTATAAAATCGGTGGCATCATTCCGATTGAGGTCTACAATTGAGGTTCAAATGAAAGCTTTTGACTTCTGCTTTCAAAAGCTGTATTGCAAAATACCTCAATCGGAATGATGCGACCGATTTTATAGCCTCATAAGTAGTAAAAGTAAAAGAGGTTACGTGGTTTAAGGCCGCCATATTGGGCTCTGTATAGGCGGACTCTTCGAAAGCCAGTATTCGAAAGTAGAAACTAAAACCTTTCTTTTGCACCTTGGTAGACCTTAAATGGAGCTCACCATTTTTGGACAGCAGAGGGTGGTCCGTTCACAAAGAATGCCTCATATATAAAAATTAAAGTTTGTTTGTTTGTTTGTTTGTTGCTGAATCACGCCTAAACGCTTGCATCGATATTTTTCATTTTTTGTCCGAAGGTAGTACATATTCCAACTTAACATATATAGGGTTTCAAAATGGCGGATCCAAGATGGCGGCTGAATATTTTAAATTTGAAGCGATTTTCATGAAAATTGATACATAGGGTTATTGTGGATTGGTGATTTCAAATCCGCTGTCCAAATTTAGAAATTTAAGATGGTGGACCCAATATGGCGGCCAAAATTTCTCGATTTCAACGGATTTTAATGAAAATTCATACAATGATTATTTTAAGGCTACTAATGTTGAATATTATTAAGATTTGGACATTCAAGATGACCGATCCATAAAGGGGTTTTCGGGTTGAAACAATTTCTAGGATATAACAAACTACAACATTTGAGAAGTATTTAATTAGTAAGTATTTACCCAACGCCGGATGAAACCGGGTAACCCAGCTAGTAGTAAATAAAAAACAGAAGTGCAACGCATTTTTGAAGGCTCAACTTCCTAGCGATGGCTCCTAAAAATGTTTTGAAATTGCATACCACAGGGTAAATAAATTATTTTTAGTTGACGAATAAGTTTTTCACTTTAGTGGGTTTTTTTAACCTCTACAATCGCAAGCATACCTCCCAACCTTTTTCATTTGGTTTAAGTCGATGACCCCTACAACATATCTCAAGTAAAGTAAAAGGAAAGTACCCTCAATATAAATAATTACCAAATTTCTTTTAAATTTATGTATTTTTAAAATCCACAAGACACGTAATTTGATACATCACGCATATTCGCATATGGGAAACAACATTTCTTTGCGACAAAGTTTTAATCTTTTTATTTCGCAAATACCTATCAGACAGAAAACATGTACATGCCCCCACAATGTTTCATTTTCGCGCAAATTGTTTGTACGAAAAGAAACCTTACGTACAAATTAATAGTGGTTCCCCCTGTAAAAAAAAAAATTTCAAATCTTATTACATTTTAGACTTATTAATCCCGCTTTCTATAAAGATTCAGATACTACTGAAGTACCCCACTTTATACTAATTTATACTTATTTAGGTTTAAAAACACATTATTCTGAAATTCACACTTGCAGCCGTCACATATACATATTATTAGTTTATAAAAAGGTTTTATAGTTTAGACCTATAGTCTGCAGTAAATATTTTTTTTTTAAATCTTTCGATTTAATTTTCGGTTTAGCAACCCAAACGTAATACACTATCCCGTAAGATATCGAGTCTATAAAATTTGATCCATATAGTTATATTATTAAAATTTAATAAGAATTAAATTAATGATCTACTTACGTTTTTCGGCCTCTGTTAATTCAACGCCATTTTGCGTCATGATCAAGCAAAAACCACTTTCTGAACAGGTTAACTGGAAGAAAAAAAAAACGAGTTTATTACCAAAACCTTATCAAAACAAACAAATTAATTTTCTTTATTAATATAGTAATGCTCAGACACACGAAGTGTTTTTTTTTTTTTAAGATTGCTTTTTTGGTCAAGATCAAGGTTGTGGTCAAGGTCATGTTCGGACGTAAGACTTCTGCCCTTTCGAAATCCGCAGCAACAATGCAGGTTCACCTTTAAAGAGCCATCTTCAGTTGATATGACCTTCGAGGTCATGGTGAGGGTCATAGTCGAACGTAAAATTTTCCGCCCTTTCCATTTCCGTGGTCAAAATTATGGGTCCCCATTTAAAAAAGTCAACTTGGCCTTGAAATGATCTTCAATGCCATGATCAAGGTCAAATCCAAGGTCACCATTGTAGCCAGAGAAAATTCCTAAAACTTTTGTTTAAAACTTTTTTCTCCAAAATGCATTCCTCGAAAGTTATTTTGCCGTTTCCATACTTTTGGATCACTCTGTATATTAATAATATGCTGCTTAAGCTACAAATTAAAGTACTATAAGTAAAACGCATAAGGTGATATCTCATAAATTATATGTACGTAAACCATGCAAGCCCGTTGAGGGATTTGCCATAGCTCATACCGTAAATACATTTTGGTCACACTTATGCAATATGAGAAGAGGAGTGATGCTAAATGTTACCCATTCTCCTATGCGCATGAGCTTGAGGGTAATTTTATACATGCATCCTGCTTTTTTGTATTAAAGCCTAGTATGCTGTTCCCAAGAAATTTCTTGGCCTATACAAAACACATGTAAAAAAACACTCAAGGAACACTCAAGGAATTTCTTTTCTGTTTCGGCTACGAAAGCGGTATGCTGTTCGGCAAGAAAAAACAAAGTTCGGATTTCAGGAGCAGATGGCGCTATTATCACTTAATTCTAATTTCCTTCAAGAAATATGTATCCGAGCACATATTCCTTGAAGTAAAAGTGACGGTTTTGCTTATTTGGATTTCTGCACATTGAGATTATTGTGATAAGTCCATATTTAGAATGGATTTTATTGAAATTGAGGAGTTCGTGGAATCACAGGAAGAAATTAATACTCCTCCTGAACTGAAAAAAGTGGGTGCAGCAGGACCGGCGAAGAAAAAAAGAACTTATAATTCTTTATTTTATTTTTATTCAGTGTTATATTTTTTTATTTTTAATTAATAAATTTACAATTCTTTACTATTATTCCTTTAAAACTTTTTAATTTATTCTGTTGAATTCTTCTTGTCAATGAATTTAACTGGAGATTATTTTATTTTTCTGTTCATCGCCTACTTTATATTTTTTTTGTTTTAAATAAAATTCACCGCCTCCTCCTCCACATATGCTTACATCAGTCGCAAATCTTCCTTTCGTATTTGTTTCCTGAAGATAGGGATTTACTCTGCATATGGGTCTCTTCTTTTGTTTCTTCTTTTTCAGCTCGACGATCAACACCAAACTTGCCGCAGCAATAATGAGGTTCATATTCCTCATGTATTAGTCCCTAATTTATTAAACTTATGATTATATTTTCACAATAATAAATATACCATTTACCTTTGATAATTTTCCATAGTCTCGTCACTTCTCACAGATTTCCCACACAGAAACTCACTTTTGCACAGCTGACTTTTTTGAATTGTCAAAATTCCTTGACCTACTGTCAAAATTCCGTTTGGGAATAAGTGCACATTTTCCTTGAGCTGTTTTCTTGGGAACAGCATACTAGGCTTAAGCCTAGTATGCTGTTCCCAAGAAATTTCTTGGCCTATACAAAACACATGTAAAAAAACACTCAAGGAACACTCAAGGAATTTCTTTTCTGTTTCGGCTACCAAAGCGGTATGCTGTTCGGCAAGAAAAAACAAAGTTCGAATTTCAGGAGCAGATGGCGCTATTATCACTGAATTCTAATTTCCTTCAAGAAATATGTATCCGAGCACATATTCCTTGAAGTAAAAGTGACGGTTTTGCTTATTTGGATTTCTGCACATTGAGATTATTGTGATAAATCCATATTTAGAATGGATTTTATTGAAATTGAGGAGTTCGTGGAATCACAGGAAGAAATTAATACTCCTCCTGAACTGAAAAAAGTGGGTGCAGCAGGACCGGCGAAGAAAAAAATAACATAATTCTTTATTTTATTTTTATTCAGTGTTATATTTTTTTATTTTTAATTAATAAATTTACAATTCTTTACTATTATTTCTTTAAAACTTTTTAATTTATTCTGTTGAATTCTTCTTGTCAATGAATTTAACCGGACTAGAGATTATTTTATGTTCATCGCCTTCTTTATATTTTTTTGTTTTAAATAAAATTCACCGCCTCCTCCTCCACATATGCTTACATCAGTCGCAAATCTTCCTTTCGTATTTCTTTCCTGAAGATAGGGATTTACTCTGCATATAGGTCTCTTCTTTTGTTTCTTCTTTTTCAGCTCGACGATCAACACCAAACTTGCCGCAGCAATAATGAGGTTCATATTCCTCATGTATAAGTCCCTAATTTATTAAACTTATGATTATATTTTCACAATAATAAATATACCATTTACCTTTGATAATTTTCCATAGTCTCGTCACTTCTCACAGATTTCCCACACAGAAACTCACTTTTGCACAGCTGACTTTTTTGAGTTGTCAAAATTCCTTGACCTACTGTCAAAATTCCGTTTGGGAATAAGTGCACATTTTCCTTGAGCTGTTTTCTTGGGAACAGCATACTAGGCTTTAGGGAACACATTTCAAGATTGGTAGTCGTAATAGTGATCCCTTAAAAGGTGCATGTGCTTTTTCGTTGTTTTACGAAGAACGTTTCATCCAAATTTAAAATAAAAATGTCTAAATATACCGGAAATAAGTTTGTACCTTAGAAGTTATATACAGTGGTACCTCGACATACGAGTTTAATTCGTTCCGTAACCTTGCTCGTACGTCAAATTGCTCGTATCTCAAAGCAATTTTCCGCATTGAAATTAATTGAAATGCCATTAATCCGTTCCAGCTCCCAAAACACAACCTCAGGTGTTTTTGAATAAGAAAAATGTATTTACAAGAAGAAACATTTATTTATAAATAACAAATACATATTCTATAAAAACACAATAAAAGAAAAAGTGAAGTGCTTACGGAAGCGCTTAATTTTCGTCACTGGTCTTCGCTTTTTTCCTCACGCTTTGCTCAGTTTCACTTGCAGATCGTTTAAAAAAACTGTCAAGGTGGTTTGTTTCTTCCTCCCTTTCAGGATAGTCTGAGGTGGGAGAAACTGTTAGACGCTGCACACCACCCCAACATGCGCCCTACATGTTGGGGTCGTGTGCAGTGGTGTAGTGTGCGATTCCTCGTATCTCAAATCTTGCTCTCATTTCAATGCAAAATATCGCTCGCTCGGCGGCTCGTATCTCAAAACACTCGTATATTAGGGCACTCGTATATCGAGGTACCACTGTATATACTTTAAATGCGATTTTCTCGAAACATGATTTTCGAAGCTGGTTGCCAAAATTGGAACGAAAATATTGCATCGATTGATTTGAAATTTCTACTGGATATTCAGGGATGCTATGCTATTTATTTTTTGCAAAGAATTCCTGATTTTTTCGGCCAAAATCGAACTTTTGATTTTGAACCTCTGCCATTTCTCCAAAAAAAACTTTTTTTTCTTCATCGGAAAATAACTATGTGTAATATACAATATACAGAAGTTTGAATTTTTTTTGATTTCAAATGACCTGAAGGCAGTAATCGTGGCAACCGTTCTGGAAAGTTATTTGCGCGTTATAAGCATTTGCGGGCATATTTGTAAGAAAATCGTTACTGTAAATTCTTTCATAAATACTGAAAAGAATAATGAACAACATATCCAAATTCCAAATTTTTAGCTTTTATAGTATTAATTTCAAAAATTTTTTTTAAAATCCTCCTTTCCAAAAAAAACAAAAACCTCTCTTTTAATGCATATAAATATTACTCTATTCATTATGATGCATGAGTGAAGTTACTATAATAAATGAGATATTATGGAAGCAAGTGCTATAAATTATAATATTGAAGCTCACATATTAAAGAGCATTTGATTTTTTGTTATTATGATTGATCTTTGAGGTTTGAGAACTATTTTCTTTTAGCGTTACAGTCATAATTATTTGAAAAGTTGCTATGAAAAGTGGAATTTCTGATTATAATTTATAGCTCTAAAGATTATAATAAAAATGCAATACTCCAATATTTTGTAGCGTGACAGCCTATATATTTGCATTGTTGTAAGTACTATACTCGAGTAAGAAGGATTCTTTTATATATGGGCACTTTTTATGTCAAATTATAAGTTCCAGCGCCACACAAACCATGCCATCACCTTTTCGCTTATAATTGTGAGAGCCCGCATACATAAAAAAAGCCTGGCAGCTATTATTTCTCTCAGTGAACGTTTTCATTAAAAAAAAAAAGTCAAGGTATGTAATGACTTACTTAAAGTAAATTATGTCGAAAGTCTTATTTCTTATAGATTTCTAGAAATTAGAGAAAGTATGATGGAACAGAACTCGCATTTGACTGATTTTTACTGTGTGACCTGTGGCCACTGAAGGCAATTTCAAAATTTTGAAACACAGTCATCGCACAAACTCTCTCTGGCAGTACTCAAAAGCACATGTGGCACTTGGGATGACTTGTAAAGCTCATAAGCTCTTTATCTCCCCACACGTCGTAGCTTCAAAAAAGTTTCATCACTATGTATACATATAGAGCAGTGGTCGTCAATCTGTCCAATTCAATCGTTCATGGTGGACGGTGGGCATTTTGTCGGTTGTTACACATTTTGTTCTTCAAGTTCGCAATTGTGATCTTTTTAAAATATTTTATTACAAATATAATGGAAATGTAATTTTCTTTTGAATTAAATCACTAAAGTTTGAATATAGATAATAAATCACCGGACACTTCTCAAAGACAACGAACAAATATTACAAGAATTTGAACAATGCGTTTGAATAATCTTGATAATCATAAAGTCAGCTAATACGGATTTCAAACAATATTTCATTTGTGTATTCTTATAGCTTACCTTCAATAGGAAAGAAAAACAAATCGGAAAATATAATTAACCATTTGCGGTTGTACATATGTCGCTGTACAAGCGAAATCACATTTCCATTTTAGACTAGGTCGAATGTCGCCATAAAGGCGTCAGTAAATAATTTCTAGCGTAGTGCACTTTGTAAATGGTTCCTTTTTTGCTTTTCATTTAACATGAACTGTAATAATTAACGCCTTAAAAGATGATATTACTTTCTTCAACAAAATTTGTTTGATCCAGCGAGCAACGCATTTGAAAAAGCGGTCGTCAGCAAAGGGTTAATATAAGAAAAAGCTTGTTTTGTTTCATTAGAGTAAAAACCAACTTGTAAAATTTAATAACCTCCTTTCTGAATGTAATTTGACTAAAGTTCTCAATGACCAAGCCATCGACAAGATATTGAGGGGTTTTATGATACTATGAACGTAATATATATGCGAATCCCTATTTCGTTTTTTTTTTACTAAAATATCAACTAAATAGATTTAGATTCTATAATTAGTGAATTATTACACTTTAATACTGGCATAATTTTTTTAGCTAAATTAAGTTATTGCGTCACCGGGCAGCAGTAAGGAAATTTTACCATCAATAAAAATACAAAAGTGGATGGTAAAGTGTTTACACGCGAGTAAAAGTGTTTACTCGAACATGTATGTTATCCCCATATAGAGGAAAAAATCTTCGTTTAACAACACTTCCCCTCTTACAAAATTTTGCCAGATTTTACTCGAGATATTTGCTTAAATATTTGTGTAAAATCACCAGCTGCTTCTCATACAGAAAGTTTGCTGTGTGTGTATTTAACATTAACCCTCCCTGTCATACATTTTTTGTTTGGTCAGATGAGATCTTTCACCCGACTTATTTTTGCATACACTATGTGAAACACCCTGTATATTATCATAAAAAAAAAAATAAACATAACAAATTTCATCTAGCATTTTGAAAGCTCATTTCCATGCAATGCCTCTAAACTTAAAAATGTTTTGAAATTGCATTGCAGTTTACGGTAAATCGCGCAACAGCTTACCATAGCTTAATAAAGGCATGATTATATGTATACACTGATTATATTTAATCAATGTTCCTGAGTTTCTGCTTCTGATTTGTACTCTTTATAAAAAATACGTTTTTTTTTTCAACTTAAAATGCCCTACGGTATGCAATTTCAAAAATTATTTAACCCGTTCAACATGACGTGGACCATCGGTGGTCCACAGGCATTGCTTTTATCTAGCGGCTTGGACCACTGGTGGTCTACACCTAAATTTCTCTTTAAAACTAATCAGACAGTTATAATTTGAGTGATAAACAAACAGTGAATCAAACAAATGTTGCCAGAAGATGAAGCAACTTATTGGGCCATTCCACACGAGTATTCTCGCAGCGTATTCAAACCGGTTTTATAGGGGAGAAGTAAGCGACGCGAGGAGAAATCTCTACAAAAGCGCTGAACTTTGGAGAGCAAATGTGCAGCACAAATCCAATCTATTTATCCTGTTGTCACGAGCTTACACAACGAAAAGAACAGGCGGGTTGTTTTGATTGATTGATTTTTGAATAATACGGCAATAATTTATTAACGACTTTGTGCCCGTTTTTAAAATAATACGGGTTTAGAGTAATAAATTCCTTTTATATTACATATTTCCACCAAGCACTCAAGTCGAAATGACAAGCAATGCACACACACATTCTTAGTCTTTATTTGTCCAGCAATGTGCATCAGCAGCAGGAATACCCGTGTGGAAACGCTGACTCTCTACTATGTGTTGTCAAACCGGTTTGAATGCTGCTGCGAGAATACACGTGTGGAATGGCCCATTATCTTGCACTCTCGCCCACCATGTTGACTTCGAAAAATAGTCCAGTCAATTTAACCTCTGAAGCGGAAATTTGTAGTGGAGTGCTAATTTTTGGATATATTGTTGGGGACGGTGAGAAATGAAGCTATAATTTTTGTCACCCCTGAGGGGTGTTTGCGAAGGGGTGAAAAAGGGTGAAAAAGGGTGAAAAAGGTTTTTTGTTTATAACTTTGAATAAAAAAGTCAGCCTGGGTGCGAACGTTAGAGGGTGATATAATAAATGATTATTCATCTTGTATTAAAGTTTCCCCCAGTTTTGTTTATTGCAAAATTGTTTATTAACAATTTCACTCTCCCAAACCGAAAAAAATCACGGCTGATTTTTTTAAAAATACTTAAGCTCGTACGATGTCTTTCATTTTCACAATATCACTAGAAGACGCAATCCCCCATCATATACCAAAAATTCAAAGCGGTTCCATGCATTTCACCTGAGATAATCACCCACATACCTCACCTCTTTTACACCGAAAAATGCACAGTTTTAATCCAAGCCAAGATATCCCCCACGAATCGTCGCCCACCGACCAGATATCGCTGAGCAGCACACATTTTTCACATTTTTTCCCAGCCCACGGCGGGGAAGAAGAAGATTTGCGACTGATTGAAAAACGGAAATCGCTATAACTTTCGATGTATGTAACGGAACTTAATGTATGATGGCTTCAAAATTCACTTATTTTTTTCTCCATCTTTTTCTCATACACCACTTTCACCTAATATTTTTACTTTTTTTTATATTGAATTAAACTTAAAAAAAAAAATAAAAATTAATTACATTTTATTCCTTTTCTCCCACAAAACTAAACTTTTTTGAAATATTCTTAATTTTGTAGTTATCTACAGATTCCACCCCTTATTCTCATAATTTTTATTATTTTCCACAAATCCCCCCCTGACCCCCCGAATGAATATATTACCCCTTAAATTTTACAAACAAAAAACCTGCCAAACATTTTATTTTTTTTCTCCCACAAAACTAAACTTTTTTGAAATATTCTTAATTTTGTAGTTATCTACAGATTCCACCCTTTATTCTCATAATTTTTATTATTTTCCACAAATCCCCCCCTGACCCCCCCGAATGAATATATTACCCCTTAAATTTTACAAACAAAAAACTTACCAAACATTTTATTTTTTTTCTCCCAGAAAACTAAACTTTTTTGAAATATTCTTAATTTTGTAGTTATCTACAGATTCCAACCTTTATTCTCATAATTTTTATTATTCTCCTCAAATCCCCCTCTGACCCCCCGAATAAATATATTACCCCTTAAATTTTACAAACAAAAAACTTGCCAAACATTTTATTTTTTTTCTCCCACAAAATTAAACTTTTTTGAAATATTCTTAATTTTGTAGTTATCTACAGATTCCACAATTTATTCTCATAATTTTTGTTATTTTCCACAAATCCCCCCTGACCCCCCCGAATAAATTTATTACCCCTTAAATTTTACAAACAAAAAACTTACCAAACATTTTATTTTTTTTTTCTCCCACAAAACTAAACTTTTTTGAAATTTTAATAATTTTGTAGTTATCTACAGATTCCGCCCTTTATTCCCATAATTTTTATTATTTTCCAAACATCACCCCCTGACCCCCCCGAATAAATTTATACTATTTACCTTTTTTTTAAATTATTCCCCATTTTTACTATTCAATTTTTTCCACCAATTCTCAATTAATCTCATTTTTTTTTTCACCCACATCTACTTCAAGGTCTTCCGAAACTAAATCTACATCTTTTTCTCCATTATTGCTAATAGTTTGTCCCCAATTGGAGTAGGTCTTTATGCAATAATCGTAAATCGAAACTGGGGAGAAATTAATATTTTGGCCGAAAAATGATCCGCTAGCACACACGGGGGCAGATTGGGGACAAACTATTAGCAATAATGGAGAAAAAGATGTAGATTTAGTTTCGGAAGACCTTGAAGTAGATGTGGGTGAAAAAAAAAATGAGATTAATTGAGAATTGGTGGAAAAAATTGAATAGTAAAAATGGGGAATAATTTAAAAAAAAGGTAAATAGTATAAATTTATTCGGGGGGGTCAGGGGGTGATGTTTGGAAAATAATAAAAATTATGGGAATAAAGGGCGGAATCTGTAGATAACTACAAAATTATTAAAATTTCAAAAAAGTTTAGTTTTGTGGGAGAAAAAAAAAATAAAATGTTTGGTAAGTTTTTTGTTTGTAAAATTTAAGGGGTAATAAATTTATTCGGGGGGGTCAGGGGGGATTTGTGGAAAATAACAAAAATTATGAGAATAAATTGTGGAATCTGTAGATAACTACAAAATTAAGAATATTTCAAAAAAGTTTAATTTTGTGGGAGAAAAAAAATAAAATGTTTGGCAAGTTTTTTGTTTGTAAAATTTAAGGGGTAATATATTTATTCGGGGGGTCAGAGGGGGATTTGAGGAGAATAATAAAAATTATGAGAATAAAGGTTGGAATCTGTAGATAACTACAAAATTAAGAATATTTCAAAAAAGTTTAGTTTTCTGGGAGAAAAAAAATAAAATGTTTGGTAAGTTTTTTGTTTGTAAAATTTAAGGGGTAATATATTCATTCGGGGGGGTCAGGGGGGGATTTGTGGAAAATAATAAAAATTATGAGAATAAAGGGTGGAATCTGTAGATAACTACAAAATTAAGAATATTTCAAAAAAGTTTAGTTTTGTGGGAGAAAAAAAATAAAATGTTTGGCAGGTTTTTTGTTTGTAAAATTTAAGGGGTAATATATTCATTCGGGGGGTCAGGGGGGGATTTGTGGAAAATAATAAAAATTATGAGAATAAGGGGTGGAATCTGTAGATAACTACAAAATTAAGAATATTTCAAAAAAGTTTAGTTTTGTGGGAGAAAAGGAATAAAATGTAATTAATTTTTATTTTTTTTTTAAGTTTAATTCAATATAAAAAAAAGTAAAAATATTAGGTGAAAGTGGTGTATGAGAAAAAGATGGAGAAAAAAATAAGTGAATTTTGAAGCCATCATACATTAAGTTCCGTTACATACATCGAAAGTTATAGCGATTTCCGTTTTTCAATCAGTCGCAAATCTTCTTCTTCCCCGCCGTGGGCTGGGAAAAAATGTGAAAAATGTGTGCTGCTCAGCGATATCTGGTCGGTGGGCGACGATTCGTGGGGGATATCTTGGCTTGGATTAAAACTGTGCATTTTTCGGTGTAAAAGAGGTGAGGTATGTGGGTGATTATCTCAGGTGAAATGCATGGAACCGCTTTGAATTTTTGGTATATGATGGGGGATTGCGTCTTCTAGTGATATTGTGAAAATGAAAGACATCGTACGAGCTTAAGTATTTTTAAAAAAATCAGCCGTGATTTTTTTCGGTTTGGGAGAGTGAAATTGTTAATAAACAATTTTGCAATAAACAAAACCGGGGGAAACTTTAATACAAGATGAATAATCATTTATTATATCACCCTCTAACGTTCGCACCCAGGCTGACTTTTTTATTCAAAGTTATAAACAAAAAACCTTTTTCACCCTTTTTCACCCTTTTTCACCCCTTCGCAAACACCCCTCAGGGGTGACAAAAATTATAGCTTCATTTCTCACCGTCCCCAACAATATATCCAAAAATTAGCACTCCACTACAAATTTCCGCTTCAGAGGTTAAATTGACTGGACTAAAAGCGCGCCGGACTGAACGCCTTAAGTTTTGAGGCTCCACGTGAAAAAGAGCTTTCAATAGTTCTTCACTTCTATCGTTCTATATGAAACTTCTTTTTTCTCTTATGAATAGTGGGAACTGCATCACTGTTATCCGATGCAACTAGTTCATTTTCTTATGGAAAATCTCCAAAAGTACTGGATATCCGGCAGCTGATATTCATTCGAGTAGAGATAAAATGACATGGTTTTATTCCAACTCTGTAAAACTTTTGCAATGCCCAGCTCGTTCTCCAAACCTCAAACCTATTGGGGAATTTTGCTTTGGAGAATTTGCGCTGATCATTACCAATTTAGTACAATTTAGTACAGAAGAGCTTAAAACCCAATTTTAAAAGTAGACGTCCAATTGTTAAAAAAGCTTATATTAAGTATGAACAAACGAATTTTGAAAAAAAAATAAGATTAATGATCAATTCAAATTTACTACACTCTTTTCGCTATTTTCTAAACAGTCCTTTTTCAAAAAGTAAGCTCGTTTTAAAAAAATAAGCTTTTTCTCATAAAAGAACAAAACTTTATTTTGAAACAATGGTTGAAATAATTTTGATTTATTCTTTTTATTAAAATTACTATTTTTTACTTAATTTATAGCCTCTCACTCTGCACAGGATTATTATTTAATTTATCCTTTGGATGTTATTTAAAACACTACTTAATAAGTTCACTTTCTCACAATCGCAGTGATTTATGATCATATTAAAATTTTATTAAAACAAGAACAGGTTGAAACTAACACGAAATGTGTTTAAAACAAGATTACCTGCACAAAGAGATGTCTCTCGAGGAATCGAATATTAAAAATCCTTCGTTTTATGAAAATAAATTGCCTTTCACGTGTTTTAAATCTTTTTGAAAAAAAAATCCAAAGCACTAAGCTACCAAGTTACCTAAATAATTCACTCTTAATAATTCTTTTTCCTACACTGCAGCGGTGAAGATCTCACAAATAACTAACTTTCACTGCGATTGTTAATAGTTTTAAATCTAACAACAAAATAAAGCTCGTTTAGTATCATTCACAATGTCATATCATATTATATAAAGCGTGTGTGACGCATACCCACCAGTCAAGTTTCTTTAAAACTACATACAATGCTATACAAAAAATTTCCATCTCAAGATACGCGCGAATAAAATCATAGCAAAAAAATAAAATAAAACGCAAACCGCGACCAAAAATTCTGAGACATCCACAGCGATGCCTTCACGTGCAATCGAACGTCAATATAAAAACACGGGCACGCATCTTTTGAGGCGAAAACTTTTTTAAATTTTCGGCAACTATATTAGATTCGCCATATTTAATTTATATTTTTTGATAACAGACTTAATATCAGCGAAACTAAAAGCTCTTTGATTTCATTTTAATAAAAAATCTCATGAAATTGCAAGAACGCCATTGATTCACTAAACCCAACGAACACAAAAAAAAAATCCTATACTGTATTTTGGAGTACGACGTACGTTTTGGAAAAAAAAAAAGATAGAAGTGAAAACTTAGAACTTTTAATATTAAAACTAGTATTTTTGGTATGGCCGGCTTCGCCTGACCGACGCTCGGGCTTCGCCCTCATCATAACAGGAGATAGTACACATGGGGGGCTTTTATACAGAATTTCAATGGAGAAAATCGGTTATTATTTCGAGGAGTTCTGAGCTAGAATGCAGAAAAGTAATTTTTCTAGAGATTGGCACCATAAGAAATCATTTGAGGGGAAAGGGGTGAACGGAGAAAATAAATATAAATATGCAGAGATGTCACCGGTGGGGGGCTTTCATAAGAAACTTAAATGAAGAAAATCGGTTATGATTTGGAGGAGTTGTGAGCCAGAATGTAGAAACATAATTTTTTAGAGATGGCCACCTTAAGAAATCATTGGAGAAGAAAGAGGTGAACGAAAAAAATAAATATAAATACACGAAGATGGCACCCAACGGGGGCTTGCATACAAAATTTAAATGGAGAAAATCGGTTATTATTTCGAGGAGTTCTGAGCCAGAATGCAGAAAAGTAATTTTCTAGAGATTTGCACCTTAAGAAATTATTTGAGGGGAAAGGGGTGAACGGAGAAAATAAATATAAATATACAAAGATGGCAGCCGTGGGGGGCTTTCATACGAAATTTAAATGAAGAAGATCGGTTATTATTCAGAGGAGTTGTGAGCTAGAATGTAGAATCATAATTTTTTAGAGATGGCCACTTTAAAAAATCATTCGGGGGGAAAGGGGTGAACGGAAAAAATAAATATAAATACACGAAGATGGCACCCAACGGGGGCTTGCATACAAAATTTAAATGGAGAAAATCGGTTGTTATTTCGAGGAGTTCTGAGCCAGAATGCAGAAAAGTAATTTTTCTAGAGATTTGAACCTTTAGAAATTATTTGAGGGGAAAGGGGTGAACGGGGAAAATAAATGTAAATATGCTGAGATGGCAGCCGCGGGGGGCTTTCATATGAAATTTAAATGAAGAAAATCGGTTAAGATTTTGAGGAGTTGTGAGCAAAATTAACTTTTCTAGAGATGGCCTAATTTGGAAGCGATTTGCGGGGAAAGGGGTGAAGGGAAAAGATAAGTGTTAGTATGCAGAGATGGCGCCGATAGGGGACTTTCATACCAAATTAGAATGAAGAAAATCGGTCATCATCTGGAGGAGTTGTGAGCCAGAATGTGGAAAGGTACCTTTTCTGGAGATGTCCTCCTTCAGAAGCGATTTGCGGGGAAAAGGGTGAAGGGAAAATGTAAGTGTTAATATGCGGAGATGGCAATGATTATGAGCTATCATCCAAAATTTGCTACAGATGTACTGCTATAAGCATGTCGGTGACGCGAACGCACGAGATTTCACCCATCGTCTCACGCGCACAGCACACGGCCGCTGTGCATGCGCCAGTCATGAGCATGTCGGTGACGCGAACCCATAACATTTTCCCCTACCAAAAACTGCCCAACGCCGCTAAAGAAGTTTTCACTTCAAAAATCAGAAATATCGCACCCTGCATTTAGTTATAATTGAAGATCAAACTATCCAAGCGAATAACCAGTTTTTCTTCACAAAAGCAAAGTTTAAACGAAATAAAAATAATTTTTCCTTCCTTTTGGACACAAGCAACAAGAAAACAGCATTCATAACTCAGACTCAAAAAAAAACTTAAATTTGTCGACTTGTGTAAGTGTGTGTCAGCTAAAGTTAATAATTGTTCAGGAACTAATGTATGAATAATTTTTCACAGATGAATGACGAATACAAGAACTTAGAAAATTATAAGCAAAAGCGAACAACTACAGGTCCAAAGTTGCCGGCCGCAACTAATTTTATCCCACCACCTCCCAATGAACTTGGAAAATAGCGAATTCCACGCGAGTAAAACCAGAAAAAGAAGTGCTAAATAATATCTGCTCGGAAGAAGCAAGTTCCATGCTCATACCTACATTTATGAATAATAAATTTAAAAAAAGTCATAAAAAGTTGAATATGTAAATTTTGAATACTTTAAGCAGGATCTCACCAATTTTGTCCCCACCGGCCCCCACGATAAAATCCGGCGCTGATTAGAAGCAGCTATACAAATGAAGTAGCATAATGCATGAACTCAAGTATATATACACATATACATGTGAAACAGCGCTCAGCTCTAGCAGCTCTAGTCGGCTCAGGCGTCGCGCCTAAGGATTAGGATTTTTTTAAATCACAATATCTCATGAATGATGATTCGTTAAAAAAAATGTTAGATCTTTTTTCTAGAGAATCACAAAATCTACAGATTTTATATAAACTCTGTTTACAATACACTTACCGTTTGAGAGATATATGAAAAATATAGATTTTGTGATCTTTTGATTTGTAGTAAAATTTTTATCACAATTGGGATCGATGGAGACTTTTGACATTTAATTTGTAATTTTATATTTAAGGTCTGTACCAATTTTCAGTTCTATGCGAATTATTCTGAAATTTACATTTTTTTTCTATTTTGACCGGATTAACCCATTAATGCGCTAAACGAGGCTTATGTGCACGCATGTTAAATTGTACGATTCGAATAGAAAATTGGGACGAATTTCCTCCAAATTCGTATATAAGGGTTTCTTAGGGGTGCTCTTTCAGAATCTGGCATTTGTTTTGCATAAAAACTTCAAAAACACTATTACTTTTTGGTTTTTTTTTTAAAAAGTGCCGATTTTTTGTTGGTCATTTTTCGTCTCAAATTCTATTATCTTCTCGTTGGTGCTATTGAATGATCATATAACTACCAGAAATCGCGGTCCGAATGTCTACACTTTCTCAAACCATGGTTTTGAATTTTTTTTTCGCTTTGGTATTTGCAAAATGACCATTTTGTACAGCAATGTAATAAAAAACTTCGCGATTTTTTTACACGAAAATGATAAACTTTACAAAAATAATTTATATCACAAAAAGTGTTTATAATTAGCCAAGGAAAACATGTAAATTTTTTGAATTTTTGGGGCTATTTTTGGTTTTTTGGATTTGGCCAATTTTTGAAAAATCCAAAAATGTCCCGAAAAATTTGATTGAAAAAATTCACACGTGTTCCTTGGCTAATTATAAGCACTTTTTATTATATAACATTTATTCGTATAATTCGTCCTTTTTGCGTAAAAATATCACCAAATTTCATCATAAAAAAACTTGGTGATATTTTTACTCAAAAAGGGGACATTTCGGGACATTTTTGGATTTTGAAAAATTTGCTTAATCCAAAAAACCAAAAATAGTCCAAAAAATTCTGAAAAAATTTACATGTTTTCCTTGGCTAATTATAAGTACTTTTGTCATATAATTTTTTTTTGTAAAGTTGATCCTTTTCGTGTAAAAAAATCGCGAAGTTTTTTATTACATTAATGTACAAAACGGCCATTTTGCAAAAACCAAAGCAAAAAAAAAATTCAAAACCATTCAAGTGTAGACATTCGGACCGCGATTTCTGGTAGTTACACCCATGGAGAAATAATTAAAAACAGTTTGATCAGCACTGCTTTGTGCACTCTCCTTCTTTCTCCTTAGTTTCAAATCTAACGGTATGATACCAGCGAAATCCTTTGCGACTACGTGTGACTTAAAAACTGCACTTTTAGTAGTAGTTCGTGCCCACACAAACATCCTGTGATGATATCATTTCGCGTGAATGCTATTTTACGTGGGCAACTAATTAGAAACACTATTCATTTTTCCATCTTATTAAACAAAAATTGATTTCTCTGAATAATTGCATTGGTAAATATTTAAGTTACATTAAATATTCATGTTAAGACACTATTTTTGTCAATACATTGTTTATAAACATGGGCAAAAAAAAAATTGTACCGCTTCCATGCACATGGAAGTAGTGCGTCTTGGGTAAGCAAAAATGTCTTATTGCCAAATTGCAAACCAATTGATATGCTCTTTAAAACTTGTTTATGGAGCAGTAAAACATTTCCAAGTACACGGAACAATGGAAAATGTTCTAAGATCCGGGAAAATGTCTGAGCTAACAGATCGACAAATCATCAGAGAAACGAAAAGGGACACTGGAAAGAATTCTACTGACATCAACCGCAACATTTTCGGTGATAACGTAACGGCAGTTTCAGCGAGAACCGTGAGAAGGTGTTTGGCTGAGGCTGGGTTGCACGGCAGAGTTTCACGGAAGAATCCATTAGTGTCTGCAAGCAACCGAAAAAAAAGGATTGAATTTTGACAACCCTCATTAGGCAAACCAATGAAAATATGTGTTAGGGAGCGACGAAACAAAATTTAATAGATCGTGTCCAGACGGTAGAAGGTCTGTTCGTCGCCCTAAAGCCGCTACATTTGATTCGAGGTATACTACTCTTGTTGTAAAATATGGCGGATGATCGATCATCGTGTGGGGCTGCTTCTCCTGGTATGGAGTTGGTCCTATTCATAGCATAGAAGGCATCCTGGTGAAGGAAAAGTACGTCGACATACTTGAAAACGTAATGTTGTCATGTGCTGAGGGAAATTTGCCTATGATCTAGACATTCCAACAGGACAACGATCCTAAGCACACAGCAAAGCATACCAACAACTCTTTTCAAGCCAACTTTATTAGTGTGCTGGAGTGGCTTGCATCAAATGCGCACCTCAATCCTATTGAATACCTGCGGGCGCGTACAGAAATCAGTTTCTTCAAAAAACTTCAACAATTTTGACGAACTTTTTATTGCAATTAAATTAGCATGGGAAAATATACTTGTGAAGAGATGTAGCCGCCTTATACTTTCAATAAAGAAGAGGTGCGAAGAAATAATATTACAAACAGGTTTTCCTACGAAATATTGGAAAAAAACAATTTTTATTCCATCCAAAACGAGTGTTTCTAATTAGTTGTCCGGCGAAATTTATGTATTGGAAATATTATGGCATTTTATTCAAAATGTTTAAAAAACCAATTGAAATTTAACTATAAGTTTTAATACATTGTAAGTCAGAGCATGTTAATTTAGCTCCTTTTTGTACATATGAAACAAGAACATTGAGAATTTTCAATTCAATTCAACATCATATATGTGTTTCTAATTAGTTGTCCATGGGTGTATATGATCATTCAATAGCAACAACGAGAAGATAATCGACTTTGAGACGAAAAATTACTAAAAAAATCGGCACTTTTTTTAAAAAACCCACAAAATAATAGTGTTTTTGAAGTTTTTATGCAAAACAAATGCCAGATTCTGAAAGAGCACTCCAAAAAACCCCTTATATACGAATTTGAAGGAAATTCGCCCCAATTTTCTATTCGAATCGTACAATTGAACTTGCGTGCACAAAATCCTCGTTTTGCGCATTAATGGGTTCAAATTAAATTTTAATTATCAAATTTCGAAAGAAGATAAAACATTTCTATTTACTAATATTGGTATTGACTTTAAGTAATCGATTATTTGAAAGCGTAATTCCCCATTCTTAAAAACTACATCTGAATTGACCTTGAAAATAAGAAAAAGAAAAATCCTTAAAAATTCGCTGACCAATTACTGCGGCTTGATGACCAATTTGCGAGACATTATACATATAATTTTTATTATGAAATTCGGTAAATGAGGTAACAACTTTTGAGAGAAAATTACACCTTTTACCTAAAAATTGTCGTCCTTATTGCTTTTGGGTTTATCCTTTAGGAAATAATAATTTTCTGAATAAAGCACATATGCATTTTTGAAATTAATGTTTTTATTCATTTCATACCCATATTTATGTGTTAACCTTCGAACGGGGTTCTCCTCTCTAATACTATTTCGAATCAAAAGTCAATAATATGATTCGTATGATGATATTATCCCCATTAGATTTTTACTCTTGATTCAGTCTAATTCGAAATCACGCTAACTATATTGTAATAAAAATTAGGGCCCAGGTTCTAAAGAAAAAATTTTCCCTTAACTCATTATGTACTCTAATCTACATAATGTTGAATTCTAGATTAATTTTTGTAAAATAGCTTAATTTTATTTACTTATTTTTTATGTTTTCCCATTATTTCTAAAGAATTAAGTGCACAGATATGTGAAGCAACATAATATCACAATGTCAGAAGAAATCAGGATTTATATAAGTTAGGATAAATTATTTTGAGACTCGTTAATTTCACGGATTGTCGTACCAGTGTTAAAAGTAGTCCTCGTTGTTTGAACTAATTCTGTCATACCATTTCATCTAAATATGAGGTTTAAATAACAAGATTTCCTTATAATTTATAAATATACTTCCCTAATTATGAGAATCATAAGTAAAAATAGATTAAATGAACTACGAAATTAGTTGTTGCAACAAGATATTTTTTTGGGTGTGGGTTCCCAAAAAAACACTCAGCACAAATACAAAAAGCACCCAGATCAGGAATAATTAAATGTTTTTTTTCTCGCACTTTGGTAAAGTTCTCCAGACCAATAGGATTCAAATATCTCTAATTTCACGAAGCGGTCATTGAACGGTAGAGAACTTTTCATATCTTATTTAGTACATCAAGTAAAATCAATGTGCGAATTATATAATAGCTATAACCTTGCAATAAATACTTCCGTTTGGCTGTTTTTTAGCTTAAATGAGTATGGTATTTTCGTGTCATCTTATAAAACTACATTTATTCCAAGGTCATCAAGTTATTAATATATTTATAGTGTCTACTTCATAGTCAAAAATGTCCAAGGTTAAAGTGCACAGAAATGCTGATATTAATCTATTTTTATTCATTCGGATCCATAAAATCCATAAAGATTCCACGGGTCTGGTGTTTAATTTAAACTATACTTAAGGAGTAAAAATTAACTTGTGCATAGTATATAACAAATCGATAACAAATTAGATCTCTTCGGTGTTAAAATAAAATCATGATTAAACCTATTGTTGTATTGAATATTGTAATCATTTGGTGTAAATTTTACCATTATCAAGGTAGTGGTACACCCTAAAAGTTACACCATTTGCAGCTATGAAACATGTCATTATGATGTAGTTAACTTGGTTAACTTTAAAATACTAGTTCCCTCACAATTTTTCGAAAAATCGATTTTTTTTTCCACTTTATGATTCCCTATACCTTCAGAAATCATCTGCTAAATTTTTACAAAGAAATTCGAAAAAATCGTAGAACTACAGCAGTTTTAGTGCGCGCGCATTTTTGACTATACACACATAAATATATCGTAAAAAAACTTTGAACGCGTTTTTCTCGAAACTACATTTTTCAAAACGGCCGACACTCAATCTCCGGATTGGCTGAACCGATTTGAATAAGCCTTATAGAGTTTTGTTTGTTAAGGTCTATTGTAGGGCAATTCACCAGAAAATTCCGAAAAAGTTGATAAAAAACATATTTGCAAGCCGAACAAAGCGAAAAAATGCGATTTCTTCAAATTTAGTTTTCAAACTTTCGCCATTTTGTTTGTTTACCGATTTTTAACTAATTGTGGTGTATTGCCTCATAAAATATTTTCCTTTTCAACATACTTTTTTGGTTTTTTGTTTCGGACTTGTCGTTTCTGAGATTGAGTGTCCGCCATGGAACCCTCTTTTTTTGGACTACTCATTTTTGAGAGCCCTATATATATACAGGGTGATCCAAAAGTATGGAAACGGCTAAATAACTTTCGAGGAATGAATTTTGGAGAAAAAACCTTTAGACAGAAGTTTTAGGAATTTTCCCTGGCTATTCAATGGTCGCTGTAGATTTGACCTTGACCGTGGCCTTGAAGGTCATTTCAAGGTCAAGTTGACTTGTTTAAATGGGAACAAATATTTTTGACCACGGAAATGGAAAGAGCGGAAAATTTCCGTCCGTCCGACTATGATCTTAACTTTGACCTCGAAGGTCATATCAAGGTCAATATGGCTCTTTAAAGGGAAATCTGCATTGTTACTGCCGATTTGCAAAGAGTTGAAGTTTTGCGTCCAAATGTGACCTTGACCACAACCCTGACCTTCACCATGTCCTCGGAGGTCATATCAAGGCCAAGATGGTTTTTTGAAGGGCAAACCATATTTTTAGCTACGGAAATGGAAAGAGCGGAAAATTTTACGTTCCCCTTAAAAGAACCATCTTGACCCTGATATGATCTTCGAGGTCATGATCAAGGTCAGAGTCTTTCCATTTCCGTGGTCAAAAATATGGTTTCCCTTAAAAAAACCACCTTGACCTTGATGTGACCTTTGAGCTCATGGTCAAGGCCATGGCCAAGATCAATGTTGTGGCCAAGGTCACATTCTACTTTCACTTACTTTACATTTCCAAATCCGCACTAACAATGCAGGTCCCCTTTTAAAGAGCCATCTTGACCTTGATATGACCTTCGAGGTCATGGTTAAGATCATAGTCGGGCGTAAACTCTTCCGCTCTATCCTTTCCGTGGTCAAAAATATGGGTTCCAATTTAAAAAAGTCAACTTGACCTTGAAATTACCTTCAAGGTCATGGTCAAGGTCAAATCTACGGCCAATATTGAATAGCCAGGGAAAATTCCTAAAACTTTTGTCTAAAGCTTTTTTCTCCAAACTGCATTCCTCGAAAGTTATTTAGCCGTTTCCATACTTTTGGATCACTCTGTATACAGGGTGTTCAGAGGTGGGAGGGAAATATTGCAGGGGGCGAAAGGTCAGACCGTGACAAGCAAAAAATCGTATGGGTGGGAGGGGGGACATCTCGCACCGTTTGGCAGTTACAGGGTGATTCGTAAATCAGGATTTTGCCTTATATGGGAACCGCTCTTGTATTTTTATCTTTTTTTCTACGCATCGCAGCGGCCCCAAACCGATCTCAAAAAATTACTATTTCGAAGCACTTTCCAAAACGGTCAAGACCACCCCCTATCCCCAACCCCTTGGTCACAAACCCCCCTCGAAGTTGAAAAAATTAACTTTTATTTCACGATTTTTCACCTTTCGCCCCACTTTTCTCCGAAATTCATGTTATTAACATACCTACTTTTTATTTTTTTTAAGTTGCCTATCTAATTACCTTTAAGACAATTAAGACAATTCTGCCAATCCTTTTCATAGGACTGTAGCCGTTTCACCGGCTTTCACCTCCATTCTCTTGAGCATAGGTAGTTGTTCATAGAATTCATCTTGCAAACGCATATTTTCTCGATCTCTAAACACCTCAATAATCGGAATATCTACAGTATAGAAAAGCCCCTCGTTGGAACCTAAAAGTGAACGTATATTTTCGTTCAGTTCGTCTACGTCCTCCTGGTTTAGAATTGATCGGCAAAGAACTTCTCGGCTGTAATTTGTGTTAAACTGATATCCAGGAACAAGAAGTATTCTTTAGGCAGCAAACATATCCACATCAAAGTCAACTTCAACTAGATACGATTTCATTCCAACTGTTATTGCTCTCACCATATCATCATATTCCTCACTCTTAATTTGGATGAGCGGAAGCAACGTGTAACGAATTACCATTTGGCAATAGATAACAAGTGCATCGAGCGGAATTAGACAAAATGTTATACTCGTCCTTAACGCTTACCATGTGGCACACCACAGCCCAGAAGTGAGCAAAAGCTTTCTTTTCTTCCTCGTTAGGGTGTCGGATTGGAAGTAAGTCTGGCCGCGCTAGAACGAATCTGAAAAAAACAGAGCTTTTAGCTACTTACTACTATTTACAATAAAATAATTATGTATTGTATATCTACCCCATAAATCCAAAGGCAGTACCTGCCATGTCAGCATGAGTTATACCAGGTATACCTCGCGAATGCAAGGCCTTTGATGCCAAGTAATGTATATTTCTTAGTCTACTAAGCGATTTGAATGATCTGCAAAAGAAACCTATAAGTTTCAACTGTAAAGCTAAACAAAATAGGAATAATTTACTTGGATCCTGGTGTAAGGTCGTAGTCATACCACGATAAAGTGTGAAGTAATATTGCGATATAGCGTTGTTTTCATTCCCTTGTAGTTTTAGTAAAACTTAAATGTTTCAATTATTCGAATATTCAAAGCCTGTTAATATTTATTACCTTTAAATTTTAAATTATACTAGCGCTTTTCGAAAAATTGAATATCTTCTTGTTCGTCTTCTACCTCCCTGATCGATTTGGGCATCTATTCTTAGAGCTTTTCCTAACATCGTCATTTTAAGCCCCTACAATGTGATGCACCACCTCAAATATTTTGTAAAAGAAAATATGTCTGTATTGTTAAATTACACATTTTACGACACCACTATGATGATAAGACAGATAGCCACCTCATTTATCGAAAAGGAATATAAATGCGCAACCCACAAACACTGCGGTCCAAAATCCTAATCCTTTATTTTTGAATCCAGACCAAAGTGAAATCATCAATTATCTTAAAGCCGTGAACTGGGCTTTTATTTGTGTGCATAAATTGTCCAGAAAGTTAAAGATTCACCTATAAAATAAAAAATTTTAGAATATTGCAACACTGAATATGATAAAATTTGAAATTGTTTAGTATGAAAAATACACATTTATCTAAAAATATACGAAAAACGATTGACATTTTGCGAGTTATACATATTACAAAAAATTGCCTGTGATAAAAAACATAAAATATTTAAAATTCATAATATGAATTAAAATTATAAACCGAGATATTTAAAAACGCAATTCTTCGAACAAATATTGCAATCAGTAGAAACTTCAACTTTATTAATTTATATGTATTGGAAACCTAAAGGGCAAAAATATCTTATACTTTATAGTTTGAAGTATTCATGGATAATTTTCCTCTTTGTTTGTAATCCAAATGTATTTACGTCTCTCAGATTCATTTGTGATTTCGTGCATTGCGAATTACATTTTTGAAGTTTAAATTCTAATGTAATTTTACACATGAAAGTTTAAAATTTAAAATTGACTCTTTTAGATGCAAAATTACATTGATGTTTCAACGTTGCACAACACAAAGTCATATATAACTTTTACGAAATCGCGAGTGTATCAGTTTATACTTTATATTTGGAGGTATATATAAAATTACATTACAAAAATTTTAAATTCTTAAGGAAATCGTTTACATACAATTCTTTTGAATATTGGTGTAACCTAACAATTTTATATGAAATCTACTTGAGTGCATCCGAACTTAAATTCTCCGAGCTATTGCTGTTTAATGCAATAAGAAAGTAATCAATTGAGATAAAAGTCAGAATACTTCTAAAGGGAACTATTTAAAGTTGAGAAGATTTTTGTTGTTCAAACTAGAAGACTCGCCTTTAAAAAAGCAATAGATTTCTATTCGTATTTAACAAAATTGTTATAAGATACAAGAAATTCTGTTTAAGGTAAATAATAAGTTTGGAGACAATAATTAAAAAAAATAATTTATTTAATGTGTAAAGGCAATACTTATCTTTTTAGAAAATGGTCAAAAGTTTGTCATATTCACTTTTTCTGTACCTCTTGTTGTTTACGAGATACGGGCAAAAAGCGAGAATTTCATGGAAAAATTGGGGTTAGTGACCCATACTACCTCCCTGGTGGGAGTTAGGGTTACACCGCAAAGGACACTTTTGTAGAGCATTCAATTCTGAAGAAATCCTACCATTGACCAAGATTATACCATAAAATGCCTCTGAGCTGTAGAGTTTTGAAGAAAAATAATCAAAGTTTACGTGTATTTTATATGGGAAATTTTTATACGCCTTGGTCTAGTACTTAATATTAATATTAAGGGCTGCAATTTTCAGGGAATTTTTGTTTAGGTATTTGTCACAAAATTTTGAGGTGGGACTGAAAAAAAAAAAATAGTCACGAAAAAAAAGCACCCTAGTATATACATAATATAACAAATGTTAAAATTATATGTTGATTTGTTAAGTTAAGTGGAGTAAATAATTTTGTATATATGAAAACATTTTTCAATATCTGCTTTATAGGGTAACCAGCACTTACACTAGGTGGCTTTAAGTTAATTTCGCTCACTGTATCAGGGTAAAATTGAAGAAGAACATATATTTAGGCACCTTAACTGGTCTCAATGTAGAAGAACGCAAAGCGGAACCGTCGCGTCGGTCTGGAGATATCCATCAAAAATAGTTTCAAAGAAATTGTCGGAGCTGAACTTCGTCCACTGTTAGTAATGCTGCAGCTTTTATTATTTTTAACGCGCCGAACTTCGCTCCGTCCAGCTACTGCGATCTCTGCCTTAGTAGATTGGATACCAATTGTAAGAGAGGGAGCAGTGGAAACGTCTTCCACAGATGCAATGTCATCATAGACTAAGAGCCAGCGCCTGCCAAGTACACGTCAAAGTATAAAGACTGAGATTGAGTGTGTGTATTCTCACTACTGTAGGTAAAAACACTCGGGGGTTACAAACCTTGACTAACAGTGCGTTATACAAGTATCAGTTAATAAAGGTGCGCAACAACCGGGGTCATTTAAGTTAAAGTATAACAGCTCATATTTATATATTGTATTCAAACAACAATTCTATGACAGTGTTTAAAAAGCTAATCACATCTGACGGGACTAACACTACGCCAGACTCAGTATTAGATCAAATACACCTTATTTAGTATTACTATTAGTATTATTTAGTATTAGTCCTAAGAAAAAAATTTTCAGAAAAAAGTATTACGTGGAAGAGTGGGAAAACTGGTAGTGACCTTGACGTTGAGTTCAGCAATCAGAGTCATTTCAAGATTGTTTCAAGGCCAAGTCGATTTTTTTAAATGGCAACCCCTACTTTTGACCCTAGAATTGGATTTTATTTTACATTCAGATATGACCTTAAGAACTTAAACCCTTGCTCTCTGAAGGTCAAATTAAGATCAAACTAGAACAGAAATAAAACTTTAAAACATTAAGTCTTACTGGAAAATATCCAGAACAAAAGTTGTAAGATTTCCTACTGGCTTTTTTTTAAAAACCCCAAAAAATAATAGTGTTTTTGAAGCTTTTATGCAAAACAATTGTCAGATTCTAAAAGAGCCTCCCCAAAAAACACCTCTATTCGATTTTGGAAGAAAATCGCCCCAATTTACTATTCGAATCGTACAATTGAAATTGCGTGCAAAAAATTCTCGTTTTGCGCATTAATGGGAATCAACAACCGCAAAGATTTAAATATCTTTTACTTTTACGTCCAAAAAGCTATTTTTAAAATGAGGATTTAAAAATAACCGACAAATTAAAAAACACAATGTCACTGATCAAGTTTCACGACCTCTTTTCCCAAATTTTGTTTTATTCAATTTTAACTGTTATCTTGTATACCACACAAATTTTTTACAGCATTGACGTCAATCAAACCAGCCAAGATTGTTTTCAATTACTAATTCAATGCGACTGTATTCTCTTATAGACGTTTCGGCGCCCCGCAGTAAATAAAACTGGTTTTTCTTAGAATTTAAAAATGCGTTGAATTCAAGGGTAATGCTCACGTTTTTCAGCGTCTGTAAGTTCAATGGCATCTCCCATGGTTGTTTTATGCGTGAGTATTCATTCACGTGCTGCTAGAAGTGACCTAGAAAAAGGAAGTGGGTTAATAAGCAAAAAATATTCTTAACATTAATTTGAAAATTTCTAATGAAACGTATTCTCATCGTATTTTTTTGTTTTTATACAAAATCGAAGTTTATAGGTTTAATGACAAATATTTTTGATAGAATTTTTTTATTATTATAAGTTTTGAGTAGTTAAATAAAAGGAAAGCATCAGCATGTCTGATCCACTGACCGACTTTACGAAAATTGCGAAACACTGTACTGTAAGCTTAAGTTACATGACATCATCTGAGAAACAAATTTAACAGCAGTTCCTGTTCTTGTTGTAAACATTTGACGTGAGAGTTCATGACGTAATTCTAAAACTAAATTAAATCACTGTAATGTGCGCACACATACGAATATATGTATATTACAAACACTATCGAAAAATGATTTGATACTGCCAACAAAAATTCACTTTATTGTTTACATTTGAGGCATACTTCAAAACTCAATAAAACTAGATTTCACTTCAATTAAATGGGTGATGATTTAAGATTCTCTAATTTTGTCTGTCACTTTGTTGGTTTTTATGCGATCAGCTAAAATTAATTATGAACTATTTTAAACCGAAAGTTGAAACGTTCTTCAGCAACTTAAGTTAGAAAAACTCTGCAGACTTTAACGTTGTGAGGTCACTTCACCATTATTCGACTAACTATTTCGCAAACACTTTTTATTATTTAGAGTTTTTAGTTTGGTACAAGATGTGATGACAATTAAACAATGAAACAATTGTAAAATACTCACCAATGAGTACAAATTTTAATAATTTTTAAAGAACTTTCCGTGATCAAAATAAGAAGCCTGTTATAACTGCGAAAGATCGTTTCTTACTAACTAACTGGCTGAAAGCGTATAATCTTTTAAAGGAGCTTAAAATAAACCCGATTTTTGTCGCCATCTTGGATTTACAAATTTTGATAATATTTGGAATTAGTGGTCTCAGAATAACCATTGTACTAATTTTCATTCAAATACGTTGAAATCGACACATTTGGTTTCCATATTGGATCTGCCATCTTGGATTTACAAATTTTGATATTATTCGAAATAAGTGGTCTCAGAATAACCATTGTACTAATTTTCATTAAAATCCGATGAAATCGGGAAATCCTGGTCGACATATTGGATCCGCCATCTTGGATTTGTAAATGTTGATAACATTCAAAATCAGTGACCTCAAGATAATCATTGTACTAATTTTCATTAAAATCCATCGAAAGCGAGAGATATTGGTCGCCATATTGTGTCCGCCTTTTTTAAGGAGCTTGACATGGAAGGGGTTTAAATAAGAGGGACTAGCACAATAGATCTCATAGGTCGCGCTGCTATTCGGTGGGCACTGGGAGTGCCTTAGACGGCCCGCTAACTTATAATAATAATAATTGTGTCCGCCATCTTGGATTTGTAAACTTTGGTAGTATTCAAAATCAGTGACTTCAAAACAATCATTGTACTAATTTTCATTAAGGTCCGTTGAAATCGAGAAATATAGGTCGCCATATTGGATCCGCCATCTTGAATTTCTAAATTGGATATAGCCTATGTTACTAAGGGTGAATGTAGCTTTCTAATGGTGAAAGAATTTTTGAAATCGACACAGTAGTTTTTGAGTTTATTGATTACAAACACACACACAAAAATACAAATCTTTCCTCTTTATAATATTAGTGTAGATGTAGATTTCAATTTAAATCTACGTGCTCACTTTCGTAAGTCAGATTTCATTACATACAGAGTGATCCAAAAGTATGGAAACGGCTAAATAACTTTCGAGGAATGCATTTTGGAGAAAATAGTTTTAGACAAAAGTCTTAGGAATTTTCTCTGGGTATTCAATGGTGACCGTAGGTTTCACCTTGACCATGACCTTGAAGGTCATTTCAAGGTCAAGTTGACTTTTTTAAATTGGAACCCATATTTTTAACCACGAAAATGGAAAAAGCGGAAAATTTTACGTCCCATAGTCGGACGTAAAATTTTCCGCTTTTTCCATTTTCGTGGTTTTTTTCATGGTCTTAACCATGACCTCGAAGGTCATATCAAGGTCAAAATGGCTTGCAAGGAAACTTGCATTGTTACTGCGGATTTGTAAAGAGTGGAAGTTTTATGTCCGAATGTGATTGGCTGTACATTTGCGGTTGAAGTTTTCTCCCTGTGGTTCTCCAACCCCATTACCTTCCATCGGAGGCGAACCTATCAATTTTTGTCTCATCGGAACACATTACTTTCGCCCAATCGTCTCAAACCGTCTCCGTTGAAATGTTAATATGCTCATCTCTGACTAACGAAAGGCAAATTTCGGTGGCATTTTGAAATTTTAAGCGTCGTAAGTCGAGCAAGTTTTTCCGCTCTTGCGCCGGAGACAACATTTTTCTTCAACCTCCCTTATTATTATCTGGGGGATTTTCCATAATCTTCTGAATTTTACTGATAATACCTAACGACACACCAATTGACTTTGAAATTTTACTGTGTTCATTAATTACTCTACTGAGTGCACACGTTTCTGGTCTATAGGTTTATTATTATCCTAAAACTAACAAATTATCATTATACAGGGTGTTCAGAGGTGTGTTGTAAGCAGCCGCCTTATGCGCCTTCTTACACCCTCTTTCTAGGAACCCCAAAATAAGGAAGACCACACAGGACACCAGTCCCACGGGTGAGCAGGCATCGCACATGTTACCACTTCACGCTATTGCGTTTCTAACATTACCCTGCCACCCGGAATTGAACCACCAGTCAAGTAAACCAGGCCGCGCGCACATTTCTTGCACAACGGACTTAAGTACTTTCGTTCTAAATAAAGAACCCGGCAAAGTGCATGGCTAGCAAACAGCCCAATAAATTAAGCACTTGCCGTGACATACTAAGTACGGTGCATGGCAAGCGCCCGCTAGGCGGTCGGGTTGCGTAAACTCATGTTCTGCTCGAACCCAAATATTCGAGCCACATGACGCAGCGCACTGACTGGCCCAATTAACTTTCACTTTTACATAAGCGGGTGTGTCTCACACGCTTATGTGAAAAGTTCTGATTGGTGTTCTGGCAAATTTCCCCTATCGATCAACGATCGATACGGACTGATGGGGGTGTCTCTATAAATAAGACCCGTAGGGCATTTTTAGAGACACAGAGGAAGTAACCCCGAAGTAAAAAGGAAAGTCAGTGAAGAGATCGCGTTCAAAAATAACGAGTGAAGTCCGGGCTAAGTAAAAACAAGTGCGATTAGAAAACAGAGTGCAGAGTGAGTGCTTGACAAAAATAAGAACCCAAGGGAACATAAATTAACTAGCGGTATAATAAAAAACCAAGAGAACATAAATTAACGAGTATTATAATAAAAACCTAAATTAACTAATATTGTAAAGAGAAGTGAGTGTGAGCATCTAATAAACAGATTAAAGACAAATTAACCAAAAGAACAACGAGTTTTGCATAGCATTTGAGGGTCACGAGAACTTCTCTTCGGGAAAGCACTCTCGTGCTCCTTGGGGAGGATTAGTACCCCCAGAACAGGTGGGAGGTCAATACTGCAGGGGGTGAAAGGTCAGACCGAGACAAGCAAAAAATCGTATGGGTGGGGGGGGGAAGGGGGGGGCATCTCGCACCGTTTGGCAGTTACAGGGTGATTCGTAAATCAGGATTTTGCCTTATATGGGAACCGCTCTTGTATTTTTATCTTTTTTTCTACGCATCGCAGCGGCCCCAAACTGATTTCAAAAAATCACTATTTGGAAGCCCTTTCCAAAAAAGTTTACACCACCCCCCTATCACCAACCCCTTGGCCGCAATCCCCCCTGGAAGTTGAAAAAATTAACTTTTATTTCACGATTTTTCACTTTCGCCCCACTTTTCTCCGAAATTCATGTTATTAACATACCTACTTTTTATTTTTTTTAAGTTGCCTATCTAATTACCTTTCCAAAAAGGTGCAACATGCCCAGGTAGAAAAGGGTTGCAAAAGTCCTGAAATTAAAACATCCTCACAGGTACCTAATTACTTTATTGCACCATAATGGAAAAAGTCGTTAAGTAAACAATTTTTATGACAGCAAGTTCGGAAATGTTTGTTTAGGAAACAGAGGTAGTACATTTTTATTATTTCAGCAAAACAGTAATAAAATAATAAATGTAATCTCGTTAAATAGCGTTATTAGTTTATTATATCCAGTATTGACTCTTAAGTATCCTGACGCTCCTTTTCTAATACCTGCTATGAATTATGGTATAAAAATGGGTAAGTTTGAAAGGATATTGACCACAGTTGAAGAAGCAAGCGATAAGAACGGGTGTTTAATAGAAAAAATTAAGATAAAATGGCAGAATTCAGTGTTGACGAGTATGCCGATATAATTTACGTGTACGGTTTAGTAGAAGGAAATGATAGTGAGGCCGTACGAGAATACCAAAGGAGATTCCCGAATCGGCGGGTACCCAACAGAAGGGTATTTTCAAGGACTTTCAGAAGGTGAAAAGAAACCGGAAGTGTAACCGCCCCCAGAGCAGAAACGCGAGCAGGAAAATCGGCCGATTCAGCGGACCCCGACCAACAAATCCTCAACATCGTCAGGAACAGCCCTATAATAAGCATCAGGCAGGTCGCACGAAGGTCAGGATTGTCTTCAGGGAGAGTTTGGACCGTTGTGAACCCAGAGGGACTACATTCATACCACCATATCCCGGTCCAAGCACTACAGGAAGGAGATTCCGAAAGACGATTGCAATTTGCACTTGGCTGTTCGAGTCTAACATCGAAAACAGAAGGTTTCTAGACCGAATTCTGTGGACGGATGAATCGCAATTCACCCGGGATGGCATCACAAACTTGCACAACCTCCACACCTGGTCAGATGTGAACCCACATAGGACAAGGTGTCGGTCCTTCCAGCAAAGATTTAGTGTCAATGTCTGGGCTGGCATCATCGGCAACCAGTTGATAGAACCCTTCATCTTGCCCCAAGTGCTGAATAGTCAGCTATATTCGAACTTTTTGGAGAATATCCTTCCGGATCTGTTGGAGGACATCCCCCTGGCCACCAGAAGCGCAATTTATTTACAGCACGACGGAGCACCTGCGCATACTGGGAACATTGTTAGGGCAAGGTTCAATGAGCATTACCCAGAGCGCTGGATTGGACGAGGTGGACCGATTCCTTGGTCTGCTAGGTCACCGGACCTTACTCCACTGGCCTTTTTCTTATGGGGAATGATGAAAGATGAAGTTTACTCAAGACCAATCAACACCAGAGAAGAATTAGTTACCAGCACTGGGACTGCAGCCATGAAAATACGGGAAAGACTGGCTACCATAGACCTCAAACGTGAAATAAAACGAAGGCTACTTGCATGCATCGAAACTGGCGGAGAACATTTTGAACAGCTTTTAAAGGACAAACGTTTTAATTGTAATTAGTTTTTAAGCGAACAAAATGTATTTTTTAGTAAACTTAAGTATAATTTCTTAAAAATTCGAATTGTCATCATATTCTGTAAAAGGATTTTTATAAATAAATTTTCGTATCCTTTTCCTATCTGGGCATGTTGCACCTTTTTGGAAAGATAATTAGATAGGCAACTTAAAAAAAATAAAAAGTAGGTATGTTAATAACATGAATTTCGGAGAAAAGTGGGGCGAAAGGTGAAAAATCGTGAAATAAAAGTTAATTTTTTCAACTTCCAGGGGGGATTGTGGCCAAGAGGTTGGGGATACGGGGGTGGTGTAAACTTTTTTGGAAAGGGCTTCCAAATAGTGATTTTTTGAAATCAGTTTGGGGCCGCTGCGATGCGTAGAAAAAAAGATAAAAATACAAGAGCGGTTCCCATATAAGGCAAAATCCTGATTTACGAATCACCCTGTAACTGCCAAACGGTGCGAGATGCCCCCCCCCCTCACCCATACGATTTTTTGCTTGTCTCGGTCTGACCTTTCACCCCCTGCAGTATTGACCTCCCACCTCTGAACACCCTGTATAACACTCAAAAGTTCATATTAGAATTTTTTAGCCTTAACCTTATTAATATTATTTTGTTGAAACTAATTTTTTCTAGCTGAAGTTCACACGTTAACGTAACTCACAAAACTGATCACTAAAAATCAATAACAATTGAAGACGTGAGTGCAAAATAACTCCACTTTTAACAGAAGTTGCATTTTTCACTGATTACATATAAAAAGTATATTGTCCATCGTTTGATGCGAAATTCAGGATGAAGTAATAAGTTTTCTTCACCGTTTTTTAAGAAATATTATGAAAAACGGCGTCAAAAAATTATATATCTTATCCGACAACTGCAGCGCGCAAAACAAAAGTAATGTTATGTTAAATTAAGTATTAAGTAACTCACTTGTTAGATTCGGTAAACTAGAACGCATAGTTCATCATTTTCCAGAACCAGCACATACCTATTACTATATATGCCGTGCGATCGATCTTTTGGAGTCATAGAAAAACAAAAACGGAAAGTCGAAAGATTGTACACACCCTCACATTGGAAAGGGTTGGTGGCGAAGTGCTCCAAAAAATTTAACATTATTAATGTGGTGCTCTGTGATTTGTCAGGTATCAAGTCAATTTTGAATAACTTATACAACAAAACTTTTAAAGGACCCAAAACGCAAAAGTCGAAATACAGAATAACAAGTTAATGAATTTTTTGTTAATACTTTTTCATAAATGAATAAATGTTTACAGAACTTGTTTGTTTTTATTATTTCTTTCAAACACACTACCAATAAACCCACAGTAATTTGAGTTTATAAACTTGCCGTGGCTGACACCGACTCCAAAAATAACTGATTAGATATTGTAATTATTTAAGAATAAATTATTTCGTATATTGTCCTTTAATGTTCGTTTCTTTAAGGTAATAAAAAGTATTTTTTTTAAATTTTAAGTTTAAGTTGGTGTATATAGGTAAAGTTTTCAAGTAGGTTTTTATTTTTTTGTAAAAATTTACTTTATTTTTCCATTTTCATTATTATGAAATTCAATAAAGGGGACTCATCCCTAAATTCTGCACCCATAGAAGTGGAATATTGATATTTTCTTTAAATTTAAAGTGGGCCACCATCGAAATATAGGCTATTCAATAAAAAAAGAATCATTAAAATTGGCTCACAATCGGCAAAGATATCGCGTAAAATATAAAAAAAAAAAAAACAGTCGAACTGAGAACCTCCTCTTTTTTTGAAGTCGATTAAAATGCATCTCTGTAATTCGCATTATCTTTTAATTACCAATTTTTAATCTTTTTTATGAAGTATAGTCTATGCATTTTTTTTAACTAAAAGTAGGTAAAATATTCTTAGTACACGTTTAGTACATCCTACAATATCGTATAAGCGTTCTACATAATAAAACCTAAAATGGGATATAATGATTGTGAGTGCAGTGGCATATCACCTTTGTCTTCATCTATTTTACCCACGCCACTTTTTCCAATGTTCTCCTTGATTAGTATAGATAGATACCTAGTATAGATTATTATTATAACTTATATACTATCTAGTATTACTAATGCACGTAGAAAAAGTGCACCTTCTCGAAAAATATAAGACCTTTCAAAATGCCAAGTATTTGAAGCCGATCAGGAAATGTTGTTATATCGCCAAAAATAAAACATTCATACGAGTTTTTTGTAGAACCGCTTTTATTATTAAGAGTTCAAATGAAGAACTGATTTATGAAATCAAATGAACAAGTTATGTAAATTTTGATCTGCCGGATCCACTTTCGACTTTAACGCAGTACACTTCTAAAACAAATGGACGACTAACACCAGTACCTTTCGCTATATTTGTATAGGAACACTTTTTTACAGCTGGGTTAAATACTGCTTAAATCGAAATTGTACAAATACTACGCGGGTATCTCTTTTGCATGGGTCTGGAAAAAATAAACTGATATGTATAATAAATATCACTGATAAATTAACATAGTAATTTGCGGAATTTTAATAAAAACGAGTTAGAATAAAAATAAATATTTTATTTCAATACGCTTACCACCATCAAGTTTCAAGTTTTTCGGGCCAATCGACGAGAGACGTCGAACGACCTTTTCTTCAACGACGAAGAAGGAAAGATGTTTTGCATCGTGTCGTGACTGGTGATGAAAAATGTATACAGTATGATAACCCTAAGTGTAAAAAAATAAGTAAGGTAAGACCGGTCATGCTTCACATCATCCACGAAACCAAATATCTATGGTTCGAAGCTTCTTCTTTGCATTTAGTGGGATCAGCAGGCTGTAATTCATTATGAACTGCTCAAACCGAATGAAACTAGGACGGGAAAACGCTATCAACAACAATTGATGTGTCTGAACCAAGCTCTAAAGGAAAAACGGCCGCTATACGAGCAGAGACACAACAAAGTAATTTTGTTACATGACAACGCATGGACCTATGTTTCAAAAGTCGTTAAGGAAACTTCGGAGGCGCTGAAATGGGAAGTCTTATCCCACCCGCCGTATTCACCGGACATAGCTCTATTCGACTATCATTTATTTCGTTCGATGGCATGGCATTTGCATTCTTATACAGATATCAAAAAATGGGTCGATTCTTAGATAGCTTCGAAAGACGTGTCTTTCCGACGTGGAATTCAGATGCTGCCAGAAAGATGGGAGAAAGTAGTGGTAAGTAATGGGCAATACTTTGAGTGACATGTTCCTTTCAAGTTTCAGGAGTCTCGAACATTGAAGAGACATCAGCGCACAGGTATCTTTCAGAGAGCAGAGGAATATTCCTCTGCTCTCTGAGAGAGACTAAGTTGATTCACTCAATTTCAACATTTTCTCAGAAACAAATTTCATGGCAACATGTCGTGGGTCCCAATATCACGACCCAGGAGCTCTTGAAGTAAGAGAGCTCATTGTGCATCTTGTATTTTATATGATCTTTGATTGTAGTCATTTGGTGTAAATTTTACCATTGTCAATGTCAAGGTACACCCTTAAAGTTACTCCATTTGCAACAATAAAATATATCATATGATATAGTTTACTTGGTTCTGCTTTATATACGTTTTTTCCTAGATATAGCAACAATAGTTCATTTTAAAGGTAAAACTGATTTACAGGATGCCGATTACAAGGTGTCCAATATCGTTAAAAAAATTAAAGCTGATCCTCGTTAGTCAATGAGCTAAAAAAATGTAATGGGCCTCATGCATACATATATGCAATAGTTCAATATGTGTACATTTAAGAGTAGATTTTCCTTAATTACCACAAATGATTTAAATCTTTAATTAGAATATGGAAAATATCGTTTCATACTTTTTCGATATCGTGAAATTAATTTTTGAGATTACTTTTTACTTAGGAGTTGAAGGAGTAAAGATAGGAGAGGAACTTTTCTCTAAATTATAGCAAGATATATTATAGAACAAAAACAAAAGTTTGCTCAGACACTTCAAGGAATCGATTGGTATAGTGTTTCCTACGTTGAATCAGGACACTCTGTATACAGTATTTTTAATTTAGGATATTTCATATTTTCTAGAAACTTAAATCGCACGAATTGTGTTACAGCGTCTATCCTGTAGCATATATATTACAGCCTCTTATGGATGCAATATAGTATTAAAAGGAAAAAGGTATAGGAAAATGTTGGATCAAGAATCATATGGCTTGAAACACGCTTGTTTACGTTTGGTACATAACTTTTATATTTACAAAAATAAAATTACTTCAATAAATAAAAACAAAATACATCAATTCACTAAAAAATAGAATATTAACAACACATATATGAAAAAGCAAACAAAATAAATTAACAAAGGTATATAAAACAGATAAACGAAATTTAGACTTTTAAAAAAAACTTATAAATAATTCTTGAGGTTTCTGGAATTTATAGAAGAAAAAAAAATAAATTAATATATTATTTAAATGAGAAATTGCCAACCCGATGAATATAAAACTGTGGTGAATACCAACAGTCTGTTTCTATTAAAAAACCTATCAGCCCTAATTTCTGCGTAGCATCAACAATATTTTTCGTAGAAAAAGATTGCTAATGTGTGGTTCGTAGTGGCGGTGAATACCAGCCTAGACTCTAATTCCAAAAATGTTAAAACACGGTGGAAACCTGCATTCGAACATCCCTGGAATCGGAATTCAATGTTTTGTTGTACTTGCCTAGTAAATAGCTTATGGTGGAAACCTATAAGTTATTTACGGCCTATGTGGCGGTAGAAACCTGCCTAAATTCTAACACTGAAAGTGCTCAAATATGGTGGAAACCGACACCTGAACACTCCCAAAATCGGAACTTAATATTTTGTTGTCCTTGCCTTGTAAATAGCTTATGGTGGAAACCTATAAGTTATTTACGGCCTATGTGGCGGTAGAAACCTGCCTAAGTTCTAACACTGAAAGTGCTCAAATATGGTGGAAACCGACACCTGAACACTCTCAAAATCGGAACTTAATATTTTGTTGTCCTTGCCTTGTAAATAGCTTATGGTGGAAACCTATAAGTTATTTACGGCCTATGTGGCGGTAGAAACCTGCCTAAGTTCTAACACTGAAAGTGCTCAAATATGGTGGAAACCGACACCTGAACACTCCCAAAATCGGAACTTAATATTTTGTTGTCCTTGCCTTGTAAATAGCTTATGGTGGAAACCTATAAGTTATTTACGGCCTATGTGGCAGTAGAAACCTGCCTAAGTTCTAACACTGAAAGTGCTCAAATATGGTGGAAACCGACACCTGAACACTCCCAAAATCGGAACTTAATATTTTGTTGTACTTGCCTTGTAAATAGCTTATGGTGGAAACCTATAAGTTATTTACGGCCTATGTGGCGGTAGAAACCTGCCTAAGTTCTAACACTGAAAGTGCTCAAATATGGTGGAAACCGACACCCGAACACTCCCAAAATCAGAACTTAATATTTTGTTGTCCTTGCCTTGTAAATAGCTTATGGTGGAAACCTATAAGTTATTTACGGCCTATGTGGTGGTTGAAACCTACCTGGCGGTTGAAACCTGCCTTGATTCGAATTCTAACGTTGCCAAATGCGGGGAAACCAACATCGAACAATGCCGGAATTGGAATGATTATCCTTCGCAGTTCGCCTCCTTTTATACTAAATTTGGCATAAGAAAGGATTGCTGCGATTGAAAATTTCAAATAATTCAAAAATGATTAGTTCCCAACTTTGAAGCAGATGGCGCTCTGTATGCAACAGAGAAAAAATTGTTGCTGTCAAATGACAGCTGTTCTGTCATTAAAAATCCATTGAGGAAATGCCAAAGACATCGTTTTTGGTAATTTGCGGAGGAAATGTGAAGGCATCGATTAGATTTGTTAATTAATTTAACTCTAATCCAGATCAGAAACAAGTGTTTTGTTTTTCTTCTTATTTCAGATGATCTGCATGTCGCATGGAATTTGAGGCGCTAGCGGAAGCTGACGGTCTGCCACCAACTGGTTTGTTTCCCGCCCAAATTTGAGGTCGCGTTGGTTGTCGCACTGGACAAAACGCTGCCAGATTGGTATTGGGAATGGTCTTTCTGGCCCTCTTCATCGACCTGACCTTTCTCCAATCGATGCTTTTACCTGGCGTAGGCGGCAACTGCATCTGGCTGGCTTCTGGTGATGGTGTCTGAGGTGGAGTTTGCATCGCATCATCGAAAGTCACGTCTAGAATGTCCTGCATTTTACCTGGTTCTGTCAATAAAGGAATTATTTTGTTAATTGGCCTTTGTGTTTTGGTAAATTCCGTTGCTATAGTAACTACTCGAATTTTTCCATCATTGCCAGGATGAACTTTTTCGACTCGACCCAACCTCCATCTCTGGGGTGGCAATTTCTCATCTTTCAAAATTACAATTTGCCCTATTTCCAAGTTCGGTCCTAACGAATTCCATTTTTGACGTTTTTGCAATTCGAAAAGATATTCGTTGCTCCATCTCTTCCAGAAACTCTGTCGTAATTGTTGTATGTGTTTCCATCTGTCTGTTAAAGAAGATCTTTGATTATTTGTTTCTGATTCTGGAGGAGACAATAGGGCTGTGCCTATCAAAAAATGACCAGGAGTTAACGGCTCCAAACTTGGTGTGTCTCCATATACTGTAGTCAGAGGTCTTGAATTGACACAAGCCTCAACTTGTGTTAAAAGGGTATTTAGTTCTTCAAATGTGAGCGAAGTACCCTCCAGTATTCTTTTTAAATGGAATTTAGTTCGTTTTACTGCTGCCTCCCATATTCCTCCCATATGTGGAGCATACGGTGGATTGAAATGCCATTCTATTCCATCCAGTTTTGTTTTTTCTGCGAGAAACTCAACTGCTTCCTTTACGTTTCTTTGCAGCTCCTTATTGGCGCCCACAAATGTAGTACCGTTGTCCGAGGGGATTTTGGAGCATAATCCTCTCCTAGCAGTGAAACGCCTGAAGGCGGCCAAGAAAGCCTCAGTGGTTAGATCAGATACCACCTCTAGATGTATGGCTTTAACGGCCATGCAAATGAATACGCAAATGTAACCCCTGTACTCCTTTGACCCTCTATGTTTTGACATTTTTAAGTTGATTGGACCCGCATAGTCCAAACCAACGTTTTGAAATGGTCGAGCTTGAGTTATTCGTTCAGCTGGTAGTTCTCCCATTAATTGTGTCAATGGCTTGTTTGTATAGCGAATGCATTTCACGCATTTATGTATGTTGCTTTTAATGGCGTGCATGCCATTAATTATCCAATACCCATGCATTCTCATAGTGCTCAGGACTAGCTGTGGTCCACCATGTAACGAAAGCTTATGGAAGTATTCGATAAGTAATTCTGTTAAATGCTCCTTTTTAGCTAATATAATTGGGTATTTGCTGTTAAAAGGTAGCATTGAATTTGTAAGCCTTCCTCCAGCTCGTAAAACCCCTTCGTTATCTAGGAATGGAGATAACTTGATTATTTTGCTAGATTTAGAAATCAATTGGTTTGATTTCAAACGTCCAATTTCTTCATGAAACGTTCTTTGTTGTACACAACAGATTATTGAGGTTTTTGCTGCCATTAATTCTTTGATGGTCAGATTTCCTACTCTTCGTGAGTTTTTATTTTTGCAATTGCCTATAAATCTCTGGCAATATGCAGTGATGCGTAGCAGTCTTTCAAATGACGAAACACCTTCCATTAGGATGTCGTTTGTTTTAAGTGTCCTTTTTTCGACTGCCGTTTCAATATCCTGTATTTGGACGTTGTGCCAATTTTCATCCTTTTCTCGTAGCCAATCCGGCCCATTCCACCAGTTCGAACACTCCGCTAGATTTCTCGGAGATATACCACGAGTTGCGATATCTGCTGGATTGTCCTTTGAAGAGACATAACTCCATGTGTTTCCGTTGTTAGATTGTACTTCGCCCACACGATTGGCTACAAATGTCTGCCAGTGATGAGGAGATTTATTCAACCATGACAAAACAATTTTGGAATCACTCCAGCAATAGCAATGTATATTTTCTAGATTCATATCAATCCTGATTTGCTTGACAAGCCGAATTAACAGCACAGTGGCACACAGCTCCAGTCTAGGTAGTGATACCGGTTTGATTGGAGCTATCTTCGTCTTGGCAGTCAACAAATTAACATGTATATTTTGATTCTTATCAATTAGTCTGATATATACTGATGCAGCAAATGCCTTTGTTGATGCATCAGCGAAAGCGTGCAATTGGCAATTGATCTGTGACGAACTTGTGTATATCCATCGTGGTATTTTGATGTTATTGAAATGATACAACTCGCCTTTAAACCTCTTCCATTCTTCTCCGAGTTCCACAGGAATCGGGTCATCCCATGAAATGTTACATAACCATAAACGTTGCATTATAATTTTTGCAACAATAACTGAGGGAGCCAAACAACCCAAAGGATCGTATAATTTTGCGATCTCCGAAAGTATATTTCGTTTTGAAATTGGTGGCTTGTTAAATTCTTTTGGATCTATTGCGTATGAAAAGTAATCCAAGGCCAGATGCCAGTGTATTCCAAGCGCTTTGATTTGCTCATCCTCATATAGCTTTAGTGGAAGCTGAATTTCTCTGTCTTCTTCTGGAATGTTTTTCAGAAGGCTGTCGTTATTTGCCGCCCATTTGCGTAAACAGAACCCTCCTGATTTCAGTAGTAGGAGTAATTCTTCCTGGAGTTCGCTTGCTTCCTGTATACTATCAGCACCCGTAAGCACGTCGTCAACATAAAAATCATGCAGTACCACCTCTGAGGCATGAGGATATGTGATCTTCTCATCTTGTGCCAACTGATGAAGTGTACGAACAGCAAGATATGGAGCGGCAGTTGTACCAAAAGTTACTGTATTCAGTTCGAATTCCTCAATTTGTGTCGATGTTCTATCTCTCCATAGAATCCTTTGATATTTTCTATCCTCTGGATGCATCTTAATCATCCTATACATTTTTTGAATGTCTGCGGTCATGGCGAATTCGTATCTCCGCCAACTCAAAAGGGTTGAAAACAGCTTGGGTTGTATAGTAGGGCCAGTCATCATCTGCTCGTTCAAACTTAGTCCATTACTTGACCGGGCTGAAGCATCGAACACTACACGGAGTTTCGTAGTTGTGCTTGCTTTTATTACCGCGTGATGTGGCATGTAATAATAGTCACAATCATATGACGAACGTTCCTTGTTTCGTACTGGAACCATATGACCCTGTTCCGTGTAATCGTTTATGCAATCGGAGTATTCCTGATAAAGGTCCTGCGATTGCTTCAGTTTTTTCTCCAACTGGTGAAACCTTGACAAAGCTTGTCTTTTTGAATCTCCTAATTTTGGTGTACTGTTGTTCTTGAAAGGAAGACGGACTTGGTACTCTCCTGTTGGAAGACGAGACACAGTTTTTGTATAAAACTGTTCGCATTCTTCCTCTTCCTTTGTATAATTCCTGCTAGTTATTTCTTCACATTCCCAAAATTTTTGTAATTGGGTGTTCAATTTATCAAGTGATGGACTTTCATTGATAAAAGCCGAAAAACTAGAGTTGTTTTTGTGATTCTCATGTGATGGAATTTCTCCGAACAAGATCCATCCTAATTCAGTGTTTTGTGCTGTTGGCGTTCTGTTTTCTCCACGTATAACGCCATTTCGAATTATTTTTGAGAACACATTCACCCCCAGTAATAAATCAATATTTCCACGTTTGAAATATTCTGGGTCTGCCAATTGTAAATCTTTAATGTATTTAAAGTTGTTTATTGGCATATTTTTAGGAGGAACTACATTAGTTATTTTTTTAATAACATATGCCTTCATCGACAATTCAAACTGTGTTGAGTTTGAATATAATGTAAATGAAGCCTCCTTTTTTGATGTTGCCAGCTTGGTTGATCCAAGGCCTGCAATCTGTAAGTATGTGGGATCTCCTTTGATTCCTAACGCTTGAAATGCAGCTTCTGTTATGAATGAACTTTGGGAGCCCAAATCTATAAGAGCACGAAGTGTCGAGGATATTCCCTTTTTGCTCTTAATAGTCACCAATGCCGTAGCTAGTAATGCTTGTGTCTGATTTCTGTTGAAATGGCAGTTGGATTTTGGTTCTTGCTGTGATGAAGCAGGTATTTGTTTCCCCGTGATCCTTTCATTGCTGTTTATTGCATCCTTATGCAGCAATGTATGGTGGCGCTTATCACATTTAAAACATGTATTATAGCTAGGACATCCTATATTTACATGTTTTGTCAAGCAGTTATAGCATAAATTGTTCTTTACTATAAGCTTTTGTTTGTCTGTATTAGACAATTGTTTAAATGTATTACATTTTGCTAATATGTGCGATTCTTTGCAGAGAACGCAATAATCTGCTACACGACAGTTTCTGAAGTCGTGTTTCCGCAAGCATCTAACACATATTTTGTGTTCCCGCAAAATGTCTCGTTTAGCATTTGGATGTAATGCTTCGAATTTCTTGCATGATTGCAATAAATGGTTTCCTTTGCATATGATGCATTTTGTTTTATCATCGATATGGTAGTTGTGTGTCTTTCGTGTATTTTTGAAAGGCACTTCTTTACTTGAATCAAATATGGCTTCTAGTGTTCGAAACCTTGATTCAAGAAATTCATAAAGCTGTTTTAACTTGGGCAGCTCTCTTTGATTCGAGATGGTCTGTTCCCACAGCTTATGTGTTTCTTGCGGTAGTCGCTGTACCAGTAGAAAAATGATTATCGGATCCCATTCCGACGTGACAATGTCTAAAGCTTTTAGCTCATGTAGGCATTCTTTAGTATTGTCTAAAAGATCCTTTAAAGCCCTTTGTGATTCTCCTTTGACTGGAGTTTGGCTGAAAAGTTCCTTTAATTGAGCCGTTATCAATACTCGTTTGTTATTGTAGCGGTCAATTAATGTTTGCCATGCGGCAGCATAGTTCGATTCTACCATATCGAATTGTTTAATAATTCGTTCAGCCTCGCCACTCAAACACGATTTAAGATAATGCAATTTTTGCACATCTGGAATTCTGTTATCCTCGTGAATGAGTGAGCTGAACATATCATGGAATGATCTCCATGTCTTGTAATTTCCATTGAATTTCGGAAGATCTATACGCGGCAGTTTCACTTCAACCTTTCCTTCAGGTTGAATTTGTTTTAGGGTTCTATTTGAATCGACGGATTTCTTACTAATCTCTCTTTCGTCAAGGAGTTCTTCTAATTCCCCGAGGAATTCGAAATATGTCTTTTCGAATTCATCATAAATTTCTTCGTCGCTGTACCTTTGTACAAATTCTAATATCTTTTCATCCGTTTGCTCATTTGCGATTTCTATAGCTAGATGATTTTTTTGGAATTCTAACCAGAACTTGGAAATCTGTTCTATACGTCCTGATAAATATTTAGGCGTTTTTCTTTTGTCGCCTGTCTTTGAATAGTTTACTTGTGCTCTTTCAAGTGAAGCTTTTAAAGTGAATTGAGTTTTCAATAAAGTTAACATTTTGCTGAAGTTTGCAAGTTTTTTCCTAAATTGAAATATGTTATGTTTTCAACAAGCGTGTTTGGCCGCAAATATATCCGGCTCGAAGGACCAAATGTTACAGCGTCTATCCTGTAGCATATATATTACAGCCTCTTATGGATGCAATATAGTATTAAAAGGAAAAAGGTATAGGAAAATGTTGGATCAAGAATCATATCGCTTGAAACACGCTTGTTTACGTTTGGTACATAACTTTTATATTTACAAAAATAAAATTACTTCAATAAATAAAAACAAAATACATCAATTCACTAAAAAATAGAATATTAACAACACATATATGAAAAAGCAAACAAAATAAATTAACAAAGGTATATAAAACAGATAAACGAAATTTAGACTTTTAAAAAAAACTTCTAAATAATTCTTGAGGTTTCTGGAATTTATAGAAGAAAAAAAAATAAATTAATATATTATTTAAATGAGAAATTGCCAACCCGATGAATATAAAACTGTGGTGAATACCAACAGTCTGTTTCTATTAAAAAACCTATCAGCCCTAATTTCTGCGTAGCATCAACAATATTTTTCGTAGAAAAAGATTGCTAATGTGTGGTTCGTAGTGGCGGTGAATACCAGCCTAGACTCTAATTCCAAAAATGTTAAAACACGGTGGAAACCTGCATTCGAACATCCCTGGAATCGGAATTCGATGTTTTGTTGTACTTGCCTAGTAAATAGCTTATGTTGGAAACCTATAAGTTATTTACGGCCTATGTGGCGGTAGAAACCTGCCTAAATTCTAACACTGAAAGTGCTCAAATATGGTGGAAACCGACACCTGAACACTCCCAAAATCGGAACTTAATATTTTGTTGTCCTTGCCTTGTAAATAGCTTATGGTGGAAACCTATAAGTTATTTACGGCCTATGTGGCGGTAGAAACCTGCCTAAGTTCTAACACTGAAAGTGCTCAAATATGGTGGAAACCGACACCTGAACACTCTCAAAATCGGAACTTAATATTTTGTTGTCCTTGCCTTGTAAATAGCTTATGGTGGAAACCTATAAGTTATTTACGGCCTATGTGGCGGTAGAAACCTGCCTAAGTTCTAACACTGAAAGTGCTCAAATATGGTGGAAACCGACACCTGAACACTCCCAAAATCGGAACTTAATATTTTGTTGTCCTTGCCTTGTAAATAGCTTATGGTGGAAACCTATAAGTTATTTACGGCCTATGTGGCAGTAGAAACCTGCCTAAGTTCTAACACTGAAAGTGCTCAAATATGGTGGAAACCGACACCTGAACACTCCCAAAATCGGAACTTAATATTTTGTTGTACTTGCCTTGTAAATAGCTTATGGTGGAAACCTATAAGTTATTTACGGCCTATGTGGCGGTAGAAACCTGCCTAAGTTCTAACACTGAAAGTGCTCAAATATGGTGGAAACCGACACCCGAACACTCCCAAAATCAGAACTTAATATTTTGTTGTCCTTGCCTTGTAAATAGCTTATGGTGGAAACCTATAAGTTATTTACGGCCTATGTGGTGGTTGAAACCTACATGGCGGTTGAAACCTGCCTTGATTCGAATTCTAACGTTGCCAAATGCGGGGAAACCAACATCGAACAATGCCGGAATTGGAATGATTATCCTTCGCAGTTCGCCTCCTTTTATACTAAATTTGGCATAAGAAAGGATTGCTGCAATTGAAAATTTCAAATAATTCAAAAATGATTAGTTCCCAACTTTGAAGCAGATGGCGCTCTGTATGCAACAGAGAAAAAATTGTTGCTGTCAAATGACAGCTGTTCTGTCATTAAAAATCCATTGAGGAAATGCCAAAGACATCGTTTTTGGTAATTTGCGGAGGAAATGTGAAGGCATCGATTAGATTTGTTAATTAATTTAACTCTAATCCAGATCAGAAACAAGTGTTTTGTTTTTCTTCTTATTTCAGATGATCTGCATGTCGCATGAAGCTGCGACATTCTCCCCCCTCAACGATAATACTCACCAGTCTCTTGTAAGGTTGTACCATATTAATTTTGTCCCTCTTATGGTCAACCGCACCTTTCCTCCCTCTTCTAGGAAGACGGTGTGACGTTTCCGCCTCGACTCCCTTATGGTCTTAAAGGGAATTTGTCTCGCGTCATTGTGCGTCAGTTTAAATGACGCACCCTCGCGGGTGATGAGGTCGCAAACCCTCATCTCCTTGACCCTTGGTGGTGGTCGTCCCGCGGTTGGCCTGGCTGCAGAACGGCCGATGTCCCTATTCGCTGGGTACAATGCCAGCGCCTGGACGTTGCTCTCGGGATGCCGTTTGGGTGTATGTTCCGGTTTGGTCCCGGTTGCAGAGTTCTCCCGCTCTTCTTGTGGAGGTACGTCCACAACAGTCGGGATGGAATTTGAGGCGCTAGCGGAAGCTGACGGTCTGCCACCAACTGGTTTGTTTCCCGCCCAAATTTGAGGTCGCGTTGGTTGTCGCACTGGACAAAACGCTGCCAGATTGGTATTGGGAATGGTCTTTCTGGCCCTCTTCATCGACCTGACCTTTCTCCAATCGATGCTTTTACCTGGCGTAGGCGGCAACTGCATCTGGCTGGCTTCTGGTGATGGTGTCTGAGGTGGAGTTTGCATCGCATCATCGAAAGTCACGTCTAGAATGTCCTGCATTTTACCTGGTTCTGTCAATAAAGGAATTATTTTGTTAATTGGCCTTTGTGTTTTGGTAAATTCCGTTGCTATAGTAACTACTCGAATTTTTCCATCATTGCCAGGATGAACTTTTTCGACTCGACCCAACCTCCATCTCTGGGGTGGCAATTTCTCATCTTTCAAAATTACAATTTGCCCTATTTCCAAGTTCGGTCCTAACGAATTCCATTTTTGACGTTTTTGCAATTCGAAAAGATATCCGTTGCTCCATCTCTTCCAGAAACTCTGTCGTAATTGTTGTATGTGTTTCCATCTGTCTGTTAAAGAAGATCTTTGATTATTTGTTTCTGATTCTGGAGGAGACAATAGGGCTGTGCCTATCAAAAAATGACCAGGAGTTAACGGCTCCAAACTTGGTGTGTCTCCATATACTGTAGTCAGAGGTCTTGAATTGACACAAGCCTCAACTTGTGTTAAAAGGGTATTTAGTTCTTCAAATGTGAGCGAAGTACCCTCCAGTATTCTTTTTAAATGGAATTTAGTTCGTTTTACTGCTGCCTCCCATATTCCTCCCATATGTGGAGCATACGGTGGATTGAAATGCCATTCTATTCCATCCAGTTTTGTTTTTTCTGCGAGAAACTCAACTGCTTCCTTTACGTTTCTTTGCAGCTCCTTATTGGCGCCCACAAATGTAGTACCGTTGTCCGAGGGGATTTTGGAGCATAATCCTCTCCTAGCAGTGAAACGCCTGAAGGCGGCCAAGAAAGCCTCAGTGGTTAGATCAGATACCACCTCTAGATGTATGGCTTTAACGGCCATGCAAATGAATACGCAAATGTAACCCCTGTACTCCTTTGACCCTCTATGTTTTGACATTTTTAAGTTGATTGGACCCGCATAGTCCAAACCAACGTTTTGAAATGGTCGAGCTTGAGTTACTCGTTCAGCTGGTAGTTCTCCCATTAATTGTGTCAATGGCTTGTTTGTATAGCGAATGCATTTCACGCATTTATGTATGTTGCTTTTAATGGCGTGCATGCCATTAATTATCCAATACCCATGCATTCTCATAGTGCTCAGGACTAGCTGTGGTCCACCATGTAACGAAAGCTTATGGAAGTATTCGATAAGTAATTCTGTTAAATGCTCCTTTTTAGCTAATATAATTGGGTATTTGCTGTTAAAAGGTAGCATTGAATTTGTAAGCCTTCCTCCAGCTCGTAAAACCCCTTCGTTATCTAGGAATGGAGATAACTTGATTATTTTGCTAGATTTAGAAATCAATTGGTTTGATTTCAAACGTCCAATTTCTTCATGAAACGTTCTTTGTTGTACACAACAGATTATTGAGGTTTTTGCTGCCATTAATTCTTTGATGGTCAGATTTCCTACTCTTCGTGAGTTTTTATTTTTGCAATTGCCTATAAATCTCTGGCAATATGCAGTGATGCGTAGCAGTCTTTCAAATGACGAAACACCTTCCATTAGGATGTCGTTTGTTTTAAGTGTCCTTTTTTCGACTGCCGTTTCAATATCCTGTATTTGGACGTTGTGCCAATTTTCATCCTTTTCTCGTAGCCAATCCGGCCCATTCCACCAGTTCGAACACTCCGCTAGATTTCTCGGAGATATACCACGAGTTGCGATATCTGCTGGATTGTCCTTTGAAGAGACATAACTCCATGTGTTTCCGTTGTTAGATTGTACTTCGCCCACACGATTGGCTACAAATGTCTGCCAGTGATGAGGAGATTTATTCAACCATGACAAAACAATTTTGGAATCACTCCAGCAATAGCAATGTATATTTTCTAGATTCATATCAATCTTGATTTGCTTGACAAGCCGAATTAACAGCACAGTGGCACACAGCTCCAGTCTAGGTAGTGATACCGGTTTGATTGGAGCTATCTTCGTCTTGGCAGTCAACAAATTAACATGTATATTTTGATTCTTATTAATTAGTCTGATATATACTGATGCAGCAAATGCCTTTGTTGATGCATCAGCGAAAGCGTGCAATTGGCAATTGATCTGTGACGAACTTGTGTATATCCATCGTGGTATTTTGATGTTATTGAAATGATACAACTCGCCTTTAAACCTCTTCCATTCTTCTCCGAGTTCCACAGGAATCGGGTCATCCCATGAAATGTTACATAACCATAAACGTTGCATTATAATTTTTGCAACAATAACTGAGGGAGCCAACCAACCCAAAGGATCGTATAATTTTGCGATCTCCGAAAGTATATTTCGTTTTGAAATTCGTGGCTTGTTAAATTCTTTTGGATCTATTGCGTATGAAAAGTAATCCAAGGCCGGATGCCAGTGTATTCCAAGCGCTTTGATTTGCTCATCCTCATATAGCTTTAGTGGAAGCTGAATTTCTCTGTCTTCTTCTGGAATGTTTTTCAGAAGGCTGTCGTTATTTGCCGCCCATTTGCGTAAACAGAACCCTCCTGATTTCAGTAGTAGGAGTAATTCTTCCTGGAGTTCGCTTGCTTCCTGTATACTATCAGCACCCGTAAGCACGTCGTCAACATAAAAATCATGCAGTACCACCTCTGAGGCATGAGGATATGTGATCTTCTCATCTTGTGCCAACTGATGGAGTGTACGAATGGCAAGATATGGAGCGGCAGTTGTACCAAAAGTTACTGTATTCAGTTCGAATTCCTCAATTTGTGTCGATGTTCTATCTCTCCATAGAATCCTTTGATATTTTCTATCCTCTGGATGCATCTTAATCATCCTATGAATGTCTGCGGTCATGGCGAATTCGTCTGGCGTTCTGTTTTCTCCACGTATAACGCCATTTCGAATTATTTTTGAGAACACATTCACCCCCAGTAATAAATCAATATTTCCACGTTTGAAATATTCTGGGTCTGCCAATTGTAAATCTTTAATGTATTTAAAGTTGTTTATTGGCATATTTTTAGGAGGAACTACATTAGTTATTTTTTTAATAACATATGCCTTCATCGACAATTCAAACTGTGTTGAGTTTGAATATAATGTAAATGAAGCCTCCTTTTTTGATGTTGCCAGCTTGGTTGATCCAAGGCCTGCAATCTGTAAGTATGTGGGATCTCCTTTGATTCCTAACGCTTGAAATGCAGCTTCTGTTATGAATGAACTTTGGGAGCCCAAATCTATAAGAGCACGAAGTGTCGAGGATATTCCCTTTTTGCTCTTAATAGTCACCAATGCCGTAGCTAGTAATGCTTGTGTCTGATTTCTGTTGAAATGGCAGTTGGATTTTGGTTCTTGCTGTGATGAAGCAGGTATTTGTTTCCCCGTGATCCTTTCATTGCTGTTTATTGCATCCTTATGCAGCAATGTATGGTGGCGCTTATCACATTTAAAACATGTATTATAGCTAGGACATCCTATATTTACATGTTTTGTCAAGCAGTTATAGCATAAATTGTTCTTTACTATAAGCTTTTGTTTGTCTGTATTCGACAATTGTTTAAATATATTACATTTTGCTAATATGTGCGATTCTTTGCAGAGAACGCAATAATCTGCTACACGACAGTTTCTGAAGTCGTGTTTCCGCAAGCATCTAACACATATTTTGTGTTCCCACAAAATGTCTCGTTTAGCATTTGGATGTAATGCTTCGAATTTCTTGAATGATTGCAATAAATGGTTTCCTTTGCATATGATGCATTTTGTTTTATCATCGATATGGTAGTTGTGTGTCTTTCGTGTATTTTTGAAAGGCACTTCTTTACTTGAATCAAATATGGCTTCTAGTGTTCGAAACCTTGATTCAAGAAATTCATAAAGCTGTTTTAACTTGGGCAGCTCTCTTTGATTCGAGATGGTCTGTTCCCACAGCTTATGTGTTTCTTGCGGTAGTCGCTGTACCAATAGAAAAATGATTATCGGATCCCATTCCGACGTGACAATGTCTAAAGCTTTTAGCTCATGTAGGCATTCTTTAGTATTGTCTAAAAGATCCTTTAAAGCCCTTTGTGATTCTCCTTTGACTGGAGTTTGGCTGAAAAGTTCCTTTAATTGAGCCGTTATCAATACTCGTTTGTTATTGTAGCGGTCAATTAATGTTTGCCATGCGGCAGCATAGTTCGATTCTACCATATCGAATTGTTTAATAATTCGTTCAGCCTCGCCACTCAAACACGATTTAAGATAATGCAATTTTTGCACATCTGGAATTCTGTTATCCTCGTGAATGAGTGAGCTGAACATATCATGATCTCCATGTCTTGTAATTTCCATTGAATTTCGGAAGATCTATACGCGGCAGTTTCACTTCAACCTTTCCTTCAGGTTGAATTTGTTTTAGGGTTCTATTTGAATCGACGGATTTCTTACTAATCTCTCTTTCGTCAAGGAGTTCTTCTAATTCCCCGAGGAATTCGAAATATGTCTTTTCGAATTCATCATAAATTTCTTCGTCGCTGTACCTTTGTACAAATTCTAATATCTTTTCATCCGTTTGCTCATCTGCGATTTCTATAGCTAGATGATTTTTTTGGAATTCTAACCAGAACTTGGAAATCTGTTCTATACGTCCTGATAAATATTTAGGCGTTTTTCTTTTGTCGCCTGTCTTTGAATAGTTTACTTGTGCTCTTTCAAGTGAAGCTTTTAAAGTGAATTGAGTTTTCAATAAAGTTAACATTTTGCTGAAGTTTGCAAGTTTTTTCCTAAATTGAAATATGTTATGTTTTCAACAAGCGTGTTTGGCCGCAAATATATCCGGCTCGAAGGACCAAATGTTACAGCGTCTATCCTGTAGCATATATATTACAGCCTCTTATGGATGCAATATAGTATTAAAAGGAAAAAGGTATAGGAAAATGTTGGATCAAGAATCATATCGCTTGAAACACGCTTGTTTACGTTTGGTACATAACTTTTATATTTACAAAAATAAAATTACTTCAATAAATAAAAACAAAATACATCAAATCACTAAAAAATAGAATATTAACAACACATATATGAAAAAGCAAACAAAATAAATTAACAAAGGTATATAAAACAGATAAACGAAATTTAGACTTTTAAAAAAAACTTCTAAATAATTCTTGAGGTTTCTGGAATTTATAGAAGAAAAAAAAATAAATTAATATATTATTTAAATGAGAAATTGCCAACCCGATGAATATAAAACTGTGGTGAATACCAACAGTCTGTTTCTATTAAAAAACCTATCAGCCCTAATTTCTGCGTAGCATCAACAATATTTTTCGTAGAAAAAGATTGCTAATGTGTGGTTCGTAGTGGCGGTGAATACCAGCCTAGACTCTAATTCCAAAAATGTTAAAACACGGTGGAAACCTGCATTCGAACATCCCTGGAATCGGAATTCAATGTTTTGTTGTACTTGCCTAGTAAATAGCTTATGGTGGAAACCTATAAGTTATTTACGGCCTATGTGGCGGTAGAAACCTGCCTAAATTCTAACACTGAAAGTGCTCAAATATGGTGGAAACCGACACCTGAACACTCCCAAAATCGGAACTTAATATTTTGTTGTCCTTGCCTTGTAAATAGCCTATGGTGGAAACCTATAAGTTATTTACGGCCTATGTGGCGGTAGAAACCTGCCTAAGTTCTAACACTGAAAGTGCTCAAATATGGTGGAAACCGACACCTGAACACTCTCAAAATCGGAACTTAATATTTTGTTGTCCTTGCCTTGTAAATAGCTTATGGTGGAAACCTATAAGTTATTTACGGCCTATGTGGCGGTAGAAACCTGCCTAAGTTCTAACACTGAAAGTGCTCAAATATGGTGGAAACCGACACCTGAACACTCCCAAAATCGGAACTTAATATTTTGTTGTCCTTGCCTTGTAAATAGCTTATGGTGGAAACCTATAAGTTATTTACGGCCTATGTGGCAGTAGAAACCTGCCTAAGTTCTAACACTGAAAGTGCTCAAATATGGTGGAAACCGACACCTGAACACTCCCAAAATCGGAACTTAATATTTTGTTGTCCTTGCCTTGTAAATAGCTTATGGTGGAAACCTATAAGTTATTTACGGCCTATGTGGCGGTAGAAACCTGCCTAAGTTCTAACACTGAAAGTGCTCAAATATGGTGGAAACCGACACCTGAACACTCCCAAAATCGGAACTTAATATTTTGTTGTCCTTGCCTTGTAAATAGCTTATGGTGGAAACCTATAAGTTATTTACGGCCTATGTGGCGGTAGAAACCTGCCTAAGTTCTAACACTGAAAGTGCTCAAATATGGTGGAAACCGACACCTGAACACACTCAAAATCGGAACTTAATATTTTGTTGTCCTTGCCTTGTAAATAGCTTATGGTGGAAACCTATAAGTTATTTACGGCCTATGTGGCGGTAGAAACCTGCCTAAGTTCTAACACTGAAAGTGCTCAAATATGGTGGAAACCGACACCTGAACACTCCCAAAATCGGAACTTAATATTTTGTTGTCCTTGCCTTGTAAATAGCTTATGGTGGAAACCTATAAGTTATTTACGGCCTATGTGGCAGTAGAAACCTGCCTAAGTTCTAACACTGAAAGTGCTCAAATATGGTGGAAACCGACACCTGAACACTCCCAAAATCGGAACTTAATATTTTGTTGTACTTGCCTTGTAAATAGCTTATGGTGGAAACCTATAAGTTATTTACGGCCTATGTGGCGGTAGAAACCTGCCTAAGTTCTAACACTGAAAGTGCTCAAATATGATGGAAACCGACACCCGAACACTCCCAAAATCAGAACTTAATATTTTGTTGTCCTTGCCTTGTAAATAGCTTATGGTGGAAACCTATAAGTTATTTACGGCCTATGTGGTGGTTGAAACCTACCTGGCGGTTGAAACCTGCCTTGATTCGAATTCTAACGTTGCCAAATGCGGGGAAACCAACATCGAACAATGCCGGAATTGGAATGATTATCCTTCGCAGTTCGCCTCCTTTTATACTAAATTTGGCATAAGAAAGGATTGCTGCGATTGAAAATTTCAAATAATTCAAAAATGATTAGTTCCCAACTTTGAAGCAGATGGCGCTCTGTATGCAACAGAGAAAAAATTGTTGCTGTCAAATGACAGCTGTTCTGTCATTAAAAATCCATTGAGGAAATGCCAAAGACATCGTTTTTGGTAATTTGCGGAGGAAATGTGAAGGCATCGATTAGATTTGTTAATTAATTTAACTCTAATCCAGATCAGAAACAAGTGTTTTGTTTTTCTTCTTATTTCAGATGATCTGCATGTCGCATGAAGCTGCGACAAATTGATAAATTAATCCATTGACACGCTTTGTAATAAGTGCACATCAAAACAGTGACGGTTCGTGGTATCCTCGACAGAGGAGGTAGAAAATTCAAAAATTTAGTTTAACACCTCAAGTTCGCTACAAACAATAACAAACAGCTATGCTGCCATTGACTGTTTCTTAACCAAGATTTTTACTATACTCAAAAAGACCACATCTGATAAGACAAATGAACTTCCCATTCCTTTTCTAAAAAGCTTTTATTTTTTTGAAAGCGCAAATGCTTTTTTCGACATAACCTGATGTAATAAAGATGATTCACATCACTGTGATCAAAAAGTAAAGCCAATTTTGAATTTAAATTGCGCGGGTACATCGATTCGAGCAAATCTTCGTTTTTTTTATATCTGTTTAAAATTTCACACCAGTACGTCATTTGTTTGATTAGTTTCGTTGTGTTTTCTGAACAGCTAAAAGTGAATTTTTCGATTTTTACAATGTGTGATTTGATTGAGCAAAGGAGTTGCATTTTTTGTTTGCGGAATGAAATTTCTGTTGCAGAATCGGAAAGAATGTTCTAGAAAGCTTACGGCGATCAGGTTGACAGGTCTGAAAGACATGGTTGCAGTGGTATAAACAGTTCAAAGAAGGTAGAAAAAGCGTTGAAGACAAAGAGCGTTCATTCAATCAATGTAAAAAATGTCAATGAAATCAAAGAATTGGTGCTCGAAAATCGTCGGTTGACAATTAGAGACCTTATTGACACTGTAAACATTTCCTTTGGATCGGTCCAAACCATTTTGAAAGAACATTTGTTTTTGAGAAGAGTCACATCTCAATTGGTTCTAAAAACGCTTAATTTCGCCATCTCACACTACATTGGTTCTTCGAAACTTTTTCCTCAAAAATTCAATGCATGTCGTTCCATTACCACCGCATTCGCCCGATTCTCTAAGCTCAAAAGATCGCTTCGGGAACACCGTTTTGAATCGAATGATGAAATAAAAGAAAAATCGAAGAAGGAACTGAAAGCCATTCGAATCATCGAGTTTCAGAAGTGTTTCCAGGATTGGAAAATCACTGGCATAGGTGTACTGTATCGGGCGGGGACTACTTTGAAGGGGATGATATACATTTTGGAGAATAAATAAAAATTTTCAAAGTTATAAACAAATTGGCTTTTTGATCACAGTAGTATTATAATTTCGATAATTTTACTGTTGCAGATATTGCAAATGATTTTGAAAACCTATCAGGTAGGACTTATGTAACTTAAAAATATTATCTGCGCATTTTAACATATTTAATAAATAAATAACTTTGGATGAAACACCTCAGTTATTGTTAGGTGTAAAATTTATAAAAATTATAAACTGCTCATATGGCAATCCGCCGTCCATCGTGGTGCAATATTTTGCATTGTTGTTTCCATAATATCTCATCAACGGAGGCTTGGTTTCATAAAAAGTTATACCCGAGTTTGTAATTTAGTTAGCGATTGCCTAGAAGTTAATACTAATATTCTTTTTGGAACGCCCCAATCAAAGAGTGATCGCAAAAAAGGCGGGTTTTTCGTCTGTTTTTGCACATTTCACAGCAAACTAAGGAAACGACATAAAAAAATGTGTCAGGTATCAAATTAACCGTCGTAAAAAATTCGTAAAAAATTAAGAGAGGTATTGCTTTTAGTTTTTCGAAAATTTTAAAAAATTACCCCTAATTGAGAATTGAAATCACCCTAAAAGACTAATTTTATCAAAAAATTAATAGCATATTTTACGGCGCCCAAGCAGAGTGCGATAGTGGTAGAAAATTGAATTCAAAGGAAGCTAGATTAATATTTCAATTACTTTCACAGAATACGTATCTGTTATTAAGAGGATAGTTAACAAAACCAACCTCTCTTATAAAAAAATAATAGATTTTCCAAAGTTCCAAATGAAATTCAAGCCAATTTGTATTTCTAACATAAAACATTTTAAAAATGATAGACTTATAAAATATGTACGTATAAAGTATAATCGCAGATAATAAAATCATGTCATTACAGAATATCTTTGTATCATAAATTATATTAAAATTCAATCCATTAACTGAATACTAAAACAAAAGCAATTAAATGTCTATTATCTCCTCATAATTTGTGAGACGAAGATACAACTACGCTTCATTTATCCACTTATTGTTCTCTGTTATTGGTATTTTCAATCTTTTATTAGCTTTTTTCATTCTCAGAATGGCCAGACTCAATACTTTTTCACATAGAAAACGTCCGACAAAGTTATCACACAGCCCGTAGTAAAAATCTCTCTTTAAAATTGCTAATTTTTTCATCGTTGAAGTCTCATAAAATTTTGAGCTGTTAAGACAATTCTGCCAACCCTTTTCATAATTAACCATTCGGACTGTAGCCGTTTCACCGGCTTTCACCTCCATTCTCTTGAGCATAGGTAGTTGTTCATAGAATTCATCTTGCAAAAGCATATTTTCTCGATCTCTAAACACCTCAATAATCGGAATATCTACAGTATAGAAAAGTCCCTCGTTGGAACCTAAAAGTGAACGTATATTTTCGTTCAGTTCGTCTACATCCTCCTGGTTTAGAATTGATCGGCAAAGAACTTCTCGGCTGTAATTTGTGTTAAACTGATATCCAGGAACAAGAAGTATCCGTTTGGCAGCAAACATATCCACATCAAAGTCAACTTCAACTAGATAAGATTTCATTCCAACTGTTACTGCTCTCACCATATCATCATATTCCGCACTCTTAATTTGGATGAGCGGAAGCAACATGTAACGAATTACCATTTGGCAATAGATAACAAGTGCATCGAGCGGAAGTAGACAAATGTTATACTCGTCCTTAACGCCTACCATGTGGCACACCACAGCCCAGAAGTGAGCAAAAGCTTTCTTTTCTTCCTCGTTAGGGTGTCGGATTGGAAGTAAGTTTGGCCGCGCTAGAACGAATCTGAAAGAAACAGAGCTTTTAGCTACGAAGCTATTTACAATAAAATAACTATGTATTGTATATCTACCCCATAAATCCAAAGGCAGTACCTGCCATGTCAGCATGAGTTATACCAGGTATACCTCGCGAATGCAAGGCCTTTGATGCCAAGTAATGTATATTTCTTAGTCTACTCAGTGATTTGAATGATCTGCAAAAAAAACCTATAAGTTTCAACTGAAAAGCTTAACAAAATAGGAATAATTTACTTGGATCCTGGTGTAAGGTCGTAGTCATACCACGATAAAGTGTGAAGTAATATTGCGATATAGCGTTGCTTCGCTGCTTTGGATGTTTCTGATCGGCCAGTGAATTTCAGAATTCCAATGCCTCGAGGTTCAGCAAGAAATGTGATGAGACCCAGATAATTCGAGTACAAAATACCTGTACGGTTTTCCTGGAAATATTTTTGACCTCTGGAAATATATAAAAAAAAAAACAATAAAAATTTTTAATTAGTTACTAGCAGATTCTATTAACACATTCTGGATAACGTAACCCTTTATGGGTCAACACTCGAAGGAAACTACAATGATAAATTATGTCGTAATGTAGCGAAGCCCATATCATCTATTGTTACTAGTATCATTATATCGTTTTCGTTCCAATATTATAACCAAAGGAAAGCCACATGATGCATAAGAATAGGAGTAACCCAACCACTGTGTGACCTATCCCATAATATCGCATAACAAACTTTATTATTAAAGGATCTTTCTTGTGTAAAATTTTGGAAAACATTTAGTTTAAATATAAATTTAAATTTTTAGTTTAAAACATTTTGTTCAGATACAAAGAAACAAGATATCGTTATGAAAACTTATAGAGATGTTTTCTAACATTATAAAAATACAAAAAAAAAAATTTTAACATTTGGGCTACCCTATTAGGGCCATATAATTTTTTGAAAAAAGCACCAAAAATCGACGGTCGCCATGATTTAATAAAGACCACTTCACCGATCGCTCTGATTTTTTAATATGTTGTTGTACACATTTATGGCTTTCACGTGAACTAGGATCGAAACGATCGGTTGAAAATTTTCCGATTTTCCGACCTCAAAAATGGGTTTTCTTTTCAAATGTCCGCCATTTTGTTTTTTTTATTTTTTTTAAAAAGTTTGTCTTAGTTCATGCGATAGCAGCTTCATTACAGAATAATATCTAATATATAATTTTGCTTTTTCAGATGATCCAGACGGATGAAATCATGGCGACCGTTGACTTGTGGGGCTTTTTTCAAAAACTTATATGGCCCTAACAGGACAGCCAAAACAAAAAATGAAAAAACATATCTTGTTTCTTTGTATCCGAAAAAAATGTCTTAAAAATTTTTATTTTTCAAAATTTTAGAAAATTTTAAAACATATCTTGTTTCTATGCAAAAAAAAATTTACATGTATTCCTTGGCTAATTTTAAACATTTTTTGTTCTATACTTTTTTTTGTAAAGTTTATACTTTTTTTGTAAAAAAATCCAAGGTTTTTATTACATTGCTGTACAAAATGGCCATTTTGCAAAAACCAAAGCAAAAAAAAACTATCAAACCATAGTTTGAGAAAGTTTAGACATTCGGACCGCCATTTTTGGTAGTTATATGATCATTCAATAGCAGCAACGACAAGATAATGGACATTGAGAAGAAAAATGACCAAAAAGAATGAGCGCTTTTTTTAAAAAAGCCATAAAATAATAGGGGTTTTGAAGCTTTTATGCAAAACAAATGCCAGATTCTGAAAGAGCATCCCCAAAAACCCCTTATATACGAATTTGGAAGAAAAAATCGTACAATTGAACTTGCGTGCAAAAAATCCTCGTTTTGCGCATTAATGGGTTAAGGTTGTAATGTACATCAGACAGAGTATTGGACGACGATAAAAAGTTTTATATTATTTTAACCAACGCAAAGCTCAGATATATAAGTTCCACTACAGATAGGAGAAATTCTAAATATAAGGGCTTTCGAATTAATTTTAGACCAGTCTTAAGTAGTGTATTAGTACAGAAGCTTCTCGTGTCAACAACTGATCGACGTAATCGAGTCAGTGTAACCACCAGTATGACAGCCACTTCCTGTGAGCTTGGAAAGCTTCCACATTTAATATACCTTTCACAATTTCTTCAATTAAATTAATTGCCCAAAATATAATTACAATCCTTATTCATCGCCAGTAAGTCCCGATGGCAAAAGAACAAGAATTTTCTATAAGAAAATTGCTACGCCTAAGTTGTCGAGCTGATTGAGAAACAGAATTGATGTCAGTCTACGTAACCCCGAACATATGCTAAAAAATATTAAATGCCTCATACTACACTCGCGACCAATTTTATTAGGTATCGTAAATTTGAGTTCAGTAGCGACAACTACTCATCTTAGTTAGGCCTAAAATCCACAGCCCACTTAGTTGTAGAAATGCAAGTTAAACAGGGAAATTCCGTTCATTGCAAATTCTCAACAACAACTTAGGCGCGGCAATTTTCTTATGGAAAATTCTTGTTCTTTTGCCATCGGGATTTACTGGCGATGAATAAGGATTGTAATTATATTTTGGGCAATTAATTTAATTGAAGAAATTGTGAAAGGTATATTAAATGTAGAAGCTTTCCAAGCTCACAGGAAGTGGCTGTCATACTGGTGGTTACACTGACTCGATTACGTCGATCAGTTGTTGACACGAGAAGCTTCTGTACTAATACACTACTTAAGACTGGTCTAAACTTAATTGGAAAGCCCTAATATTTAGAATTTCTCCTATCTGTAGTGGAACTTATATATCTGAGCTTTGCGTTGGTTAAAATAATATAAAACTTTTTATCGTCGTCCAATACTCTGTCTGATGTACATTACAAGGTAAATAATAAGTTTTTTAAACAATAATTAAAAAAAATAATTTAATGTGTAAGGGCAAAATTTTCACATTGATTATTTAAAAAAAAAAGTTACTGTATATATATTAGGGTGCCTTTTTTTTGGTGACTATTTTTTTTTTTTCAGTCCCACCTCGAAATTTTGTGGCAAATACCTAAACAAAATTTCCCTGAAAATTGGAGCCCTTAATATTAATATTAAGTACTAGACCAAGGCGTATAAAGATTTCCCATATAAAGTACACGTAAACTTTGATTATTTTTCTTCAAAACTCTACAGCTCAGAGGCATTTTATGGTATAATCTTGGTCAATGGTAGGATTTCTTCAGAATTCAACGCTTTACAAAAGTGTCCATTGCAGTGTAACCCTAACTCCTACCAGCGAGGTAGTACGGGTCATTAACCCCAATTTTTCCACGAAATTCTCGCTTTTTGCCCCTATCTCGTAAACAACAAGAGGTACAGAAAAAGTGAATATGACAAACTTGTAGCAAATGCAATTTCCTATAAAAAAGTTCTGAACACCAAATTGCTAACATCGATATTTCTTGAGATATTGGGCTTTGAAGTTGAGGTAGTGTTTCTACAATTTAGCTCAATAATACATGAAACTTCCACACTACCTCAACTTCAAAGCCCAATATCTCAAGAAATATCGATGTTAGCAATTTGGTGTTCAAGAACTTTTTGGAGGAAATTGAATTTCCTACAAGTTTATAATATTCACTTTTTCTGTACCTCTTTTTGTTTACGAGATAGGGGCAAAAAGTGAGAATTTCGTGGAAAAATTGGGGTCAATGACCCGTACTACCTCGCTGGTGGGAGTTAGGTTTACACCGTAATGGACACTTTTGTAGAGCATTCAATTCTGAAGAAATCCTCCCATTGACCAAGATTATACCATAACATGCCTCTGAGCTGTAGAGTTTTGAAGAAAAATAATCAAAGTTTACATGTATTTTATATGGGAAATCTTTATACGCCTTGGTCTAGTACTTAATATTAATATTAAGGGCTCCAATTTTCAGGGAATTTTTGTTTAGGTATTTGCCACAAAATTTCGAGGTGGGACTGAAAAAAAAAAAAAATAGTCGCGAAAAAAAAACACCCTAATATATATATATAAAAAACAACAAATATGGCAAAAACACAAATTTAAGCTTTATATAAGGCAAAACTATAATCCATACAAAAATTAATGTAATTACAAGCTGCAGCACAGACAACCTAACTTCACCTCTGACGCTAGTGTTTGTTTGAAATGTTTTAAAAATTTTAATGAATTGAAAAAAGTGTGTATATTTGTGATTCTAATTTTTCAATAATTCAATTCATATTGGATGCATTTTTATTCTCTGCAAATAGATTTCTCTGAAATGATAATACTAAATTTCAAAATCTCTGTATTCACTGCAAAAAATGCTCTCTCATTTCTAAGTTAAGTCATGCGCCCAACATCAAAATTAATCTGATTTTCTTATCACATATACTCTGACGGTATTATATACAACTTTCTAACGAAATCTTAAATAAGATTCGAAAATTTGCGGGGCTATGAATTACTTACCTTTTATATAAATCTTCATTGTACCAATTTGGTAAAGTAGTAGGGGTTTTGGGTTTTTCATCTTGACATAATAGTATCGTCCCTTCCAATTGTAACATCTTGAAATGTTGCCTCGCCACTGAAAGTTAAATAGGTATGTTACTATATGTAATGAATATTATAATAGAGAGATTATGTATCTACAACAAAATACTTTTTTTTTAAGTTTTAGATTTTACAATCATAAAGAAAGATTTAAATTTAGAAATTATTCAAATTATAAACTTTATGAAAGCGATACCTGGAGGAAAGGAGAAGGTTATACAAGTTTAGACAATTTAAAAATGAGAATTCTAAGATTAATTCTATCGAATGTATAGCTAAAATTAGTGTAAACATAATACGATCAAATTGACATTCCACTGCAGGGAGGCAACTTAGATTTACCTTTCCATGCTAGAATTTAGATTTACCTTTCCATTGCTAAATCTGCAATGAAACCGCAGCACATCATTGACTAATGCCTCAGAAACTTTAGCAAGATGACATAAATTGGCAACAAATTGGCTTTATTGATTTTCTTCTGTAGAGGAAACGGCTACTTGACAAGGACAGGTTAAATAAACAACAAAGGACATTTACCAATAACACACCGTACTTTTTTAGAAAGGAATAGTGAATGCTGTCATTGATAACTATTTAGGGGATTGAGCAGATATTTCAAAATTGTCAATTCATCGAATTCATCATTTCATTATAAGAAAAGTGCCACGCTAACAAAGTTTGAAGAAAAATCTACAATTTGTAGAGGATGGCATCACCACTTTCATAGTCACCAAGCTTCAAGGAAGACCGGCACCAGTCTGATTTCTGTTTTGAATTTTATAAATTTCCACAACTGCCGAGGGCTACTCCGAAACTTTAAAGCCATGTCAGCCACATACATATTATAAGGTAAGAAGCATTCACTCGTGAATGAATTAAGCGCTAAGCTCAACAGAACTAAGGTACTCATTATCGCTCCGTGAAAAACTATAAATTGTCCACGCTTTACTCTTTAGGCTTTTTTAAAATTTGTTAAAGTAATATTGAACCAAGGCTACAAGTAATAAGAATTCTTTGAAACGCAAATTGGTACACATTGGAGATTTTCATAAAATAAATGTAGGGCCTTGTCGAGGTCACATATGTTAAGCAGAAGAGACCAGTCAATTTCCGAAAAGAAGTTAATAATATTAGAAAAATTGTTTTTTTTTTTAAATTGAAAAGATTAATACAACAGTCAATAACGCTAACATTTATATTATCAGAACAAAGAGTAGCGTGAGGTTTATGATGATGATAACTCCGGCACAAGAGGAGGGTTCGAACATCTCCTCACAAGTAAATCGTAAGAGTTGGACAAGAAACCGAGGTCAAGTAGCCTACATAATTGGTTTGAACCAGGTCCTGAAAAGTCCGAATAAATACGGGAGAGGCAGAGAACGAAGGCATTAGTCCATCACCATCAAATGAGGATTCCAAGGAAACATGTTAAAATCTCCAAAAAGATTGTCACAAGACTTCAGCATATCTAGTCTCTATTGTTAGTGCAAGTTTATTATCAAGGTCAGAAGTAAGGCCAAGCGAAACGTAGCAGTAACAATGTAAATATTTTTTGCAGTAGCCTAAATAAAGACACACAGAAGATCCAGATCACCACAGTCAGCAACATCTACCAAAGGACACGGAATATTCGCTCCAACAACGCTACTTACCGCCTCAGCTGGCGGCGCAACATTATGACGGTGACAATCCCTGCAAAAGACCTGGAATCCAGGAATGAAGAGCTCGTTGTCCATAATATTTACCACCGCACAGCCAAGCCTCATTTAACCAGACCACGCCTTACTCGCAAAACTTCGTAGCAACAAATTAATGCGTTACATACTCATAATAGAAGAAGAATTAGCTGATCCCTTTTTTTAATTTGAAATGAACACCATAACGATTCCTTGCAAAAAGATCATGGACTATAGTAACAGACGGCCAAATATCCGGAGAACTAATTTTACTATAAGTTTCCTCAAGAATGAAGATCTTAAACGAGGCTGAATAGTTGCGATCTTCGAATACGCGCTGATTTTGTTTGCAAGCCACAATTCCGGAATCCATGGACACGTGCCTGATCTTCATTCCAAATTAAAATATTTTGAAAACCAAACATGAGAATACGTATTGACACCTTGGGCAGCTGGGCACCTTTGTTCTACTTTTGTTTGTAAGTATTTCCATGATTCATTTACTTATTCATAATGAGATAGATTGCATTAGTTGTAATCAGCCACTCACGGCGTACAATTTATCACGAAATTAGTTTAAAAAAAATTAGTATATACCAAAAGGCTGAAAAAACCACCTTTGACCACCAATAAATAAAGCGGCCAGGCTGAGTTTTGCGAAAAACTGCATGTCCTGGTCTGAAAAGTGGCAGACATTTTTTTTCAGCAATGAAAAAAATATAACTTGGACGGCCCCTTTGGTTGCCAATACTATTGGCATGACAATCGGAATGCCAAGGAAATTAAAATGCGCCGCAATTTTAGAGGTGGGACTGTCATGGTTTGGGGAGCTTTTGGATACAGCGGAACAGTTCCTTTGATTTGGCTTTCTCCTAAAATGACTGCAGACATTTACGTAGATTTACTCCAAATGGTTTTCGGCGAACATGTTGAGGAAGTTATGGATTCAAATTTTACTTTTCAGCATAATAATGCAGCTTTTCGTACAAACAAATAATGTAAACAAATATACTAGGGTGCTTTTTTTTCGTGACTATTTTTTTTTTTTCAGTCCCACCTCGAAATTTTGTGGCGAATACCTAAGCAAAAATTCCCTGAAAATTGGAGCCCTTAATATTAATATTAAGTACTAGACCAAGGCGTATAAAGATTTCCCATATAAAATACACGTAAACTTTGATTATTTTTCTTCAAAACTCTACAGCTCAGAGGCATTTTATGGTATAATCTTGGTCAATGGTAGGATTTCTTCAGAATTGAATGCTCTACAAAAGTGTCTATTGCGGTGTAACCTAACTCCCACCAGCGAGGTAGTACGGGTCATTGACCCCAATTTTTCCACGAAATTCTCGCTTTTTGCCCCTATCTCGTAAACAACAAGAGGTACAGAAAAAGTGAATATGACAAACTTGTAGGAAATTCAATTTCCTTAAAAAAGTTCTTGAACATCAAACCGCTAGCATCGATATTTCTTGAGATATTGGGCTTTGAAGTTGAGGTAGTGTTTCTACAACTTAGCTCAATAATCCATGAAAATTCCACACTACCTCAACTTCAAAGCCTAATATCTCAAGAAATATCGACGTTAGCGATTTGGTGTTCAAAAACTTTTTGGAGGAAATTGAATTCCCTATAAGTTTGTCATATTCACTTTTTCTGTACCTCTTGTTGTTTACGAGATACGGGCAAAAAGCGAGAATTTCATGGAAAAATTGGGGTTAGTGACCCGTACTACCTCCCTGGTGGGAGTTAGGGTTACACCGCAAAGGACACTTTTGTAGAGCATTCAATTCTGAAGAAATCCTACCATTGACCAAGATTATACCATAAAATGCCTCTGAGCTGTAGAGTTTTGAAGAAAAATAATCAAAGTTTACGTGTATTTTATATGGGAAATCTTTATACGCCTTGGTCTAGTACTTAATATTAATATTAAGGGCTGCAATTTTCAGGGAATTTTTGTTTAGGTATTTGTCACAAAATTTTGAGGTGGGACTGAAAAAAAAAAAAATAGTCACGAAAAAAAAAGCACCCTAGTATATACATAATATAACAAATGTTAAAATTATATGTTGATTTGTTAAGTTAAGTGGAGTAAATAATTTTGTATATATGAAAACATTTTTCAATATCTGCTTTATAGGGTAACCAGCACTTACACTAGGTGGCTTTAAGTTAATTTCGCTCACTGTATCAGGGTAAAATTGAAGAAGAACATATATTTAGGCACCCTAACTGGTCTCAAAGTAGAAGAACGCAAAGCGGAACCGTCGCGTCGGTCTGGAGATATCCATCAAAAATAGTTTCAAAGAAATTGTCGGAGCTGAACTTCGTCCACTGTTAGTAATGCTGCAGCTTTTATTATTTTTAACGCGCCGAACTTCGCTCCGTCCAGCTACTGCGATCTCTGCCTTAGTAGATTGGATACCAATTGTAAGAGAGGGAGCAGTGGAAACGTCTTCCACAGATGCAATGTCATCATAGACTAAGAGCCAGCGCCTGCCAAGTACACGTCAAAGTATAAAGACTGAGATTGAGTGTGTGTATTCTCACTACTGTAGGTTAAAACACTCGGGGGTTACAAACCTTGACTAACAGTGCCTTATGCACGTATCAGTTAATAAAGGTGCGCAACAACCGGGCTCATTTAAGTTAAAGTATAACAGCTGGTATTTATATATTGTATCAAACAACAATTCTATGACAGTGTTTAAAAAGCTAATCACATCTGAAGGGACTAACACTACGCAAATGACAATGGACCACATGGTCTAAGTGCTGGGCATCATCGTCCGCCTCCTGAAATCTACAATCTACATCTAACACTACGCCAGACTCGGTATTAGATCAAATACACCGTATTTAGTATTACTATTAGTATTATTTAGTATTAGTCCTAAGAAAAAAAATTTCAGAAAAAAGTATTACGTGGAAGAGTGGGAAAACTGGAAAAACTTGACGTTGAGGTCAGCAATCAAAGCCATTCCAAGATCGTTTGACGACCAAGTAGATTTTTTTAAGTGGCAACCCCTATTTTTGACTCCAGAATTGGAAAGAGCAGCAAATTTTACGTTCAGATATGACCTTGAGAACTTGAACCTTTGATCTCTGAAGGTCAAATAAAGATCACACACTAGAACAGAAATAAAACTTAAACATTAAGTCTTACTGGAAAATATCCAGAACAAAAGTTGTAAGATTTCCCACTGGCTGTCTGATGGTGACTTTGGATAAAACATTGACCATAAACTTTGAGGGATCTTAAGCCAAGATTTAAATGAATAAAGTGCACTTAACTCATCAGAAATAGCCTAAAAGTTGTGCAAATAAGAGTTGAGAAATAAGTTAATGCTGGCGGTACATGGTCGTGCCAGGGTCTGTTGTTGATGCAGTCCATGCTAATTTCAGTGCTCTTTGAGATCGCAATACTCAGTGTATTTTATCGACAAATACAATCGTAGGAAATTGATTCGCTAGCGATTGTTTTAGAGAAGAGCCATTAAATATTTAAATTAGTAGAAAATAAGATATACCTATTGCCTCATGTTTCTTTATTTTAAAGTATGTATTCTCTATTGATCTCTATGATCTTAAGAATAAAACAATTTGTGTGCAATTAATTCTATATGTCAATGTCTTCTTCCTATCATCGATTTACTAAATCACTGAAAAGCGATCAGTATTCATACTAATAAAGGGAATAGCTTTGAATACTGCTTAAGAAAAGTGTATACCTGCATACAGGATCGTAAATATAAATGGTTTAAACACTTTTTAATCAATATAAATTTGACATAAAAGGCATCAGTGGTTACCATTAATTACCTTAAGTTTTATCCATATTTAATCCTCTAATTTTACATACTGGTATTAAAGTTCAATTAGATTCTAAACCGATGCCACTTTAGATTAAAGTTACATAACTTACTAAGGAGCAATTTTGGAAGATCAGTACACTTTTATTAATTACTATTTCTTTTTTGTATTCTTTTCTTCTGCATTTCAATAAAAGTTTGTATTAATCAACAACCGCATAGATTTAAATATCTTTTACTTTTACATCCATAAAGCTATTTTTAAAATGAGGATTTAAAAATAACCGACAATTTAAAAAACACAATGTCACTGATCAAGTTTCACGACCTCTTTTCCCAAATTTTGTTTTATTCAATTTTAACTGTTATCTTGTTACCACACAAATTTTTTACAGCATTGACGTCAATCAAACCAGCCAAGATTGTTTTCAATTATTAAATCAATGCGACTGTATTCTCTTATAGACGTTTCGGCGCCCCCCAGTAAATAAAACTGGTTTTTCTTAATATAGAATTTAAAACATGCGTCGAATTCAAGGAAAAAGCTCACGTTTTTCAGCGTCTGTAAGTTCAATGGCATCTCCCATGGTTGTTTTATGCGTGAGTATTCACGTGCTGCTAGAAGTGACCTAGAAAAAGGAAGTGGGTTAATAAGCAAAAAATATTCTTAACATTAATTTGAAAATTTCTAATGAAACGTATTCTCATCGTATTTTTTTGTTTTTATACAAAATCGAAGTTTATAGGTTTAATGACAAATATTTTTGATAGGAGTTTTTTATTATTATAAGTTTTGAGTAGTTAAATAAAAGGAAAGCATCAGGATGTCTGATCCACTGACCGAATTTACGAAAATTGCGAAACACTGTGCTGTAAGCTCAAGTTACATGACATCATCTGAGAAACAAATTTAACAGCAGTTCCTGTTCTTGTTGACCTAATTCAAAAATTAAATTAAATCACTTTAATGCTCGCACACATACGAATATATGTATATTACAAACACTATCGAAAAATGATTGCATACTGCCGACATAAAATTCACTTTATTGTTAACATTTGCGGCAAACTTCAAAACTCAAAAAAACTAGATTACACTTCAATAAAATTGGTGATTATTTAAGATTCTCTAATTTTGTATGTCACTTTGTTGGTTTTTATGCGATCAGCTAAAATTAATTATGCACTTTTTTAAACCGAAAGTTAAAACGTTCTTCAGGAACTTAAGTTAGAAAAACTCTGCAGACTTTAACGTTGTGAGGTCACTTCACCATTATTAGACTATTTCGCAAACACTTTTTTATTATTTAGAGTTTTTCATTAAACACTGAAACAATTGTAAAATACTCACCAATGAGTACAAATTTTAATAATTTTTAAATAACTTTCTCTACAGATCTCTTTCCGTGATCAAAATAAGAAGCTTGTTATAACTGCGAAAGATCGTTTCTTACTAACTAACTGGCTGAAAGCTTATAATCTTATAAAGGAGCTTAAAATAAACCCGATATTTTTTTTGCGATAACCACATCAGTATTAGGTGGATGTTGCACTTATATATAACATTTATCCAAATAAAATTTGGCATATATAAATCAATGGAGCTCTGGTGTGAATTTTAACATATGAATGCTAAATGAGTTGTTCTTACGCCTCAGTATAAATTATTTATAAAAGACTTTTTTTAGAATGATATCATATATGCGTATTAAAATAATACTATTTTTATTTTACTAAAGAGAAGTACGTTTTTGTGCAAAATGTCACATCGTGCCATCTACTGAAGTCTGTCAAGACTTAACCCTTATTGTCCCAATTTGTCCGTCAACTTTAAGCAAGGAGAAATTTGTTATTTATTTTTAAAAAATTCTCAATATTCATACCTGGGTATGAGCATATCATCTGAAAATTAAAAAAAAAAAACACTCCTTCCCATTGTATTTTTGAATTTGAAAGAAAAAATACCGATTTCTGAGTGGCAATTTTATAAAAAATTGTTATTTTCGATATGAAAGAAAAATGTTAAACCTAGAGGTATTATTTTTATCATTAACAGTTTGTAAACCACCCCTAAAATCAACATTTTTAGGCTAACTCGCTATTTTATGGATTTTTCTGAAAAAAATTGATTTTGGTTTTCGAAACCAGGTGAAAATGGGGAAAATATATTAGAGAGAATTCTTCAATTCTTTTGTTATCTAAATTCAAATTTCATCACCTTAAAATTCGGCAGTTTTTCAAAAACATAGTTTTGAGTATAAATAAATTAAATTCTGAAAATAAATAAGAGTGAAATTTATGGTGTTACATACTAGTTTCAATGCTTGTGAAAGAGTTAAAAATATTTTCCACTCCTTTTTGGTTGTTATAAAGGATGAAAACCGGAAAATGCACGGTATTCATTATATAAAGTTGCAAATTAATACTTGTAAGGATTTTGGACATGTAATTTTGAATTTTTTTTATATTCTAGGTGTACAACCTATTCTTTGTGGTGTAAAAGGGTAAATAAGGGGGTAAATAAGGGTTTAAAATTCGAAAATCCGTAGCATTAGTTTTACCCAAGCCACTGTCGTTTCTCGGGGGTTTTTGGCATCGCGGATTCTAAATTTCCAAATATTATTGCCCTACAACCCCGGGGTGTAAAAGGGTTACGTTGATGATTTTAGGAGTGATTTACAACCCCTTAATGATTAAACCATACCTGCGTGTTTAATAACTTTATTAATTCATCATTAATTTTCTATAAAATTTACGTTCAGAAATCGGTATTTATTTTTAAATTCTAAAATGCAATAGGAAAGGGTGTTTTTTTTAATTTTCAGATGATATTCTGAAAGAGCACTAATGAAAATACCCAGGTATTAATTTTCAGAAAATTAAAAATAAAAGTTATCCGAACTTAAAGTTGACAGAGAAAAACGGACAAATTGGGACAATAATGGGAGATAATAAAATCTCCAATCATAATATCAAATTACGGAGACTTACCCCCCGATTCTGGATACAAATTAAGAGCTCTTAACTACTATCAAAAATCCTTTTAAAGGAATTAATATGTTACCACATTATTGAACAAATATTAAATATACACTGATTTCTTATAATTTGTGAATTCTTCTACAAAAAGAGGTCCTTCTCTTGAATTAAAGGGATTTTTAAAAACAATTAAGAGGTTAAGAGTTCTTAACTTTTATGTAGAATTGGGGAGTTACTCTCCATAAAAATATAAAAAAGAGATGTATAAAGATATGTGTGAAAACTTAGACTGTCGGATTTTAGTGGATATGCTTCGCAAAAGAATGGAAATCTAGTAAATCAACAGAAGCTTATAAAAAAATAATAACCGCCTTAAAAATAAAATTAAATATTTCGATATTGTATCCTACGATGTTACCAAATATTTAAAGTCTTCGCTACTACGAAATTAAGAAATACTGATTGTCTTCATTACTAAGTATTGGATTAAATCACTCAGGTTTTCGCACCACAACGACTTCAAACATCTGGTAAGATAGTACGGGGGCATTTCACGTGAAGCGGACAACAAAAAAATTTCAAGTACTGGATTTTGTTCATAATTGGTTTAATTGTACTTTTATGGGACCTGAATAAATGTACGTGATTATTTTTATCTTTTTTAGATTAGTTACCAATTTTAGCGATTTCAAAGAATTGGTATAATTTGAGGGAACGGATTTTTCGAATGCTTTTAATACAGTGAATCAAATGGATTGAATAATAAGTGAATCGTGTTTATTTGAGAATACTACTTTTTTTTATTAGAAATTAATTAAAATTTGAAATTGGATTTTTTTTCGTATATTAAATCCGAAGTTAACATTAAAAATCTGATTTTTTCAAACTTCGCATTTTTTTAAATTTTTTATTTTTACCAAAAAATATAGCTTGTAGTATAGAAACATTATGTAAAAAATTTTTAGAATGGTATCTTTTATTCGTTTAGAAGATATGAACTAAAGTCCGAAGGTGCCGCATGGCGTGCTATACTGAGCGATTCCTTAGCATGGCTGTCTAATTCGCTACATACAGCTTATTATTATAACTAATGAAATATGGTTAAATAACAATAATTAAAAACAAAATTTAATTAATTTGGTTGGTTAAATTTATTATAATTAATTTGGTTGGTTAAATTTATTATAATTATAATCATTATTAAATTATTAATCAATCAATTAAATTTTGTTCGGAAGGTTTCGGTCGGAAGGTTAAATATAACAATGAGATAATAATAATAAAAGAATTGGTATAATTTATTTTGTAATTTTAACTACTTCACAGCTCGTCGTATAACTTGTTCGTTTTATAGCAGGGATCAAGATCTCAGCTCGTATGTTTGTGATACACCAGTATAAATTATTCCAACTGTGATAATCAAAACACAGTCATTCATTCTTAAACTCCGAAACACAACTGAGTCCCCATACACGGTCAAACAAATTGTTCAAACTTTTGTTCCACCACAAATATAGTGACTAACAAAACTGATCACGCTTCTTTAAAGAACACAAATCGTGGCCAATTCTAAAGTAACAGCTGCACCTGGAAAAACGTATCTGTACTTTTACATATTTACACAGGCATACTAAAGAAGTTCAAAAACAAAGATCCGGCATTTAGTATTCATTTTTACAAAATAATATAAATAATTTCAATTTTAATCTACGTGATCATTTTTGTGAGTCAGATTTTATTGCATATAATATCCATTTAGTACCTCGTGTATCCACCTTTTGCTTCAATGATGGCCTGTTTGCGTCTTGGGATACTATCAACAAGGTTTTTACATGTTGCGGAGGAAATTTCGCGCCAAGAAAGTAGCACCTTTTACCATAGTTGGTTATATCGCTTATATCGCCTGCAACTGACTTTTTTAAGACCCCCTATAGGTGTTCTATGGGGTTAAGATCAAGCGACTGCGGAGGCCACAAAAGCGTTGCTAAATTTTTTTCCAGAAGACATTTCTTTATGATTTTCGCTTTGTGCTTCGGATCATTGTCTTGTTGAAACACGATGTGCGAAGCGTGAACCTTAAACTTTCTCATTAAAACAAAAAGTTCTCGTTCCAAAATGTCAACATAAGATGCTGCCGTCATCCGGCCAGGTATCATTTGTAAGGTTCCGACACCAGTAGCCATCATACAACCCCACACCATGATGCATCCTCCTCCAACTTCATTGTTGGCTGTACATTTACGGTTGAAGTTTTCTCCCTGTGGTTCCCCAACCCTATTACCTTCCATCGGAGGCGAGCCTATCAATTTTCATTTCATCGGAGCACATTACTTTCGCCCAATCGTCTCAAACCGTCTCCGTTAAAATGTTAATATGCTCATCTCTGACTAACGAAAGGCAAATTTCAGTGGCATTTTGAAATTTTAAGCGTTGTAAGTCGAGCAAGATTTTCCGCTCTTGCGCCGGAGACAACATTTTTCTTCGACCTCCCTTATTATTTTCTGGAGGATTTTCCATAATCTTCCGAATTTTACTGCTAATATCTAACGACACACCAACTGACCTTGAAATTTTACTGTGTGGAACACCTTCATTAATGAGGTTGTCTACTGAGTGTACACGTTTCTGGTCTAAAGGTTTATTATTAGACCCTATCCTAAAACAAATAAATTATCATTATATAACACTCAAAAGCTCATATTACAATTTTTTATCAGGAAAACTTAATAAGCCTTAACCTTTTTAATATTATTTTGTTGAAACTAATTTTCTTTTCAGCTGAAGTTCACATGTTAACGTAACTCACAAAACTGATCACTAAAAATGAATAACAATTGAAGACGTGAGTGCAAAAACCAGATAACTCCACTTTTAACAGAAGTTGCATTTTTCACTGATTATATATAAAAAAGTATATTTCCCATCGTTTGATGCTAAAATCAGGATGAAATAATCATTTTTTTCACCGTTTTTTAAGGGGTTATATACAGTCAGGATTTTTAGAAAATCGATTTTTTTATTATTTTATTTTTGTAATGTACATATATTAAAGTACAGCCACAGAAAAATTCATGTCAATCCGGTGAATATTCTCGAAGTTACACGCATATTTGTAATGACGTGTCCGAGTTTTTTCACTATATGTAAAGTGTTTTTGAAACTTTAAACGAGTTTTTCTCAAAACTGTGTCCTTAAAGTCGGTGAGCAAGATTTCTCGGAAACGGCTGAACCGATCAGTTTCAATTTTAACACGAGCTTCTTAAGTATATTTTTTAGCTCAGCTATAAATATTTTCCATTTTATAAACAATTTAAGGCCAACATTTTTGTTAAAAATCGATTTTTTTTTTAAGAAGCCGCCATTTTGTCAAAAATTCTTATTTTGCTTATTCCTTCGATTAATTACGAGATAAAACAATATACTAACGAAATATTTTTGGTTTTTCCATTTAGGATGATCCAGTCTAGAGATATCGTGCACACCGCAAAACGCTTTTTTTTAGAGTTGCTCCCGGAGATCAGCTGTAGCAGCTTTTAAAATAATTATTTTTACAAATAAAAAACATTAAAATACACTCAAGAGTTACCGTTATATGTGTACAGAATTTTACATTAATAACTTAAAAGATCATCTCAAGAAAAATTCTTGAAAAATCGACTTTTTTGGGCCTCCTGACTGTATATAACCCCTTAAGTAATATTATGAAAAACGGCGTCAAAGAATTATATATATTTTCCGACAACTGCAGTGCACAAAACAAAAATAATGTAATGGTTCAATACTTAAACTCACTTGTTAGATTCGGTAGCACACATAGTTTATCATTTTCCAGAACCAGGACATAGCTATGTATATGCCGTATGATCGGTCTTTTGGAGTCATATAAAAGCAAAAACGAAAAGTCGAAATATTGTATACACCTTCACAATGGAGAGGGTTCGTGGCTTCGTTCACAAAAAATATTTGTTTTTATTATTACTTTCAAACACAGTACCTTATTGTTAATTTAAGTTTATAAGCTTGCCGTGACTGACACCGACTCCAAAAATAACTGATTAGATATTAGCTGCGTTTTTTTCAATCGGATCAGGATTTGGATCAATCTCTTAACATTGACATACAACAACAACTCGTGATCCACACTTTAATTCGGATTAGAATCAATGATCCGCAAGAAGTGGTTACAAAAAATTCTACGAGAAGTGCTAGTTTGGAAATTTCTAACAGAGTCGCTGCTGTAGTTTTTCTTTTCTGAAATGATGGCAGCAATGAAATTTGTAGTCAATTGGTTCTGAGCACACAAAGAAAAAGTAATTTATAGTAACAAAATAAATCAAATCGTTTTTCTGGTTATGGGATTAAAAAACAAAACTTTGAAGGCCATTTTGAATTTTCTTTGACGAAAGCTGTCGTCTAATCCCCAATTCTTATTAGATTAGCAAAAACAGGAATTCCAGCTCCTCAAACCCAAAATCGTTATCCCAGTGATTAACCTGAATCGTTTTTTTCATTTGATACTGATCCAGAACCAGATCCAGATGAAAAAAACGCAGCTATTGTAATTATTTAAGAATCACTAATTTTGTATATTGTCCTTTAATGCTCTTTTCTTTAAGGTAATAAAAAGTGTTATTTTTAAACTTTAAGTTTAAGTTTGTACATACATATAGGTAAAGTTTTCAAATCGGTTTTTTTTTTTTTTTTGTAAAAATTTACTTTATTTTTCAATTTTTATTATTATGAAACTCAATAAAGGGGATTGATCCCCTACTTTTCCACCCATAGAGGTAGGATATTTAAATTTAAAGTGGGCCACCCTCGAAATATAGGCTATTTAATAAAAAAAAAATTATTAAAATGGACTCACAATCGGCGAAGATATCGCGTAACATATTAAAAAAAAAAAAAAAACAGTCAAACGGAGAACCTCCTCTTTTTTTTTAAGTTGGTTAAAAATGGTCTAAGTTGCACATATTTTTCAGTCGTGTATTGGCCCCTTTACGAACTACTTCTATCAAGAGAGAGACGCTGGCCTTAATTGAGAATAAAAATTTACCAAAAACTTTTGGAAAACTTAATATCAATTTAGGTGCATCTCTGTAATTCGCATTATCTTTTAATTGCCAATTTTGAATCTTTTTTATGATCTATGAAGTATAGTATATGAATTTTTACAATATTATATTAAGGGTTCTACATAATAAAACCTAAAACAGGAAATAATTATTGTGAGTGCAGTGGCATATTACCTTTGTCTTCATCTATTTCATCTGCGCCACTTTTTCCAATTTTCTCCTTGATTAGTATATATAGATACCAGTACAGATTTTTATTATAACTTATCTACTATTGCTAATACATGTATATAAAGTGCACCTTTTCGCAGAATATAAGACCTTTCAAGATGCCAAGTATTTGAAACCGGTCAGGAAATGTTGTTATATCGCCAAAAATAAAATATTCATACGAGTTTTATTTAGAACCGCTTTTATTATTAAGAATTCAAACGAAGAACTGAAAATGCACAAGTTATGTAAATTTTGATCTGCCAGATCCACTTTCGACTTTAACACAATACACTTCTAAAACAAATGGACGACTAATACCAATACCTTTCACTATCTTTGTATAGGAACACTAAAGTTTTTTTACAGTCGGGTTAAATACTGCTTAAATCGAAATTGTACAAATACCACGCGGTTATCGCCTTTGCATGGTTCTGGAAAAAATAAAGTGATATGTATAATATATATCACTGAGAAATTAACGAGGTAATTTTCGGAATTTTAATAAAAACGAGTTAGAATAAAAATAAATATTTTATTTCAAATGATCAAACTTGATGGTGGTAAGTTTCAAGTTTTTTGGGCCAATCTTTATATAAGAGTGAGAAATTATATATTATTATATCACAGCAGTTCCTCAATGCTGAATACTGTCGACCAATTTTAATCTTATATAAGGATAGTCAATGTGTTGCTTAGTGCATTCATTCCACACTATTTTTCTACTAACAAAATTAATATAATAATATTTTGCTTTATGTAACTATACCTGTATGAAAATGGCTAAGAAAAAATTAATTATACAGTAGTTACTTAATTTTGTCTTTTTAATTCTCCAATTATTTTCTTCCTAGTTTTTCTTACTTAACTTTTTATTATTTTTTTTTTTTTTTTCTTTCATTTTCACTTCCCTAGATCTACTTACTCGTATATATCAAAGCACGATTTCTCTCAACATATAATACTGCTTCCATTAAACGTCATTCAACCACTTGTTATTGCTATTTATTGCAATTTTCAACATTTTGTTCACATTTTTCAAATTTGAAATCAGCTTCGTCACAAGGAATTCAATCATATAGTGTCCAAACCGGAATTTGTAAAATCCGTAGAAATTCTCTCTCTTTAGAACAATCATCTTCTTCGTTAGGGGCAGTTCATAAAATTTTGAATTATTGAGACAGCTCTGCCATTCGTTTTCGTAATTGACCATCCTCACGGTTACGCGTTCATCAGGCATCAAATTCATTCTTTTGAGGAAAGGCCAATTTTGATACTCATAGTCAACGTGGGGTTTGTTCCCATCGCACTTTTCCACTTCGATAATCGGAATATCCACAGTGAAATGTAAACCGCCTTCCTCGCCCAAAACGTCACCTATAAATTCATTAAGCTCATCCACATCCTCTTGATTGAGAATCGACCTACAAAGTACTTCTCTCTTATGATCTAAATTAAACTGGTATCCAGGAACCAGAAGTAGCCTTTTGACATAAAATATATCCACTTCAAAGTCCACTTCGTACAGATGCGGCTTTAATCCCACTATTATGGCGTTAACAAAAATATCAAAATCAATGTTATTTATCTGAATCAGAGGAAGCAATATATAGCGAATCATTATTTGGCAGAAGATAATAACCGCATCCATTGGAAGAAGACAGATGTTGTATTCATCCTTAACACCAACCATGTGACACACAACTGCCCAAAAATGCACAAATCCCTCTCTTTCTTCATCGGTTGGAGGTTTAACGCATATTTGTTCAGGGCGTGCTAAAACGAACCTAAGGATTATATAAATTTTATTATAACTATTTAGATGACTAATTCAATATCAGTACAAACCCCATAAATCCAAAAGCGGTGCTAGCCATCTCTCCTTGTCTTATTCCAGGAATGCCTTTTGATTCACTCGCTTTTGATGCCAAATAATGCAGCCTGCGTACTTTTTTAAGAGATTTCAATGATCTGAGGAAAATAATAATCTATTAGGTGATTCCACAAATTACGTTTACACACAAATTACTTACTCTGAGCCAGGGGTTAGGTCATATTCATACCAGGACAGGGTGTGGACTAATATAGATACATAACGCTGCTGCGCTGCTTCGGGGGTCTCCGATCGTCCTGTGAACTTAAGAATGGTAATGCCTCGTGGTTCAGCAAGGAAAGAAATCAATCCCATATAGTTGGAAAAAAAAATGGCCGTTTGATTCTGGTGGAAATACTTTTGCCCCCTAAAAAGTATGAAATCATTAGGTTAGAGATTCTGTCAAACGCCGAGCCTGTAACAATTTATAAATACTTATAACATTTAATTCATTATTATAAATTATACATCCAACACATCAATCTAATGATTGTGTGTTTTTATTAGGTTGTAGGAAAAGTTCGTATTTAATATCTTTTTTTTAATTTTCTTTATTAAAGTTGAACTTCAATTTACAATATAATTACCGTTAATACTAATCAGACTGCTCCTATTCTTATTAGGAAGGTCGTTCTGCCCAAAACTCTGGAAGTTTAGAATTAAATCTGTTTAAATTAAAAAAGGCGGTCACTTCTGTTTTCAGATTATTTAAATCTTTAAAAGTTTTCTTACTTAAAAAAGTTTCAAGTGTTTTCAACACGTGGTAGTCTGAAGGTGCCAAGTCTGGAGAATAAGGAGAGTGTGGTACTGTTTCACAACCGAGTTCCTGTAATTTTACTTGAGTCTCTTTGGCGATGTGTGGTCGTGCGTTATCTTGAAATATGTGAAATGTGGCACGTCTTCCCCTCTTTTCTTTTATAGATTCAGCTAATTTTTGGAGCTGATCTACGTAGACAGAAGCATTGAAGATCCTTCCATGCGGGAGCAACTCCATAAACAGCAGTCCTTTACAGTCCCAGAAGATTGACAGCAAAACTTTCGTGGGATGAAGGACGTTTTTCGGTTGTACTGGCGGTTCTTCTCCGGAAGGAAGCCAAACTACGCGGCGCAGATCGTTGTCTTAAAGAATCCACATTTCATCTCCAGTGACCAAATCATGTATCAACTCTTCTCTTCTAGGTCGTAGAAGAAGCGATTAGCAGATTTACACGCGGCATAGGCGGTTGGCCTCAGTAAGTTGGTGAGGTATCCATTGGTTCTTTATTTTCCGGTATCCTAATAGATTAAGCTGATCGGCAATCGTGGTGAAATGCCAGCCGAGAGTCTTCGCTAAATCCCTTACATTCTTCGGGATTCTCTTGAACCGCGCATTGAAGCTCGTTTTTATTTTTACTTGGAAGCCGTCCAGAACAAGGCATCTAACGTAGCTTCTCCAGATTTAAATGGAGCAAACCACTTATGTACCATGGAAACGTGAATACTCGACAGTCCAAATACACTTTTCATACTACTTGTGGCTGTGCTTGCGTTGGAGCCATGCAACTACTCATAATATAAAATGACTCGAAAATCATGTCTCGAAAAGTTCTCCATAACTCCGGAAAAAAACCAGCGGGCGCAATATTTATAGGCCTCGTGTAAAAGCGGCGAAAATGTTGTAGAAACTTACTATATATTTTGAGAATTTTGAGATTATTCCAGAAAAGAAAATAAATTTTTCTTCGACGAACTTTTCCTACAACTTGATATAAAAATATAAAAATTATCTTACCATAAAGTTCTGTAACACATAAACCAATCAGTTACAAGAATCCCCTACAACTTTTATCCGATTTATTTTGTCGGACTACTTAAACACTGCTCAAAATTGTACAAAGCAGGGGTAGTTCAAAGACGATGTTAGTTAGAAAGATAGATTCCTATGCTAAGGTTATCCAATGGTTCTGCTCTATAAGCGTATAATGTAGCAGTCGTAAAGTGGAGGGGATGGTAACAGCCCCTGGTACCAAAAACCAAATTTCAAGGTCCTTAACAAAAAGATAGCTTTGCTGAGTAGGTATTACTACTAATATGGTCTCTAAGAGTGCACTAAAAAAATGCAAGTCGTCTCCTAGACGCAAAAACACCCCATGAGATGTTAAAAAAAGGTATGGAAATAATTACCCATATTTTTGATTCTGATGGATCCTAAATCCATTCGGAACATGTAGAATATTTTAAAACAGGCTGGAAGTATTAGAGAAGGCTTGTTGAAAATTCGAAATATTCCAGCCCTCGATTCATTAAATGATCCGATAGTATTAGTACTTAAGGAATATAAATGTCATAACATATCCAAATCCCCCAACACTTGAAATTCTACAGTATTTTTGCATTTAGGTGCTTTAATATTGTAACAAACATTTTACCTTTTATACAAATTTTCATCATACCAAACTGGTAGACCGTCATCTCGAATGGACATCTCATCGTCACAAAGTTCTTTTGAGCCTTGCAAAACAAGTTTTTTAAAGTGATCTCGTGCAACTAAAAAATGAAAAAATAAAAATAAATGGCTATTTAAATTAGTAAAAAAGCAAAGTTCGTAACATAAATCTAGAAACATAGTTTGAACCAAAAAGAAGAAAAAGAAAGAACGTATTTATTAAAATCAAATTAAATAATGAAATTTTTTTAGAGGGATAACGCAGGTGTCGAAATATTTGGATGTTTATATTAGTAAACTATTATATTATGGCAGCGCACAATACAACAAAGCTGGTTTCTTATATACATACACATAGTATTGTTGGCTTTCTCACATATTCTCAGTACTTGTTCGATCGTTTGTAAAAGCATTTATGTGTCGATAGAATGGGTCCACGGGATTCTTATAGAAAAAGCATTCGAAAATAAACTTTAAACGCGTTTTTCTCGAAATGACGTTTTTTAAATGACTGGTAGATATTCTCTAGATCCGGTGAACCGATTTCAATAAATCGTGGTGCTTTTTATTTATTAACATTTCCTGTGTGAAAATTTACCACAATTTTCACAAAAAAATAAATAAAAAAATTTAGCAAGAAAAAAAATAATGAACAAATTGAATTGTCTTTAATTTAGGCTATTCGACTATTTGACTGTTCGACAGTAGCCAAAAGATATACGTAGCTTTCGATGAGTTTAATAAAGGGCTATTATAAAACAACACGATCCAATAAAAGTACAGTCAAGGAAAAAAACCGTTTTATAGGTTGTAAATTCTCTTTGGAACTAATAGTGATTAGACTCTTGTTCTTAGTAATAAAACTAAATTGATTTATATATCAATTGTATATTTTATCCGACTAAAATTTGCAAACTATGTAACCGTAACGGTAAAAGAAGAGAAACACGTTACATTTGCCAGCTTTGTTTAGTTCCATTTCATATTATGGATTTAAAATTATATTAGGTTGTAAGAATATGTAATAAATAACTTCGAAATGCAATTGGTATTTAATTTTAAATCATGCCTGTAAGAATGTAAAATCCTTTTGAATTCATTCACCAAAAATATAGGCCACTGGGTAAAGCGAGCCATAAAACGACTGGTCTGCAATGGGTTAATATGTACATATATTGGTTTTTGATATTTTAAAGTTTTTGTTGAAAATAAATATTTTACGTGACAATGATCTTAAACTACTAACAAAGCATGACTAATTTAAAAATATTTGACGCAAAAAAAAATACCTGGCCACTGGGCACAGTTATCAATAAAATGTCTGGTACGCAATGTGTTAAAATCATATTATTCAAATTCGTTCCAGGCTAGCAACTTAAAATGTCATAATTTGCAGTTTAATAAAAATAAAAAACAGGTGTATTAATTACGTGAGTTTCTGAGAAAAATTAGATAAATCCTAGATTTTACGAAATTGCAAAACACTTTTTTCAGTTTTGGAGGTGAGTTTACCTGCAGTGGTAGGAGGTAGATCAATAATATTGACATTTTTGGAAAGGACATTGGAATAGTATTTTTTCGGCGTGAGTTTAATGCCGCTGCGTTGAGTAGATCAAAAGATAACAATAAAATAATTATGTGCATGTCATTAAAGGCCCTGCACAAATTGTATGGAAATGGGGTCCCGGTCGGACAATTTGCCGGGACATTTTTAGGTTTTTCAAAAATTGGCCAAATCCAAAAAACCAAAAATAGTCGAAAAAAAATCACTCGAGTTCTTTGGCTCATTTAAAGTATTTTCTGTTATATACAATTTTCTTGTAAAGTTGATCCTTTTCGTGTAAAAAAATCGCAAAAATTTTTATATACAGGGTGTTCAGAGGTGGGAGGTCAATACTGAAGAGGGTGAAAGGTCAGACCGAGACAAGCAAAAAATCGTATGGGCGGGGGGGGGGCATCTCGCACCGTTTGGCAGTTACAGGGTGATTCGTAAATCAGGATTTTGCCTTATATGGGAACCGCTCTTGTATTTTTATCTTTTTTTCTACGCATCGCAGCGGCCCCAAACTGATCTCAAAAAATCACTATTTGGAAGCCCTTTCAAAAAAAGTTTACACCACCCCCCTATCCCCAACCCCTTGGCCACAATCCCCCCTGCAAGTTGAAAAAATTAACATTTATTTCACGATTTTTCACCTTTCGCCCCACTTTTCTCCGAAATTCATGTTATTAACATACCTACTTTTTATTTTTTTTAAGTTGCCTATCTAATTAGCTTTCCAAAAAGGTGCAACATGCTCAGGTAGAAAAGGGTTGCAAAAGTCCTGAAATTAAAACATCCTCACAGGTACCTAATTACTTTATTGCACCATAATGGAAAATGTCGTTAAGTAAACAATTTTTATGACAGCAAGTTCGGAAATGTTTGTTTAGGAAACAGAGGTAGTACATTTTTATTATTTCAGCAAAACAGTAATAAAATAATAAATGTAATCTCGTTAAATAGCGTTATTAGTTTATTATATCCAGTATTGACTCTTAAGTATCCTGACGCTCCGTTTCTAATACCTCCTATGAATTATGGTATAAACATGGGTAAGTTTGAAAGGACATTGACCACAGTTGAAGAAGCAATCAATAAAACCGGGTGTTTAATAGAAAAAATTAAGATAAAATGGCAGAATTCAGTGTTGACGAGTATGCCGATATAATTTACGTGCACGGTTTAGTAGAAGGAAATGATAGTGAGGCCGTACGAGAATACCAAAGGAGATTCCCGAATCGGCGGGTACTCAACAGAAGGGTATTTTCAAGGACTTTCAGAAGGTAAAAAGAAACCGGAAGTGTAACCACTCCCAGAGCAGAAACCCGAGCAGGAAAATCGGGCGATTCAGCGGACCCCGACCAACAAATCCTCAACATCGTCAGGAACAGCCCTGTAATAAGCATCAGGCAGGTCGCACGAAGGTCAGGATTGTCTTCAGGGAGAGTTTGGACCGTTGTGAACCGAGAGGGACTACATCCATACCACCATATCCCGGTCCAAGCACTAGGGAAGGAGATTCCGAAGGACGATTGCAATTCTGCACTTGGCTGTTCGAGTCTGACATCGAAAACAGAAGGTTTCTAGACCGAATTCTGTGGACGGATGAATCGCAATTCACCCGGGATGGCATCACAAACTTACACAACCTCCACACCTGGTCAGATGTGAACCCACATAGGACCAGGTGTCGGTCCTTCCAGCAAAGATTTAGTGTCAATGTCTGGGCTGGCATCATCGGCAACCAGTTGATAGAACCCTTCATCTTGCCCCAAGTGCCGAATAGTCAGCTATACTCGGACTTTTTGGAGAATATCCTTCCGGATCTGTTGGAGGACATCCCCCTGGCCACCAGAAGCGCAATTTATTTACAGCTCGACGGAGCACCTGCGCATACTGGGAACATTGTTAGGGCAAGGTTAAATGAAAATTACCCAGAGCGCTGGATTGGACGAGGTGGACCGATTCCTTGGCCTGCTAGGTCACCGGACCTTACTCCACTGGACTTTTTCTTATAGGGAATGATGAAAGATGAAGTTTACTTAAGACCAATCAACACCAGAGAAGAATTAGTTACCAGGATTGTGACTGCAGCCACGAAAATACGGGAGAGACTGGCTACCATAGACCTCAAACGTGAAATAAAACGAAGGCTACTTGCATGCATCGAAACTAGCGGAGAACATTTTGAACAGCTTTTAAAGGACAAACGTTTTAATTGTAATTAGTTTTTAAGCGAACAAAATGTATTTTTTAGTTAACTTAAGTATAATTTCTTAAAAATTCGAATTGTCATGATATTCTGTAAAAGGATTTTTGTAAATAAATTTTCGTATCCTTTTCCTACCTGGGCATGTTGCACCTTTTTGGAAAGGTAATTAGATAGGCAACTTAAAAAAAATAAAAAGTAGGTATGTTAATAACATGAATTTGGGAGAAAAGTGGGGCGAAAGGTGAAAAATCGTTAAATAAAAGTTAATTTTTTCAACTTGCAGGGGGGATTGTGGCCAAGGGGTTGGGGATAGGGGGGTGGTGTAAACTTTTTTGGAAAGGGCTTCCAAATAGTGATTTTTTGAAATCAGTTTGGGGCCGCTGCGATGCGTAGAAAAAAAGATAAAAATACAAGAGCGGTTCCCATATAAGGCAAAATCCTGATTTACGAATCACCCTGTAACTGCCAAACGGTGCGAGATGCCCCCCCCCCCCCCCCACCCATACGATTTTTTGCTTGTCTCGGTCTGACCTTTCACCCCCTTCAGTATTGACCTCCCACCTCTGAACACCCTGTATAATGGCCATTTTGCAAAAAACTTAAGCAAAAAAGAACTTTCAAAACCATGTTTTAAGAATATCTAGACATTCGGACCGCGATTTCTGGTGGTTATATGATCATTCAATAGTAGCAACAACAAGATAATCAACTTTCAAAAGAAAAAAGACCAACAAAAATTCGCAGTTTTTTTTAAAAAACCCAACAAATAATAGAGTTTTTGAAGATTTTATGCTAAACAAATGCCAGATTCTGAAAGAACATCCCCGAAAACCCTCTATATACGATTTTGGAAGAAAATCGCCCCAATTTTCTAATCGAACCGTACAATTGAACTTGGGTGCACAAAATTCTCGTTTTGCGCATTAATGGGTTAAGGTCCATGGTCAAGGTCAAGGTCAACCAAAAATGTTTATGGTTGTAATGACATGCCTTGATAACTACAAACAACTTTTGTGTTCAAAGATTTCTGTTAGGAACCTTGGTTTCCGAGTTAAGGGACTAGAGACTTCGTGAAGCGTACTTGGGTCTACAGCAAATGTCTCACACTTCACCCCTCTATATCTCCGCAACTAATCATAGGATGACTTTGGGCCCATTGAGACTTTTGATCAGCAGGTTGAGAACTACTTTTCTGCAAAGTTTCAGCGAATTTGACCTGGACCCGATTTCCATATAATTTGTGCGGGGTCCTTTCCAAATTTATGACTCACTCTATAACTCCCAACCAGTTGAGATTGCCCCTCCTCTGTAATAAAATTTTTTTTTTTTTGGCTAGGTGAGATTTTTCACCCCACTTTTGGCATGCGCTATATGAAACACCCGGTATATATTCATAATTTATAATTTGAAAGAAATTGTTTTCCTATTGTAATCTTGTACACTTTTAGAAGCCAAAGTTAGCATAGGCTTTGTGGGCAGAAACAGATTTAATACCATTAATCTTATAAACCTGGACATAAATCCTTCATTAATTTGCATCTTTACTTTTATAAACTCTTATCCCGCACTTGAGGCTCTTAATGTGTTGTTGTATCTCGTACCCATCGAATTTCATATCAAGTACCTGGCGAGCTGTCGTGCCGTCAGAATTAGAGAGTTAGGTTCCTGGAATGACAGGCAGTATGGCCATAGCAAGATCCTGGATTTGCTGCCGGATTACATCGTCTTTAGTGAACCCGGGGCGGCGGGAAAAACTTTCGCTCATGGCTTTCCACAAGGGCCGAGTGGAAAGAGAATAATGTAGCGCAACCTTTCGACTTTGTGATCTTCAAAGACGATCTCAAATCTGTGATAGTAGTTGAAGCCGACACCTTTTCTGATGTATTTGACATTTAGAAATCGTATTACCTTCCTGATCATGCCAGCGTTTTCCAGGCGGAGGTGCTCGCTATAATTAAGGTCTACGACGCCTTAGTTTGGATAAAGTGTACTATAAACCACTTTACCATATTAACTACCCAAAGGATCTGCCAGTAATCTTTGACCAAAAATTACTTTTTCAATCGCACATCAATTGGATCACCTCCAAAGCTTATAAGATGTTGGGTTTCATATTACGCACATGCAAATCTTTTAAGCAAACGTTCACATTTATTATTCTCTATTGCTCATTGATAAGGAGTCATTTGGAATATGTGCGTACCTACTTGGAGCCCTTTCTAGAAGGTATATATGCAGCAAATAGAATCTGTTCAAAGGCGTTTTACTAAGATTCTTTTATTGAAAATGGACAGCCGTTACCTAGATTCCTAACTGGGAATGTGCAGACTGCTGGGCCCAGCAAGGCTTTTAGCGAATCTATATTGACTTTAAAATTATAGCTGGCATATATCGTTTTCTGTTCTTTTCTTTCTTTCTGTTTCTTCTCTTCTTCTCTTCTCTCTTTTATTCTTATCTCATTTTCATTGCTTAATACTTGAGTCACATCTACTTTTTCCTAATTTTGATTTCGTCATCATTAATTTTGTATTTGTTTAACTTTTATTTTAATTTTAATTCTAATTTTAATTTTGATTTAATTGAATTAATGGTTGGATTTGATTTAACTTTACTTTACCTATCTGTGTAGTACATAATAAGATATTTGTAATCTTCTGTGCATCCCGAAATAAAATTATTATTATTATTATTATTATTCCTAGATTATTTTACCCGTCTCGATCTTTATTTATACGATTTAATATACCTTCCCTTGAAAAAACGATGATATTATCTTGATTAAATTTTTATTTACGAAGTTGTCCATAGCCAGTTTAGTACGCCCGCCTTATTGAACAAAGTTAACTGTTTTAATCCGCCGAGAATTTCACGCTCTTCTTTAATTCGTAAACTTCCAATTTCTAGAACTAATATCCGTCAAAAATCACCTTCCTTAAGAGTACAAAAACAGCATTATAACTTATTCAATAATGTTCAGTATCTTCAGTCCTGGTCTCTACTCCTTTATAATATCTTTAAGAGATGAGATTTTCACCCCTCTCATGTAATCCTTGCCCAACAATTACTGTGTTTCCATGCAGGGTTCAACTCGAGTTAGTGGTCATGGAAACTCGGTTTGAGTTCCGTTAAACCCAAGTTAACTCCACGAAACTAGTCGGGTTGAGTTGGGATTAGCTTCAAATGTCATTCCTGTTTATTTTGTCAACTTAAATCCAAGTTGCTCATGGAAACAGTTCAGGTTTAGCGGCCATTTTCTTAATTCGACGAGAACTATATGTATCGTATACTATATTTGATTCACTCAGTCTTTCTTTTCTTTTAATCCCATTGCCGCAATTGCAAGTATCCGGATAAGAAGGAGACTATCTCTCACTTTTTATGCAATTGCCCGGAATTTGATAGGGCTAGATACCAGGTACTGGGCAAGCACTTTTTCAATAATATTAGGTTTTCATCTTCGTCCAAAATCGGGGAGATAGTTTTCATTTTGAACTTTGCAGGCTCTGATCTCTTCGCAATTCTACATGCGCTAATAGCCTGGTGGTAGGGCACTTCGGGGTATCAAAACGGCGCGCCTTAACGCTAATTGGACTCTGACCAGTGCGTCGGATCGCCACTTAAACCAACCGTATGTATGCTATGCATACATACATACAGACACTGTTCTGAAAAGAAGATAAACGAGAAGTCAAAATGACGGCTGGGCATGCTTGTAGAATGAGTCACTTTCATCACGCTTTGTTTTTAATGATGTGTTTCAAGAAGAATTTTGCACACAAAAAACCAATTTTGTTGTCGTCTTTTTCCATTATAACCATTATCATAACAGAGTTTTTAAATTTATATGGTCATTGTGGTCACCACTGTTAATTACATATTACGTAGGGTGTTTAATTTTGGAAAGTCATGATTTTTAGTTTCATTACACTTTCATTTAATTGGTAAATCATCAAAAAACTAGCTACCAGCAACAACTTTTCTTTTTAGTGTAGAAAAAATTTCATTTTGCTTCATAACCCCAATTTTGTTCCGTTTATTCAACTCTTTTATTAAAAATGTTAAAGGCCAAAGTCCAAAAACAACTCTTGGAGTTTGCGTCACAAAATTAATCAAGAATCAGAAAAAAAAGAACTAAAGAACAATGATGACTAACTTAGAGTGGCTAAGCTGTGAAGCTTTATGAATGAGCTTCCACAGCATACCATAAACCTATCGGAGTGTCCAAAAACAGGTTGCAAAATAAATTACTCGTGATACTTACTTTTCTCAGCATTCGAAAGTTCAATGTCACGTCCCATGATTTTAGGTTAGGGATCGTTTTCCTGGCTAATCTGAAAATTTTACAGTTTAGTTAATAAAATTCTATGTATGATTTATATAAAAATGTCCGTGAACATGATTCTTATAGGTAGGTAGGTAGGCTAACATTTAATAAGTATACTAATAATTTCAGAAAAAGCATATGGAAGGGTAAACAACTCTTTATGGATATTGCAGACCGGCAGAAAAAGTTTAACTACGTTTGCATATTACTTTAAGATAATTCTTTTAATGCGTATGAACTGCAATTAATTTTGGCGATAAATGTACATATTTTAAATATGCATGGCGCCAGTTATATTTTCTTTTGGCATAAATTATTTTAATTAAGGGGACACTCTCATTTGAAATGAAAAAAAAATCGATTTTTTTTTTTTACCTAAAAGTATTCCTTAAGATCATAGAAATGCTGTCCTCAAACCATTGTGAAAAATTCGAAACAAAACGAAAGTTATAGCTATATATACTTAACGATATATACCGGTTTCTATAGATTTGGAGCGTCGCACAAAAACTTTAAACGCGTTTTTCTCGAAACTACTTTTTTTCACCTGGTACTAGTGATATCTCAAATTCTGCTTGATAGATTTAAAAAAATCAAAAAGCATTCGACTCATTAACATAAATACTAGGACATAGACCTTTAAAAATGCATAAAAGTACCCCACCCTCTTTTTTATACACGTACTTTCCCCCCAAAACATGGCCAATTTTTAAAATTTTTAGAAAAACAGTCCTAAAAAAATTTAAAAAATTAAAAGTATCATTTTTAAAGGTCTATGTCCTAGATTCTAGAAAAAAGTCTAAAGAACAAAACCCATTTTGATTTTTGTCTTTATCTTCTCCAGGAAGACCGCAGGAATTGGTACCACCTAAAAAGGGACTTTTCGTACAACACCCTCTATTGACGCAAAACATAACTGAAAAAAAAATTTTTTTTTTGTATACTTCGATGCCTATATATTCATATGTGAAAAACGTTTTTTGAATAAATGCAATAGGGTTTAAAAAAAAAATTCCAAAAGAAGTTTTTTTGTCCATTTCAAATGAGAATGTCCTCTTAAGCATAGAAAAACTTCTAGTCTGCGCTATGAAGAATGACTCATAACAATAATAAATCACAATTGTCCAATAACATCCATATTTTCATAAAAGCACCACGTCGATAATAACAGCATCACACAGTTTCACTAGAACTTACCTTAGCCAACAAAAAATTTTCTGTCTGATTTACCGTTTAATCTCACCACATAGACCCGCTTGACGAAGAAAGACTGAAATTATTGAAAGCTTACAATTAGCTACATCAGTTTTGCCAGCTAAAAAGCTTTGCACGTGATTGGAGGTTCAGATTGTTATGTTGGGTTATTTTCGAGTAATTCAAACTTTAGCACCTGTTAATATATTTTTTCCTCTTCTAAATATTATTCATTTAACTCATCAGTTCCCAGTGTTTAACCTCTAGGTGACAGCAGTTCATTATTTGTTTTTCCCCTATTAAATGATAAGTCAAGTAACTGTTTACTATTAGGATATTAGTGAATACAGTACTGTCTCCTATAACGCGATTAATTCGTATCGAGTTATATGGAAACCGCGCTATGAGAGACTTCAAATTAATTCAAATCAGGATATGCGTTCTATGGAAACCGCGTTTTGAGAAATATATAAATAAGATAAATCAGAATAATCTACACCGCGTTATATGGAAACCACCGCCGCGTTCTATGGAAACCGCGTTATAAGAAACTCAGAATTAATACAAATTAAATGATTCGTACCGCGTTATATGGAATCTCAGAAATAAATAAATATGGAAACCACTGCCGCGTTCTATGGAAACCGCGTTATAAGAATCTTAGAATTAATACAAATTAAATGATTCTTACTGCGTTATATGGAATCTCAGAAATAAATAAATTCTATATAAATCAGACCTATATACAAACTGCATTCTCCAAGTAACAAGTTGTGACTGATACGGTTAATAAATAAAATTTTATAATAGAAATGATAATGAATATGTAGATTTTTACATATTTCAATTTTGCTTTAATTAATACTAGAATTGACTTTTAATGATCTAGATCCGGATCTAGATCCAGATCATTAAAAACACGACAAGGGAAATTTATCAAGTGTGGGACCGAACCTACCTTCACTGCTTAGGGAAAGTGTCAAATTTGAAGGAAAATTTAGAAATTTAAAGTTGAAGGTATTGTTAGAAACGAATAATTAGTGTGAAGCGATTTCTACAAAATAATAAATTTAAATTGGTATTTATTTAACGAATATTTACCTGTTAGTTTCTTCAGCCATGTCTTTCTTGTAAACCAGTGGCATTTTTGACATTTGCGAAGTGAAGTTGTGAAGTTTACCGCATTCTGAAAAGTGGGAAATTTCTAAATTTCCCAAGATCTGGATAGAGATCCAGATAAAAAGCTGGATTTTCAACTTTGTATGGGGTGATCTATATAAATCATTAAAAAAACGCAGCATATGTACATACAAAAATGTAACACATCGAATAAGTGCTGCCATAGATAAACTTTTCAAGCCATTTAAGTTGTTGGAATGTTCTTGTATTAAAAACGCGTTATAAAGAGGCCGCGTTATAGGAGAACTTGTCGCATTTTTCACACCGCGTTATATGGGAATCGCGCTATAAAAACACCGCGTTAAGGAGACTGGACTGTAGTAGTATATGTGTTTTTTTTATGCGGCAACACTGATATCATGTCATCTGTCAAATAAATTCAATTATTTCTAAAGGCCTAAACAGATAAAAAGTTCCACAGCACTCGTCTCCACTCGCAAAAAGTAACCGAACAGATAAGCCGTTCACAAATGTCAAAAATCTGTTCATTTGATGTGTTACTTTACTCGAATGCACTGAAATTATGGAGGAAGTTGCTTTAAAACATATTTCCTGTCTCTAAATAGTTCCTTACCAGAAATTTGAAATCGCACTTCACATCACACACATCCCATCACAAAATCAAAAATTTCAAACTGCCCTTTTGACATTTGCGAGTTTCAAAAGTAGAAAGTTGGCGAACTTTTCAAGGGACGAGTGTTAACCACTCGCTTATCTGTGCAGTCCCCTTCATTTTAATGTAAAATTGATGTATTTGGCATTTGCGAGTGGTGACGAGTGCTCTGAAACTTTTTATCTGTTTAGGCCTTAACGGTTTTCCAATTTTCTGACAGTGACTTGCTTTGCAAAAATTGCAATAAAAAATGTCAAAAGCTTGAGTATTATATTTTTTCTTATTGGATGTCATTTTTGTAATAAATATACTAATACAATATAATGAGTGCATTGTGTGGGAAAAACAAATTCCAAAATATGTGTCCACTTTTCAAGGTGACATGTTTTTCATAGAAACCATAAAAGATTTTTGTATAAAAATTTTACTATTCTTCTTGGGGATGTCAGTGCCCTCTAACAATTAGACACATCTTGAGTTGTACGGAAACCAGATCCACCTATGACAGTGAACTTCCCTCAATCTCCTCGCTATTAGACCCTGCACAACCTACAGAAATTTGAAATATTCTTTCTCGACTTGGCATCATCTCGCTACTATGATTTTGGTGGCAAACATGTATGTAATGTAAGAGTACCTATAGGTTTAAATAAAACAACGATAAGAATACAGGAGTGTAGTTTTTAGTTTTCAAATGTATTTTTAGTTGTAATAGACGAACAGAAGGTTCTTATTTTTAATTCTTTACTGTTTTTTTAGACACAGCATATAGACAGATAGAAAAATAGAATAATAATAAAGGTATATTAGTCAGTAAAAGGGGGCCTCAATAGCCCGGTTGGTAACGCGACGTGATGACTGCGAGCCAGCAGGGCGCTAAAGGTTGTGGGTTCGATTCCCACGAGAAGCCCTGGTCACAAAAAAAGTGGCATCACAATGGGCCTGCAATAATGGCCTAAGTGTGTCTACGGACAGCCACTGCAATCTACATCTCTCTACATCTAGTCAGTAAAAAAAAATAATAATAATTAATATTAGTACTAGCATTCTAGTTTATAAATTAAATTTGTTTTAAGTTTTACTTGTGCGAAGCATGCAATTATTTATTTTTATTTTTATTTAGAGTATCATTAAAAAATTAATATTGAAGAAAATATAACTATTAGCTAAGCGCCATATGGGCAGAGCTGTAAAAAATGGCATTACCAGTAACACGCATTACCATTACAGGTAATGCACTTTAAAGATGATTACCAGTACCATTACTAGCAATGGTAATGCAAAAAATCAAATTACCATTGCAGTTACTGGTACTGGTATTTCATCATTACTGTAATCACATGAGCATTATTTAGCATTACTTACCATTACCAGCATTACTTACTGCTCAGTATAGCAGTAGTACTCAGACTTACTCAAAATTATTACAATAAACATGTTTGAATGAATATTAAAATATATATTTCATTCATATAAAATGGAAGATTTTATTACCAAAATGTAAAATAACTTTCAAATTGGCATTTCTTATTATGATTAATGCTGAGTACTGCTGTATAAGTCTGAGTAATGCAAAGTACTGCCATGTAATGCTACATAATTCCGAGTAATGCTAGTAATGCCAAGTAATGCTAAGTAATGCTCATGTGATTATAGTAATGGTGAAGTACCAGTACCAGTACCAGTAACTGTAATGGTAATTCGATTTTCTTGCATTACCATTGCTAGTAATGGTACTGGTAATCATCTTTAAATTGCATTACTTGTAATGGTAATGCCTACGTTAATGCATTCCAAAGTAATGCAATATTTTACAGCTCTGCATATGGGCTACTGTAACTATACACCTAGGTTAAGCTTACTTGTATGGTTTATAAATAAATAAATAAATAAAAACTCGCAACCACAGAGTTTTTCATCAAAGATGAACAAATTCTTTTGCATATTAGAGCTTTTAAGTTTCTTTACCTGACCTTTACGCGGGTCAGTTTTACTGGCAGTCAGCACTGACTTCGATTGTCAAAACTGCTTTCACTGATGAGTCAGTTTATTTACGACATTTTAGTCAACTAGTTTAAATATTTCAGCAATTACTTCCACTAACTCCATACAACTTAATTTCTTTTCTATTGTTTTTTCCTAAAATAAACAAATATTGTAAATTTTTTAATTACATATTTATATTATTATACCACTTTGCATGAGTGAGCCGTCATTTAAAATAACCTGAATTGATATTTACTGACTAGTCAGCACTGACTTGAAAAAAAGTTGCGCAGTGTCGGACGCTGCCGAAGTTACTTCCGTGAAAACGTCACTTATTAGCGTAATCTGCGAAAAATATTGTTAAAAACTCTTTTATGGATTCACTAATAAGTGTCCTTTTGATTAATTCAAAGTCGTGGCTGTTTGAGATCAGCTTATGAGAAATAAGACAAATTTTATAAAAGCGTTTAATGAAGCTTAAAAGAGACATCCGATTTTTAGAAAACAAAATGGAAACTCATTACACTGAGAGAAATATCGCTATCATATTGAAAAAATAATTTTTGCAAAAACACAACAAGAGCTCTGCTGTTAAACGGAAAATATATTATCGCCAAAATAAAAAAATTGTCAAAGAAACAATTATTTCTACAGGAAATTAAACAAAAGCTCACTCGACAAATGTCCGGTTGTTAAACTAACAATGTTTTATCAAATTAAAAAATATATTTTCAAATGTTTAATTACTTTTTCCACTAATGAAACCATTAGAAAGATTTTTGTACATTTCAAAATATATATTTGTTGACACGGCAAAATTTCTTCGTTTATACAAATTTTCCCTGGAATTGTTTGATTTTGACTTGTTATCTTATGGAAAATTATACATTTTTGAGTAGAAAATATATTCGCATATTGAAAAAGTATTCTGTCAATTTGAAAATATTCACGTTATGCAATTTTGTCAGATTGAAATTTAATTTTCAGTTCGCTCAAATTATTATCATATTAACAATAACTTGATGTCTTTATGGGAGTTCTGTATTATAGAACTATCAGTTTATTTTGTGCTCTTGTTCGAAGTGGTTCTCTGTTATCTTAACAAGTTACTTTTAGCAGGAAATGGCAGAGGAGTGTGCAACCATTTTTTTTTTTTTTAGTTAGATGTCCCAGACGGCCGAAATCATGTCAACCGTCATTTGTGGATGTTCTCTTTTAGAAAAAGTCGGGTCACCAAACAAACCAATGTAAAAATCCAGAAAAAATATGTTTGCATTCTCAATGTCGGAGTAAATATACTTGCAAAACTTCAAAACGATGTCTTGATTGCTTCTGTAGGAAAAATAAAAACTTAAAAAAATTTATTTTTTTTATTTTCTCTCTTTCTGTACAACTCTTTAAAATGTGGCGTTGTTGTTGTATTCCCATGTTGAGTAGCTAATCTAGACCCTGAACCTAATGAAAAAACTCAGCCTTATTTTAAAGGTATCTATAAGTAGATACAGAAAGCCTTCGAATGAACTTTACAAATGAAAAAGTAATTTTCAAAAGAATAAAATGGAATTTGTAACATCGACAAAATTTTCACTTCCATTTTCGATATATTATAATCGATATGTTTAATTTCGATATTATTTTCATATTGAATGATAGTAGCCATGGTGAGAAATAATTTTCAAAACGAAAATATTTAACGTACTTTTGAGGTTTTGTGAAATTGACAAAAATATTGTGATAATAAAAACCACTTCTTTTTGACCGTATATTGACAAGAGTTTTTTCAATTCAGTATGCATTTTTTTCATTATGATCGTTAAATTTCTCTCAGTGTAGGTCTGTCTGGTTACTATAAAGTTTTTACTCGCGGGTAAAATTTTTACCTGAAAGTGTCTGTTAACCTCACGGAGGGGAAAATTTGAGCTCTTGACAGCACTTCTCCTCTTATCCAATTTTACTAGATTTTACTCACAGTTGCGAGACCGAGTAAATTTGGGTAAAATCACCGATTGCTTGGGACTGTATAATCTGTCATTTGAGTGCATAAATTTTGCATTTCGATTTAGGTAGAAGAAGAAGTTATTGGAAATTTTTTTAAATAAATAAAAAACATATTTCAAAATCTTCGAAAATATTAAATAAATCCATAAGTTTTTCCTCTGACATCTTGATCGCGTTTGACAATTTACATACACAAATAAAATTTTGAAGGTTTACCCAATTTTTACTTGAAGTTGTCTGGTAACTTTGGATTTTCATCCCTCCTACCATATGTAACTTTTTACCAGATTTTTGCTCAAGAAAATTTTACCCAAAAGTTACCAGACAGACCTGTTATGTTCTATATTTTCTCAAATCAGCGCCAACTCAAATTCGGTACAGGCTGCTACAGGTAAAAGTAAGCAACGCCAAGTCATGTCCCTGGAAGCAACGCCGTCACACTCAGCATTCACAACGGTTCACCCCAAATCGAATAACACCAAAAAAATGTTTTTCTAATCTTTTTATTTATTTACGCTAATTGTTCAGACGCAACAAACTACCCGTGATACACGTTCCCGTCGCGTATACTCCTTTTTTCGTGTGCTCTTATCGACTATCTGAGAGCTTCTTCAGAGCTCACCTTGTTGACTAAGGTCAGGATTGTTGATTTGGTCAAATGCACTTAATTACAGTCAGCGATCCTATTGCTTAATGGGTGCCTAACAAGGTTAGCGACACAGAATCTGGCCGCTGTATGGAGGCTTTAATACTGGCACATTGTGTGTATTACATTGCCCGACCAAAACCTTCTACATTTACAAGCTATGAAGTGGTCCGGCGCATGCACACAGTGATAGGACAAAGTGGTCTGATCCGGCACAAAAAATACATTGGATCCTATGGCGGGTAACGTAAACAGGGAAAAAACTTCATGGCAGCTTCCAAACTAAAGCTTCTATCTAAAAACGACTTTCCCTCACGTTTACCCTGAAAGGTTTTCTTTTCAATTCATGTGAAGGTAGGTGGTAAAAACCTTTTTAAACAAAATATATATATAAGCATTTTGAATCTGAATCCAACTCATCAAAACTCACGAGTCCCAGACCACTTGCAAGGAACGGCTGTTTGACAGCAATTTTCTCGAACTGCCGGACCACTTACGCACACATATAAAAGGCCAGTTCGCGGCTTGTAATTGTAGAAGATTTTGGACCGGGAATACATATAAACACAAACCGTGAAGTAGAAAATTCACATGTGAGATGTAGTCCGACAATCCCTGCCAAATAACATTGCTCCTTATGGCGGAAGACCCGAAGTATGCCATTCCATGCGCCTGAACAGCTAGACAATAACTTTTACACGAAAATGGTGTTGGACTAATTATAACTAGTGAGAAATACCTTTCTTATGATTTGAAAAACGTTATGGTCACAAAAACAAAATATTCAAATTTTGTCCAGTTAAAAACAACTCTAACCACTCGCAGGTCGAGTTGGCAGCATATTGTATTGTAAGTGTAACTTTTGGACATAAATATCTTTAATATTTTGTTCTTGTCCCTATAATGAGTTTATTACCATAAGAACAGTGGTTTTGTCCGAACGGATGAACAATATTCTACTTTAATGTGTAGTGAAATGCATATTTGAAAACTCATTTGCCTACGAAGCGTCGTCTCCAAACTTAAAAATAGTTTGAAGTTGCATATCATAGAGCGCAGTATAGTACCAATTGCGCAACAGCTTACCTGATAAAGGCATGATTATATACATTGATTATATAAACAGAAAAATAAAGATAAGAACTTTCATCTAGTTGGAACAACAGAAATGAAACGCATTTTTAAAGCACATTTCCGTGCGATGGCCCATACTTAATATTTTTTTAAATTGCACACGATAGGGCATAGGGTTTACGGCAAATCGCGCAACAGCTTAGCTAATAAAGCCTTGATTATATACATAGATTCATTATATTTAATTAATGTTCCTAGGCTTCTGCCCTTGCTTTTTGCTCTTTATAAAAAAGACGTTTTACTGTTATAAGGTTTTTCTTCAATTTAAACTGCCCTATGGTATGCAATTTCAAAATATCTTTAAGTTTGGACTTGGAGGCATCATTTGGAAATGAGCTTTCAAAAATGTGATTTCTTTTGTTTTAGATGAAACTTCTTTTATTTATTTTTCTATGGTAACACTGCAAAAAGTCTAAGGGATTTTGTCCAACCACCACTGAATTTTTCGGTTGAGTATTCAATAACATAACTTTCAAAATCCTACCATAGACAAATAATAGATAGATATCCATTCTCATAACAAATGCTCCTATGAAAACAAATCTGAGGCAAAGCTCAGCCACTTCAGCATTCTCCAAGTTGATGTGCCTGGGGTAAATTCTTAAGGTAGTAGGTGGTAGTAGTTTCCTCAAAATTTTCTAAAAAATCGATTTTGGTTTTTTTTGCATTTTATGATTCCTTATACCTTCAGAAATCATCTGCTAAATTTTTCCAAAGAAATTCGAAATAAATCGAAGAGCTACAGCAGTTTTAGTGCGCGCGCATTTTTGAATATACACACATAAATATGTCGTAAAAAAACTTTAAACGCGTTTTTCTCGAAACTACATTTTACAACACGGCGGACGTCAATCTCCGGATTGGCTGAGCCGATTTGAATAAACCTTATAGCGTTTTGTTTGTTAAGGTCTATAGTAGGGCAATTCACCAGAAAATTCCGAAAAAGTTGATAAAAAACATATTTGCAAACCGAACTAAGCGACAAAAAATGCGATTTTTTCAAATTTTTTTTTCAAACATCCGCCATTTTTTTGTTTACCGATTTTCTTTACTAATTGTGGTGAATTGCCTTATAAAACATCTTCCTTTTTAACATGCTTTTTTGTTTTTTTGTTTCGGACTTGCCGTTTCTGAGATTGAGTGTCCGCCATGGAAACCTCTTTTTTTGGACTGCTCATTTTTGAGAGCCCTCTATACAGGGTGTCCCAAAAATACCAGGTCAGAGTGACATGGAAGATAGGTTAGCCTTAGATCTGTCAGATAAAATAAACATGCCCTCAGTAAAAGTTTCTTAGTTTTCAAGATATTGTCACTTTTTTAATTTTGTTTAAAATCTCTACTTTTAGTTAGAATTTCAACCACCATTGTTAAAGATAACTTCAAGTTGTTTACTTTTTTATTTTTCAGGTATCTTGAGTAGTTGTTTCAGGCGTTAAAGGTAAAATTTTGCCGAAATTTAGTCTACCTTCCAAGAAAAATAACCCATTTGTGTTACCTTTTAACTCTGTCAAAATTGTAACTTTAACTTTGACAATCAGTCGTGGAAAAAAATCCGGTTATAAAAGGTAAATCGTGGAAACTCCCTTCACAGATGCGCACGTCTCCTCCTAACGTCTTAATCAGTAGCAATTAAGAATGCATCAAATATATTCCTTCATTGAGTGATTTTAGGATTTACTTCTGAATGACTTCCTTAAGAATAGCTGATTCGATTTCCCATTGGGAAATCAAGCCTACCCGGTACTTTTCACAAGCGGGCGGAGCACACAATACATTTAAAACCAGAGCGCCTTTAAAAACGCACAATGAAAAAATGTAAACAATCTCGTCCGTATTCATGCTCGGTGTGTCTGTGTGCTACCTGCCTCTTCTCCCTTCTCCGATTCGGCATTTCCTTATAACTTAGCTTTGCGAGGGGAGCTTAAATTGAGAGACTGATACGAATGCATCAAACCAGGGCGCCTTTAAAACGGCGTTCATAAAAAAAGCTTCAGTTTATAGCTTACGCTGTAAAAGCTGTCTGTGAGAATTTTTTGGTGAATATTTCTCTCTCTACATTTCTTATAGGAATTTACAGAGGTAATAGCCCTGAGCTGCTTTATCTAATGGGAAATTTTGCTGGATGTATTTTTTAGGCATTGCATTGAGTTGGGACTTTGAGAACGTGTTGAGAGTGTCCCTTCTTGTTGATATCGATATTCTTTGGTATGGATTTAACACTATGTAATAATAATAAAACTGTGTACAAAATATTGTAATTGCAGTAATTTAAACTTTTATTTTATAAGTGCGGGTTGCTGAGTTACTAGGAAATCTGTTAAAAGTAAAATTTTGTTTTTTCCGTTCACAAAACGTTATTTACTTTGCTACGTTATATATAAAGATATTTTTAGTAATCAATAAAAGTTAACACAAAATCAATCTAATTAAATTTCTATATCGAACATCAAGCGAATATTCTGACAACTTTTGAGAAATGTAGTTCTACGTATAAGATTCGCAATCAATTGCAATAAAAATAAGAATTAATTGCAATAAAAATAAAAATTAATGGCAATAACTATGAAGAAAAAACACGTAAAACATGTTTTTCGCTAGCCAGATATTTATTTATAGTGCTCAGGTGCGCTTTTTTAAATATTATTTATTACTTTATTTTATTAATATTACCTTGGTTCCCGCAATATAACCCAAATTTTATTTCACTAATACATTTAAAATTAAAGCATTAGTTGAAGAGCAACTACACACAGTACAAAATAAATCTGTTCTTGCGAGTTGATCTGGTTCACAAACATTAAAATGGCATTAAAACCACAATTAAACTTTTAATTGCCATCAAAAGTTTTAATATGTATGTAAACGTATCATCAGTGATATTGCAAAACAGCGATACTAGTAATATTATAAGCGCGTAAATGAAAAACACAAAATTTTCCTAAAGGCATTAAAATTAAATTATCTGAGTACCGCGGTAGTTATTTTGGTGGACATTACGTTGTTTTGTTGGCATAGTTCTTTATCGGATTCAGAAAGATCTTCCCTATAGTGCTAACGAACCATCAACTGCAAAACTTTAACTATTGTACCATAAACAGTCACACAATTGCGAAATTGCTAGTGTCTCAGTTAAGCAGTGTTACCGACGATAGGTTTATGTATATCAGAATTCAGGCTAGTTCAAATTAAAATATCACAACCACTGAACCATTACTAATCGCTGACTCATTCTCAAAGATAGTGAAAATTCAATATCGCTATCACTGAGCAATAAGTGGTAGGCAGGGCAATTTGCAGTTCAGTGATAGTAAATTGACATTACCACAAATTGCTCAGTACTAATGAAATTCCATTTGTACTACCACTAAATTGCTGAGTTATGGCGATCAGCTTGTAGCTGTGCCAAAACACTCACATCTCTGGTATGTAAGAACAAGTTCATTAATTTATCATTTTCTAATGAATCGACGTCCAATATGATTCTTGCCTTTCTTACCTCTACAGTTCCGTAACATGCAATTAGAAATCTGAAACTAAATACGAAATTTTCACTGATAATTTAAAAAAAAAACCTATTTTTTCATGTTTTTGCAATCTGACGTTTCTAAATAATATGACGATCCATTTTAAAATTCTAAAATTAGTTGGCTGAGTGAGACATTTAATTTGGAATTTTAACACAGCATTTTTACTTTTCGAAAAGGTAAGAACACTGGGTCTTATCGTGGAAAACGTAAACGCGAAAAAAACATCAAACGACTAATTTCCGGATCGGTGCAAACGTACAACGTTGGCGCCAGAACAAAATTGCGAATTACAAAAATGAAAGTAAAATTAAATTTTGATATAATAATATATTCTTATCGTCTTGCTCGTGCTGCCCGTGTAGTTTTAACATTTTACGATGTCTGAGAAATAAAAATAGGTATACAAAATAACGCAGCGGCAGCTTCTTGAATAGTTATCAAGCTTTTATGATCATATAAATTTTGTATAATGAGGCTATAAGTTGATAGTTAAAATTTTAAAGGAAAATTTTATTTTTTTCTTTTTAGAGCATTTAAATAAAAGTTTTTTTTAAAAAAGGTTTTTTTGCTTTTAATTTTTTAACCTGCATTTTTATTCTCAGCGAACCTTTTCATTTAATACCCATACTATAGGAAAGCATAAAAAACTTCAAAAGTCCGCCATATTGGTTTAAGAGTGATGTCAGAATATTTTTCTAATTATTCTCGGCAAGCCCTTTCATTTGATACCCATATTGCAGAAGTGCATAAAAAATAACTATTCCGCCATCTTGGCTGTTTCGCCATATTGGATTTAGAATGACGTCACATTATTTTTCGAGTTACTCTCAACAAGCCCTTTCATTTGATACCCATATTGTAGAAGTGCATAAAAAATAACTATTCCGCCATCTTGGATGTTCCGCCATATTGGATTTAGAATGACGTCACATTATTTTTCGAGTTACTCTCAACAAGCCCTTTCATTTGATACCCATATTGTAGAAATGCATTAAAAATAACTATTCCGCCATCTTGGATGGTCCGCCATATTGGATTTAGAATGACGTCACACAGCTTATGGCGTATTGTCATCCAAACTAAATGTGTATACAAAATTTCAGCTCAATCGGTTGAAGATACATATCTGTTTCAAAATTGAGTAGCAAGATTCCACCCGAACAAACATACATACATACATTGCAAGTTAAATAAAAGCTTTTAAAAATAAGGTTCAGTTTGCGGTGAAACAAGTCTTTGTAAATCTGGAATCTGAATCTGGCAATTAAAAAAAATTATAAATGATAATTCATCAAGCCATGAGTGACTTTGCAGTCAAAAGTACACTACGTGAGCTTACGATTTAGTAAAAAGATACGTTTCAAGATCCCTGAGGAGCCGGAGCTACGCAGCAAGAACTTTTTGACAACCCCCGAGGACTCTTTGGTTTTCTTTTATTATAGTTTCCAAAATGTATGGCTACCGTATCCATAAGCTACTATATTTGTAAAAGACAAAAATAACAAATAAAACACAAAAGATCCCAATGTATATAGTTTAGAATGTCTTGTTGATTCTTGACAGATATCTGATAACTTCGAAATTTTTCGAACATGGATACCACGCGTTTTACATGATTCGCGTATAAAGTGAAGTGAATATTAATCATTTCGCGTTGAGTTCACTGCAAGTTTTCCACGATAAGCCCGTCTATCTTCAAAAATATTAAACTGAATAACTATACCATAAATATCGTCAATAAATTTTCTTTTTTGCATACACCGTAGCGAGTTTCTTATGACATAACTAAAACTTTTTTGAAATATACAATATGAATATTTTAATTGAACCTTTCCTAAAAAGAAATTCATCGTCAACACAGAAACATAAACGAATACACAAGTATAATATAAAACAGTCAGCATATTGTATGTAAAGGAAGATTTTTTTCACTTTCGAATCACTCGTAGTAGGAAAAGATAGGAAAAAATATACGGTAATAGTGTATCAAACATAGAATTACACTTTGACTATGAGTAGTTCATAAAAACATGATTTTCGCCAATAATATAAGAAAAATCTGAATTTTCCAAATTTTTCGTTATTTCCGCCATTTTGGGGAGGTTAAAGTGATTTAAAGCCTAGTATGCTGTTCCCAAGAAATTTCTTGGCCTATACAAAACACATGTAAAAAAACGCTCAAGGAATACTCAAGGAATTTTTTTTCTGTTTCGGCTACCAAAACGGTATGCTGTTCGGCAAGAAAAAAAATAGTTCGGATTTCACGAGCAGGTGGCGCTATTGTCACGGAATCCTAATTTCCTTCAAGAAATATGTATCCGAGCACATATTCCTTGAGGTAAAAGTGACAGATTTGGATTTAAACACTGGTGATTGTTAGATTGAGATTATATGGTGATTGTTAGAATGGATTATATTGAAATCCAAAAGCTCGTGGAAAGCTCAGCATCACAAGAAGAAATTATTACTCCGCCTGAACTAAAAAAAGTGGGTGCACAGCTGACTTTTTTGAGTTGTCAAAATTCCTTGACCTACTGTCAAAATTCCGTTTGGGAATAAGTGCACATTTTCCTTGAGATGTTTTCTTGGGAACAGCATACTAGGCTTTAAACCAAAATGTGTACCAATTGAAAGCTTATGATAGGGCAAAGCTCTCACAAAAGTTTCAAGATGAGCATCTGCTTCAATTCTGAGAAATGAACGTTCAAAGTTGACGAAATTGAGTTGTATAATGCTTCACTTGAAGAAAAGTTTTGACATTAAAAATCTAATATCTCGACCACTGACATATAAGAACTGGACTGTTGATCCCGTACAAAAACTCACATCAAAAGTAAGACCAAATTTTGACCGAATTCTAACTATCTCGCTCTTTCTTAAGCCCGCAGGCAGACAAATTTACAAAAAAAAATGGCCAATAGCCAAATGAAGGTGGCGCCATGTATGTGCACTTCTTTTGGTTTTTTCTAGTATCTTCGCGTGTGATACATCTTTTTGATACTCCCAATAGATAAATAAAAGTAAACACAAGCTTTTTGCACATCACTTTTACCCACGACAGCCTTTACAAGTTGCCCGCCAACTCATCATTTTCCGTTGCAATCAGCTGTTAGAATAGTTTAACGATGTCCAACAGATGGCTACTTCATTTTGTGATACAATTTTTAGCTTGGGTTGGTATAAACGAGAAATGTGAAGGTTAGACAAAGGCAGAAAAATAATTTGTACAGCTATCTTTGTCTTTCTTAAGACCGCAGCTGATTGCCGCGAGGAACATTTTTGTGAAAAAACTTAAAATTAAGCGTGATATAAAAGAAATCGGTTCATGACAGCTTAATTATTTTTTATTTGCTTCATTTTAAACATAATTGTGCGGTATTTTAGGGAATTTTTAATGGCATGATTTGCGCCATGTGGTTTGAGCTTGCGCTAAAAATGGTCTCGTTTTTCAGACGGCGGTTAGCAGTCCAGTTCCTCTATGTCAGTGATCTCGACAATGAAAAAATATTGTTTTGTCATATCTCATTTTAAAGCTTAGATTATGTAAATTATCAAGAACATAACCAAATTAACAAACATTGTTAAATACACCCCTTAGACAGGGTGAAACTACCCCCATGCATGAAAAATGGCAATAAATTATAAAATATCTAGAAAAAAACGTGTGTATAGTCATAATTTAAGCTGAACATTAAGTAGCAATTGCCATATAATTATGGTTTATGTTCAATGACATTTACCCTTGCAAGGGGTGAAAACAACCCTTAACAGTCAAAAATACCAAAAAATATTTATAAAATTTCGAAAAAAATTATTGCTGTACCATATAAATTACAAGAAATATTAAAAAAATATTTGCATCAGATCCAATACAATGCTATTTAATGATCAGCTTAAATTATGACTCATACACATAATTTTTTTCGGAAACTATAATTTATTGTCATATCTCATGTGTGGGGGTAGTTTTATTATCTTCATGGGGTGTATTTGTATTGGATCTTATGCAAATATTTTCTTTTTCATATTTCTTGTAATTTATATGGTGCAGAAATAATTTTTTTCGAATTTTTATAAATATTTTTTGGTATTTTTGACTGTTAGGGGTTGTTTTCACCCTCTTGCAAGGGTAAATGTCAATGAACATGAACCATAATTATATGGCAATTGCTATTTAATGATCAGCTTAAATTATGACTCATACACACATTTTTTTCCAGATATTTTACAATTTATTGTCATTTTTCATGCATGGGGGTAGTTTTACCCTGTCTAAGGGATGTATTTAACAATGTTTGTACTTTTTTTTACGTTCCTGATATTCTACGTGATCTAAGCTTTAAAATGAGATAACACAAACTTGTTTATCTTCTTTTATTGTCGAAATATTAGATTTTTAATGTCAAAACTTTTCTTCAAGTGAAGCATCATTATACAACTCAATTTCGACAACTTTGATCGTTCGTTTCTCAGAATTGAAGCAGATGCTCATCTTGAAACTTTTTTGAGAGCATTATACTATCATAAGCTTCCAATTGGCACACATTTTGGTTTAAAATACGAGGTCTACGAGGCTAAATTTGGCCCCTTTTATTCAGATACTCTTTTGACTCGAAAAAAAGTAGTGACAAAAAAATCTCTCATTTTTTTATACTTTTCTACTTAAAATCCACCATTCAGAGCCATAAAAATGTAATTTGGACTCCGGAAATCGATAGTGCACACTCGAAAATAGTAAAGTACATGGTTTTTAGTTATAGTAACATTATTCTTAATGAGTTTGGAGCTTAACGATCAACAAAAAAGTATGTTCTTTTGGTCTTTAATGGGTTAACTCCTTATTTACAATATTCCAGTAAATATCTGCTTCGGACATTTATATATTCCTTTTGCCACCTGTGGCTTTCTTTCCATTAAGGTAAATATTTTTTCAAATTGTTTTCTGAATAATTAAAAGAATGCATAATTTATAATTTTTACTAAAATATTCATTGTACAATAAGTATAAGATTTTCCACTGTTAACAGCTCTAGTTTTGGCAATGTACAAATTAATTAGAACTCACGCTCACACACAAAATGTCAATAGATTTGATAAGTCTACGATTGAGAAAAATGCCACTGGAAATCGACTCTCGCGATACTTGACCATCGACTTTAGTCGTTTCGACTTAAAGTCGATTCATAGTAAACTCTCGCGATAGGGGCCTTAATTACTTTCAGTCTAATAGCACTCACATGTTTCTGTTTTTTATTAAAATCTATAAAATAATGGTATTAAGCTGCAACTATTTACACAACCGACATTAATCAATTAATTTGTACTGAGATTCAACAGATGCAGTACGTTTAGGTTGTCATTATCATATGATACGAGAAAACTGGGGGTTTTAAAATTGGAAATAAAACCTCTCAAACCAAATAAAACTTTATTGCCGAAAAAGTGCTTATTTATCTATAATTCTTCAATCAGAAAAGCTTATTTGCCCCTTATCACAGTTTTGCTCCTTACTCTTTTAAAATTGATACAAATTCACGCGATTATCACAATTTGTCGATATTTTTCACAGCATCCATCCGAATGTGTGTTCGCGTGTAATTAGACAACACGTTTATCACACTGAGGATATCAAGCAGTTTGTACCTGTCGATTCTTACTATAATACAAGTTAGCTCTTGTTATTTTTGCGAGCATGAAATTCATAAGTCCTTCGATTAAATATCGTCCAACATAGTTCGTGTAGATTAATTTACACCAATATTTGAATCTCACTAAAAATCTTCCTTTTGTAGACAGATTATAGAATTTCGAGTCGTTCAAGCAGCTTTGCCATTCCCTTTCGTAATTGATCAGTCTCACCGTCACTTTTTGATCAGGTGCAAGTGCCATTGCTCTGGCTAAATTTTGGAGTATTTCTTCATCAACAATGCTTTGACTCTGTTCCGCAGTAGAGGTGGTTTGTTCACATATCACGTTCACATGGGCTGTCGTAACTTCAATTAGCGGAATATCAACCGTAAAACAAAGGGGATATTCGGATTTGTAATACTCCTTAAAATGAGCATTAATCTCATCAACATCGACTTGAGTTAAAAGCGATCTGCAATGAACCTCTTCATTGAAATCGACTTTGTACTGATATCCAGGCACAATAAGGAGCCTTCTGGCAACAAATATGTCCACTTCGTAGTCAGCTTCAGGCAAAAAGCGTTTTAGTCCAACTGTTATGGCCTGTACCATTTCTTTAAATATGGGACCTTCCATCTGAATGAGTGGGAGAAACATGTACCTTATTACCATCTGGCAAACAATGACCAGAACATCGGTTGGGAGAAGGCAAATATTAAAACGTTCGTGAACGCCAAGCATGTGACAAATGACTGCCCAGAAGTGGATGAAGCCCTTCATACCATCTTCGTTGTCATACTGAATTCCTAGTTGGTCGGGACGTACTACAACGAAACTAAAAGCAAATCATTAGATGGATGCACGTCTATTCAGATACAAAATATGTCGTCCATTTATCTTTTAATATGAAACTTCAAAAACAAAAATGGTTATTAAATGTTAATTCTTATAAAAACATAAAAACCAAATAAAACTTAACCCATTAGCGCCTAAGTGACTCTTTTGGGACACTCGAAGAAAAAAATATCTTTTCGACTAGTTAGAGTAAAAATAACGCTACCCTATAAGTAAAATGAGCTGTTCTTTTAAATTCTGGTGTTAATTTTTAGCTACCGCCCTCCTAAGGGGTGAAAATTGGATGTGAAATGAAGAAATAACGTTTAATTAAAACTTCGTTGGACAAACGTAAGAAAAAATCTTCCACAAAGCTCAATAACGGTATGTTCTTACTTCTTTTGATATAAAATAAACAATCTTCACTTATAATGTAATATAGTTGAACTACCAACCCCTAGTAAGGGGTGAAATAGGGGTATTTTTCTGAAAAATTAACAAAACTTTTATGACTATAGTTTTATCGATTCTATTTCTAATTGAGGATATTTGAGACATAAGAACGTCAAAAATGATATGACAACACCTCAGAAAACGGAAATACACCGCTATATGAGAGTGGAAAAAAGTTTTTACATATAAAAGAATTTGTTCCCGCTCGCAATTGGTTCTTACACTATTTAATTTTATTTTGAAACAAAGTTATACAATAAGCACAACTTCAACCCTCTTTTAACCCTTAAACAAGGGATGAAATACAAATAGAGTGGTTTTATGGGAAAAAATATTTTATATTTCAAAAAATTTGTTATTCTCACTTCTTTTGATGCGAGCTTGCTAATTTATGCTTATATTCAAAAGTGGTTGAAAAACTGCCACCTCGTGAGGTGAAAAAGGGCGTGATTTTTCAAAAATGAACTAATTCAATATGACGTATGTTACATCCAAAAATTGGGAGTCTCTGAAATCGTATCGAGTGGGATGTCAAATAAAACATGAAAAAATTCTGAGTTCAAATATGCAAATTTAGTACAATATTAAAAAACGGGAAAGTTTAAAATAAAAGAAAAATTTTTAAAAACCGTAACGCGACTACGGAAAAAAAAATAAATATAATTAAGTGAGAAAAAGTTCCAAAACCTTAAACACGACTAGGCATACATAAATAAAATAAAATCAAAAATAGGAAACAATTTACTTCTGGCAGTTTCACATTAATAACGTTATAATTCAACTCAAATGCTTGATTGACGGCCTATCCATTGATTTTATTAGTCTATCAAATTAGAATGTTTGCTTTTTTTAGTTGACGACCACGCAATTAAGTAATAATATAATACCACTCACTAAAAAAAGTGGGTTTTATTTTAAAAATCAGAACTTGCCCACCTGGTTGGAACACCCTTAAGTTGACCTAAAAAGCTGTTTTGTTTTTTGAAGTTCCGCATTAAAAGGAAAATGGATAAACTACTTTATACAAAAAAGATACTCACCCCATAAAACCAAAAGCAGTTATTGCTAATTCATTTTGGTTGATCTGTCCCAAACCTCTGCTATCTGCTGACTTCGAAGCAAGATAATGAAGTTTCCGAACCCTTTTGAGGGACTCTAGAGCTCTGTCAAGAACTTTAAATATTTTTGGTTACAGACTTAAAAAGATCTCAAACTTACTTTGATCCGAGCGAGAAGTCGTTCTCATACCAGGACACGACGTGGGATATTGTCGACAAATATCGCTTTCTTGCTGTGGTAGGGGTGTTCGAACGTTCTGTGGATCGCAGAATACTAAGACCTCTAGGCTCAGCGAGAAGGCAAATAAGACCAACAAAGTTTGACTGCAAAATTCCTGCTCTATTGTCTCGGTAAAATTGTCGACCTCTGAAAAATATATGAAATTTAGAATGCTGTACTTAAAATAGAAAGCCAAGATATTACCTGTTGTAGAGTTCTTCATTATACCAGGAGGGCATATCGAAATTATTAATGGATTGTTCGTCATCGCAAACGTATTTAGAACCTTCTCTGACTATCGTCAAAAAATATTCCTTAGCAGCTGGAAATTAAATGATGTTTTAAAATAATAGAGAAAATAAGATTATCATTCCATACATCCATTCGTGAATGTCAAACAATGGACAATTTAATGATGATGATTTAGAGAATATAGAATTTCATATTACTTAAATATAAGTTCCTAAGTAGTCCTAAATATAAAATACGTTCGTAAACAAAACTAGACAAAGTGATCATTGATCGCATATGTAACTTAGTACCGTCTGAGCTTTAGGACCAATTAAAGTAAGTAAGTTATTAATGTGTTCGTGTCAATCACAAAAAAATTAGGCTAAAAGTGTTTTTATAAAATTCAAAATGCCAGCTATAAATATAAACTTTGATTATCGTAAATTTTGGTTGGGTTTTTAAAATTTAATTCAAAGGACTCTAATAATTGTATTACATTTACAAACCTTTAAAAAGTACATAAAAATGTAAGTGATGCCATGCTGTTCATGGAAACGCTGTTTCACAGAATAAACGTTGCGCATCGTTGTTGTGGTTGACAAGTACATTTTTTTTTGCTTATTAAGGACGAACATTTTTTTCAAGGAAAAGTTTCGATAAGTAATTCATTGCGCAATTAAAAAGTGGTAAAATTCATATTTTTGTTCGATTTTTAGTTGCTGCCAAAGAACAAAAATAATAATAATAAATAGGTCTTACATTATCTTACGGCAACAGACGACAAGCCAGTATGGAATACTGAGAATTATTTTCTCTTGCCGCCAAAATTAAAATAAAAATCAACATCTTATTATATCTTGTCTATGGAGAAAACGTTAGAAACTGATGTAAACATTTTATATTTTTTCTTTTACCAATTTAACCACATGTATGTCAAATTTAAAGTATCTAACTTACATTTTTGACTAGCAATGTTGAAGTACGGAAAATGGTTTCAATCTAAAGTTGTACGCATATGTATGTATAGTTTTCTGTTCTTTTCTTAAGTAGCCGCACAGTGTTCCAAATCATCAAAAAGCTGGCCAAAATTCGAAATGCCGTCAGATATGCTTGAAATGAAGTACACAGGTGTTTTTAGTGTTACTGATTTCAAATCTGTTCTCAAAATTCAGGAATTCAATTTTGTGGATCCAATATGGTGGTCTAAGAATATAAAATTTGATCGGATTTTCATAGAAATTGGTATGTGGGGGTTTCTAGAGACACTTACTTCAATTCCTATATCGAAATTCAAAAGTTCAATATGGCCGAATCAAAATGGCGGACTAGAAATTTTTAAATCGACGAATTTAAATAAAAGTTCGTACATTGGTGTTTTGGGATCATTTATATCGATTATGATACCAAAATGGAGAAGTTAAACATTTTGAAACCAATATGGTGGATGCTCATTTATCAAAATTGGTTTAAAGTGGCTGTAGGAGTCACTTTACTGCATTTTGAAATCAAAACTTTATAGCTAAAAATGATATATGTAAAAATTTCTATAATAATTTAGCAAATTTTAGCCATTTCGGACCGCCATATTTTATCTGCCATCTTTGATTTCAAAATGTACATAACATATTTGAAGTCAGCAAGTTCTAAAACCACATTGTACCAATTTTTATAATAATGCTGCGACTTTATTGGATCCGCCATTTTGAATATCGAAACTAAAAGCTACATTAAGGCCTAATGAATAGACTGTGCAATGGAAAAAATGGCATCAAAATCAATCATGTATTTCTAGAGCAATAGCAAAGCAAATTGCAATTTCGATACCATTGAATGTGCATACATAGATATATAAACGTGCCTTAAATGTGCATGTGCGGTAGGTTGCGGCAACTGAATTTTATACCCTCTATTCATCATCGTTAAGAGAATATGTTCCCATTGGAATCACCGCGCCGACTCGTGCCGGACGGTTTATATGCCTAAATATATCAAGAAAACCGTTTTCCATCAAGTGTTACGCTAAAAGTGACGTCACACGTAAACCGTTATAAATTTAAACCGTTATTTGGGTGCCGTCAATAGAGCAACATTGTCCCTAACACATAAATACTATATGTAAGTAGTTTACTTACGTTCAGGTGGCTTTGAAGAGGTAAGATAAAATTTGAAGATTTATTCGATGACTACTCTACCAAGTTTAACAGTAAAAAACATAGTAAAATTTATTAGAAAAACAAAATTACTACTATGTGAAGCATCAGGCTGTCCTTAATACATCTATATATTTATAAATATCGTCTTTTGACTATAATTTTTTTTAATTTTGGCCAGCTTTTTAGTGATTTGGAACAATGTGTGCCGCAGTGCAGCATCTCATGCCTTATCATGTTCGTCAATCCGTTAGAAACTATCCTCCTTCAATTCTTATCCGATTCTGGAATTTCTTAGTACCTCATAGAGAAATTATATATTTAATAAACCCAGTCCTGAGTACTGAGAAATGGTTAAAAAATGATTAGTTTTCTTTACAATGTTGACGTACATCATCAAATGAGGTATCGTTTCAAATGCTACAAGGGCTCCGAAAATAAAATTTAATCATAAGCGTCAGAAATGAGCAAAGTTGTTTGCGAAACGCAAAAAAAAAAAACAAATAATAAATACAGCTAAATAAATTCTCTCATTGAAAATTATTATATCCAGTTGTTATACAATAATGTTTTGGTGAACTACACCAAAAGTTGTAATTCATTTCAAAATCTTAATGTTAAAAACTTCCTGAATGAAACGTTAAATTCATGCATTCAAATTTAATATGGTCACTATAAAGTAAGAGATTCTGGAGAAAGGCAGCGAAAACTGTTACCAATTCCAATATCTCTAATTTTAAATTTGTTAAAAGAAGTAAGAAGACAAGATTTTATTTGCTTAAAGGAAGTAAAAAGAAGAAAGTATTGCCATCGAAACGACATACATATATCACCTGTCCGTTCGTCTTTAATGACAACTTGTCAAGTGTGTTATCCTGGGATTTGGAGTGCCAAATGCCTAACTTTATACTATTGCGATAAAATTTGCACCAAAAGGTTCATGGCTACACTGAATCCCAATCGTATCACGAATGAATATAACTAACTACTATCACAATTCCTAAAAGGCCCACTCTTTGAGTGCCTCAAAATTAATTATAAAACAGATATATTGTATAAAACTGGGAAATCTTTATTTAGTTTTAAAAGTTGTTTTAGATATTATTTGTGATACTTAATACCACTTTGGAAACGGAAGTATTCCATCATGTACAGTTTTCAAGAAAAATAGAGTTAAAAAGAAAAAAAGGCATATTTTGTCAATTTTAAGGGGGTAGTACACTTTTAAGGCCTTTTTTTAAAGATTTTTTTTTTATAGTTAACTTTATTTTAATCTTGCAAACTTTTTATATATGATACAACTAACATTCAAGAATATAAAAAAATTTTTTTTTTTTTTTTTCTTCATAGGGCGCCTAATATGGCTGCCTGAAGGTGACCCCTTTTTAATCTGGCCGACATGATATCTCGACTCTGGAACGTCTGAAACAAAAAATTCAAAGTGCATATTAAAATATAGATCAGTCGCTATCACTCGAACTAGGATAAACAATTTTGGTAAAAAAAAAAACAAAATGGCGGACTTTTTAATTTTTCGGTCATTTTTTTTGGCAAACATTTTTTTAAAAAAAGGGTTAAACATTAACCGATTTTCAAAATCCTAGTTCGGGTGAGAACTACACATGTATAGAGTATCCCATAAAAATTTGAGCCCGATCAGACCAATAGTTACAGATAAATCGTTGTGTTTTATAGCTACGTAAAACTTATGGTGCAAACTTTTATTTGATTTTCGTTTTGAGATCTTTTGGTGCTCCATTATTTTGAACAAATTTTTGTAAAAAACCTGATGTGATGGAATATATTCGTTTCCGGATTCGTAATCTACAGAAAAATCGTATAGAAATGATCTATTACTATTAATTGTCCAAATGAAAAATTACAAAGTAGTGTAAGTAATTATAATCTACAGTATTCAACAGGTTTTCTAACAGCTGCTTTCTTACTTAATGGTTTTCATTTGAATAAGTTCCACTAAGGCAACTTGCTTAGCCTCATAAAACTTATAATATTTCTCTCCGTAAACAAATGCCACTTAACATAAGGAGAAGTAGTACACAAAATGTTACAACTTATTATTTCTTGCAGTGAATAGCAATAAACGCAAAGTCATAGCGTAGTTCAATCACTTCCTTGGGGTCACAATATGGAACTGCTTCAGTAACCACTTCTGAGTTCATGGTCAAACGATCTTATGCAATAATTTGGTGGGCCTGGTTGAGCGCACACCAGCACAGCGCCGGAAAACTGGTTTTATGCTATGACTTAAACTGACAACTTTATCAATGTAAAACTTACTTTGCTCAGCTTTTGTGAGTTCAATGCCTTCTTCCATCTTGCAGATTTAAATAGTATTGTCGGTTCGAATGCAGCCGCACTGAAAAAATATTAAAAAAAAAGTAATTTTATTGTTGACCTCTGAAACGGAAACAGTTTTGATTGCTGAAATGTTGAAGGAGATTGCAAAACCTTCTGCAGTTTACGATCAACTTTAGCAAATAAGTAAAAAGTGAGTCAAGATCGCCTTGACCCAACCGGCCAAACGTGGAAGGTGAAGTAGAATTAATGTTAACTAATCTATCAAAAGGTAAACTATTCAGTTCAAGAGTCGGAACAACCCAATGTTATTTTGGTTGCATCCGAGTAATATATACATATGTAGTATAATAATATATAATCATAACGTGTCCTGTTATCTGCTTAATATAAGATATGCTACATAACATGAATAAGATAGATGGCGAGAAAAACTATAAACTTTGCCGGGACTTCTTTTTAATCGATTTTGTTTAGTTTCACAGCTGTCTAACAAACAAATCTTGTAGTAGTATTTTCACCCACTTCCGATTAACCGAGTGAGTTGAAATTTTACCTATATGTGTAATTCCGATGACAATACAATACTGTATTATGGTAATAAGTATTTACCTATATTGTAAAGATTTGATATTTCTTTAAACCAATCAATTACAAAAATCATTTTCTAAAGAATCAGGTAACCGCTGCTTGAGTTTTTTGGTTTGCTCCTCGCTTTCTATGCAATTTATATAAATATGATGTATATTACATAAGGTAGAATTATTTACATAAGCTCAAAAATGCTACTTCCTCCTATTGCTTTACTCAAGGAAAAATGCAATGAACAGTTTCAAGCCTTCTTGTTCTTCAAGTACTGAAATAAAGAATCATCAAGTGGTTATTTTCACATCATCTCTAACCAAGTTCTCAATCAGCCACCATGGCACTGAGAAACTAACTCTGCAAAAATTAGAAGATCGTTGTAAATCTCATTGTATAAAAATCGTGTTATCTAGTGTTATTGAAGTACAGTGTTATACGATTGTTTCCGCAATTTCACTACCGTGATAAAAATGAAACCGTGTTGCAATAGATTGCCGTGGTATACGAGGCTTTCCACAATTTTCTTATCATGTAAGAGAGAAACCGAAATAATTTTCTATATTCGTTGGTAAAATCCAGCCCCCATTGTTTTTTATAAAGAAACAAATACTTTTATTCTTAAAATTGTGATTATGTGTCCTGTTGTAAAGAACGATGGGCAAATTTGTATAATATTGTTTTATATATATTATAATAAATTTATATACAAACTTTTTTATGGTTAATTCAATTCGATTTTGGTACTAAGGGGTTTTCAGGGTAGACGATTATAAGTTGTTGATCAAAACTTAAAAATTCATTTTATTCATATTTCACACACGCCGGAGCAATTTTTCATTTATGGTCCGATACGATTCTAATTTGATATTGGAGGTTTTCGGGTCGGTGGTTATAAAGTTTTAATCATAACTAGCTGGGTTACCTGGTTTCACCCGGCGTTGGGTAAATACTTTGTAATTAAACACTTTTCAAATTTTCTAGTTTTTTATATCCTAGAGATTGTTTCAACCCGAAAACCCTTTTATGGATCCGCCATCATGAATTTCCAAATCTTAATATAATTCAAAAATAGTGGCCTTAAAATAATCATTGTACAAATTTTCATTAAATGAAAGAAATCCGTTGAAATCGAGAAATTTTGGTCGCCATTTTGGATCCACCATCTTCAATTTGGAAATTTTGCTAGTATTCGAAATTAGTGGCCTCAGAATAATCATTGTACTAAAATCCGTTGAAATAGAGACATTCGGTTGCCATATTGGATCCGCCATCTTGGAGTTACAAATTTTGATAATATTCGAAACTTTTAGCCTCAGGATAATCATTGTACCAATTTTCATTAAAATCCGTCGAAATCGAGACATTCTGATCGTCATGTTGGATCCGCCATCTTGGATTTGGAAATTTTGCTAATATACAAAATTAGTGGCCTCAGAATAATGATTGTACCAATTTTCATAAAAATCCGTTGAAATCGAGAAATATTGGTCGCCATATTGGGTCCGCCATCTTAGATTTGTAAAGTTTAATAACATTCAAAGTCAGTGACCTGAAGATAATCGTTGTGCTAATTTTCATTAAAATCCGTTAAAATCGAGAAATTTTGGTCGCCATGTTGGATTTGCCATCTTGGATCCGCCATCTTGAATTTGTAAATTTTGATAGCATTCAAAATCAGTGACCACAAGATAATCATTATAACGGGTCCGCCAAATAACTTTTTTTTTTGAAAATACTATAAAAAAAAAACTACTGAATATTTTTTCAAATTTCTTTTTTTATATCAAATTACAATCCTTCCGGTTAATGATGGAAAATAATTTCATTCAAATGGCTGCCTCGGCTGGCCATGCAGTAGCCTACACGATCGGCTACGTGCCACACAGCCGACGCTACACTTGATGTTTTGCGGCCTGTTTTTGAAAATCGCAGTCGTTTGGCCACCTCGGAGCTGCGATTTGACACCGTTAGACTATTATTTGTGGGGTGCCGTCAAAGATAAGTGTTACGCCGACAAGCCAGAGACAATTGACGCTTTAAAGGACAATATTCGTGAAGCCATTGGTGAAATACAGCTGCACACAATTGATAATGTACTTAAAAATTGGACCGATCGTGTAGGCTACTGCATGGCCAGCCGAGGCAGCCATTTGAATGAAATTATTTTCCATCATTAACCGGAAGGATTGTAATTTGAAATAAAAAAAGAAATTTGAAAAAATATTCAGTAGTTTTTTTTTTATAGCATTTTCAAAAAAAAAAGTTATTTGGCGGACCCTGTACTAATTTTCAATAAGAAACCATTGAAATCGAGAAATATTGGTCGCCATATTGGGTCCACCATCTTGGATTTGTAAATTTTGATAACATTCAAAATCAGTGACCTCAAGATAATCATTGTACTAATTTTCATTAAAATCCGTTGAAATCGAGAAATATTGGTCGCCATATTGGGTCCGCCATCTTGAATTTCTAAATTTTGATAACATTCAAAATCAGTGACCTCAAGATAATCAATGTACCAATTTTCGTTAGAAACTGTTGAAATTGAGAAATATTGGTCGCCATATTAGATCCGCCATCTTGGATTTCTAAATTTTGATAATATTCAAAATCAGTGACCTCAAAACAATCACTGTACTAATTTTCATTAAAATCCACTGATATTGAGAAATCTTGGTCGCCGTATTGGATCCGCCATCTTGAATTTCTAAATTTGGAGAGCGGATTTGAAATCAGCGTACCGTAAAACCCCTATGTACCAATTTTCATGAAAATTGCTTCACATTTAAAATTTTCAGCCGCCATCTTGGATCCGCCATTTTGAAACCCTATGTATTATCCGAAAAAACATTAGCCTATATGTTAAGTTGGAATATGTACTACCTTCGGACAAAAAATGAAAAATATCGATGCAAGAGTTTAGGCGTGATTGAGCAACAAACAAACAAACAAACAAACTAACAAACAAACGAACTTTCATTTTTATATATACATATATATAGGGATTAAGAATTTAAAAAAGGGTGCAACAATATGGCGTTGGATTTGCTCATTTATGATCCGGTTCGACGCAAAGGACCACGCACAAAATGTTCGGAAAAAAGAGTACCGTGGATTTTCTCCAAACTTCGGATTTATGCTCTCTGAATGATGCTGATCAAATGTGCTCATGGGCCCAACTTGATTTATAGCGATCTGAAGGGTCCAGCGAGCTTGGAAAGTAGGGTTTTGAGCCCTGTACGATCACTGAATTTTGAAAATGTAACTCCCATTGTATATCAATATCTCAAGAAATATCGATGTTAGCAATTTGGTGTTCAGAACTTTTTTGTAGGAAATTGAATTTGCTACAAGTTTGTCATATTCACTTTTTCTATACCTTTTATTGTTTACGAGAGAGTTTGAGCAAAAAGAGAGAATTTCATGGAAAAATTGGGGTTAGTGACCCGTACTACCTCGCTGGTGGGAGTTAGGGTTACACCGCAATGAACACTTTTGTAGAGCATTCAATTCTGAAGAAATCCTACCATTGACCAAGATTATACCACAAAATTCCTCTGAGCTGTAGAGTTTTGAAGAAAAATAATCAAAGTTTACGTGTATTTTATATGGGAAATCTTTATACGCCTTGGTCTAGTACTTAATATTAATATTAATGGCTCCAATTTTCAGGGAATTTTTGTTTAGGTATTTGTCACAAAATTTCGAGGTGGGACTGAAAAAAAAATAGTCACGAAAAAAAAGCACCCTAATATATATGTCCCACCTCGAAATTTTGTGGCAAATACCTAAACAAAAATTCCCTGAAAATTGGAGCCATTAATATTAATATTAAGTACTAGACCAAGGCGCATAAAGATTTCCCATATAAAATACACGTAAACTTTGATTATTTTTCTTCAAAACTCTACAGCTCAGAGGAATTTTATGGTATAATCTTGGTCAATGGTAGGATTTCTTCAGAATTGAATGCTCTACAAAAGTGTTCATTGCGGTGTAACCCTAACTCCCACCAGCGAGGTAGTACGGGTCACTAACCCCAATTTTTCCATGAAATTCTCTCTTTTTGCCCCTATCTCGTAAACAATAAAAGGTATAGAAAAAGTGAATATGACAAACTTGTAGCAAATTCAATTTCCTACAAAAAAGTTCTGAACACCAAATTGCTAACATCGATATTTCTTGAGATATTGATATACAATGGGAGTTACATTTTCAAAATTCAGTGATCGTACAGGGCTCAAAACCCTACTTTCCAAGCTCGCTGGACCCTTCAGATCGCTATAAATCAAGTTGGGCCCATGAGCACATTTGATCAGCATCATTCAGAGAGCATAAATCCGAAGTTTGGAGAAAATCCACGGTACTCTTTTTTCCGAATAGTTTGTGCGTGGTCCTTTGATGCCGGAGGATTTTCGGGTTTGTGAATTACGAATTTATGGTAAACATTTAACACATAAAAAAAAAAAAAAGTTTTTTTAACATTTTTGTTTCTTACCTGTTTTATTATTTTGATTGCAAGTTTTTTTTTTCAAATTATTATATAATTAATTATGCAAACGTAGGTTCGTTGTACCCGAAATTAAAAACAAATTAAATTAATTCATCTCTAGTTATTCCTTCTACTTTATAAACATACTGAAAAGTGGTAATCAAGGTGAAATATGAAGCACTCAGAAAACAAGATTATTGTACTTCAATGGCAAAATGCAATAAAATAAAGAAGAATCCGCAATTTTGTTGGAGCTGCGACCCAATTTTTTTCCATAGGTAGTTCATTGTGTGATGAGTCATATGTAAATTTTAAAGGTTTTCAATCAAATAACGACATTGTTTGCGTTTTAAACTTTACTAAACAATGCTATATTAAGGAGCTATAGCTAAATATATGAATTGCGTTTCGTATTTTGATAACTATTCCTATAACAAGTGCAGAATGCAGTTTTGCGAAACTTTAAAAATTTATCGACGTTCATCGATTTCAACAGGACTCATTAGCTTACATAAATACACTAAACGCTTTGAAATTAGATTTCGTTGATTTTTTCCAGGTATTTGGCATTAAAAAGATATAATATATTAAACAGATATTTACCTACGCGATTTACTCAAAAAAATAATCTTTTTTTCTTACAATCTAAAGAGAAAACAAGACAACATTTCAAGACTCCGCCTTTACCAACAGCAATACATTGCTGACCAATAAGTTTAAAAACACTGGTTAGAGCATTACGCTGGTAATTTGTGGCGGAAAGGCGATAATTTTTTTCAGAGAACTGGATTTTTTAAATAAAGTATATTAAGTATTGGGATTTTGAAAATTCTCCAACAACGAGAAGCAGATAAATACTTCGGAAACGTGGACAGTGATGATAAACTGAACAAATGAACTCCTTCATTTTTTATAATCCTAAAAAATCTTATACTAACTAAGAATAGTTCTATGTACCTGTTGTTCCCCCATAACTTCTAAACCTTCCACCCATTTCGAAGATATTATTTACACAATTCCACATACACACGCTGGCGAAAAACATGGTATTTCTACACAATATTGTTTGGAGCTTGCATCAAAATCTGGAACCGTGCAATGAAACATAAAATACAGTCCTCCGATTAGTGAATATCAGCGTTAATTTTAATTGTTACCTTATCATTGGTATTTTATTATTATATTTAATAAGGTTTAATAGAACGTTAAAGAAGAAGATAATGTAGTGGTAGCATAGTAATTCAGATATTTATTTTCAAATTATATGGAGTTATGCAATCGAGAAAATTCCATATAATTGCAAGGCTTCTTTAAAGCTAATGATGCTATATTGTTTATCAACCAGTTTGTTATATGCACGTGTCGTTTTCGTACTATTTACCAGAACAAAAATGTTTCCCATATTATTAAAGAAACATATGTTGTGTCTTAGCTAGTGCTAAAACTATCAGTGAAAACTGATTTCCCATAATCCAAATTATATGATCTGTATGTTTGAACACAGTAAATCCATAAAAACTACAATGGTTTTAAGTCACAATTTTTTATATCTATTGTGCTTTTGATTGTGAGTATCATCTTTCATTATGATTAATCACTATTATCAAAAAATTAAAAAAAAATATATTCACTAGTAAATATAAAACAAAAAATTTAAATCAAATGCAAAAAACGAATAAAAGTCATTTAAACGGTTAAAGAAAATAGTGCAATTTGTTTATATAAAACACCACGCAACGAGATTCAGGAAAGATGTTGAAAAATCGGCAAAAAGCGAATTTAAAAAAAAAAAATTTGAAGAAGGAGAGCTAGAACAAGACTAATCTCACTTTTGCATGCACAAAATTTTGAGCTCAATCTGTTACGATGTTACGTTGTTTCGCTTAAATGAGCTGTTTCTTAAAAATATGTAAGACTCCATTTCAGGCACCATTAACTTACCGAAATGGCCAATTTATGCAAATAATTAATGGAAATTCACACAGAAATACTAGTGCAAAATTGTATAGACGCGGACTACTTCTTGTGTGTACCATAAAAAAAGAAACACGTCGTGGTGCACTTGATAGTGTTAAGAAGATTAATGTGTTTCTGAGATTTGTAGGAGGTCCAAAATTATATCGAAATTCGCTAAAGGATTGTGTAAATATCCCACTTATGGAATAATTTTCCTTCAATTTTCGAAGAATTCGTAAATGCAAAGGATCTTTGGAATACCAAATATAAGTTCCCTTATTGCTTAGGTACTATTGATTGCACTCATGTTCAAATAAGAAAACCGGCTTCTCACATAGCCGAATACATAAACAAAGCAACATGTGGTGCCAACGAGTCAGGTCCTATATATGATTCATGAAACTCCGAATTATATAGTATATGATTATGTAAAGAAACATCTCGAAAGCTGTCTTATTTAGTGAATAATGATATGAAATAGAACCATTTTCATCAACGAATACAACTTTGATAAAACTAAATAGCAAAATAACTAAATCAAAATCGATACAAAAAACGATATCGGGGCTGTACAGTGCAAAAACGAGCTCCATCTCATAGTTCTGTCTCAAGCTCAACTTTACGAGCTCAGTTTGGCATTTCAATTTTATAGCCACATTAAATTTAGTGTTAAAACGTATATCGATAACCCAAAGCTAGAAATGAAGAAAATTAAAATAAAAAAAAGGAATTTTTTGACACGCCCCCCTACTAAACTTTTTTCCACTCACCCCATCAAGTGGGGTATACTTGGATACAATAAAAAATAAAATGCAATAATAAATGTTCTGGCACTTTTTAATTTTAGCATTTCAGTCGCAAAACAGTCAGTTTCAAAGTTTCTATCAAAGCATCCCCCTCTCCTTAACTTTTGAAACACCATTATAAAAAAATCGTTGTGACCTTTTTCAAAGTCAACTTTGGAATAATATAAAATAGCGACTTTTGTGACCACAAAGTGCGACAAGTACCTTTGGACCGCATAATTGTGCCTACAAGACGTTATTTCGGAAATTTTTTTCGAGGATAGTTTACATTAAATCCAAGTCTAAGGCTGTTCTTCAGACGTAAAGTTGGATTTTGGTTTTTCTAAAATGTCTCGTAACCTGTTGAGCCTACTGCGAAATTTGTTATAACTATATTATTATATGTATAAAAGACTACATTCTATCTTATATAAAGTATTCTTGTTTTGATTTTTGTATTTTTATATCTGTTTTCAAAAATTGCGCGGCATTTTTTTTGTTAAATATATTAGGCTGCATAAAAATTGCAACATTGTAAATTATCTTCTACGCATATTTGCGTAACTTTAGATTTTTTATCTCACTATGTTCGACTATTCCCAAAAATGTATATACACTAGTTTTGAGGGTCACTGATTACGAATTTGCTAACAGATTTTCATAATTCAAAATGGCAGACAATTTTTTGCAAAATTTTCAATTTCTTCGAAAAAAAAGTGGGTATCCGAGGTTTTTGGGGTCACTGATTACTGATTAAATATCTGCATATTTTTGAAATTTAAGTCCTAATAACACTTTTTCTCCACTAAATGTCATTTTTCCAAAAAAAAATTACATGAAAAACGTATCTACCTATTTACATAATATTGCAAAAAAACAATAATGATAATTTTTTTTTCATTTTTTTTTTTTTTTTTTTGTTGGATCGTGTCGGGCGACTCAAAATACGTCAAGAAAAGTTGGTCTCGATGAGAATTTACCACCCCTTCGATAAAAGTTAGGGCCTCGAAATTACCGTAAAATTGTTTGTTATTCAGGCATTAATGGGTTAAGCTTATATTGCATACAACATCGACAAATTTTATATGCGGGGGGAGTGAATTTTTAAAAACTTTAAATTCGCATATTTTTGAGCTGAGATTTATACGAATTTAGGTACTTAGACCCATTTTCAACTACAAATACATACTTCGCAATGTAGTGATTCTATTTACTTATCTCCCTTTGTAAAACACCCTAAATTTGTTTTAATAACCGTGCTTGATGTCGATATTTTGTGTACAAATACTACACCATTGTCACTTTTGCTTTGGTGTAAGGTTACCCATGTGAGAAAAGATTTGTATAATCATTATTCATTTCTGTTTTGAAAAATCGTACATTTCAAAGAAAAATACAGGAAAAATACTTTAACGAGACCTCTCACGGTAATGAAAGATTCAAATTTTCTAAAAATTTGCTAACTAAACAGTGATCTTTAATAAAAAAAAAAAATGTATAAACAAATAAAAACCGACTTCAAAACGTTAATGTGTATACAAAAACTTAAAAAGTTAAAAATAATATTTTTTATTACTTTAAAGAAAATAATTTGAGTTGATAAACTTGCCTTGGCTCTACTGACTCCAAAAATAACTGATTAGATATTGTAAATATTTAAGTATCAATAATTTTTATATTGTCATTTAAATAATGCTCTTTTCTTTAAAATAATAAAAAATATTATTTTTAACTTTTTAGTTTAAGTTTGTACATAGGTATATGTAAAGTATCGATTTATATTTTTTTGTAAACAATTTTTTATTTTTCAATTTTTAGTTAACGGGAAGTGGCTGAAATTCAATAAACGGGATTCATCCCCTAATTTGTCACATTTAGAGGTTAGATATTTTCTTCAAATTTAAATGGGCCTAACCTCGAAATGTAACCTATTCAATAAAAAAAGAATCATTAAAATCGGTTCACCATCGGCAAAGACGTCGCGTAACATATACACAAGAGGTTGGATATTTTCTTCAAATTTAAATGGGCTTATTCAACAAAAAAGAATCATTAAAATCGGTTCACAATCAGCGAAGATATCGCGTAACATACACAGAGGAGGTGGAATATTTCCTTCAAACAGCCTATTCAATAAAAAAATAATTATTAAAATCGGTTCACAATTGGCGAAGATATCTCGTAACATACACAAACACAAAAAAAACATTCGAATTGAGAACTTCCTTTTTTTTAAGTCGGTTAAAAAAAGCAATATGTTTAAGTAAGTACTTGCATTAAAACTTGTCACTTAGATGCAAAAAATAATAACTTGCTCCTTTGTTGACCCATTCATTACAAATGTGTTTTTAAGTTTTTTTTTTCATTTTCACTATGAAGCATTTTTTGAAACATTCTAACAATAAAACACCATCTATCTTCACTTAGCTTACCTTGAAGTTCTAAAAAAAATACTTCATAAATGTCACGACACTAAAGGCACCTTAAAATTACCGCGAAGTAAATTCTTATTTAGAATTGCAAAACCAGTAACCTGAGAGGCTCGGATACAACTGAACTCGGACGACGATGCACACCGTATGAATGATCATCTAACTTTCCCAGCTTTGGTAGATCTCATGCAGCATCGCGTAAGAGAAAATTTTCTGCTTCAGAATCTGGTCGAACGCCTGGGAACCTGGGATTACACAAACACAAGTTTGTACACAGATGTTGACCAAAACATACTATTTTTTTAGCAAATATATTCGCCTTGGAACTCCATTTGTTCCACGGTATGTTGCACCTACTGACTTACATACGTACTAGGTCGGTGGTTACGTTTTATAAATTTTAAAATTATTATTTAATATTGAAGCTACAAATTTTTCTATCGGATTATTGGACAACTTGGAGCTTCATGTGAAGTAACTGAAGCCCTCCTTAATGAACTATTGCATAAGTGACTTGTTTCAATTATGTAGTCGTCTGAGCACGTTCCCTTCAATTTAGCTACGCAAGATGCCTGTAGCGAAATCTAACAACTGATGAAAAACTCATTTTGTGTAACTTTTTCTTCAGAGTTATTTAATTATACCAACGAACCAGTTTTTCAAATCTGTGTCAATTATGCGTAAATCAAGTACTAAAACAATAAATAAAAATTACTTAATGTTGCAAAACTACCCTTTCACTTTAACTTATTTAATGAGAGCTACGCAAATCTTGACTTTAATATTTCTTGAAACTCCTTATCTATCTTATTTATCTATATTTGTAGTAGTCAGCTTTTTAAAAACTTTGTATATAAATAAATAAATTATTACCGAAGCAGCTTAATGCACGATCTACGCAATATTAACATTTTTTAATCGACGGGATAAGAAGAAAAAATTTAATAATTTTAATTTTGATTTGGATACTATGTGCAGGCGGTAGATGCATTTAGTTCTTAGCTAAGCGATAGACATTCGTTTATGCGTCAAACAAGTAAATAATAACGTACAATCTATAAATAAAATACTAGATAATGCTTGGTTTGTGTGTTGACCTAATAAATAAACTTATCTAAAATTCCTCGATTATGCAAATCTTTGAGTACATTAAAAATTGTTTCGTAGTATAAAAAGCTTTTTTTTTAGTAGGTATAATTAAGTTTACTAATATGAGCACAATTGTGAGTGTACACTACGTATCGTTTTAATTATATCAGCATCACGGAAGGACAATTGTTATCTTGATATGACTAAACAGTATCTGAGTTTGAGATTTATTTTTTAACTCTAATTTAAGTAAGAAATATTGAATTTCCTCTTTCCACTCTTCGATAAAATTATTTTTATAATGGAATTAAAGGGGGAAATAGGTGGAGGCTTAAAAAAATTGAATAATTTTTTTTTGTTTTCATAAATCGATTGTAGAACTATTCTGAAAATTTCAAAACAAAATTCCACCCCATTTAAAAGTTATAAGCGTTTCAGTTAGTGTCCCTCAGTCTTACCTTTACTGCCACTCTTATTTTTAAACGCGGTTTTCTCGAAACTACTTTTTTCGAATTTGTGTACACTCTAGCTCCTACAGTTTTGGATCAATCGTTATCGGAAACAGCACATAGTTTCTTTATATAAACACGCTCTATTTGAACCTCAATCCTAAACAATATCTTTATTTTAACTATTTTTTTATTGCAAAAAATTACGAAAAAATGATAAAAAATCATACTAAATTTTCACATTCCTTAAAAAAATATTAATTTTCGATTTATTTCTGAGGAGAGAGGTTCAAATAAAAGAGACACTTATAAAAAAAGTAAATTTTTTTGAAAAATTGATTTCAGATGAAAATTGTGACCTCCCGGATGTACACAAATCGCCCAGCCGAATGGCGACTTACAATGCGCGGCAACTGATATCTCCGTTATTTTTCCAGGAAAATGTTTGAAAATTTCAGAATATACTCTTGAATATATGTTTAAAATGATCCCAAGGTATAAATAAAATATATATACTCCTTATGCGTTAAAAAAAATTCATGAAAATCACTAAAAATACGCCGTCCTACACCTATTACCCCGCTCTCTGACTCTACATTTGTAGCAAACAATTCACCTCAACCTTAATATAATAACTATTATAAAACATAAGGCAATTTATATTTTTAATTATTTAATTTAATTTTTGATAGCCTTTTCCAAATTTTAAAAAATATATCAACAATTTTTTAGCATGGTTCCATTAATAACCGACCTGCTTCATCTTTTGAAAACAAATAGTTGAACGCATTTTTTTGGAAATATTCTTGCTTATTTTTTCATCTACCGGTTTTGGATCTTTGGAATTCTTGTTCTGTAATTTATTTAAATTGCCTTGTTGTTTGTCCGGCTGCTACTAATCTTGCAATCAAAATTCTGACTAGCTCTAATTGAGCTAGAGCTTTGAAATTTTGCACACGTATACAGGGTGTTTCACATAGCGTATGCCAAAATGAGTGGGTTGAAAGATATCATCTAAACAAACAAAAAATTGTATGACACGGGAGGGGCAATATCAACCATTTGGGAGTTACAGGGTGATTCATAAATTCGGAATTTTCATGGTATGCACATAATTAGTTAATTTTTATCTTTTGATCTACTCAACGCAACGACCAAAAAACGACTATACAAACGACCTTTCCTACTACTGTAGCTACAGTCACTTGTGAAACTGAAAAAAAATGTAGCAATTTCCTAAAATTCGTACTACCTTTTTGGAAAGAAATATTGAAAACATATTTACGTTAAGAAATATTGAAAACATATTTTCAAAGTGGAAGCTGTGTTGCCGAAACAGTGCAAATTTTGAAAATAAATGTAGGCGGAAATAATGCACCAACCGCGCCGCCTGCTGCACGCAAGTTTGTGAAGAACGCTCGTGAGATTGGCATGCTAATTAATAACACGAGTTATCCTCGTGTTCGTCCTGCGCGCTCAGACGAGAATATTGCTGCTGTTGTCGAAAGTGTGCATCTACATAAACCTGAGAACCTTAACACGCCACAGTTCTCAGAGACTAAACATTAGCCGCAGTGACCTGCATAAAGAACTCTGATTATTTCAACTCGCTTCGTTATCGCTTCTCCTTTGGGACTTTATATCAGGTCGAAGTTGACACAGATTTTGATAAAAACATCGTCTTTTCGAATGATACGCAATTTCTTCTCGGGGGCTATGTAAACACAAAATTGACGCATCAACAGGATGGCGCTTCGTGGTATACAAGCTGAGCAACAATAGATATTTTTCCCACTAAGTTCAGTAATAATCGTGTAATCTACCCTTTAAGAGATGTTCCGTAGCCACCGCGCAGATGCGATTTGACGACGTCGGACTTTTTTTGTGGGAATCGTTCAAGATCGATGTTATACTGAGAATCCAGAAACAAATCATGCACATAAGGGGTTACGTGGGTTTTGAATTCCAAAAGAAATCACAATTTTTCGAATTTTTTTTTACGAAATTTATAAAAGCGATTTATTTCAAATTTTAAGATATAAAAGTACATCATTTTAAAAAGTTGTAAAAAAAAAATAATAATGAAACAAAATTAAAATTGAGCGATTGAAAGCTGGTTTACGATAATCGATGATTTTTTACCGTAGGCATGATTTCTCAAAAACTAATAATCCAATCTTACTGAAATTTTCCACACATCTTCTACATAGTATTGACTTGTACTTGGACGAAGGATTTGAAAAAAAAGTAATATTTAAATTTTTTACAACGTTTTTAACGAAAAATTGACTTTTTTTTTTAAATTCCTGTGATCATTTTTCTATACATATTTTGGTGATGTTCTAATTGTAAAACGACTTGTAATGAATGAAACTAAAAATCCTTCGTTCAAGTACAAGTCAATACTATGTAGAAGAAGTGTGGAAAATTTCAGTAAGATTGGATTATTAGTTTTTGAGAAATCATGCCTACGGTAAAAAATCATCGATTATCGTAAACCAGCTATCAATGGCTCAATTTGAATTTTTTTTCATAATTTGTTTTTTACAACTTGTTAAAGTGATGTACTTTTATATCTTAAAATTCTAAGAATAATATCGAAAATTTGCTGCAAAATTGGGTTGACAAGATGGGCTACTGCCAAACCAGCCAACTAACTAATCGAAAGGTTAACTCTTTTCAATAAATCACCAAACTTTGGAAAATAATTATTTGATGCCGAGAACAGACAAACTGTAACAAATTAAAGTGCCAAAACAGGCAAAAATGAAATGTTTTGACGCATAATTTCAGTGCTTTGAAATTGCTCAGAGAACTGTCAAAATTTGTTGGAGCTATCGTAGTGACGACGTGTATAAAATTTGTTGTAGAGTCTTCAAACTTAGTAGGTACCCTTTTTTCATTTTCCGAATAATGTACGGCTGCACTGGGTACACAATCACAAACAAGAAGTTTTCTAACACATTGCAAAATTGCTTCAGCTAAACCGTCTAATATCCCATCCTGTACCTCTATAATCTAAGATCAGGACCCTTTAACTCATTAATGCGCAAAACGAGAATTTTGTACACGCAAGTTCAATTACGATTCGAATAGTAAATTAGGGCGATTTTCTTCCAAAATCGTATATAGGAGGTTTTTGGGGATGCTCTTTCAGAATCTGGCATTTTTTTTGCATAAAAGCTTCAAAAACCCTATTATTTTTCGGGTTTCTTAAAAAAATGCTGATTTATTTTTTTTGATCTTTTTTCTTTTCAAAGTCGATTATCTTGACATTTCTGTTATTAAATAATCATATAACTACCAGAAATCGCGATCCGAATGTCTAAACTTTTTGAAAACATCGTTTTGAAAGTTTTGTTTTGTTTTGGTTTTAGAAAAATTGCCATTTTGTACAGCGCATTTGCGCATTAATGGGTTGAACTGAAAACTCAAATTATACCCTACCAAACCAAGGAAGGCCCAGATTATAATGAGCTGGTTTTCTTACTATACGAGTACACGGTCTTAGTACATTTTAAAATAAAATAGAGGAAAGTAACCAAATATGGAATAGTATCACTAAAATGGAATACCGTCATTTCTCGGAAACGAATACTCCTAGTTGCAAAAGACAGTGATCTTGTGTCTCTTTCCATCGTTATACTCGCGTACAGGTTTCGACTTGTCAGTCGGGCGAACGTTGTGGCCGCGGTAAGAGTGTTTTGTTTTGGCGCTGTGAGAAAAGTTTTTAGGGTACGTAAAAACTAAGTATTTCTCAAAACGTGATTGGAAATAATATTGTATATTATGACTATGCATTGATTACATGTTTGTTTGATTGTTTTAGAGGTTTTTTCTTGTCTGATTGTGTTTAGTAAAAAAATCTGATATACGCTTTGATTAGTTTGAAATTTAGTTTTATAGTAGTCCATATTTGGGTACCTATTCCATAATTAGGTGCCTTTATGTTGATTTTGGTTTTGAGAAAACTTTATATATTAAATTAATATATGTAAAACAAAACTGTCAATAAGTTAAGCGCAACTGTATGACTGATAATAAATAAGATGAATAAAAAGAATAAGTTTTTGATTTACAATATCTTCTTTTTTTTTTCATAACACAAAAACAAAATGGTATTCCATATTTGGTTACTTTCCTCTACCTAATTAAAAATCCTAATTAGTCAGGTTTTCCTTATTAGAACTCCGTTAACACCAAAAGCCAGATCCGACGAAATATTAAGTTGCATTATCAATTGTAGTAAAGGCCTATATGAGCAGAATAAGCAATACAAAATTTTTTTCTTAGCAATTTTTTAACTTCATAGGAAAATTTCTTCTTGTCGGCGAACTTCGACTTAGCTGGAATGAATGAGAGGTTGCCAAGTGCATTTTGTAATGTATTTCCATATAATATGAGAAATATTGCAGTCTCGTCGCAACTAACATTGTGGGTGGTCGTTCGCTTTTGTGACCGAGTGATCTGTGTTTTACTTGTTCTGTTCTGTTCTGTAAAGTTTCAATTTTTTTCCCCGAGTGTGCAGAAGTGTAGTGCTATCGTTTGTATATATAATTTTCTCCGTGTTATTTGTTCGTAGATATTGCTGTGGTTGCAAATTTTTGCATTTTTCTGTGTTGGATTCTTTGGCGGCAAATAGTGCATGGTGAGCTAAGTGTCACGGTGTTGTTCTCTTGGTCTGTGGATATCGCTCTTCAATTTTGTAAACTTTCCGCTATCAGTGCGGTTTCGGCTTTTCCCCTTCTGACTGCCAGTCCTAATCAGCCATAAAGTAGGCTAACGAGGCTTGGCCGTACAGTCACTTAAATAAATAAATAATTGACAATTCAGTTTCATATCTTCTCGCTTTTTTTTCTCCGCCACCCACCCACTTTTATTTGTGCTCAGTATGTCTCATTGTAAAATTTGCGACAATCTGATCGCCGACAATGAGGTTTCGTGTGACGGCGTTTGTAACAACGTCTTTCATGCCACATGTCTAAAACAGCCCTCCACCCGACGGGCTAAATCCTCTGCTTTCACTTGCGAGGAATGTTCGGCTATAAAGCCTTGTCATGTTTTAAGACTGATTATGAACATGACAAATGCTATTTCTAGTGACCAATCTCTTTTAGCGGAAAAAGTGAACAATGCTCTCCATTCAAATGTTCACATAATATCCGATGATCTCGGCGTTCTTAATGCGAAAATTGATAAAATATTCAGTGCGGTCGAGGTATTCACGAGTACTTCTGAAGCCATTTTATGCAAAACCCGTGACATATTTGCAAACATCGCAAACGTTTTGGGCACTCTCGAAGAGTTACACGCGGTGTACACTAATTCAGTGTCAACCTCTTGTGTTGCTGATAGTACAGCAGTCGGTCCTGTCATTGACGATATTAAGTATCACGTCCGCAAAGTTTTTAATAACGTAAACTCATGGTCTTCTGAATTTTCAAAGAGTACTGAGTTACTTCTTTCTATTAAAGGTGAGATTGAAACTCTTAAAACTATTAAAATTACGGAAATCAGGGACCCGATATTTCAATTGATGTAATCCCGGTCACGGAAGTTCCTCATCCTCCTCCCTCTACAAATAATGTAGTGTCTAACGTAAAAAAATCTGATTTACGACAAAAGCGACCAAATAATCGCTCAATTAAAAATTAAAATAAAAAGAATTCTGTTATTGATATAAATTCTTCTAATACCCCTTCCCCATTAGTTTCTGCGTCTCAGAACTCTATTCCCGCGATACACGAGTCCCAGTCTGAAACATCTTCCCAAGCAGAGATTAACCTTCCTGTTACGGGTAATGTTTCAGAAGCACTAAAAGTGGTCCCCCATCGACGAACCCTATTTATTTCTCGTTTAGATTCTGAAACTTCCTCTAAAGCAATCCTCTCGTACATTCAGGCTCGAAATACTAACATACAAAATATATCTTGTAGGAAAATTAATAAAGCTGTAAGCCCAGTTGCATCTTTTATTTTACATGTGCCTGAGGAATTGGCTCCGACTTTGCTAAATTCTTCATTTTGGCCCTCGGGTGCTTTAATAAAGAATTTCGTCCCTCGTAAACCGATCTTCAAGCCTAGAAATTCGAGTGCAAACCCATCTAATAATATTATCTCAAAAAACTGAATCCGCAGACGATCTCCTTATATTATCAAAATGTAAGGGGTATCAGGACCAAGACTAGGGCTCTTTACCAGTCGACCACTACTAGTAACTTCGACATTATCGCGTTAACCGAAACGTGGTTACATCATAGTTTTCGGGATGCTGAGATGTTTGATTCATCCTATCAAGTATTTCGTAGGGATAGGTTTACTGATTCGGAGGCGCGAGGAGGAGGAGTTCTCATAGCTTGCAAAACTCACCTCAATTGCAGCTTGATTTCACCACCCGACCTAACTGCTTCTTCTGACATTGAGCTAATTACTCTCAAAGTAACATTAGCCAGAAATTCCTTATTTATTATGAGTTGTTATATTCCTCCTGATCTAATCAATACCGTTGACAGGGACGGATATAATATGTATGATATGTTAATTTCAAGATTGGAATTCATTAATAACTTAATGAATCCAGACGACGATCTCCTTTTATTGGGTGATTTTAACTTACCCAACGTTCAATGGGTAGCCAATTCTGCTGACGATGGCTGCCATCCCTTTAATAAATTAAATTCTAATGAGTCTTCATTTCTGGGATCAGTTTTCTCTTTCGGTCTCAGTCAGATAAGTTCCATCCAAAATAATATGGGTCGGCAGCTTGATCTTGTATTTTCCTCTGACTGCAACAATACAATTGTTGATCACAGTCCAATTCTTCTGTCTACACTTGACAAATATCATCCGCCTCTCCAAATTGATTATTTTCATAGTGCTGTAAATACCAAACATGTCAACGTTAGCGACTACGCTTACAATTTCAGGAAGGCGGATATGGACGAACTTTCCAGAAGAATATCTTCCATTGACTTCACTACACTTTTATCTGATGATAACATTGACAATGCTTTGTCCACGTTCTACGCATTAATCTTCAAAATTTTTGAATCTTGCGTCCCTTACGAACGGCAGCGTTCCCTTATTTCATCACCTCCCTGGTTCAATAGCGATCTGCGGAGGCTTAGAAATAGGAAAAATAAGTTGTGGAAGGCATATATTCTGGATAGGGATAACTCTTCGTACAATGAATTTGTTGAATGTTATAATAAATTTAAGGAATATTCCACACAATTATATAACGATTACGTAAAACGAATGACAACTGAATTCTACAATAATCCGCGAGCATTTTATAAATTTATTAACTCTAAAAGAAAAGTGGACGACTACCCTGCTAATATGCAATATGAAGGAGTTTCCAGTGACACTCCATCTGCAATATGTGATATGTTTGCGTCCTTTTTCGAAAAATCATTCTCCCCTGAATTTAAACCCGATCTTAACAATTTTAACCACTTAAATAAAAATCCTATTCCTATTAATTTATCCATTTGTATTACTTCTAATGATGTCCTCAAGCATATCAATGAGCTCCCTCTAGATTTTACATCAGGACCCGATGGTATTCCGCCAGCTATTCTTAAGGCTTGCTGTAATGAACTAGTCATGCCTTTAACATTAATTTTTCAAAAGTCTCTTAAAACTGGACAATTTCCTCTGCTCTGGAAAAACTCCCTTATTATTCCTATTCATAAAAAGGGTAACAAAAATGAGGTATGCAACTACAGACCTATTGCGAAACTCTCGTGTATCCCAAAACTTTTTGAGTCAATTATACACTCACAATTGTCTACTGTCTGTAAGCACCTCATCTCAACAAACCAGCACGGTTTTCTTCCGGGGCGGTCTACTTCTACGAATCTCCTCGAACTTGTTACCTTTGTTACTGAAGGCTTTCAAAATGGCGTGCAAACAGATTGCATCTATACTGACTTCAGCAAGGCTTTCGATAAGCTTTCTCACTCCGTAATAATCCTTAAATTGGTAAGTCTAGGCTTTCCACCTCTGGTTATTAACTGGATTCGTTCTTACTTACTCGATAGGACATATCAAGTTTCTTTTCGTCGCTCCACCTCGAACAAGATATCAGCTACGTCAGGAGTCCCGCAGGGTAGTCATTTAGGTCCACTTCTTTTTATTTTATCTATTGATGACATCTCACAACTCCTTCAAACCTGTAAAATCTTAATTTACGCAGACGATATGAAAATATTCTTTCGTACGAGAAATATTAGCGACTGTCACGCGGTTCAAAATGACCTAAACATATTCCACTTGTGGTGTACACACAATAATTTAGAACTAAATATTGGTAAGTGCGAAATCATGACTTTTTGTAGAAGTCGTAATCCCCTGCGTTTCAATTATATCTTATCAAATCATGCTCTACGACGTGTTCAATCTGTCCGTGACTTGGGGGTTATCCTGGATTGCAAATTAGACTTCGTTGAGCATATCAACTGTACGGTGGCTAAAGCTAGTTCTATGCTGGGATTCATCAAAAGATGGTCCCGTGAATTTTCTAATAGAACTGTCTTAAAACAGCTTTACTTTTGTTTTGTTAGACCAATTCTCGAATACGCGAGTCAAGTTTGGTCGCCCTATTATCGAGTCCATATCGATTTCGTCGAATCTGTGCAAAAAAAATTTGTCAGATTCGCTCTTAAGGATTTACCTTGGAGCAATCCAGTTCTTCTCCCTCCTTATAATGATCGTTTGAGGCTCCTCGATATGCACTCTCTGCTCAAGCGTCGGGAGATTGCAGACATTGTCTTTGTTCACCAATTATTAATTGGCAATATTGATTCAGCTTCCCTTAAAAGCGAATTCACTTTCAGATTGAACGAGCGTAATCTTAGGGTGGTGTCACTTCTGCAAACTAGTTTATGTAAAAATAACTATAGCTTCTTCCAGCCTATTAACCGGATGAGGTTACATGTGAATAAGAATGCTGATTTGTTTGATGTTCGTGTCAGTAAGCATGCACTGAAGAAAAGTCTGCTTGGTGGTTGTGGTCGCATGTCTACTAACATCGGACCAAATGATGAATAATCAGTCATATGCTACAGATTAATTCTGTTGTTTTACAAAGCTTTGACTAAGCTGATGGTCTGTTTAAAAAAAAAAAAAAAAAAAAAAAAAAAAAAAAATCCTAGGAACTTATAAGGAAAACATTATCAGGCATTCAGACTATTTTCCTGCTGCAGAAAACAAATGCTTTGTCACTTATTCGGATACACAATTACTATTGACCAGTGTAAATATACCAAAATAAATTAGTATTCCATATTCGGTTATTTTCCTCTAATAATCTACCACAAAGTAAATGTTTCAAAATACCTCGACCTCCCTCAGGTCAGGAGGGCGGCGTAGAGTACATAAAAAACTTGAATCACAGCTGCAATCTAAGTTAAGTTCCCCTAATACTAAGTATCTATCTGTAGAACGAAAGAAACGCACCCTCGTTTTCGTGCAGGCATATAAAATACCGCACCGTTTTGAATGGTTTTTCCTTGAGGAGGAATCGCATGTCAGGTTTGAAAAAGCGAATCCGACCCCGGCAATATTCATATTTATAATTGCCGCGTATTTCTTACTCCCACTTAGCACGCCCCCTCTTCCCCCAAAATATCTTCCAAATCCAAGGAGCGAGTGAGGGTCACTTTTTTACCATCTTGAAGCGATCAAACGGTCTTTTGCTTGCGTGAATAATTCATGAATTCTTCTGCAAATACAGCGCCCAGTGACCAGCAAATTGCAGTAGACCGATGCGAGAGGGTCAAGGAAAGTTTACAAACTTGCTTTGGCTGGCACCAACTCCAAATAGATGAATAGATATTGTAAATATTTAAGTATCAATAATTTTGTATATTGTCCGTTAATGCGATTTATTTAAAGTAATAAAAAAATTTATTTTTAACTTTTTGGTTTGAGTTTGTACATATAGGCGAAATTTTTTAGTCGGTTTCTTTTTTTATAAACATTTTACTTTTTAGAAAGAATTCATTTTGCACTTTCCTCTTTATTAATTTCAAAAACGGAAAAAAATTTAGCGCTTCCCTCTCCAAAGCTATCAAATCGTCGCGTCGTTGACCGTAGTCTGTAATTCTAACTGCAAGCTATTTATTTACTTCACAATTAACGCATTTTCAGGTGCGTGAAAATGAAAGATAAACATAAACTAAATGAGTGACTGGGGTTATGCCGGTCAAACCGCAAGCGCTTTCAACTTGGGTTGTATTCAGAAGCCTTTGCAAGTTTTTGTGGTGCGTTGCGTGTGGCGTCTTTCTTTAGTAAATATAAATAAGTACACAAATTAAATTAGAATTTGACAGTAAATTAACAAGCTAATCAACCGATATCTCTTAAAAAAAAAATAAAAAAATACTTTCCAAACACAATCCATACTAATAATAAAAATGCAAAGAGAGATTTGCCTGTGAGTTTTCTTTTAAAGGAATGGTAATAAAGCCTCAATTTTGCCTCTAAAACCAACATTTTTTCAAATTATATTGACCTAATATTACTCTTTTTTATAATTCTACATTACAGCACAATTTCATCGGCAGCACATATTCTTAGAATTGCTTTTCACTAACAAGAACCACTGCGCCAAAGTGGTAGTTTTAATTAAAATCCGTAGAAATATTAAATATTTCCAAGTTGCTTTTAATAATTCAAGTATGTAAAACGAAATTGAGTAACTCTGAATGTTTTTGATATATGGTATGTCATGTACACATTCATGGTCTTTCACATACATAAGTATAAATTGTTGAAGTATAACTCCATTATATTCATAGTATGCACACACGCCTAATATTGATAAGCGAATTTAAATAAGTAATCGGTTACTACCGTGATGACCATAATCCGAGTCAAACCATGCATAAGTGGTCTAGCAGTTCTTGATCGCAGTGGCGGACTAACAGGGGGCGGAAGGGGCGGCCCGCCCCGGGCCTTCGGTCTTGGGGGGCCCCCAAATGCCTTCGCGTTCCCCTGATCAAATCCTAAACAAGACTTTAAAAATGTGCTTAGTAGGGGAGAGTTGCCTAATTTGGGCCGGCTCCTATTTCGCGCCACCCATTTTTTTCAATTTTAGCGAGTTTTTGAAAATTAATTAATGTCAAAATTTGATTGAAAATGAATGTAGAACAAAATAATGAAAGAAATACTAATTTTAATACAAAATTAATAATGTTACAACAATCTCGTAAAAATGTATCTGCCGACTTAAAAATCTGACATTTTTGCTCGTCGATAAAAACAAATTGATACATCTAATGAATCTAAAATTTGTTCTGATGCGAAGTGTATAATATGTTTATATAGTATATAGTGTATTTGCAATTTAGAAACTATAACAATACTAATTAATTTAAACAATCTGGAAAAATGTCATTTCCCCTAATTTGGGCCACTGTGCAATTCGAAAGGGCGCCTAATACGGGTCACTCACGCGATGTAAACAAAGCAACACTATCTGAAGGAAAAATGTTTTTTTCATTAAAACGGTAAGTGTACATGAGATATTTAGTAAATTTAGTATATTAAGCCTATTGTTATTATTTTAGATTATAAAATGTTACATGTCATTGAGTAAATACTTAATTTATGATGATAACTCTTTATTGAGAATTTAAATTTCAAATATATTTCTGATCAACGAATTAATTAACGTCAATTCATTGTTTCATTAAATATAATAAGTAACGGTGTTTTAAACAATATGCCGAACCATTTTCGCGTTTTTCAGATATCTTACGTGCTATTCAATAGGTGGCCCACATTAGGCGACTCGTCACCTAAATTGGGCCACTTGCACGTTTTTTTCAAACGTTATTTTTTATTATAAAAGAAAGTCAGACTTGCCTTAAACTTTCCACAAAGGTAAATTATCATCCAAATTTTAATATTGCGCTATTAATTATGTAAACGAAACGTTTACAATAATTTTAAATGCATTTAACCTTAGGTGGCCCATGACTGGCGACTCTCCCCTATCTACATAATTTCATCAAGATCAAAACACTACAGCCATCTAGACTTTTTACGCGGTACTAATATTCTTTTAACTTTGCTGAACGCGTCCAATACGCTGGGGAAACTCCCGTCTTTGTAGCGGGTACTTCCCCAGAAATTCCTGAATGAATGAAGTGCAAATAAATTCACTCTTGTACGCCTACATTGACATTCACTACATTATATTTACGTCGAAAAATAAACATTGGCCTCATTTAAAATATATTAAATTTCAGTACATTGATATTTAATAGTTAAGTAATGTGTACTGATATTTTCGCGAACGGATAAGCCTTTTTTCAAATTGTAGAGTAATAAACGCGATCTTATCCGTTCAAAGTAATTTCATTAAAAAGTGTAATAGTGTTTTTGATTTTTGTTGCGATATAAAAGTAAATGAGTTCAGAGTTGAGTTAGTGCATTTTCGAGTATTTGAAAAAAGTAAGTAATTCTTCGTATAATTTAGCCTAGAAATTATAATCCGTAGTTTCTAGTCAATATGCACCTACGAGTACATTGCTTCAGTTCTTGCATTTCGCGAGTGGTCCTTATTTTATTTGTAGTGCACGTTTATTAGGGACGTAGGTATGTACTTTTTCTCATCTTGAGACTCAACATGGCAAAGTCTCTTTACATTTGTATATCTATATCGTCAAATCAATAATGAGGCTTAATTTAGCTATCTTTTATAAAAGTTTCTTATTTATCTCATTATTTTTAGTGAAAAGGATTCAACCGTCTGGCTCTCAGAAAAGGAAGCTAAAAAAACGAAGACTGAAGAGGCAAAATTGCTTGCTGGATCTTTATCCAAATACCTTTCGAATTCTGAAGAGAAGAAAAGTGGCGTTGCCGAAAAAATTAATCAAAGTTTATGCTAGAAGCTTCAGTTGACGCTCTGGCTGTAGCAGTTGAAAATCTGATACAAATGTATGATGAATTTGAAAAGGAGCAAGTTTCCAAAGAAATAAAAAGATACCGCAGGCATGTAAAAGCCACCGATACGAGTATGGACGTTGCTGCCAAATGGAGAGCCCAAGAAATCCTTCAATTTATAATAAAATGGGACTTCAGTGAATCGTTACCCTGTATATCGCTTATACTTCAATACTTCTTGACCATTTGCATCTCGGTTGCATCATGCGAGAGAAGTTTTTCGAAACTTAAACTAATTAAAAATTATCTTCGATCTACAATGGATCAAGAGCGACTGGTTAATCTAGCCGTGCTTTCAATAGAAAGAAAAATTTCCAAAGAAATCGATTTCACAGAAGTTATTGAGGAGTTCAGTAAATTGAAGGCAGAGAAAACACATATAATACGCTACAAAAAATAAAAAAACTATCTTTGATTTATTTTATCAAATTTTTTTTTTGTCGATCGATTCGTATTTTATTTTCCTCACCCATATCCATTAATATTGTAGGTATTTATATTTATTTAGCCTAAATAATTTAATTCGAATTTAAAGGACCCCGCAAATTTCTTATGGAAAATGGGTTTCACTGAATTTTCTTCAAACTTAGCATAGTGATAGTTTTCAACGTGCTGATCAAAAGTCTCAATGGGCACGAAGTCATCCTATGATTAGTTGCGGAGATATAGAGGGGTGAAGCGTGAGACATTTGCTGTACACCCAAGTAATAAAAAAATTTCGCGATTTTTTTACACGAAAACGATCAACTTTACAAGAAAATTCTATATAACAGAAAATACTTTAAATGAGCCAAAGAACACGCGTGAATTTTTTCAGAATTTTTTCAACTATTTTTGGATTTTTCAAAAATTGGCCAAATCCAAAAAACCAAAAATAGTCGAAAAAATTCTGAAAAAAATCACGTGTGTTCTTTGGCTCATTTAAAGTATTTTCTGTTATATAGAATTTTCTTGTAAAGTTGATCGTTTTCGTGTAAAAAAATCGCGAAATTTTTTTATTACTTGGGTGTACAGCAAATGTCTCACGCTTCACCCCTCTATATCTCCGCAACTAATCATAGGATGACTTCGTGCCCATTGAGACTTTTGATCAGCACGTTGAAAACTATCACTATGCTAAGTTTGAAGAAAATTCAGTGAAACCCATTTTCCATAAGAAATTTGCGGGGTCCTTTCACTTGCCAGATTTTAACGAAATAAACATAAACACTTATTTATACATACAAATGTGAACTGAATAAAAAGCTTGTAAAACTACATTTTTTTTAAAGCTGGGGGGCCTCATTCCGCTTTGCCGCCCCGGGCCTCTAACGGGCTTAGTCCGCCACTGCTTGATCGAATTGGGAAATTCGCATAAATCAAGATAATCGTATGCGGAAACCTTTACCCCAGTGTCACTGGAGTGAGATCTGAGACCGAGAGGAAGCTAACGAGGACTGAACAAATATTATGAAACAAAGCTTGAAATGGTATGCGAAACCCAAATCTCAATAGTTTAACTCAGTTTAATTTCTAGTTTCTCGAGGATAATTCCTATTATCAGCATAGAACATTTAATTTATGTTTTATAATTTTAGAGTACCTTTCCTTTTCCCTATACCTGTAGTTATGCTAAGTTTTAGTTCAAGTTGTTTTTGTAGATTAATTTTATCATATTTATATAGCTTGAAGCGAAATAAATATATAAATCAATGTGTCTGGATGGCAAAAATTCAGTCAGATTTTACATTAACCCTTGCCTATAGTCGGCATCCACAAAACATTCGCTGGGTACGACCGCCGCCTAAAATCGACATTCACGATCGCCGGCTCTATTCGTCATTGAGAGCAGCAGTGAAAGCTTTCCATCGAACTTTCTTTAAATGTCCGTTATAAGCGGTGCAATTTAGAATGCTGTGTTTGCAGTAAAATATATTCCACTAAAAATATATATGTGAAAAAACAAGTCAACTTCTCGTCAGGACTGTGCGTTTTGTTATCTCACAAAAACAACTGAAATGTAGAAATTATGCCAAGTTCCTTGCCTACACGTTATAAGCAGTGTTTTGATCAACGCAGACAAATATTGTGTGAATTGATAAATTTACATACCAAACTTGGCAAGTTTTCAAGAGTCTCAATATTGCATTTTAAGATTAAATGAAACCGTTTACAGATTAAATAAATCTATTTTCAAATGAAATGAAACTATTTCAAATTGAATGATACCATTTTCAAGTGAAATGAAATTTTTATTAAAAAAAATGAAATCTCAGAATACCAATTTGACTTAAATTATGTTATTCTTTTTTTATTAATTCTTTAAATAATTCAAAGTTACAACAAACTATTCTACGAGGATTTTAAATTTTTGCTCCATGTATTTGAAGGACTGATTTTATTTACCTTGCTCGTAAAACCATATCCATTATATAATTAGAACAGTCATTTTGACTTAATTGAACAAATTTAAGCTTATATTTTCATTCTGACTTATGACTGCCATTTTCTTTTTAGTCTAGTGTCCAAGAGGAAGGAAAAAGTACCGTTTTTTTTTTTTAACTTTGCTTGCATGAAATTTGTCTGTGTTGGACTCTAAAATGGTGAATCCAATATGGCGTCCGAACATTTGCAACTTCATGGAATTTTTTATTAAAATGAATCAAAGAGCTTTTAGGGTCTTGATATTAAGTCTGTTATCAAACTATATAAATTCAAGATAACGGATCTAATATAGCTACCGAAAATTTAGAAAATTCCCATTCCCATTCCCAAAAGATTTACAAGGAAATGAAAACATAAAGATTTTTCGAGTCGTTAATTTTGAATTTCTTATCTTAACTTAGAAGAAAGTAATGAGAAATTACCACACATTAATCAGAATCAAAAATCGTGTTGACGTGTGAATATTATATTCAGTATTAGTATTGCTTAATATATAACGGGCATGCAATTTTGTTTTAGAAAAGGCTTTTTCAACTGGATTTAGCATCGGCGGCAAAAATTGTAAGCTATGTACACTAGAGTGGATCAAAAAAAAAAAAGGCTTCTTTTTCAAATGGCTTTCTAATAGTTACCAACAAGTACTTAGTACGCCAAAGATGGACCCATAAAAATAAGATGTTCTGCTGCAACCTGACTAAGAAAACCGTTTTTGTCCCAAGAGGAAAAAAATTTTGACTATGAATTTACGGCATTATTAAAAATAAACTCCTTACATTAGTCTCGTACTGTTTTCCCTAATTGAGAGAAGTGAGCAATATAAATTTTATTTGAAAGATTAACTCAAAACAAAATGTTTACAAGTTTGCAGTTGTTTAAAAAACTCGCTAAAACTGTTAAAAAGGGAAAAAAAACAACTTTGAATGCGCTAAAAAAAATTTTCGAAAATTATTTACCTAAGCTTTGTGCATAAATATGTTAACCGTACTATCTTTTAGGAACCTCAGAAAGAAAAACGCTCATTAAGTCAAAATTTCCGAAAAATGTGTCAAAAACGGTTTTCTTACAAGGAAACGTTAGAGGGTGAAAACCAACTTTTAGGGGGTGAAAACCACCCCTAAAGTTTACCCCCAAAATTTAAGGGGTGAAAACCACCTATAAAGTTTACCCCCAAAAACAGTTTTTCCTAAATATTTCCAGTTCTAATGATTTTTTTCGAATGAAAACAAAATGGAAATGATGTCTCTTAAATATACGAACATTTTGTAAGTTATCCGGTTCCTGGGGGTGGCAACCCTTATTTTTTATTGCAGAAATCGATTTTTTTTTTATATTTTTGCGTCACAAAAATAACAGTTTTAGTTAAAATCATTGAAAAATATTTTTTTACATACGATTTTGAAAAATAAAGTTGACCTGTTTTTGCGTTTTCGTAAAAAAAGCTCTTCAAGGGGGTAAACAACCCCTAGCACTAATACGTAAATGATGTATATTCTTTCGGACATTAGTTTTTTCGTGAAAACCAGTATTAAGGGGTTTTTCGAGTAGCTGATTACGAATCTGATGTTGAATTTCAAAAATTCAAATTGGCAGATCCAACATGGCGGACAAACTTTTGAAAAAAAACCAATTTTTATAAAAAAAAAAAAAAATAAAGTACCGCCAAAATGTGCGTATACGCAGAAGAAAAAAAATACTCTATAACATATTTCAATTTCATAATTTCATCAAAATCGGTCAGATACACCTGAGAACGTTTCCTTGTTAGTCAGGGTGCAGCAGAAGATCTTATTTTTATGGGTCCATCTTTTGTGTACACGCGTTATTCTCACACTTGCATTTTAAAAGTCGGTGAACTCTCTAGCTCAAGATCTACTGCACCGATCCTTTTGAAATTTTACACACTCTTTCTTCACATAAATTACGAGGTAACGCTGTCGACTTTTTTCTTCTTCTTAACTTATTTTACAATAACGAAATTTTCGATTTTTTTGATGAAAAATAGGTATTTTGTCTTAAGTGTTACCAAAAATGAAAAAATCGGAAAAAACGAATGCGTTGCCTTAAGGGGTTATTCTACTGTTAAACGGGTAAAAAGCAGTATCTTTTTAAAAGTGTTGTAAAAAAAAAACTATTAGAGATATCAATTTGAAATTTTGCATGCATCTTTATTAATGAAAAAAATATATAATGGCATAGTTGATTAAAAAAAAAAACAAAATGGCGGCTTCGGTTTATGATTGATGTAGCGCGCGCTGACGGCCAGAGTCGTTTGCGCGGTACATTGCCCAGGTCGTCCAGGTGATCTGCAATCAATTTAACGATGAAATTTTATTAGTTTAGCTAAAAACACACAGACTGAACCTAAATTGAGGCATAAATATTAAATTTTCGCGATTTGACAAGCGTTGGAAAATAGCATGCTCGATTTTGGACGTTTTTTCGATATATATTTTTTTCATTAATAAAGATGCATGCAAAATTTCAAATTGATATCTCTAATAGTTTTTTTTTTACAACACTTTTAAAAAGATACTGCTTCTTACCCGTTTAACAGTAGAATAACCCCTTAAGGAACTTATCAACTTATCAACCCCCCACATTAAAAACGATGAATTCGCATACTTTAACCACACTATTTTAGTTGGTTCTTCAAATGTCGAACCATTCCCCTACTTTTATATGGATATGCACCGTATCTTTATTTTACATGATTTTTGGATACTGTGGCCATTACAGACCCAGTAGATGGGTACATAAAAATTTCAGAATGCGTGACCTAGTGTTTAACACGTTTACTATAGAGATGCCACGAATATTCGGCAACTATTCGGTATTCGGCTATTCGGCCACTTTTTTAGCAATTTATTTATTATTTTTTTTATTACTAGCTGTTTTCCCGCGACTTTGTCCGCGTAAATTATAGCTCATGTCCTTTCTAAGGCTCTAGAGTATCTGTGTCTCAATTTTGGTACATTCATAAGCATTTCCTAGCAAGCGCAAGGCAGCGAAAACTTGCTCCACGTAAAATATTAAAACTAGCAGTCCGCAATTGCTCTAGCTTGAGACATGTCAAGCTTGGTGCGCATCAAAAGTTGGCAAAAATCAAATGCAGAGACCGCGCCAAGTGGCAGGTGAGCTACACATTCTGGCTGTAGCATTGTGCCCCCGTGCTTTCAACTTTTGATAGCGCCAGCCAACACAAGAACCCAGCGTTTGCGCCAGGCTACAGCGGCCTATTCTGTTTGGGCCTTTAAACTCGTACGGTGACGAGTTGTGACTTTTCGCACGCGGAAAGTACAAGTGTGGCCGAATATTCGGCTGCCGAATATTCGGCTGCCGAATGTTCGGCGCTTCGGCCAAGAACCTCGCCGAACATTCGGTATTCGGTATTCGGCATCTCTAGTTTACTACCACGCACTTTTTATATTGTAGGTACTCACCTCTCAGCAGGAAAAAAATTTCTTATTGCAGCACATTCACAAAAATGAAATAAATGTCAATACTTGGCGACAGTAGCTACTTTCGAAATCCTTTTTGGTAACTGTTTGATTTAATACGATGTCTAACTCGCAGGTAAAACCATCGCAATTATAAATTAGGCTGGGGGGCCACTTTACCTACAGGGGCCATATTACCACCTTCTCCTCTAGCTATCTGCGGAATCCTTTCGCTTCCTGCTCTTGAAAAGTGTAATATACAGGTCACTAACAGTAGTACTAAATCTGAGTTTCCACTTACACGGTTTCGAGTTACACGGAACCAATTAATCGTGTAACTTGAGGGACACCTATATATTGCAACGGGGGGGGGGGGGGGGGGGGGGGGGGGGGGGGGGGGGGTTGATTCAAACAATTAAATTGTTAATAACAATATGAATTTGTTAATAATTTTTATTAAAAATATTTTTTCCTCAAAATTCAGTCATTTAAAAATTCAGTCAATGAAAAAGAAAAAGAAGTTTGAGTCTCCAAGCCAAAAAATGTCTCTTCTCATAAATTTTCGTTCACTTGTATTATCGAAAATATGCGAAAAAAAATCCTCGGACAAGTATCTCTAATTTTTCGATATAGAATCCGTGAAAAAAGTTTCAGCCAAATCGGAGATGTGTCGGTCAATTTTTATCAAAATCAGTACGGTTTGTATACGTATAATAAAGAATAATTCATACTTTTAATGGCCGAGTAAAAAAAAAGTTTATTTTTATGCCTATTTTTTCGAGCGTCAGGGTGGTGTAACCACTTAACGATACCAAGCTTGAAAAAAGATAAGGGAAAACGGCTCGAGTGTCCCCTCCTATTGTAGATGGTCTTTGGCCTGGTAGCGAACTGGCCAAGAAAGCGGCATTTGCATAGCTCGTGTGTCATGCGGTGCTATAAATAGAAAGAAGTTATCGGAAAGCCATCACAGCGGCACCGATTTTCCGCGGTTGCAAAACGCCACTTTGCGCAGCCGGCACCGATGACGAGCAAGCTTTCTGGGTACCCTTGACCACTAGCTGCGAGCAGGAAAGCTTAATTATGCAATTACTGGACTTCGCGAAGCTCTCGAAACAACTCCCCCGCCCGCGACTCGATTTGAATACTTGCCACCTTACCTGGAGCAATTTCCCGGAAGAAGATCTTCTCCTCAAGTGCCCGAGTAATCTCGATTCCAGCGAGGCCGTTTCCGCCGCAAAATCCAAGAGCTCAGCCACCCCAGCGGTGAAACGCGTGTTTACGAATGAAAACCAAAACAAAACTGAAATGAAGGTAGAAAGCTCGTGCCAATTGCGAGTGCAACTTTACCTGGTGAAAGTTGAAATCCGCTCTTGGCTAGGTGTCGCCACGCTCTAGATTGCATCATTGAATCATTCGACTTCGGTGCTAAGACGAACTACGATTTGGTCCTCGTCTTGACTTAATTTGGAAAAGTTTGTTTACAATTTCTGCGTTATTTGAATTTGCTGAGCTGGATCTGGAGTTTTGCATTGAACTGAAATTTTGAATAGTTTTAATTTAGCTATAAAAATCAAATTGCACTGATTTAAGTAAAGCTTTTGGGGTTTCCAAAACTCTATCTCCCTTCTTCGTCATTCTACAGTTGATCAGACCCGTGATAAGCTACGGGTTTGTAAATTGGTTTGCTGTGTCTTCAACTCTGGCTCTGCAAATGGAAATATTTGAAAGAAGAATTCTTAGAATGTGCATTGGGAAGTACTTCTAGACCAGGACTAAAAAATATTCTAATAATTATGTTTATGATCAATCTGATATCATTCCTTTAATGAGATACATGCTAAATCACAGTATTACATTTTTAAAGTCTCTCCCTTATATTGAAAACTTTTTAATTTACAAAGCTATCTATGATAATACGCAAACTGGTCTGTTGGATTATTATTCTTCGCCCTTCGCCCTTCTGAATGAGGAAAATTGTGACCTGAAGCTAGACGTTAGTGAAACTGTTAAGATTCCAAAGTTCTATAAGAAATCATTCATCTCGTCGCAGAATAGGTGAAGTTTTGAAATTTTTTCTTTTCCCTCTATCTATAGTCCACCGTTTTGGTCACCAGCACCCTTAATGTTGGACGTATTTAATAAGTCTTTTATAATACCTTCGATTGCTTTAACCCATTTGCATCATAAGCGCATATATGCGCGCATTTTGCCTGGCCACTATCACCAGAGCGCGCATATATGCGCTCATTCCACTTGGGCATTTATTACCAGTAAAATTATGGTGATAAGAACGAATTTTTCACTTTTCTGTGTGATGCAAATGGGTTAATAATTTTAATAATTCCTTTAATTCTCCTAAAATGACTGTAACTGCTTACTAATTTATAATTTCGGACCATAGAGTACATACAACTGTGTTTTTACAAATTTCTATGTATTTTTTGTAGCTGCAGTTATAGTTCATGAATTTTGAGCCAAACGTTTCAGCTGATTACTTCTCTTACATTTAAGTATGATATAAATGTGTAAACTTCTTTGTTATGTAGTTATAAAGTCGAATAAAGTCACTTCAGACTTGAGACTTATGCCCATTTTGCGCCAAAAATTCATTCAATTTATTCAAATCAAGGTTTATAATTTGGATGGGTAAAAATCAAAGGAATTTGATGCGTTTATTGCGAATTTAAAAGATATGGCTAAACGATACGGTTTAAAAATTCAATTCCAGATCAAGGCAAGTTTTTTATTTCCTTGGCCACGCAAATCCGAAACAGGTTCCTGTGCCGGTTGCAGAAAAATTAAGGGAAAAAATTTATCTCGAACCGTTTTCAAGATATTAAACAAAATGGTTAGGAAACACACTTGAAGTTAGTGTGCAGACTTTGACAACTTGAACTAAAACTTAGCATAACCACAGGTATAGGGTATAAAAGTAAAGATACTCTAAAATTATAAAACACTAGCTGGCCCAGCAGACGTTCTACTGCCCTTTCCGGTACATTTTCATTATGCCCTGTGCGTCGACCAATATTTGATCGTGTTATTTTCTTTTCGCATGTTTCTACAAATAATACCATTAATTTAAGAAAACAGTGTTTCCGTTTCATATCTCTAATTAATTTATTGAACAAACTTACACATTGTTTAATATTAGGTAAACCGTTTTACACTTCACAAATATTGGAAAATTACCCGGTTTCATCCGACGTTGGGTAAATACTTACTAATTAAAGACTTCTTAAATATTCTAGTTTGTTATATCCTAGAAATTGATTCAACCTGAAAACCCCTTTATGGATCCGTCATCTTGAATTTCCAAATCTTGATAATATTTTAAATTAATGGCATTAAGACAATTATTGTACCAAATTTCATTAAAACCCGTTGAAATCGAGATTTTTTTATATATATATTGGGTCTTGGATCTAGAAACTTTGATAATTCGATAATGATCAAAATTAGTGGCACCAAAAAAATCGTACTCATTTTCATGAAAATCCGTTGAAGACGAGAAATTTGCATCACCATATTGGATCCGCCATCTTGGATTTTGAAATTTTGATAATATTTAAAATTAGTGGTATCAGAATAATCATTGTATTAATTTTCATTAAAATCTGTTGAAATCGAGACATTATGGTCTCCCTATTGGACCCGCCATCTTGGATTTACAAATTTGCATTATATTCGAAATTAGTGGCCTCAGAATAATCATTATACCAATTTTCATTAAAATTCGTCCAAATCGAGACATTTTAGTCGCCGTGTTGGATCCACCATCTTGAAGTTGAAAATTTTGATAACATTCAAATTAGTGGCCTCAGAATAATTATAGTACTAATTTCCATTAAAATCCGTTAAAATCGAGAAATTGTTGGTCACAATCTTGGATTTGGAAATCTCGATAATATTCTAAATTAGTTGCCTCGGAATAACCATTATACTAATTTTCATTAAAATCCGTTGTAATTGAGACATTTTAATCGCCATGTTGGATTCGCCATCTTGGATTTGAAAATTTTGGTAATGTTCTAAATTAGTTCAATAAGAATAATTATTGTTATAATTTTCATTAAAATCCGTTGTAATCAAGACATTTTAGATTTGGGAATTTTGATAATATTCAGAATTGGTGCCCTCAAAATTATCACTGTACTTATTTTAATTAAAATCCATTGAAATCTAGAAATCTTGGTCGCCATATTGGGCCCGCCATTTTGGATTTGTAAATTTTGATAATATTCAAAATCAGTGACCTGAATACAATAATTGTACTAATTTTCATTAAAATCCGTTGAAATCGAGAACGCGCGAACGGTCAAACTCGCGAAGTTAAAATAATCGTTAAGTTTTCTGAAATTATCCAATTTTCTGCGCAATTTTCTTAACTTTTCTTTCCGTAAGAACCTTCTACAAAGTATTAGAAAACTATAAAAAAAAAAAATTAATGAAATCGGTAAAGTCGTTCTCAAGTTATTGCGTGACCAACAGAAATAGGGGTTCCTTTTTATATATATAGATAAGAAAAACAAACAGTAAACTAATTTTCCGATGTTCGCTCTGAAATCTTGGGGGGCAATGCCTCCCCACGCCCCCCCCCCCCCCCCCTACCTTCTCCCATGAATTTGTCTATATCAATTTCCACGGTTTTCTTTAAAGTGCCCAAAATTACCAAGGCCCAGTTCTAAAGTGACATCATCCAACTCGTTGCAGCGTTGCATTTTGACAATTAATTACGTAAGTCAATTGATTGCTTCCTTTGTTACTGATACTGAATTGACAGATCTGTCTGTGTCGGGTCGGGATGTTAATTCGATTTGAGAAGATCATAGACTTTATTTCTTCCTGCCCCTCACTTGGTACGCCCTTGTTATATACGTAAATTATAGTTATATGTATATATAAATTTAGAGCTCGTCTGTTTTTCTGCTATTTTTCCGCATTTAGAGTCTGCATGTTCCTTAAAATTTAATTTGAAATCAAATATTAATTGAGTTTTTTTAATGATTTGATTTGGATATGGAATTTTGGATTAAATTGAAATTATTGAATAGTTAGGTACTCCTAAAAAAACTTTTGAATTTTTCTAAATGACATCCAATTGAGTTGAGATATTCCGATTTTGCGTCAAACAATTAATCCAATAATTTTGTCAGTTAAAGATTTGATATTTGGAAAGGAAAAAATCATGACAATTTGATGTGTTTATAGCTTTAAAATCGTCGTTTAAGATCAAGATCTGGAAATTAAAAAAAGGCGGCTATTATTCCCAAACATATCATGTTTTCCACACATTCATCTAATGTTATTAGAATATTCTTACTAGAATTAACTTTGCCCATGTGACATTAAGCTTGAGTTTATTTTTCTTTAGCCATTTATTCATATTCTTTAAGGAGTTCCATTTACGTGGTTTCGATTTAGGTGTTGTTTTTGTGAAACCAATTACCCGTTTAAATAGAGAGACGATTGCTGTACTTGAAGAACCTTCATTTAATTAAGGGCCACTCCGTTTACATTAGCAAAAATCCTACAAATGCATCCAATAAAAAAAGAAAAAGAGTCAATTCGATATAATTCGGAATTATAATATATAAATATAAAGAAGAATCACTTTTGAAAGAAATTATTAACTTACTCCAATCTCAAGGAGAAAAATATAACGAAAAATATGAGCACACATACATTATAATTAGAAAATGTTTGAATGAATTTTCCTTAAATTATTCAGATGTTTTTTTTCTCTATGGCCTATTGAGCTCAAAATTCTTTATTTTATTTATTACGTGTTCATAATTTATAATTTTGAAATTATTAAAACAACTTGACTACCCTATTTTCCATGTATCTGAACGAGGTTATTGCTAAGTGGACATGCCTCGTGTTACATTACAAATAACTTTTCACAAATTCAAATTTGCCGCTTCAACTCACAAGGAAACGTTCATAGGTGTGTCTCACCGATTTTGATGAAATTGAAATATGTAATATAGTAGAGTATCGAAAATTAAGAAACCACCCCTAAAGTTTCCCCCAAAAAACAGTTTTTCCTAAATATTTCAAGTTCTAATGAATGTTTTCAAATGAAACAAAATGGAAATGATGTCTCATAAATATACTAACCTTTTGTAAGTAATCCCGTTTCCGGGGGTGGTAACCCTTATTTGTTATTGAAGAAAAACGTGTTTTTTTCGTTTTCGTAAAGGGGTAAACAACCCCTAGCACTAATAAATGATGTATATTCTTTTAGACATCAGTTTTTTCGTGAAAACCAGTATTAAGGGGTGGTTGGAGTCGCTGATTACGAATGTGATGTTAGATTTAAAAAATTCAAAATGACGGGTCCAACATAGCTGACAAACTTTTGAATAGTACATCAATTTTTATAAAAAGAACAATAAATAAAAGTTCTTGAGACCGCTGATTACGAATCTGATGTTAAATTCAAAAAATTCAAAATGGCAAATCCAACATGATGGTCAAACAAACAAACAAACAAAATCGGTGAGACACGCCTGAGAACGTTTCCTTGCAAGTAATAACATAATAAGTCACAGCACTAAAAGTGATTCGCTATTCATAATAAAGTCCAAAATTACGATATCTTTTACAACAAACTTACCTTATGAATTATAGTTAAGTCAGAATGCAATCTTTATATTTCTTTTATCTTTCGTCAAGAATTAAAATCAAAAATTAAAACAAAAAAGTTATATAATACCCTTAAACAGTGGATTTCCAAAATATTAGGTTGTAACATAATAATCTGATAATTTTTTCGGAAACGTTCTGGAAATTTTTTACAACTTCGAGAAAGTTCTGTGACTATGAGTATAAATACCCGTGAGCGCGCTCAGTTCATCAGTGCAATAATCGACAGCGCAGCGAGTAACATTATGGAAAAATTCGATTTGAAAAGACAAGTTATCCGCGTCCTTCTAATTTATGAGTTCCGTTTGAAGCATACAGCTAAGCAGGCGGCACAAAATATATGTTAATGTACGGGAGAAAATGTGGTCTCTTATCATACAGCAGTAGATTGGTTTCGACGTTTCTCGACGGCGACTACAACCTTGAAGATAAACCTCACGAAGGGCGGCCGGTTGAGGTTGATGTCGACTGACCAGCGCAGCTCATCGAGGAAGATCCAAGGAGGACTACTCGTCAACTTGAAGAAGAACTCGGATGCTCCCATACTAGTATCTCTCGACATTTGAAAGTGATGGGTAAAGTGTACAAGTACAGTCAATGGGTACCCCAAGAATTGACGGATGGTCAAAGGATGATGCGAGTGGCGGTTTGTACGCAATTACTCACTTCACAAAGTACTTTTGCTTGGCTTCGTAGTTTGGTTACCGAGGATGAGAAATGGATGTTTTATGTTAACCATAACAATCACCCCTATTGTGATTGTCGTGTCGATCTGAAGTCGACCAGTGCTCAAGTTGTCGTGTCGATTCTGTTTTTGTATTACCTAACGTGATCGAATCGACACAAAAGCATTACCATGTAAAATTTCTTAAAATGTCATTTTATTGTGAATATTCTTGAGTTTATTACGATTGTGGATTAAGAGTGTTTTGATTTTAAACTGTCAAACTGGTAAAAGTTTTTTATTTGAATTTTCATTGGTTTAAAATGAATTCAATTGAGATGTTTTTTGACACTGACTCTGATTGTGATGAACGGGAAGAAAAACTAATAATTAAAAGAAAAAGAAAACACGTGAGAGATTCTTCAAATCCACTGGAAATGGAAAATATTTGGTATGTATTATAGTGCATAGGATGCTGATTGATTAATTATTTACAACTGTTTTCAGTTTCAAGCGCTTCTTCCGACTTTCCAAAGAGGCTTTTATTGACTTGCTTAGATACTTAGAACCTAAATTGAAGCAGCAGAAGCGGCTGTCTGCAGTACCCAATATAGTCAAACTTTGTGCTTCGTTGAGATTTTTTGCAGAAGGTGGTTACCAGCTGGGCGCAGGAAGTGACTTTAATCTTGGCATAGCACAACCGACCTTTTCACAAATTTTCAAAGAAATGTGTAACGTTATGGAGACTTTTCTTTGCCCAAAATGGATTTCCTGTGATTATACGAATGAAGAAAAAAATAACGCTAAACAATTTTTTTATAATAAATGTAGTATACCGGGTGTGGTAGGATGCATTGATGGAACACATATAAAAATTATAAAACCCAATAATGAAATACAACACCTTTATTATAATAGAAAAGGGTTTCACAGCATTAATGTTATGATTGTAAGTATAGATAAAATATGTAGGTATATTTGAAATAACCGGTAACGTTATTTTCTGAAGATGTGTGATCACAAAATGAAAATCCGTTATATAAATGGCAAACACCCTGGCGCTTCACATGATTCGATGATTTGGAATTCATCACATCTTAAAGAGTTTTTCAAAAGAAACTATCACAGCGGCGATAGACATTCATGGTTATTGGGTAATTAAAAGAAATAACTATGATAGAATTTTTTATTATATTCATACATATTTACTTTTAAAGGTGATTCGGGATATCCCTTAGAACCTTTCTTAATGACACCATATCGAAATCCAGAAGAAGGAAGTGAACGAAGCAGGTACAACCAGCAACACTCTAAGGGAAGGAATATCGTTGAAAGAACCATTGGAATCTTGAAAAATAGATTCAGGTGTTTACTGGAAGCAAGGCAGCTGCATTACAGTCCAGAGAAGGCAACGCAAATAGCAAATATATGTGCAGCATTACACAATATATGTTTAGAATACAATGTACCACTTACACATGAGCTAGAAGTAGTTTTAACATCAACTGAGGAATTTCAAAACGAAGACATTCCTGAAATGGATCCCAATGGTGAAGCTGTTGTTATCCGAGATAGAATCGCTAATGAAATGTGAGTTACATAAGGCGTAAATTAAAATAAAATGGCATAAATAAAATGTTTAAAATTAAATAACATGAACTAAATTTTATTTCATTTTATATATAACGTAATCGTATTTCACTAAATAAAAACAGCTCTTTCCACTCTCAACAGCATAATAAAAAAAGAAATTAGGTTCTACAGCAGTCTTTTCATTCGGAAAACTGTTGGATATCTAATTGCCTTTTTTGCAGTTCCAATATTTGTGCTTTAAGTTTTAATTTCTCTCTCGTATGCAATTGTTTTTCTTTAAATATTTGTTTGCGAAGGCTTAAGGTTTCCTTTTTCAACTGCAAATTTTCTTTGGCCAGTTTCATTTTATCTTTTTTTAAATAATACATTTTTTTACTGATATGTAAACTTTCTGTTGTATTTTCTTTAATTTCTTGCAATGCAGTCGTTAGTCCTTTATATAATTGTTCTTGTGTTTCAGTCTGCTTCTCTAATAGTTGAAACCGCTTACCTTGCCGATCCGTTTGAAAGACTTTCTTCTTTTTTTTGTTATGTTGTGGGGTTGGTGACTGTTGGACGACGGGAGGTTCTTCTACAAGTGGCGAGTCCATCATATTGGGCCTTATTCCGGTTGTCACCTCACTTCAGTGACAAACCTCACTGTCGTTGTCACCTCACCTCGAATTCGATATTCTCGTTGTCGGGTGACGTGAGGAGCATATGAAGTGAGTCCTGAATCGAGTATCGTTTGCTTTGACGTTTCATTGATTCTTGTGACTGAAGAATTTGTGGACAACAAAAACTAAAATTGAAAGATGAGCTCTGTTGAAGAGGTTCAGGTTGTTCTTGAGGCAGAGGATCAAGTTGTTCTTAGGGAATTGATGGACATTCCATGCCTTCAACACCTCGATTGACTTCTTGTGGACTCCTCGAAACTGTCGCCTGCGAAAAGTCCTCCCATCTTGATGAACAGCTATAGGGAACGTACCCATACTACGTGACATCATTTTTTACCCCTCTCCCCCCTTCAGTAACCACCCGTAGTATATGCCTAGACCCCCCCTCCCCATATAGTTTTGTCATCATAATTCATAAATGTGGTTTTAAAACACTTTTTGCAAACAGAGAGCTACAAAACATTTATTTGGCTTATATTTGTTTAGAAAGCGCTAAACGATGCGTGCCGTGTTTCAATATAGTTGCCCCCTCCCCCGCCTCTGTGACCAAGCGTGGTATCTTGAAGACCCCTCTCCCCCTTGAACGCGTCACGTAGTATGGGTACGTTCCCTTATTAAATTGCAATAAATTTATAATAGATTCCTCCAAAGGAATTTTTATTGTAGGCCAGTTTTCTTTTAAATTTGAATTTATAGTCGCTCCATACCTAAACGTATTTAACATTAACATTGTAACATTTAACATTTTATAAAATTTCCACATATTTTATTATGTTAATAGTACCTATATTGCCAAGCTATTGCTGTACGAATAGGAGGACCCAAGCTATTCAAAATATTTGCCCCTGTCTGTATTAAACTCGCCAGACAATTTTATACCGACTAAGCGTTCAAATTGCATTTTATTCGTTATTTGAACTCTATAATTAAAAATAAAAAGAAATTGTGTTATTTTCCAGTAAAAAAGCGGCCTATTTACGTTTTCTCGTTCTCCATCACTTCACTCTCACTACAGATTCGCTCCCGACTAAAATTGTCACTTGGGGACGGTGTATACCGACTTCAAGTGACAACGAGAATACTGCGACTCTCGATATTTGTCGATATATGCCGACAACTGTCACTCAGAGGGACAACGAGAATACCGAATCCGTAGACTCACGTCACATGTGATGTGACGTGACAACCAGAATAAGGGCCATTCTCCACCTCTTGGAGAACTAGGTTCCATTCACTATTGGAACTTCTATTGTTGACTTCTGATTCATCTGTTGAATCCTGGATGTTACTAATGGAACTACAACCGAATTCTTGTCCGGGTGGATTTATTGCTATATTCATGTTTATTAAATTGGCTACCCTCTCTTCTAATTGAGAAAAGGAATATAGCTTGTTCGGTCCTCCGCCTGTTGCTCGCCTTTCAACATTATTATGGGTTTTCTTCTTTTTTATTTTGAATTTTAAATCTGTCCAAACCTAAGATGAACTATGTATTGCAAGTTATAAATTTTATAAAATTAACAAACCTTAACCCAGCCATCAGCATCACGAGTAGGAGGACCCAAACTATTTAGCTTCTGAGAAATCTTTTCCCATCTACTTTTCAAATCAATCTTAAAATCTTTTCCTGATTTTATGAAACCACGAGCAATATCCTCGTTTTGTTCCATTATTTGAACTAACTGTTCAAACTGATTTTTATTAGTTATTTTTACCCTGAAATTACTTAAATAAATTAAAACGCACATTTAAATAATCCACAATTCAAAAACTCACATATTTTAAGCGCTCAATGTCTGAAAATTCTCCTGTCGTGAATAAAAATGCCAGCGACAGAAATCGCCGATTTTATCGACAGTTGTCACTCGATAACGACATTCACAATACGATTTTAGCTAACGATAACAAAACGACAATCGACACGACAATCACAATAGGGGTGAATAAGCGACAATGGCTTAGCGCGGATCAAAGAGGAGTACCGACAGTTAAATATAAAATTACTATACACAAGGTTGTGTTGAGTGTTTGGTGGAATGTGCACGGCATTATCTACTGGGAACTATTACCACAAGGAACGACTATAAATAGTAAACGCTACTTTGATATGCTGGATAAGGTAGCCGTGAATCTGAAAGGAGAACAAGGCAATGTATACCTCCTCCACGACAATGCCCGCCCTCATACCGGTTCGATAACATGTAAAAAAATTATGGAGCTAGGATGGATTTCCTTCCTGCCCATCCTGCATACTCGCCGGATATGTCTCCTTCTGACTACCACTTGTTCCGATCGTTGCAGGCTCACATTAGCGGAAAATCTTTTGATGACCGAGATGCATTGGAACAGTGGTTGTCGGAATTTTTTTACTCTCGTTAGCCCAAGTTTTACGAGAATGGAATAATATCGCTTCCCCAACGTTGGCAGGAGATCATTGATAATCATGGACTATATGTTCAATAAAATGTTAAGCTAAATTGTATAAAAATATCAAAATAAAGTTTCTTAAAAAATTATCAGATTATTATGTTACAACCTAATATTTCTAAATAGTCGGGGTGCCAGAGGTTTTCATTTCGTTGTTGGACGGAATTTGATGAAACCTGGCGGAAAGGGAAGGTCATTGCCCGTACAGTGACCCATTAAAAAAGTTAGAATGAGCGATGTCGGGAAGGTACTTTGTTATTGCAAAATAACTTTGATAACCCGTTATTTTTCAGTTTTCTTGGAATAACTCGAAAACGAAGCGTTTCAGCGAAAAATATTAAATACAAAAGTTGTTCAGCTGATGATTTTACGTAGGAATACGGTTTTTTGATTAATTAAAAAATTGTTTTTCCGACCGAAAACCAGCAGAAAAGTAACAAAAATGCAAAAACAATAAGCATTAAAAAATAAAGGAAAACAACGATTTCCATCGTTGATATTTGGGTTATTGATAGGTATTGGTATTGTTAACCAAATGCACCCGGTCCGGTTTTTCAAAAACAATATGGCGACCTATAGCAAAATTGTTAAGTTAAAACTTTGGAACGCTGTAAATTCTGACTGAACAAACGGATCTTGATGAAACAAATTGGAATCGGTAGGTATTAACGGCATCTTTGAGTGTGCTAAATTTCAAAATTTTTCAACAATTACTTTTTTTTTTATTAACCAAAAACCATTTTCTGTGCTTCGTAATTTCGTCAATTTACAACATTAAGCTTCGCAACAAAATGCATCAAATCATCAAAACTCGCTATTTTCGCGTTTTTAGTCACCACTGTAGGATGTTAAGAGTAATCAAATGCATTTTGTTATTGTTGTAATGTTTTCTGCTGGTTTTCGGTCGGAAAAACAATTTTTTAATTAATCAAAAAACCGTATTCCTACGTAAAATCATCAGCTGAACAACTTTTGTATTTAATATTTTTCGCTGAAACGCTTCGTTTTCGAGTTATTCCAAGAAAACTGAAAAATAACGGGTTATCAAAGTTATTTTGCAATAACAAAGTACCTTCCCGACATCGCTCATTCTAACTTTTTTAATGGGTCACTGTACGGGCAATGACCTTCCCTTTCCGCCAGGTTTCATCAAATTCCGTCCAACAACGAAATAACCCATTTTTTGAACCTCTGGCACCCCGACTAAAAGAGAAACACGATATAGTGTGTATTTCAAGATAATATGAAAACTCATAAATTTTACGAAAAAAAAACAAAAGATAAAAATTTGTATAAGTATATAATATAAAATATATGTCGTTGACCATCCTTGAGTAACCCGGTAGTACCATTGGTGAATGCTGAATTTGAGGAATAAAAAATACCAAATATTTTGTGTAAGCATTTATTTTAACTAGATCTTGGTTTTAATGTCAATATACTCCTCTTTAAATACAATTTCCATATTAAATTTGTTCCTTACTCATGTACACGACTTGTAATCGATAGAAGTGATTACAGAGCGCCCGGAGATGCGGCGCCTACGTCCTGATCCTAGCCTCGTTCTCTCCGAATTGCTGTGTGTACGCGATGTATGTACGTTTTACTTTGTAACTTTTGTGTGGCTCTCGTGTCTTATGAATATGTGTCTTGTTAAATACGTGTGTGATTATGATTGTGACGCTTAAATATGTTTTTTTTCGCATTTTGTTTTGTTCTTTTTGCTTTTTTATACGTTTTGTTTTTTGTTTTTTTTTCTCATGTTACCATTACGCGAGTGGATGATGGGGTTCTTACTGGGATTGTTGCATGATAAAATAAAGTAAATGTAAGACAACACGACCGTAACCTACTAAACTGAGTTAAATCTGAGTAAGCAATTAAAGCTCATTTCACTGTCCTTAACCAAAATGATCTGAGACGCACGACGTTTTGAACGTTTCGAACTTTTTTTAAATGTAAAAACTCTGTATAGATCCCTTTTAATTTAAACTTGAACTAAGCAATGTTACTCGGTTTAAATATTTTACAGCTGCTGCTTTCGCCTCCGCCTGTCCTCCATGTTATTTGGTTTTTGTCTCTTATGTATAATTAATTTGTATATAATAAAAAATCGATTAATCGAACGCTTATATTATGTATATATGTATTTATGTATATATAGTAGTTTCTATAAATGTTCACATTTTCATTATTGTTTGTTCCTCATCATTCAATCGAGCTGTTACCCTCCCTATGCTTCCCTCTCCAATATTAACGAGTTTGCCGCCTCCCGGAGTATCTTGCTGGCATTCACTGATAAATTTAAAACCTCAGACTTTTGGAACTTTCAACGATTTGTATTTTGTTCATAAAATAAATTAATAAGTTTCCTTAAAATGGCTTGAATTTTTCTTTTTTTTTAAATTTTTTTCTCTTTTGTCTGCAGTGATCTTTAAGAGAGGTGGTCCGGTTGCTATTGTGATGGATATTTTTATGGTAACGATTGATTAAAAAAAAACTCATTTTATCACAGATTTTAAACATACCGCCGTTAAAAGTGTGAGTAATACTTTAAACACAAAATTAGTATTCAATATTGGTGATGTATTACTGAAATAATGAGAAAATCTTAGTAAATTATTTTGGCATTAGACTACCACATAAGCTGAGATTCCTTACTTTTTGCAAATACATATACTATATTTTTAATTTTAGTTTAACCCATCTATTTCATATATCCGCAAATAAATTAGAAAGGACAAAAGATAAACTTTTGATAATGTAAAAAGATCTGACCCGAAAAACTATTCGATAATTCGTATATCGAATTTTAGTACGCATATTTTATTCCAACGTTCCGAAAAATTACCCGAGATAGTCATCGTTATCGAATTGAGATATATTCAGTAGGCATTTGTAATATTTTTAGAAAAAATTGTTGGAAAAATTTTTGTAAATCAAACAAAATTTGGTCTGATTCTCAATCTTCATTTCAAACAAATTTGGTGTACCTCAACACCCAGTGCACTGAAAAAATGTTAAGTTAACCTTTCTTAGGCAGAGAAGAAATTATTTTAATATCCTCTGCTTAAAACCAGATGTAAAACAAAACTAAGTGTGAGTGGAAAACTTTAAATTTTTTGCGGTAATCGTTCTAATTAACAAAAAAAATTAAATTTCCGGTACAAAAATGATGCTGGAATGACATTTTCAAAATATTTCAACAGGAATAAAACGTTCATCCCCAAGCAATCAACGGTGGCTGCACCTGCGACCCAGGTCTCTAGAGGGCGTTTTTAAAAAATATGCAACGGCCGAAAGGAAAATAATTAATTTGTGAGAAATTTTAACAGCCGTACGACGGCCGCACGGTGTAGAAATAATTTTTAAACACTTTAACGGCTGCGCGCACTTGAGTACAAACGATAATGGCCGCATCTCGGTTACACCACGGCCGAATCAATTTATATAGATAAGGCCTTACACATTTACTAGTCCGATTTTTAATATGGTATATGTATTTTATATTACGGTCGTCGAGTGGCCGACCGTACGGGCGAAATTGTCCACCAAAAGGACCCCGTGCCACCAAATAAAACATTCAAAATGCGGACCTCATACACCCGTATGGCAGCCTTCTTAATTTAGCTGTTTTTACTCGGGTCGAATCTGCGATTTAATCTTACAAGGAGACCACCAAGATTGTCCGCCTCCGATTTCAATGATTTTTATATATGCTGTTGTATTTGAGTAAGTGAGTAATTATCCAAAAGGAATTCACGCAACGCCCAATAGTTTCAAAGTTGCTTCTACCAAGCAACTTAAATATAAGTTCAGTTTGTATGCGGTTGGCTAGCCTAGTGGGTAGACTGTCACAGGGTTCGATTCTTGCTAACATAAATTTCTTTTTTAATTATTACAAATAATGTAAATAATTTTTCCTAGTAATATAACCAGAAAAAAATATCACTAAAAACGTTCCTAATTAAAATAACATATACTGCTTTTATAAAATTAGTGAATAAATTTTTTTAATTTAAAAAAAAAAATAAAAATTAATTTATTAATTAATTATTTACACTGATTTTAAATTTTAAGAAAGGTAGCATCTTTGCTTCAAAATTTTTCAAGTAATATACAAAGAAAAAAATATCAATCACCCCTATTGTGATTGTCGTGTCGATCTGAAGTCGACCAGTGCTCAAGTTGTCGTGTCGATTCTGTTTTTGTATTACCTAACGTGATCGAATCGACACAAAAGCATTACCATGTAAAATTTCTTAAAATGTCATTTTATTGTGAATATTCTTGAGTTTATTACGATTGTGGATTAAGAGTGTTTTGATTTTAAACTGTCAAACTGGTAAAAGTTTTTTATTTGAATTTTCATTGGTTTAAAATGAATTCAATTGAGATGTTTTTTGACACTGACTCTGATTGTGATGAACGGGAAGAAAAACTAATAATTAAAAGAAAAAGAAAACACGTGAGAGATTCTTCAAATCCACTGGAAATGGAAAATATTTGGTATGTATTATAGTGCATAGGATGCTGATTGATTAATTATTTACAACTGTTTTCAGTTTCAAGCGCTTCTTCCGACTTTCCAAAGAGGCTTTTATTGACTTGCTTAGATACTTAGAACCTAAATTGAAGCAGCAGAAGCGGCTGTCTGCAGTACCCAATATAGTCAAACTTTGTGCTTCGTTGAGATTTTTTGCAGAAGGTGGTTACCAGCTGGGCGCAGGAAGTGACTTTAATCTTGGCATAGCACAACCGACCTTTTCACAAATTTTCAAAGAAATGTGTAACGTTATGGAGACTTTTCTTTGCCCAAAATGGATTTCCTGTGATTATACGAATGAAGAAAAAAATAACGCTAAACAATTTTTTTATAATAAATGTAGTATACCGGGTGTGGTAGGATGCATTGATGGAACACATATAAAAATTATAAAACCCAATAATGAAATACAACACCTTTATTATAATAGAAAAGGGTTTCACAGCATTAATGTTATGATTGTAAGTATAGATAAAATATGTAGGTATATTTGAAATAACCGGTAACGTTATTTTCTGAAGATGTGTGATCACAAAATGAAAATCCGTTATATAAATGGCAAACACCCTGGCGCTTCACATGATTCGATGATTTGGAATTCATCACATCTTAAAGAGTTTTTCAAAAGAAACTATCACAGCGGCGATAGACATTCATGGTTATTGGGTAATTAAAAGAAATAACTATGATAGAATTTTTTATTATATTCATACATATTTACTTTTAAAGGTGATTCGGGATATCCCTTAGAACCTTTCTTAATGACACCATATCGAAATCCAGAAGAAGGAAGTGAACGAAGCAGGTACAACCAGCAACACTCTAAGGGAAGGAATATCGTTGAAAGAACCATTGGAATCTTGAAAAATAGATTCAGGTGTTTACTGGAAGCAAGGCAGCTGCATTACAGTCCAGAGAAGGCAACGCAAATAGCAAATATATGTGCAGCATTACACAATATATGTTTAGAATACAATGTACCACTTACACATGAGCTAGAAGTAGTTTTAACATCAACTGAGGAATTTCAAAACGAAGACATTCCTGAAATGGATCCCAATGGTGAAGCTGTTGTTATCCGAGATAGAATCGCTAATGAAATGTGAGTTACATAAGGCGTAAATTAAAATAAAATGGCATAAATAAAATGTTTAAAATTAAATAACATGAACTAAATTTTATTTCATTTTATATATAACGTAATCGTATTTCACTAAATAAAAACAGCTCTTTCCACTCTCAACAGCATAATAAAAAAAGAAATTAGGTTCTACAGCAGTCTTTTCATTCGGAAAACTGTTGGATATCTAATTGCCTTTTTTGCAGTTCCAATATTTGTGCTTTAAGTTTTAATTTCTCTCTCGTATGCAATTGTTTTTCTTTAAATATTTGTTTGCGAAGGCTTAAGGTTTCCTTTTTCAACTGCAAATTTTCTTTGGCCAGTTTCATTTTATCTTTTTTTAAATAATACATTTTTTTACTGATATGTAAACTTTCTGTTGTATTTTCTTTAATTTCTTGCAATGCAGTCGTTAGTCCTTTATATAATTGTTCTTGTGTTTCAGTCTGCTTCTCTAATAGTTGAAACCGCTTACCTTGCCGATCCGTTTGAAAGACTTTCTTCTTTTTTTTGTTATGTTGTGGGGTTGGTGACTGTTGGACGACGGGAGGTTCTTCTACAAGTGGCGAGTCCATCATATTCTCCACCTCTTGGAGAACTAGGTTCCATTCACTATTGGAACTTCTATTGTTGACTTCTGATTCATCTGTTGAATCCTGGATGTTACTAATGGAACTACAACCGAATTCTTGTCCGGGTGGATTTATTGCTATATTCATGTTTATTAAATTGGCTACCCTCTCTTCTAATTGAGAAAAGGAATATAGCTTGTTCGGTCCTCCGCCTGTTGCTCGCCTTTCAACATTATTATGGGTTTTCTTCTTTTTTATTTTGAATTTTAAATCTGTCCAAACCTAAGATGAACTATGTATTGCAAGTTATAAATTTTATAAAATTAACAAACCTTAACCCAGCCATCAGCATCACGAGTAGGAGGACCCAAACTATTTAGCTTCTGAGAAATCTTTTCCCATCTACTTTTCAAATCAATCTTAAAATCTTTTCCTGATTTTATGAAACCACGAGCAATATCCTCGTTTTGTTCCATTATTTGAACTAACTGTTCAAACTGATTTTTATTAGTTATTTTTACCCTGAAATTACTTAAATAAATTAAAACGCACATTTAAATAATCCACAATTCAAAAACTCACATATTTTAAGCGCTCAATGTCTGAAAATTCTCCTGTCGTGAATAAAAATGCCAGCGACAGAAATCGCCGATTTTATCGACAGTTGTCACTCGATAACGACATTCACAATACGATTTTAGCTAACGATAACAAAACGACAATCGACACGACAATCACAATAGGGGTGAATAAATATGTCGATTATTGTTTTGTAAAGTGATGAAAAAATTTTCTAATTTCATAAAGAAAAAAAAAAAGCGAATAAAATAATAAAAAAAAATTTACGTTAGCAGGAATCGAACCCTGACCGTCTGTGTGCTAGCCACATCACGCTGCCCACTAGGCGAGCCAACCGCATACAAACTGAATTTATGTTACTTGGTAGAAGCAACTTTGAAACTATTGAGCGTTGCGTGAATTCCTTTTGGGTAATTATTCACTTACTCAAATATAACAATATGTATAAAAATCATTGAAATCGGAGGCGGACAATCTTGGCGATCTCCCTGTTAAACCAATCTTGACTGTAAGCATTCATTTTATTTCTCACATATTTTCTTCCGGAAATTTGTCTGTATTGTATAAAATCAAACGACCGCGAGAATTTCGATTTTCGGAAGATAAATTTGTTAAATCTAAAAACAAGCATTTTCAGATTCATATTATTCAATTCTTATTGTCATTCCTTCTCTTTGTATCTAATACTTTTTATCCTGTAAGCGCCTAGACCTAATTTATCTGAAGTAAAAGATGCTGGAATCTGAAAGATGTATGTATCAGCTGTGGATCGTTGCTTTTTGATTAAAAAAAACAGTAAAATTTCAAAGCTCATCGGCTTGAAAAGCAATATTGTCCTCTAAATATTAGATTTACTTCCAGTGACTAAATACACAATTCATACATTTTAACACAATTTAAATAAAAATGTGACGTATTAGAAGACTTCATAAATAATAACTATACTTAAAGAATTCGCGCTGTTCAATTTTAATATTGGCTAAAACCATCACATTAGCAATGCACCTTTCTGCAAGAACATTCTGTCAATAAAAAACTGCAGCAACAGGGGCCTTCATGTACATATGTATGTAATTTCAACACGCGTAACGAAAAAGGCGAAAAATAATTACCCACTGTCAGTATGTCTGGAATCATCTAAAATATTGATCTCTGCTTATCGGTAACAACATTTATATGATGCTAAAATTGATACCATATAAAATGTGTGCGCAAGAATTATTGTTTTGTCGTATGTTAATTTCTCGTTAAATATATTTGTAGTAGCCTTCCTCTTCAATATAGAACGTCATAACAAAAATATCGGCTAGTTTTGTACAGGTTTGTTACACTTACAACGTTTTACTTTTTTTTGCTTAATTTTTTTAGTTTTCACTTTACGTTAAACGATTTTTATTTCTTTATCATTTTTTTTTTTTTTTGGTTTTCACTTTATAGAACAATTAATGAGGCGTTGGAGGTTGAGTATGAAGTTGAACTGAAATCAAATGTTTTTTTCTTTATGAGTTGGCTTTTTGTTTTGTGTGTTTTTGTTGTGTTTAAACGCTGTATTATGACAATTTACAAGCAGACAAGTATCTAACATCGGAACGTAAGCAAGTAAAAAATATTTAACAGCTTTATCAGCTCCCTCATCGGAAAGAGTAGCGTATTACGGCATACGTCTAAATTATTTAATGGCTTTTTAAATGTATATAATCACATTTTATCGTTTGTTCGTCATATATACTTAGCTTAGCCTATTAAGTTAAAAGTCGTCTCGGCGCGTATTTCTAATATTGTATCTCTAACTCCTCCGCCTTACCCTAGTCGCGACGAAAAAGAATTAAAATAGTTTCAATTTGTTGTTACGTATAGCAGTTTCAACTAAGTACAATTAGTAGACAGTAGTGTTCTTACTGAGTAGTGCACGGGTCTTTCTTCTTACCTTTTTACAGTTATTTTGCTTATTTTAATTCTTGTTATTACTCTTAAGGTTTATGTAAAAAAATGTATTCACCTACGTTTGTATATCTCGTTTCGAACGTCTCCTATATTCTGCAATGTCTTGGACTGAATTTTTTTATTTTCTCTAAGTTTATATCACTCAGTGACTTGTTTTTTTTTTTTTTTTTCCTATATAAATTAAGTCATCGTGAATATTTTTCTTATTATTTTTTTTTTTCTCCTATTATTTGAAACACATAGGGCAGTGATTTATTCATATTTTTCTCTTAGCAATGTTGTTAGTTATCGTATTTCTCTCGAGTAATCTTGTGAAATGCATGCAGTTCCTCTCACATTCTCACATCGACTTTTAGTGTCTTCCAGCCTGATTATACAATTAAATAATTGAAGTAATGCTTCAACTCTAGGCGTTCTCCTTTTAACTTTCCGGGAGGCCAAAAGGTATCGAAGGTCATAGTTCAACTCTTAGAATTTAAAAATCTAAACGAAAAATTTCTACTTCTTAATAACACTTCTTTACAGATTATATAAAAGAGAGGGGACAATTTTGTGGAATTTATAAATCTGTACTAACATAATTTAATTGAAGGATCTGATTGTATTTTCTATTTTATTTGAGTAATTTTGAAATAATATCGTAAATAGTATACATAAATAATTATTGTAAATTGGCGAAAAATGATACCCTGATGACTGAAATAGACAATTTTAATGATATGAAATAATGCAGTTTGTACGCAAATCTGGCCACCACTCCGGACGATAATACTTTATATACCGGACTTAAAATATAACAAACATACGTATATGAAATAAAAGAGTTTAAACACCACTGCGGTAAATTTCGAAAATAGACAATTTAAAAAAAAATCCAGAATTTTGTAGCCCTTAATTTATTTCATTACAATACCTACTGCAATTTCCATAAAATGACTTATTCGTTATATCTACGAGCCAAATAGATACGCGATATTGTTTTAACAGGTTCCTATTGGCTAATTTCAAAATCGCGGGAAATAATTCTGACACAAAATATCAATTTGGCTAATTTTAGCAAATATGCGCCGATTAGCAGAGCTAGTTATGCGATATTGCACTAAGGCCGACGATGTCAAATAAATCGAAATATTTTTTTACACAAGTTCTAAGCATTATCATCAAAAGATTCTGTTTATTTTTTAGATAAAGTTTCTTGGCCATGATCTAAACATCTAAAACAATTTTGAAAATATTTAAGCAGTACCTACGACTTAGTACGATTTGTTAAGTTTTAAAAAAAATGTGTTGTAACTCAAATTAATCACACGAGACTGTATAAAGTGATCAAAAATAGAATAGGACTTTCCGAGTTTACCAAGTTTTCGATGTGCCACTTTGTGTTGTTTTTTTGTCATAAATATTTTGAGATATTTTTATTATTTTGAGTATATTGCGCATGTCCTTTTTAAGATGGCAAAGGTATGTACTATATAGAAAAAATCTTGTCGTTTACCCTAGGATAAATCAGAGCTATTGATAACTCTTTCCTTTCCCTTTCTGCCATACTAAGCACTTCAGCCAGGAATTATAGAAATTCTACCTAAAGCCTTTAAAGTGTATCATCTAGGATTTTATACGCTAAGACGAACCGTTTTCTGGTGTTCAACCTGCTTTGAAAGACTCGTATCTTTTATAGCCTGACAACGCTAAATATAACATTTGTCACTTAACCACGAATTCGATATATTCTATATTCGCTTTTCCCATTTTTGTGCCAATTTGTTTACTACATTACATATTGTCTTATGCATAAGTTTGGTTCATGATAATAAGCAACTAATAAATATATACATACATGCAAGATCTACTACTCACACCATGATACTTTATTGCTGATTTATGTATACGAATTTTTCATAATTTAAAATGCTCATAAAAAAGGAATTAAAGATACTAGGATAAATAAATATTTTTGTAAGAACTATGAGTAATCATTATTAGTTTGTTAAAATTATACAATTGAGTTATGACCTTCAATACACTTCGACGTTTCTACTCGTATCATTATATAACAATGAAAGCATTCACAGCGTATTGCTCCAATAAAAAAAAAATGGAGCCTCATCATATTACATCACAAAGTACTATATACCATTCCCCTGGAAGAGTAAAAGTCAATGCAACAGCAACAACTCGCGGTTTTAAAGTATATTCAGGCATTTGGCGGTTCAGAATTCAGCTAACATCACACGAAATTTCTTTTCATTAAATAAAACTTTAACTAAATCTCATTAAAGCTTGAAAGCAACTTTGGCATATTAAAACGAAAGGCGTCCACACAAAAAACTCCTCCTTCAACTCTTGACTTGTCCATGTGCTTGGCGATAGCCCTATCTATCCGCTTATATGACTAGATAATTGAGAAAGCAATAAAAGTAAGTAAATGTGGCTGCTCGCAATTTGAAATTATAACTATTCGTCTATGTTGGAAATGCGGCCATCAATCGCCTTCTGGTCCTTCCGAAAAATGCCCTCGAACATCAAGCGAACTAGCCAATTGGAGAACTATGTGCGACAGCGAAGGATGCTCTAGGAGCTCATTAGCTGGCAGCGGCGGTTCGCATCGTGGACGCATATGACGACCTCGGAACGCCCGATGCAAACGTAACACCACATCACAGAAGACAAAACGTAAAATTAACGTACGTAGGAAATCATCACCGAAGAACTGAACGTACGATGAATCTATTAAAAAATTGATAAGGTATTTTTAAACTGAATTCTTTAAAACGGAAAACATTCTGAATAAGTAAGTCTTCAGGCTAATTCAAACAAATTCACTTATTGAGCAAATATTAATATACATCTTCAACACTATCTGACTGATTTATTTCAACCTACATTGAATAAGTCACGCAGAGAAGCCAACAGAATAGCAGACCACTCGTTTGTCTTTAGCAATTATTACTCTCAATTCGCTGGTCGACACTAATTTTGCACAGAACAAATCTTGTATTATTTGTATAGTTATTTTGCCTTAGATTATGAATTCCCAACGAAAAATGTCCTATCACGACATGTTTTTAAAAAAAAAATAAGTTTCAAAATTACAAACAACTATTTGTGTCATTTTTGCAAATGAATAAAAAAATAAAATATTGTTGTAAAGTATTTCAAATAAAAGTTCGAACCTTACCTATTATATAAAAATGCGACAGACTCTAATACTTTTCCAAAATATTTCGTGGTATTTTTTTTTTTCATAAAATATTTCATATATATAAATAAGAATAAATAAGGCTCTCTTTACGTTGTATTACAAGGAACATGACCATTAATTGTTAAGGAGGGGGTACACTTTCTATAGAAAATCAACCCAATTTATTAACTGAAAATCAAATTTGGCAATTAAAAAATAGGAGATCTTCAGATACATCAAAAAATAAAAATTATCTATTTCGTCTTTCTAACTGAAGTAAAATCACAGCCTTTTCATGATTTCCTGTAAATATGGCTCATTTTCCAGTATACATATTTCTATGATTTTCATATACAGCGAAAGATAGTAGCAATTTTTATTGTGTTCGAAGCTTAAATTGAACAACATATTGAAACATAAAGTTCCTACTAGCTTTCGCTTATATTTAAAAATAAGCTTTTGTAAGTTTCTCTTCATAAAAGTAGAACTATGTATAAATTAATAATAGATAAAAATAATCCTCAAACCGACATATAATCTTATTGTTAGTTATTTTAGGAGTTTCTTATACGTTCTTACTCGCTCGGAACGCCTTCCTCTGCCCGCTTTTGTATCTTACTCATCACGGTAAGTTTTAATAAATTTAAATTCGAGTAGATGATACCACACTGAATTTTGTTATCATTTAAATACAACATTTGTAGATAATAAAGCATAGTGAATAATTGAGCAATTTAAAATAAAAAATCAATGCAAAATTTAGTTTACTTGACTACTCTTATTTCACTTTTCCTACTAAAATTACAAAAAGTGTACACTGTGCAACTTTGCCCGAGAAGACAACCAAGAACTACCAAGAATAAACGAAAAGCGCAGGAAAAAAAGAAATACTACTATAAAGCAATGTTCGAAGTGTTTATCTGAATAATGTAAATTTAGTAATAAATACAATAATATAAAAACTATGGTTCGTGAGCATTTGCCTGAGAAAAGCATTAAACTTGTGAGCTAATCAAAGAACATGTAAAGCAAAATCAAATCAATATTAAGGATAACAATTCTGATAGACATAGTAGTACGATTTCACTCTCTTAAGAACATCGTAAGCCTCTAGTTATTGATTTATGCCCAAAAACTCTCCATAAAAAATGTCGGCTCACGATTAATTAAAACTACAAAAATAATATGGATTTAGTTTAAATAGCAAGAAGTAGCAAAATTAATTCGTATTGATTTAAAGGATCGTGAATGCATAGAAGCAAATTTGAAACATAAATTCAGTGATATAGACTTGATGAGTAGTTTGATATTGCAGAAGTAGAATTTACAACTGTAAAAGGAAAAATATCAACTACGGAAAAGAAACAATTTATTTTTTGTAAAGATGTAATGGAGTTATGCCAAAATATTGAAAAAGAGAGATTCTTATATAATACTCATTTGAAAGTTAGAATAGACAGAGGTGGAAATTTTTAAAGACGAGAAAAACATTTTCGAAAAAAGACCTCGTCTAACTTATAAAGGTGGTAGTGATGAAGTTAACTTTTTAAATTCTAGCGTCAAAAAATTATTTATCATTAGTTTAGTCGCATCGACGCAAGAAAATTTCGAAACTGTTTCTCTGTTATGTTGTTATTAAAACTTAATTTAATTAAAAGTACGATTGCTACTAATTTAAAATTGGCAAATATTTTAGTAGGCATCATGAGTAACGCAAGTAAATATCCATGCACCTGGTGTACATCGCCAAGTGACAAATTAAATAAATGTGGTGAGCTTAGAACCATAGGTATTTGCCTGAACAAGGTTGAAGCTTGGGAAAAAGATGGAAGTAATAAAGAAAGAGCACAATTTTTCAAAAACTATGTTAAGGAATAGTTCCCTCAAAATTTTTCGAAAAATCGATTTCTTTTTTTTTTGCATTGTATGATTCCTTATACCTTCAGAAATCATCTGCTAAATGTATACAAAGAAATTCAAAAAAATCGTAGAACTACAGCAGTTTCAGTGCGCGCGCATTTTTGAATATACACGTAAATACATATATCGTAAAAAAACTTTAAAGGCGTTTTTCTCGAAACTTACATTTTTCAAAACGGCGGACACTCAATCTCCGGATTGGCTGAACCGATTTGAATAAACCTTATAGCATTTTGTTTGTTAAGGTCTATTGTAGGGCAATTCACCAGAAAATTCCGAAAAAGTTGATAAAAAAACCGGCCAAGTGCAAGTCGGACTCGCGCACCGAGGGTTCCGTATAAAAATATTTTTATTATATGATGTAACTAAAAATTTACGGTTTTCGCAATTTTTCCTTTATCTGTACTATAAGACGTTTAGTTGCTTCGTACCAAATTTCAAGATTCTGAGTTCACGGGAAGTACCCGGTAGGTTTTGATTCCCTTGCGAGTGTCGAAAATTTGCGGAAATTTGCGGCATAAACGGCTTTATCTTTTGATTGCGTTGGCTTAGAAGTTTCCAGCTTGATACCTCCACGCGTTCCTGAGAAAAAGGGTCTTGACAGAGAGACAGACGGACGGACGGACGGACAACAAAGTGATCCTATAAGGGTTCCGTTTTTTCCTTTCGAAGTACGGAACTAAACACATATTTGCAAACCAAACAAAGCGAAAAAAATGCGATTTTTTCAAATTCTTTTTTCAAACATCCGCAGTTGTTTTTTTTACCGATTTTTGTTTACTAATTTTGGTGAATTGCCTTATAAAATATCTTCCTTTTTAATATGCTTTTTAGTTTTTTTGTTTCCGACTTGCCGTTTCTGAGATTGAGTGTCCGCCATGGAACCCTCTTTTTTTGGACTGCTAATTTTTGAGAGCACTCTATATATAAAATAAAGTACTAAAAAAAGAAAAACAATTTTTTTTGTAAACTTCAAGACTTAAATATTCAAATTAAAAAAGATGTAGTTAGATTTATAATAAAGGAGCTGAAAAAAAATAAAGTTTAAGTGCCTATTTTTTCCTATTCTACAGGGAACTAGTACCTTAACAAACCATTATTTGATTTTGATGAACATATTGAAATTATTGATTTAACTCCACCACCTGAACTTCACTTATTAATTGGAATCGTTAATAAATTATACGAAAGTATGTTATCTGACCAAAGAAAGTGAAGAATGGGTTAAAGACTATCACGTAAGTAGAGAAGTATACTACGGAAAGCCATCATTCAATGGTCTCTTTTATAAAATTATTGAAAAATGTTGACATTCTAAGACGAAAAATACGTGGAAAAAATATTGCGTCAATAAAACACACCCTGAATACTCCAAACGTTTGTTAAAAACAATTTGTGAGTACAATAGTTCTCAAATTTAAATTGAAAAAAAAATGTTTTATAATTTTGACTGAATGTATAAAAGTAACAAACAATTTATGTACTTAAAATTTGTAATAAATTTTTAGATAAGAACTTGTTAGAAACTGAATTTAAAAATCATCGATGTACGAAATTGCTCATTTATTCTATGATTTTTACTGCATAAGTATATTATGTGGTGTAAAAGTATTCATTACATAAATATTCACTTATATAGTGATTATATATGTGAAAACTATATTGAATTTAGTGAGGTAAGTTCCTTGCAGTAGTTTATAAAGTGAAAGTAAATTAAAGTGCGTATTTTAATTATATTAGAGTACTGATTATTGAACATTTTTTATGCAAATTAAATTAAAAAAATTTTATTTATTAATTTAGTTCCCTGATTTCAGGATTTCAATTTTTCTACTCTGTAAATATTCTGTAATGATGTAAAACAAAAAAATCATATATGGTACGTACTCGAATTTAAATTTATTAAAACCTACCGTGTCATACGTAAGCCAACGAGACTCGCCGATTATTGAAACCTGAGTTGGTCGTTCGTGTTTTTTATGGTTTTACAACGAAAAAATATGAGCTATATGGAAGAGTCTAATACTGATCAAGATAGTGATTAATTATTTTAGAAGCATAAAAAAGTCTTGATTATTATAATAAATGCTTTAGAGAAGTCACGAATGTTTAATTTTAACATATGTTATGTATACCTAATAAAAAACCTAATAAAAAAAGAAATATACAAGTTGAACAAAACTATTATAAAAATCTTATTTTCGTTTATGTAATACTAGTAGTAATTAAAAATATAAATATGACTTTTTGAATTGGGCCGTTTTTCTAAAGGAAGTGTACTACAAAACGAAGATGTTAAAAGTGGCCAAAATAGGATATTTTAGCTTTCCTATACTATAGGTATATGTAATAAGGATGGAGCCCGGTGGAAAAGCGATCTTGGATCACCCTGTCTATGATCGTGGTCATGGTTCTGACTAAGCGAGTGAAATATATTTGAATTTTAAATATTTTTCGCATCTCATAAGCATGTGCATTACTTTGATCTTATTTTAATCTTACTTTAATAATTACATAATTGCATTCTGTGTAAAAGCAAAATTGTTGACTTATTTGATTTGTTTGTGTGTATTTTAAGACTCATTCAGATATTTTGTTTGACTTAGCCCAATTGATTTTTATGAATTTTTACTAAAGATTCCAAAGTGGACTTACCTATATAACCAATCCCTTGTTCAATTTCGTCGATCCTACATCTAGTAACTAATCTTGACGCCTCAGTGACAAATCGATCTACGTAACTTTGGCACCGTTCCCAGTGATGTATGGGTACATCACCCACATTGCAGATGTAACACAGAGCAGTCAGGGGTGAGTGCAGGAACAGAGTGAACAGAGACCCATAGTGCTGTACATCTGCTGTAAAAGTGGAACGAAAAAAACCACATACAACAATGTTTCCTGACAAAAATTCAATTAATTCTTACCTTGGAAGGCTGGTGGTACGTCTTGAGGTGACATGAGTATAACAAGTGGCTGACCGAAGTAACGAGGAATGTGTTGAAATACAAAAGAATTATCTGAATCTATTATAATGAAGAGCGGACGCCTAGTGAACGGATACAGATCACCAGGGTATAAACAGTGCGGCTCCTTGTATGACTTCCCTCTAACCACAATCCCACTGTCCATTCCATCACGCTTTACACTTGTCCCCAAACCGCCTATTTCATAACCATCTGCAAAGAGCAAAGCAAAATTAATTATGAATGGCTTGAAGTACAATATAAAAAGGTCATGCTCAGTCAGGAGGCCAGAAAAAAGATGTTTTTCAAGATTTTTATCTTGGAAATCGTTTAAAATTCATTTAAAAAAAATTTATTTAGTATATGAAAGAGTATATCTACTGAGAATTCCATTGAGAAACTAGCTGGCCCAGCAGACGTTGTACTGCCCTTTCCGGGTAATTTTTATTGGAAAATTACCCGGTTTCATCCGACGTTGGGTAAATAATTACCTTTGTTATGATTTAACATTTATAATATTTATGAAAAATTAATTATATATTTAAAAAATTTTGTTTTTTTCCTAAATAACTTCTAAGCCAATTTATTATATCTTTTTAAGCTTTACTTTTAAAATGTATTTGAAAAATTGCGCTCGACGAAAGTTGCTATTATGCTGCTCCCAAGCGGAGGAGTTTGGCAAAACGGAACCCCATTGATTAGCTATCGATCGGGGTTAAAAAATAAATAAATCATGACCCTGTTTTCGAATGCAGAATGCTCGAATAGATTTGGCAGTTGGGCGGTTTAAGACAAGTATATCATGTAGTTTTTATATAAATTTTAATGATATTAATAAATAAAATAGATTTTTGAAAATTTAAGTAATATCTTTTATCTTTAAATGTGTAAGCTATAACTGACCCCAATATGGACATGGTTTGAGCCGAAGGGAAAATATAACAACTACCACATTTTTTTAATTAAAAAGAATAAGCACTAACGACACAAACAAAAATATGCAAATCTACATAACAAAAAAGAAATATTGAACTGAAGATTTAATATAAAACTAGTTCCTACCGGCTTAAGCATCCAAAGTAAATATTAAGGACCAAACGCACCAAGTCGACTTAGCCTCAATTTGGCTTAACTCTATGCACCAACCCTGCTTAACCCATTGATGCGCAAAACGAGGATTTTGTGCACGCAAGTTCAATTGTACGATTCGAATAGCAAAATGAAGCGATTTTCTTCCAAAGTCGTATATAAGGGGTTTTTGGGGATGCTCTTTCAGAATCTGGCATTTGTTTTGCATAAAAGCTTCAAAAACCCTATAATTTTTTGGGTTTTTTTTAAAAAAGGTCTCATTTTTGTTCTCAAAATCGATTATCTTGTTTTTGCTGCTATTGAATGGCCATTTTGCAAAAACGAAAGCAAAGAAAAAACAACACAAGGTTTAGACATTCGGACCGCGATTTCTGGTGGTTATATGATCATTCAATAGCAACAACGACAAGATAATCGACTTTGAAAAGAAACAAAACCAAAAAAAGTCAGCAGTCCTTCTTACTTACCCAAAAAATAAAAGGGTTTTTGAAACTTTTATGCAAAACAAATGCCGGATTCCGAAAGAGCATTCCAAAAACCCCGAATTTTCTATTCGAATCGTACAATTGAACATGCGTACACAAAATTGTCGTTTTGCGCATTAATGGCTTAAGGGGGTAGTCCAGTGAAAACGACTGTTTTTTCAACGATTTTTTTTTCATATTAGAAGTCAATTTTTATTAAACAACATTTTGACATATGATAGTACAACTATTAAAATACACAAAAAAAAATTTTTTTTTTTGTTTTCGATGAGTCACCCCGACAAAATGGCCGCTCCAAAAAAAAATTTTTTTTGTTGGCGGACGTCGAATCTCTGCAACGGTTCATTTGAAACAAAAAATTCAAATGAGGTTTTAATCTGTAGAACATTGGCTATCGTCGGAACTAGAATTATTAATTTTCAATAAAAAATAACAAAATGGCGGCATTTCGAATTTTTCGGGTGTTTTTTGGGTGCTTAATTTGTTTATAACTTTGTAAATAAACAATGGATTTTAATAATTCTAGTTCCGACGATAGCTACACAATCAAGAAATATACAGCTAAATTTTTAGATCAATCGGAGCAAAAGACTCTGAGATCTGACGTCCGCCGAGTCAAAACATGCTGTTTCGAGAAAAACGCGTTTAAAGTTTTTTATGCGGAAAAAAGCTAAAAAAATTAATTTTACCTTAGTCAGCGATGCCTGCTCCATACATAACGCGATGCCTCCTCCATACATAACTAACCTTAAATACAAAGCAGAAGGACCTAGACCGTTATAAACCGAAAAAAATGGGCGAAGCAAACAGAAATACAAGAGTCCTCCTTGCTCCGAAACACGCCAGGGGACCTTCGAGCGCTCGGATTACACGTCTCTCGAAAACTCTCTGTATCTTTAAAACTATTCAATATTTTGCTTAGATATTTTAAGGGAGTATTTTCGAGGTGTAGTAGAGTAGATTTAAGCAAAAAAAAAAAAAAAAACGAAAATTTTTTTTTTCACTGGACTACCCCCTTAAGGGGTTATATACAGACAGGAGGCCCAAAAAAAAGATATTTTTAAAAAATTTTCTTGAGATAACCTTTTAAGTTAGTAATGTAAAAATTTGCACACATATTCTGGTAACTCTTGAGTGTATTTTAGTGTTTTTTATTTGTAAAAATAATTATTTTAAAAGCTGTTACAGCTGATCTTCGGGAGCAACTCTAAAAAAAAATGCGTCTTGCAGTGAGCACGATATCTCTGGACTGGATCATCCAAAATGAAAAAAACCAAAAATATTTTGTTAATATATTGTTTTATCTTGTAATTAATCGAAGGAATAAGCAAAATAAGCGACTTCTTAAAAAAAATCGATTTTTAACAAAAATTTTGGCCTTAAATTGTTTATAAAATGGAAAATATTTATAGCTAAGCAAAAACCTTCGATTAATTACTAAAAAATATACTTAAGAAGCTCGTGTTAAAATTGAAACTGATCGGTTCAGCCGTTCCCGAGAAATCTTGCTCACCGACTTTAAGGACACAGTTTTGAGAAAAACGCGTTTAAAGTTTCAAAAACACTTTACATATAGTGAAAAAACTCGGACACGTCATTACAAATATGCGTGTAACTTCGAGAATATTCACTGGATTGACATGAATTTTTTTGTGAGTGTACTTCAATATATGTACATTACGAAAATAAAATAATAAAAAAATCGATTTTCTAAAAATCCTGACTGTATATAACCCCTTAAATACTGGTTTTTATTATACATATATTCCGAACCAAAAATTAAATTAATTTAAAAAGTTAACCTGTGCAGTAGTGTTCGATAATTTTTATCGAATTTAATTCAAATATTCAGGGAATACTTTAAAAAGACTATACTTTACAAAAATACTACAGCTCAAAAATAAATTTTTTTCTCAAACCCAACTGACTAAGCATGACCCTTTAAGACGACTTACAGTCTTCAGGATGTTTAGTTGTCGAGAAGCACCCATCAGCGGACATGTATAAAAGCAGCGCTCCGCCGGGGGGCAATTCTTTAAATCCGCTAGCTAAGAATACCATAAGTTGACTAATTGAAGGCTTGTACAATAAATACTTGTGAGGATTGTCACGATAATGCCGCCGATCCCCATTTTCTAAGTAACCCTTTGATCCGGGAACACCGTACGGTGGCATTCGACTAGCCGCGGGACTTGCGTCGTGTCCCGCGTGCATACCATGTGGTCCGCCCAAAGGATGCACTGTTTCCGTTGGTTCGCGTTCGAGCGTTTGCAGCATCCTGGGAAATTAGGGAAATTATAATTATTATAATATAAATGCTCTCCCATATGCTGGACTTACCTAAACATGTCCATTGTTAACTCTGAGAATTTAGCTTGTTCGCATGCAGAACCAACGATGAGAATCTCTTGTAAACTGAGCGTCATGTGGGGCGATCGCTCGCACGGTGGAGTCGTCAATGGTGATAGCCTGGAACCGGAACCACTGATGGTCAATTTGTGGAGTCAACCTATTCGAAATTCATACACAGATGGCCCGTGCTTTCGAATGGGGCGACATGTGTGGGTGTGTGTGTGTTTGTAAATGTATGTAATGAGATGCTGGGTGGGGGTGATCGAGATGGGCAGTGTAATGTTTGATAGTGGGAGGAGATGAATGATCGGTTTGGGATATGATGAACCACTAGCGACAGCTCTAGGTTGCATGCAAGGACAATGATGGACCGCGACAGAGGGAGAGAGGAGGGGATATGACCATGATAACATCTCTGACAAACCAGTGTAAATGCACTCTGATAATGAAAATGATGCAAGCAATCGAGTGAACCAAACGAAAACGCGCTATAGTGTACGATAAAAATAAATAAATAAATAAATTGAATCGTGACAACGGAAGAACAGAGTAGACAAACGATATACACTGCTATGGAGGCTACTAATGAATTTTTTGAATGATCTTCAATGGATAAATGAAAACGGGCCAATTTTATTTTTAATAAATATATCTTAAAATACTATATAAAAAATTGTCAATTTCTCAAAATCGACCCAATCCAACACTGACAGCAACTGAAATCGCAAATTGAACTCAAAAGTTGGCTGCTAAAAATTATTGGCAAAGCGCTGAATTATGTGCAAAGATGTGAGTTGCGCTGGCTGCTGCATTCCGTGAGGTGAAGAAGCAAGCGTTCGGTGTAATTAAGATTTCGTCCCTTTTTTTCTTTTTTTGTCTCGTTAGCATCCTTGTAAGCTTTGAACTGACTGAAGCTGATTCACGCTCATAATAAATTTATATTGCTCAAACGATTCTTACACTAAACATTGAGAACTGAATGAACGAAAACAACAAAACGCAAACTCAACAAACGATTACAACCGCAACAACAAATGCCAAAAGATAACTCCACAGCCAACATAATATGGTCTGAGGATTAAACATTGGCGCACACTGGATTTAAACTGTATTGGGAGGGATTCAAACCCCGAATTTTCCAATGCTCTCAAAACCAAAGTAACTTGCACATTTTATCTTTAATGTAAGTAATCTCAAAGTTTCAATAAATAGTTTGTCTACAAAGTGCTACAAATTAAAATACATAGGCGCTAAAGACTACTCTTCTACTTTCGCACTATTTTATTTAACACTAAAAGTGCGCTTAATTTTCGTGTACCTATGTTGCTAAATTTGATTAAGATTGACATAACAATAAGAGCGCTTCATAAGTTTTATTCATTTTACGGTATTTCAATACTTTCGCAGCTTGATAAATGTTTTTATTTTTAAAAGCACTATATATAATACATATCAAAAACAAGTTTTTAAGTTTATATAAATAATTAATTATGCCTTAACATTTTAAAAAATAACTGATTTCTTCAGATCAAATCAAACTACCATTTTACACTGAGATTAGTTTTGATCCAACAATGAAATTTGGACTTTTAATAACAAAAAACATGATAATTGAAAGAATTTAATTTTTATTTAGTTATGATTAACAATAAAGGGAAATGGCGACTTTTGGCGGATTTATTTTATATATTATTTCACTTCGTTGACCATTTCAAAATACCGAAGTTTGAAGTTGTACAATCCTAGAAATAATTCTTAAAATAAAAAGAACAATTTTTTCTAAAAAGTCCAAAATTAAACATTCAAATTCTGTGTAAAACATAAAAGTTTACACCAATCATATGTGTGTTTTTTTATTAAATTTCAAAACATAGGAACTAAATAAACTAATGCCAACATTTTCATTATTGCTTTGTTAGATATAGATATATATGTCATTTTAACTGTTTTTCAAATAAGGTCTTTAAATACACGGTAAGACAATAATACATGGCACAGTACAGCTTCTGTACTTTACACATATTTCATAAAAAGCGAAAGTAGAGGATAAAATATATAACTATATAAAAAGTCATAATGCCTTTCAAAAACACACGATTAAACTGAGTGGCAATTATTTAAAAAAATTTAAAACAAAATACAAGGGTCATGCTGAATATTTCCAGACACCCTGTAACTACGCTATTGGGCCGAAATTTGGCCTTGTCGCTAAATACCTTGGTGTCTGTATAGTAACTTCCCGTTGCGGGAGTTTAAGGAGTTGAATTGGTTACCACTGAGATTGAAACTCTATCTTCGCGACCTAGGTCCCTGCGACTTTCTTTTGTTCCCGAAGATCAGAGAAAAGTTAAGAGGCCGCCAGATTTCAGACAATTGTGAAACCACATCAGTATGAAGACGAAATTCGGGGACTTCTAAAGGAACGCTGATCAAATAAATTTGATAAGTGGAGGGAGTATATTGAAAAAATATAATAAAACAATTGAAAAATATCTTGTAGTTTTTTTATATCTAGAAATATTCAACATGATCCTTGTATTTGGACTGATTGGTAAATCTAGTGTTAAAACATTTAGTCCCGAATCTTTTGTTGGTCTAAATGTAATACTGTGTGTGGTCTGTCTCGTTCAATGGAAGTTGTTGAATTACAACAAAACCCACCAATTTTTAAAAACATAATCTATCTAGCGATTTAACAGCCAATGTTTACAAATTCAGTGTAGGAAACTGTTGGCTACATGAATCGCACTTAACATTCAAATGCTAAGTATCTATCTTATCGGTCAGCGGTGTTAGAACATAAAACGGCTATTAAGAAACACTTATCCAAGCCTATCATATATGTAATATTAATCGAGTTTTATGTGAGCACTTGATGAAACACAGAAAGCATATTCAGTTCCACGGAATTATATTTAATTTGAAATAAAAAATTGAGATGCTGACACGTTTCGTTCGAACATTCTCAAGCTACCAGCATTAAAGAAAAGTTAGGATAAAGTTTTACAAGATTTTGTTCTAATAATGAACTTCTATCATTTAAGTCAACAGGTTCGTTCAATAAATATAAATGATTACTTCACTCCTTTCTAATTCAGAATATTTCGTAAAAATCCATAGTGGTAAAGTTTTTTATTTATACTTTTATAACATAAAAATTATTCATTTTATCCATGAGAAATCTACATAGAAATTTTACATTTTTCTTATGACCGTGTATTAATCCTTCCTTGTGTTTCACCATTTTAATATCAATGTAGAAATATAACTAAGATCTAGGTTGCTTTCCTCAGAACATCAAATTGTTTTTATTAATTCAGAAAATGACTGGTCTTATAAAAAGCCTAACATTAGCAAACCAAATAAAAAACTGTTGTCCCAACATTCTCTACACAATCGCTAGGAGTCATTGGACAAAGGACTTCAAGCCAGGTTTATTCCCGAAAACAAACGAAGAACGAAAAACTGCGGCTAAAAAATACTATCTACTGCCAGAAGAATATCAACCATATGCTGATGATGGGACAGGTTATGGAGATTACCCCAAACTACCAGCCGGCCCCGATGAATTGGGAATAGAAGCCAAAGATCCCTACTATCCCTACGATCTTCCTGAGCTCAAGAGGAATTTTAATGAGCCACTTCATGTTGATATCGATTTTTATGGAGAAGACAGATATAGTCAAGCAGCTAAACTCAGATTCTCCTTTTACCATTATCTCGCATGGTGCTTCGGAGCCCTAGGATTTAGCGCATTTCTTTACTACTGGCTCGATAATAAAAGGATGTTTCGGCCTGTACTTCCCAAGCAATATCCGGCAATCGGAAAGAAGCACTACACATTTGAGTCTTCTAAATGAATAACTAATTTTTGGCTTCTGGCTTGAATAAAATACGTTAATAAACATAAAGTATCTTTCAGTTACCTTTGGTATAATAATCCGTGAATAGTATATCATTATTGCTCAACAAAAAATCCAAAATGAAGATATATCTTCCTAAGTTTTTGACATATATACATATATACAGGATTAAATTTGGATTGAGTCTGGATTCAATCTCATATATAGTATACGCAAATTGAATTGAAACTGGGTCAAGCGGATCCGATCTCGCTTGATTTGACAATTGAGAGATTTTTGATGAATCTATGCTAAATCTTCATTATTCTATTTGTGTGTAATCGCATCGGAGCTATTAATGCACATACGTAGTGATAGGTTGATGAATTTATTATTTTAATTTGTTTTATTACACCATTAGTTATCAGATAGACGTCATATTAACGTGTCTTGAAATTTTTTCAATTATAAAGTATTTATTCCCTCCTCAATTCTATATTTTCGGTAAATAGTAGGTTGTAGTGAACTCTCACTAACTGATGCCCGATTAGGTCGAAGACAGTAAAAGATCAAAAATTAGTTCTCTTTTGCAAAATATAGAGCCAGTTTCTACTTTCGTTTTTTAATCCGCTCAGGATCCCAGACAAAATTTTAAATCTCAATTTCTTAATTGTTTCATCTACGAACTAAGGCGGATACATAGAGCTGGTGCATATGGCAACCGGCTTAAGATCTAACAAGGAGAATGCAACTGGTCGTCATGACCGATTTCGCTCAAATTTATAGCACATGTAGGGCTTGGCAACAAATGAAAGTACCCGAAGTGGGAACTCCAGATGGCCGCGCGTTTACAAAATAATAGTATACAAAAATTTTCACGCGGCTCTAAATCCCATTCATTGTAGTACATTCCCAAAGAGGCGGCTGGTGCAGTGGTGAGTACCTGAGCTTGGGATTCAGAGGTCATGGGTTCGAATCCCAGCGTGGGGATGCTTTTTTCGGATTTTTCCCAATTTTTATAAGATTCGAGTCCGCAATTAAGTGAAGTGATAAATTTTTATTTTTTTTATTTATTTATACGCAAAAGGCATAAATAAGGAAAAAAATTGGGATTGCGGACTTTTCAGTAAAGGATTGTAATTAAAGCGAATACCAAAAGACTTTGTAAATTCAAATTCAAACTTTTATTATTTTTCATGATTTCATTTGTCGGGATGATATTTATTATAGAAGCAGAGGAAACAGTAATTATTTCTGCATTTAGCACAGGTTATAAACGCCGCATTTTTACAATCACAACATTGTTTCAACGTCTCCATAGAAAAACTTAATAATAAAATACAAAAATGCTCTTATCTCATCGAGCAAGAAAAAGAAATCACATCCCCTGAAGAATGTATAAAAGTACATTCGGTTGTTCATCACCAACTATCCGCTCCAATATTTGGTGACATGTTACATTACGCGTGGTTCGCTGCTAAACTTTACGATAAGAGAGAAGATTTTATGAATGTGAATCAAGTTTGATTTTGTATGGAGGAGTTGAAACAATGTTGTAATTGTAAAAATGCGGGGTTTATAACCTGTGCTAAATGCAGAAATAATTACTGTTTCCCCTGCTTCTATAATAAATATCATCCCGACAAATGAAATCATGAAAAATAATAAAAGTTTGAATTTGAATTTACAAAGTCTTCTGGTATTCGCTTTAATTACAATTTTTTTCCTTATTTATGCCTTTTGCGTATAAATAAATAAAAAAATAAAAATTTATCACTTCACTTAATTGCGGACTCGAATCTTATAAAAATTGGGAAAAATCCGAAAAAAGCATCCCCACGCTGGGATTCGAACACATGACCCCTGAATCCCAAGCTCAGGTACTCACCACTGCACCAGCCGCCTCTTTGGGATTGTGCTACAATGAATGGGATTTAGAGCCGCGTGAAAATTTTTGTATACTACTATTTTGTAAACGCGCGGTCATCTGGAGTTCCCACTTCGGGTACTTTCATTTGTTGCCAAGCCCTACATGTGCTATAAATTTGAGCGAAATCGGTCATGACGACCAGTTGCATTCTCCTTGTAAGACTGATTTAATTTATGCTTGAATAATCGTATGTACCAATTAGTCTTTAAAAAAACCGCATAAACATCATGAAACATTTTCGAAATGCAATTGATTTGGATATGACACTTTAGTGCACTTCAGTTGGCTTTTGACAAGAAAATCTACCTTTATTGTTACGTTCGTTTATAAAAGAAATACCAAAATAAAAAAAAGAGCGCGCGCAACTCAATGCACGTGAACGAAGCGATCTCTTTATACATAATTGTTATCAAAGGAAACATTTTCGCATTAATCAAATTCAATTTAATTAAACGAATTTATCTTCAGTCTAAAAGTAAGACATGTTTAAAACTTATTACTTCAGGTAGGACTTGTTTTTTAGCAGAATTTGAATTCTTATTATATATTTTTCAAACAATTAATGTATGATAGTTCAATCATTTTTACATTTTCAATATCTGAAAAATATATTTTCCCTTAAGGGGGTATCCCACTCTAGAGGCCCTTGAGTTGAACGTTTTTTTTCAGGGAGTTGAACAAGAAAATACAAAACATTTAGAGTTAAACATAATAATCCTCTTATTATATGATCTTTAATGAATATTTTGAGAAAAAAACAATTTTTTTTTATTGAGTGGTTGGGTCAGGGCAGGCCTGCTACTGGGACTTATACCTTAGGAACGGTGTGCACGATAACAGCCACACAAATGATCTGAAAATTATGACATTGCACATTAGTACTCTTTATATATATGTGGCTATGGCATGAGTGTGGCACATTTTGAAAAAAAAAAATTTTATTCTTTTTTTTTATTTTTTCTACTTATAAGTTTTACATTTTAGTTGATTTTTTACTGTTAAAATATGGAATACAAGCTATGTAAATGTAAAAATGCCTGATTTGCTCCACTTAGGTCATAGAGACAAAGCTAAGACAGCTTGTACCAAAATCTGAAATTTTTCGGATGAATGGTTTTCTCAGAATGCTGCACACTATTCATCAAGACGGTATTTTGAGAAAAACGGCATTTAAATTAAAGTTAAGAGTGGTGGAGAGCGCGCAGCTGCGCACGGAATCGCATGTAGCGGCGCGAGCTTTTCAAATTTCGCGGCAAGAGATAGCTTAAACGATTCAGGAAAGAACACAGAATTTTCAAAACTAAAAAAAAATGCATTTTTTGAACGTTCTAGAGCGGGATACCCCCTTAAGTACTAGCCAACTATCAATATTAGTTTACGAAGAACATTTCCACCATTTTATTTTTTAATTAGCAATTGCAATTGAAAGTATGATAATACTAGTGTGTAGGACCTATAATTATTCTCTAACAAAACACACATGCGTGCACTACTTATCCGTCTTTCTTTTTCGCGTAGGAAAACGAAAGACCACAGAAAGCGCAGACAAAGAACAAGCGCTGCTATGTATTAAATATACAACATCTTATTCTCTTTCCCAGAATGCAAATCTTCCGTCTCTTTCGTGTTACGAAACGTTGCAAAATGTGTCACGGTCTTCAAATTTCACCCTTAGCGCGCCTAAAGAAGTTTCACTTCAAAAAGGCAGAACAGTTCTCATTTAAATCTATCTTTTGGCACAAATAAGCTGATTTCCAGTTTCGAACTTAAGACATCTTTAACCCTTTCGGTCATACCGCTGCCTATAGTCGGCATCCACCAAACATTCTCTGGGCACGACTGCCCCCTAAAGTCGGCATCTGCGTAGCATTCTCTGAGTACGACCGCTACCTAAAATCGGTATGCACGGAAAGCTTTGTGGGTACAATTGCCGCCTGCTTTCCACTCTCGTGGAAAACTTTTCAAATACAGGGAATCTATAACCGCGGCAAACTGTGCCGTACTGAAAGGGTTAACACAGTCTTACGTTTTAAGCCTTATGCTTAAATAGAATTGAGGAGCATAAAGTTAGTCCCAATTCGGCTTGGTGCATACGGCCCATAGAGACCCAAAGAAATTTTGGGGAAAATTACACTTTGATAGGTTAAAAAGTCTAGCGAGTTCGGGATTGTTTGTTTATATTGTTTACTATTTTTTTTCTAATCCTTGAATGAAGTTCAACAAATTTGGAAAAGTAAAATCAGAAAATTTCTGCTCCATACTCCTTGAACTCTACCTCTCCACAAATCACAGGTTTGTACGATTCCGAAACTTGTGGGGTCAGTAACAAAAATTTCAAAATCCACTTATTGTTATCTCCCTGGCGACATCACAAGAAACAGGATCAAGTTGAAATTTCGAAAATTGCAAAAAATGCGGGCTTTCTAATATACTTTTTTCCAATTTTTCTAAATTGTTGATTCTTTTTATTATAATTGATTATAATTGTGATTCGAATGATAGCAAAAAGTGTGCTTAAGCTGCACAAAATTTTAACTTGATTGGTGGAATGAATCTGAAAAGATAGTAGTAGTAGAAGTAGTATGAAGCAGGTGAGGAATGACTTGGGCTCCTGCTCTGCAGCGGTTTCTGCCAACTCTGAGCTTGTGGGATCTCTTGTCGCCGATGTTGGCTCCCTTTCGGCGCGGTATTCTTGCTCGGGGCTCAATTGCTCGGAGGTTTCGCCCTCATCTCTGGAGACCACCGGCGCAACATCAAATTTAGTGCCAATACCGGACCTGTCGTCAGCCAAAGCATCGGCTCCAAGTAGGCGTCGCCCACACCGCCGTAATCGTCCTCAACCTCCTTCTTTGAATGTGGATACCGGCACATCATCCCTGCATCAGTCCGCGGCTGCCTCATCTCGTGACGATCTGCCTGTTAAGGATTCTCCGACAGCTGCTACGCTTGGCTCACCTGCTGTTGCGGTGCCTTCTCTGGCCCATTCAGCGTTGGCATTTTCTGCTTTGCGTCCTGCTAAGCGTCCGCGTTGCGTGTTTGTCTCCCGCATTCACCCTGAGACCACGGAAGAGGAGATCCTACAGCACATTTCGTCGCATATGGGCATTTCGCGTGATCTTGTGGCTTGCCGTAAATTTAATAACGCGCGTAATGGCAACGGTCGCTCATTCACGGCGTCTTTTAAAGTCTTTGTACCTGATGAAATTTTTGAAGCGGTACTTTCACCCGAAATTTGGCCTTCTAACACAATTGCACGGGAATTTGTCCCCAAGGGTCACCCTAAGACTGGCTCTTCAGCAAAAAACGCATCAGCCAAATCTCCATCAACTACGCAAACGTAACTGGCTTGCGATCCAAGACGACCCGAATCTTTATTAATTCGACGAATTCTTGTTTCGACGTGGTCTGCCTGACCGAAACTTGGCTGTGTGGAAGGATCGCAGATGCGGAACTTTTTGGCCCTGAATTTTTGGTTTTCCGCCGTGATCGTCACCTTTCTGTTTTGGATGCTCCCGTGGGAGGAGGAGTGCTTTGTGCCGTGGCATACCTTGTTTTTTGGTCGATGTTGTTGGATCAATGGACTTGGAACTTATTTGTGTTGCTTTAAAACTCCAACGAAAAATTATTTATATTGCCACTGTCTACATACCCCCCGGATCATCACCTGAAGTTTATGCGGCCTTGTCTTCCTGCGTTGAGGAACTCACATCTGCGTTATCACCTGCAGACGAGCTGATTCTCCTGGGTGACTTCAATATGCCCACCGCTTCTTGGGAGTTATCTTCTGACAAGGATGTGTTGCTGCCCAGCCTTTCAGGGGCTGCTCCTCACGTTTCCGCGTTTATCGACGACATCTCTTCTTTTGGGCTCTCTCAGTCGAACCCCATATCGAACGACACGGGTAGATTTCTGGATTTGGTGTTTTCTTCGGATCCGGATAGTACTCTGGTGAAAAGATGCTTGGCCCCTTTGGTTCCTGAGACTTCGCATCATCCTGCACTTCAGCTGGTTCTTTTTTTTGATCCTGTGATTCAATCCATCTCATCTACTGAATGCTTTTGTTATAACTTTAAAAAGGCCGATTTTTCTAAATTGTCCGACTGGCTTTCCGCTTGTGATTGGTCGAAAGTTCTGAATGAGCGTGACATTGACAAAGCCGTTGATCATTTCTATGATATGATTTTTCTATGCTTCAATGACTGCGTACCTCTTGCTCCCGTTAGAAGCTCTTCAGCATTTCAACCGTGGGTTAATCGGTCAATAAAACACTTGAAAAACTTAAAAAATAAGGCATGGAAGAGGTTCTGCTCCTCGAGGAGTGATTCCGATTTTGAGTTTTATTGCAATTTGCGTGCAGAGTTTACATCATGTTTGGAGGTCTCTTATAACGAGTATCTTCTTAACATGCGGTCTGCCTTGCGCAATGAGCCCAGACAGTTTTGGAGATTCATCAACTCCAAACGTAATTCTGACGGTTACCCTTCTTCATTGAATCTTGGCGACAATTATAGTGCAGACCCTTTGGAAACTGCCAATCTTTTTGGTGAATTTTTCAAAACAGCATTTTGTGATACTCGCTGTGATATTAATACTAATGATTTTACCCACTTGACGAAGCTTCCGCAAACTTCTCTTCAGGCCAAGGACCTGATTTTAGACGAAGAGTTTCTTTTTAAATGTATCTCTGATATGGCTGATAGTTTCTCAGTCGGTCCAGATGGTATCCCTGCATCTTTTATCAAAATGTGTAGTCCGTCCCTTGTCTCTGTGTTGTGTTATTTATTTAATTTATCTTTATCTAACGGTGCCTTTCCAAAACAGTGGAAGCTTTCAGTGATACTGCCTCTGCACAAGTCTGGTAATAAGTGTGATATATCTAATTATCGCCCTATTGCTAATTTGTGTTCTTTTGCTAAATTGTTTGAGGCTGCAATCTGTGATACTCTGTATTTTCACTGTAAACCTTTCCTCGGCTCATTTCAACATGGTTTTATGAAGGGGAAATCTACCACCACTAATTTGTTGGAGTTTACGAATTTTTGCATATCTGCTATTGAAGCAGGTATGCAGGTTGATTGCATTTTCACTGATTTTAGTAAAGCGTTCGACAAAATAAATCACAATATTCTTATTTATAAGTTATTTGTTCTGGGCTTCCCCTCTAGTTTTGTGAATTGGCTAAGTTCTTACTTGTCCGATCGTACGCAGCGAGTTAAATTTCGCGGAGCTTTATCTGACGTAATAAATACCACTTCTGGTGTCCCTCAGGGTAGCCATCTGGGTCCTCTTCTATTTATAATTTACATCAATGATGTATCTTTGATCTTAAATAACTCTAAGATCCTATGTTATGCTGACGATGCCAAAATATTTCGCCTGATTTCTGGTGAAAGGGATTGTGAAATTTTAAACTCTGATTTAGATAACTTCTTTAATTGGTGCTCTATTAACTGCCTCCCTCTTAACGTAGGGAAGTGCACCACAATGACGTTTGCTCGTAAAAAGAGCCCTCTTCTTTTTTTATATAGTTTAGCTGGTAGCTCATTATCTCGTCTTGACAAAGCCAAAGATTTGGGGGTTGTACTTAATACTGTTATGTCATTTGACGATCATATTAACGCTATTGTCGCTAAGGCCAATGCTACCTTGGGATTTGTCAAGAGATGGTCAAAGGAATTCAATGATCCGCATATAACAAAGGTTCTTTATTGTACCTTCGTTCGCCCCATCCTCGAGTATGCTAGCCCTGTCTGGTCCCCTTTTTACACCGTCCACATTGATCGTGTTGAGACCGTCCAGCGAAGATTTATACGCTTCGCTCTTCGAGGTCTTAACTGGATTGATCCTTTTGCCCTTCCGCCATACGCTGACAGGCTAAAGCTATTTCCTCTCCTTTCCCTCGAGGCTAGGCGTGATGTCTCCAGAACTGTCTTGGCTTTTGACTGCATACAGGGCACAATAAATTCCCCTGAATTGCTTGATATGTTTAAGGTCTCTGTTCCTTCCCGCTCTTTGAGGAATCACAACTTCTTCCATGTAGGACATCATAGCACGAATTACGGTATGCATGAGCCGACTTCGTCAATGTCACGTCTCTTTAATCGAAACTATTCTAATATTGACTTTAATCTTTCTAAAAAACAAATAAGGAATCGGCTTAGTTAAGGTTACTTTCGCTTTTTATTCTGGATTGTAATCATATTCTGTAGTAATCAGTACTTGATGAAGTTGAATAAATAAATAAATAAATAAATAAATAAAGAAATTAACATGCAAATCTGGTAGAAAGGTTTCATAGAAAACGCATTTATATATTTAGAACTCTGACATTTGATAGAATCATCAAATTTCGACTGTTGTCTTGAAAACTTAAAAGGAATTTTCTTAAGTTATAAATGGAAATGCCTTCGTCAGTGCAAAAAAATATTTGCTAAAGTGCATCAATAAGTGACTATTTTCACGACTGGAAAATTCAATAAAGCCCTTTTATTAAGACTGAAAAATATTGACTTAAAAAAATCTATAAATGGCCATAAAACAGGAACGTTGTTTATCTTCAAAATTCACTGAGAGATTAAAAGTCAATAGAAAACATTAAGTTTAATAAATATCGGAGTCAATCTTAAATCGCTCGCTAAACTTGTTAATTAAAACTTTTGCGCACAAAACTTGCAAACAAGTGCTAAATCAAACTATTTAAAATTACAAAATTGAATGCAACTATTTCGTCATCAAGACCTACTACGGTGTACTAATCTCAATCGTAAAATAGTGTACCTAACCCTAAGTCTGTAGCTGCTGTATTACAAGCTCAGCCGGTCAGTGCTACCTGAAGAGCATTTTGCCATTTTTTAAAGCTCAATAGCACTGGACGGGAGAGCTTTCCTTACTCAATTACCATTGGAAAGCACGGGCTTGAACTACTCTACATAAATATTGGACTATTGCTCACCTGTGCGACAAGACGATTGGATTCGAGTCAGCATGCAGTACGGCAACAGCTGCCTCAGCCTTAATAAACCCTTTTATTTCTTCTAATACTAGTGACCATTCTAAATGATCTTCAGGTTCGTATCTGAAAGATTAAAAATAGTATTATTTTAGATGTGGAATTACAAATATACTTAAAAAAAACTTACGTGGTTGTGTATTCCTGTATTTGTTTCTCGAGTTCCGCTACTAATTCTCGAACTAACTTCATTTTCTTAAGTAACAAGCACACAACTATAAACCTTGCATAATATCTTAGCTTCTTAACCATCAGATCGGGCCGATCCTCTTTAATTGCTCGCGAATAATAAGCTCTGCCTCTAATCGCCGCATAAAATTGATACGCTTCATTCAGGTAATTTGTTTCGCTTGTTCTAAGGCTAAAATAGAAAAAAAAAACAGTTTAGTTTTAAATTAATTGTTATTACAAATTGGAGCTATCAGCACAGTAATACACTGTGGATGCTATCTAAACGCGAGTCAAAATGATAACTACTGATAATAACCACTGCTAAGTTTTAAAAAAATAAAGAAATTAGTGTTTTCTTTTTATATCTACTACATATACACTTTTTTTCTAAACATTTTACAAATATTACTAAATATATAAAAATATTAAATACTAGCTACTCTCCTATAGAGTTCAGATATATATTTAATTGTATAATTTTTCCAGCAAGTGTGCACAATGTGTATATGTATATAATCAAACTTGGGATTACAATTCCAAATATACTATATGTTTGTATCGACCGTACACCGGCAATGTTCATGATCCTAATCATGTTTTCAAGATTTCTCTAGGGCTGCTTGAAACGTGTAGGTACTTGCTTTTTTGGTCTCATAGGCTACATACGCAAAATAATAATTTGTTTCAATATTATTTTTTTATTATCAATATTTCTTATCAATGGAAATAAGCTTTTTGAAACTTTTTAGAACAAATTATTTGTTTACAACATATTGTAATTTATTTATTTATTTAATTAATAAGTAGCCAAGAACAAAAAATAATATATATCCAGAATGAGAATGTAAACAATTACTAAAGAACCAAAACAAGAAATATTAAGAGTTTAATTTAATAAAGACAGCATATTTTTTTATTGAATGCTTCTGAATTAAAACACCTCCACTCAGATTTTATTCATTCAGCGATTACATCCGCTTCGGAGAAGGAACAAATTTGAAAGTAAAAAAGACATGTGATTTTCGTAACTGTTTATGTATGTATGTATGAATGTATTGAACTAGCTGAAAATCACACACATGTACTTTTTAATTAACTTATGTTATGCTTTATCAAATTATATAAGTGTTTTTGGTGTTTTGATTTTTCTTAATCACGTTATTTTAATCTTTTATGTCTGTAAGAAACTGCATATAAATTTTAACAGTTGATTTTATCTTTAAGATACTTAAATATAAAATACAATAAACAAAAGATATTTAACAATTTCAAATGTTATAATAGTATAATTTGTGTTAAGTTTTGTTTGATTATGTCGTTTAATGTTGTTCTGTAACAAAATACATTTAAAGATTTTCTTTTTCATTACTTTTTCCAAAATAATTTTTTTTTCCACTCCTAAAACTATAATCATTGTGCTTATTCTTTGCGACTATTTTTTTTTTTCAGTCCAACCTCGAAATTTTGTGGGAAATACCTAAAGAAAAATTCCCTGAAAATTGGAGTCCTTAATATTATTATTAAGTGCTCGACCAAGGCGTATAAAGATTTTCCGTATAAAATACACGTAAACTTTGATTTTTTTTTCTTCAAAACTCTACAGCTCAGAGGCATTTTATGGTATAATCTTGGTCAATGATAGGGTTTCTTCAGAATTGAATGCTCTACAAAAGTGTCGATTGCGACGTAACCCTAACTTCCACCAGCGAGGTAGTAGGGGTCACTAACCCAATTTTTTCATGAAATTCTCGTTTTTTTGCCCCTATCTTGTAAATAACAAGAGCTACAGAAAAAATGTAAATGAACAAACTTGTAGGAAATTCAATTTCCTCCAAAGAGTTCTAGAACACCAAATCGCTAACACCGATATTTCTTGAGATATTGGGCTTTGAAGTTGAGGTAGTGTTTCTACAATTTAGCTCAATAATCCATGAAAATTCCACATTACCTTAACTTCAAAGCCCAATATCTCAAGAAATATCGATGTTAGCGATTTAGTGTTCGGAACTTTTTGTAGAAAATTGAATTTCCTACAAGTTTGTCATTTACATTTTTTCTGTAGTCTTGTAATTTACAAGAAAGGGGTACAAAAACGAGATTTTCATATAAAAATTGGGTTTAGTAACCCATACTACCTTGGTGGTGAGAGTTAGGGTTACGCCGCAATGGACATTTTTGTAGAGCATTCAATTCTGAAGAAACCACGATTATACCATAAAATGCCTCTGAGCTGTAGAGTTTTGAAGAAAAAAAATCAAAGTTTACGTGTATTTTATACGGAAAATCTTTATACGCCTTGGTCGAGCACTTAATATTAATATTAAGGGCTCCAATTTTCAGGAAATTTTTTATTAGGTATTTCCCACACAATTTCGAGGTGGGACTGAAAAAAAAAAAATAGTCGCGAAAAAAAGCACCCTAATAATCATATTATCAAAAGCGAATGAAAAATTAAATGCCCTCTGATAACCGCATGCATAAATTGTTGTTTTGTTTGTTTGACAAATATTTCCTAACTAAATGACATAAATGTAATAATATATATTATATGAAATTAATAATTTCAAAGGACTACGCTTCCTACTTCATATAAAAATACACTGCAAAACTTTATTACATAAATTATTTATCTAGAGAAATGATATCTATGTGGGATATAAAGTCTTAAGTTGCACTTTTAGTTTACGTTTTAAAAACCATAGCTGCTGCTTAAAGTTTTATTTCATTATTAAAATAATTCAATAGATTTATTTTTCTTTCTCTTTTATATGGATTTGTGATACAACGACTCTGTCAAACAAGTCGACCTCTTTATTATAACATCAGCATTTTAAAAAAAAATCGTTATTTACTCTAAAAATTTGAATCCAAAATGAAGGTATATGCTGATAGGACTTGAAAATACGACGATATCAAACTTGGTTTATTTTATGGCAAAATAGCTTATTATCAGATGCATATTTTTGCCTGATGACAACAAAATTAGCGCTCTAACTAGGCTTTTGCAAAAACATGTGATACGTATCCTTCTTTTAAAAGTGTGCTGTTATTAGTATAGATAAATTGGATCGACCATGAAAATTGAAGTAAACTTTAAAGTCTAGGATCTCTTCGTAGAGTATGTAAGTATTAACTTTAAAAGGAATTTAAACATGTTTAGATAACACTGGTCAACACCAATTTTTTTCCGAACAAAAGGCAAATAAATTATATACGATTTTTTCCGTAGATTATGAATTCGTAAATGAAAATACTCAATCAAGTCCCGTTTTCAAGGAATAGTTGAGTCAAAAAGTCAAAAGACCTTATTTTGACCAAATTTGAAAAATCATTAAAATAAAACGGATTATTATAGAAGCTTGTAACGTGGCTCAAATCAAAGTTGAAATCTTCAGCTATTATTTTAAAATACGAAAGGTCTTAAAAATATTTGAAATATGCCTGGAAATTCAAATATTTGACAAAACCCATTATTTCATACAATAGATGCTGTATGAAGACCATAATTTTTTCAAAAATGGCAAAAATACGATTTTTGGAATTTTCTACTCTATTTTACTCGAAAACGAGAGCTGATTGAGAATTTGAATTTACGAATTCGTAATATACAGAAAAAATCCTATAGAAATCATCTTGTTCTGCTTCGGAAACAGAAAAAAATATTGAATTTGTTGACCAGTGTAATAGATAACGAAATTGATTGAATAAAGCCTAAAATATATGTAGGATCATATTTGTTCAAATTTGGAGCCATAGAGGCATTTTTTATTTGTCTATAAATAATTAAATATGAATCAGTTCAGATCTGAACAATTTGACCTAACATTTTTTCCAAAAACGTTTTTCTCAACTGCAGTTGTGCGCAAAAGTTTAAGACCACCTCTGTTTTTTGGAATATTTTCCTTTTAAGAACCTCGAATATAAAATATCGCAAATTTAAATCAGAAGAAACGTATGTGCCTTCATATTCATAATGATTTAAAACAACAGAGGTTTTTCAAAAAAATATATTATAAAATTGTAATTATACTACAACTTTTTGGAAAATCTTCTGTTGTTTTAAATGTTATGAATATGAAGGCACATTTTTTTCTGGTAACAATTTGCGATATTTTAAAATTGATGTTCTTAAGGGGACTTTTACTTTCTAAATTGGAAAAAAAAGATAATTTTTAAATATTTTAAAAATAAAAACTAATATATTTATGGTTATAATTTTTTTTATACATTGTTGAGAAGGTTTTGAGGTATACAAAAAAAAAATTTTTGGCACTTTTAGTTGTTTTTCACCACTGCAGAGGGCGTTTTCCAAAAGACGCATTTTAATTTGGGAGACACTTTTCTGCCTTCTTGTAACACATTTTTTTTAAATTCCAACGGGATTCAATTCGTGAGACTTAAAACTAATACATAAATAAACCTTTAAAAAGTTAGTTTTTTTATATTTTTATGGCCTTTATACGCGATTTTATAAAAAGTTCGAAAAAACGCTTGTTTTGGGGGTGAATTTACCCCTGTACTAAAAAGGTGGGCTGGTTTTTTAAACTTTTTAGAGGTTTATTTAGTAGTCGTATATATAAAGTATCAAAAAAAATTTGGTTTACTGAGATTGGTTTAGTAGATTTTGAGAAAAACGTCTCCCAGTTTTGAAAAATGTGATTTCGAGAAAAACGCGTTTAAAGTATTTTTATTTTAATTTTATCGAATATTGATCATATTATGGTTATAAATACAGCTATAACTTCGTTTCTATTTCGAATTTCTTAATACAATTTTAGGACAGTATTTCTATAATACTAGGAATGTTTTTGCGTAAAAAAAAAATTGTTTTTTTGAAAATTTAGAAAGTAAAAATGCTTCAAAAAACGCAGATGGCCTTAAACTTTTGCGCACAACCTTACATATTAGCACTAATACATTAAAGTCCCCAAAGCGAAAAAAATTGCATTCTCATTATTTTCTAAATATTATCATCTAAAAAAGGCTTAAAGATACGGTAAAATAACTTGTGTTAAGGATTGAAATAATCCATAATCAGAAAAACTATTAGTTTTTGAAAAATGCTGTTAAGAATTTTCTTTCGAATTTTAATGTTTATAATTCTACAACACAATAGCAGTCCAATGGTTGAACACTTTGTTGAAAGCTATTGAATAATACCTGAGTTACGTTGATAGGGTAACTATATGGTTAGTTAGAGTAATTTTAAAAAAATGCATCCCCTTTTATTTTCCAAACTAATTTAAAATTTTTTTTTTATCAATTCTAATTTAGGGGAGAGTTGCCCAATTTGGGCCGGCTCCTATTTCGGGCCACCCATTTTTTTCAATTGTACCGAGTTTTTGAAAATTAATTAATGTCAAAATTTGATTGAAAATGAATGTAGAACAAAATAATGAAAGAAATACTAATTTTAATAAAAAATTAATAATGTTACAACAATCTCGTAAAATGGTATCTGCCGACTTAAAAATCTGACATTTTTGCTCGTCGATAAAAACAAATTGATACATCTAATGAATCTAAAATTTGTTCTGATGCGAAGTGTATAATATGTTTATATAGTATATAGTGTATTTGCAATTTAAAAACTATAACAATACTAATTAATTTAAACAATCTGGAAAAATGTCATTTCCCCTAATTTGGGCCACTGTGCAATTCGAAAGGGCGCCTAATACGGGTCACTCACGCGATGTAAACAAAGCAACACTATCTGAAGGAAAAATGTTTTTTTCATTAAAACGGTAAGTGTACATGAGATATTTAGTAAATTTAGTATATTAAGCCTATTGTTATTATTTTAGATTATAAAATGTTACATGTCATTGAGTAAATACTTAATTTATGATGATTAACTCTTTATTGAGAATTTAAATTTCAAATATATTTCTGATCAACGAATTAATTAACGTCAATTCATTGTTTCATTAAATATAATAAGTAACGGTGTTTTAAACAATATGTCGAACCATTTTCGCGTTTTTCAGATATTTTACGTGCTATTCAATAGGTGGCCCACATTAGGCGACTCGTCACCTAAATTGGGCCACTTGCACGTTTTTTTCAAACGTTATTTTCTATTATAAAAGAAAGTCAAACTTGCCTTAAACTTTCCACAAAGGTAATTTATCATCCAAATTTTAATATTGCGCTATTAATTATGTAAACGAAACGTTTACAATAATTTTAAATGCATTTAACCTTAGGTGGCCCATGACTGGCGACTCTCCCCTACTATTATCGACTGATCGTATTGAGCTGAAACTATTTTTAAATAAATCTCCAAATCATTCAAATTCAACGAAAGAAATTCGGAGATCTAACCAATAACAACATTGAACACATAAGATACAACATGCAAACTTATCTTAATGTTAGCTTTTACTTAGATCTCCACTCACTAGTAGTGATAGTACAGTTGACCAATTTTGCTAGCTATCTCTCCGATTTGCCACCGCTTGAGACCGTACTTGGAGTCGAGTATCATACGATGCTGCTGTTGAAACTTCCACAGCTTCGTGTAGACATCGAAGGTGCGCCCGAAATAGGCTTGCCACTGGCGATGGCCGTACTGTGGTAGATCCCTTCAACACACATCTTAGTTACTATCTCCATATATTTACCTTTAAGTCAACAAAATACCTCAGCCCATTGAAGAGTTGTTTCGACTTCTCAAGCAAGTGGCAGAACTCCATGACGATTTTCCTATCCTGCTCCTCAGTTGACTCCATTTTCACCATGCCGTCAAGCGTTCAAATACAACCTGAAACGGATTGATAATCTGAATTAATTCTAGTCAATAGCATGCAGAAGATTAATTTAATGGTAAAGTTACTTTATCCCTGGTTTACTGAAATTGCTTACAGCCGCGAATTGGAGCATCTTTGACTGTTTCGTTCTAATTTAGGAGCGTGGGCTGTTTTCGGCGAGCTTGTTCATGAGCAACCGCAAGCGGAGGCCTATTATGACTATGTCTTCATTTCCCAATAAAAACTTTTAAAACATCCAGCCATTGTCAGCCTCAAGATTCGAATTAGCTCCAAGTTTGCGTCATTGAGCTTTCGATGAGTCACGAATACCGCGACCTACGACTTCACGATTTATCATCATCTATGGAACAAGGAGCTTTTTGTTTTCAATAAAACTGGAATTGGCGAGACATTTAATTCACCGAAATTGTCTCGTTCGGTTGAAATTAATTCGCATCGACACCTACATATACCCTATAGACCATAAGATGTCGGCGTGGAAAGGGCAGGTGGATATACTGCCGATTATGTCAATTCAGCTGCAATTCATATTATACACAAATGCGTTTATTGGATTTGAACAGCCGGAGAAGACGTAGAGGTGAAAAAAACAGCGCGTTCTCTGAAGGTAATCACAATTTTATTAATTATATGAGGGACAAATGTTTATTGAGGCAAACTTAATCCCACTTAATTCACCTGGCTCAACAGTAAGTCAGTTATATTTTAATAATCATTTATGTACCCACAAAATAGCCAAATCTTACTCGAATTCAAAAAGTTTACTATACCGACTACCGAAGAATGATGATAGTTGGTTTAAGAGTTTTAAACCATATTTATCCAAGCGTATGTACGTACATACATGTACATTATTTATTTTAGGGTAATATAAAGCGTTATTCACAAAAAAATACATACCATAAAATTGTAATGCAATGATAAAAGAAAATTATCTTAATCCGAGGTTGGGATTATAGTTGAGAAAGTTACTATCCAACTTAACTTGTATAAATGGCTTTATCTTATACACTGTTTCATATTTTGTTCTCAATTATGCAGATTCATTTCCTGTTCAAGAATTCTGTACTTCCAAAGGGTCCAGTGATATCTAACTTTATCTCTCTCCTACAATGCCCGTCCAACCGTCCGCTGTGAAACCCGCCTAATTTATAAACAAAATAAGCTAAAGTCTTCAAACATACACACACGATTATTGATTGATTTTATCCAAAATAGAAAATTATATTTAAAATTTTATAGATAGGAAGGGGAAAGGAATGATGTTAATGGTGTTCGAAATATATTTCCTCTGCCTAGGTGTTATTTAAAGCTCGCCCAGTTTTACGACTGTATTTTTTTATAATTAAATTCACTTAAAACTTATCATGTGGAGAAGCGTCAAATTCGAAATATTTTAGACAATTTTTGTCAGGTCTGACTCAAAATTTTGAGTTTACTTTTGGAAGTATAATAAAAGATGTCTTCTTTTATGGGCAATTGAATGCAGAACCCACTATCCACTATGCGCGAGTCAAACTTACAATTGATCGTTTTTTATTATTCTGATATCTGATTTAATCTGAGATGTATTTTCAGAGATTTTCACACGAAACATGTGTGAATGGATATTTATATTACTTATATTTTGTTTGGATATACCATCCAAACAATAAATCCTGTAGCAGCAGTCAATGTGAGTTTAGAAAACATATTAAACTTGCCTAATTTTGATGTACTTTGTCTTTCATTTATCGATTTTGAGACTCCTAATCTAGCTTAACTTTCTTCGGTTTATTATCATTACGATTACGTATTATTATAATATTACAATCATCCGGATAGGCACAAGCTAAGGAATGTAGAACAAAATTGAGGAATATGGTAGACAAGCCATGGTCATGCTTCATACCTTAATATAAGTCAGAGATGAAACTTTTAAAGAACCAATAATATAATCATATAATCTGGAATCATATCTTAAAAATCTGTGGAGTTTTGGACTGATGAAAACTTTTTTACAAGAATACGCTCAGGGTCTTTAAAGGGTGGTAGCGTGCGTTTGTAATTTATCATGTGGTTCAGTTCAGATCGTTAAAACGCTCCTAGTTTTAACATCTATAAGTACTGGTAAAAAATTATGGATGCAATGAAAAAAAAACTGGTTAATTGCGAATTCGACTTACCATATCATATTTTCAAGAATTTCTAGAAATCTATAAGACCTAGAACTGTCGTTATAATTTTCCTGCAAACTAAGGCATTATTATATTCCCTGATTTTTTTATAATTTTATTTATTTATTTCATTTCGCTTTATATAAACTAAACTAAATGAAATCAGACTATAACAAAAAGGGGAAGGAGTAGATTAGAAGAGTATATGTTATTGTTAGGGGGGTTGGGCAAATAGAGAGTACGCCTGAGGGAAGTTTTATCGACGTGAAAGTCTAAGGCGACTGAGTTGTTGATTTTCCGTAACATTCTGATAATGGGTTCGAAACTACCAGAGTTAGTGCGGTGACTATCTATGTAGGTGAACAATTGGGGCAGACCTAACGTTGCGGCTTTAGTACTGAGGGATATATTATGCACAGTTTCGAAGATTATATCGGCGACATCGTGATGTAGAGTATCCAACCCTGTGTTTATTGGGAGGGTAAATCTGACAGATACCACTTTGATCAACAAGTTTCAGAAATTTATTCAAGAAATTAAAAATACAAGTTTATTCATCAAAATAGACATTTCCTCCTTCAAAATACTTTCCATCAACTGCAACGCACTTATACCAGTACTTGATCTAATCCTCGAAACATTTTTGATACTCCTTTTTCGGTATGGTCATCAGAGCCGTTTTCGATTTCTACATTCTCTTGGCTATACTTGGCTATACTCATAAACTCACATCTCGTCTCCAGTAATTATGCGTCAAATCGGGTGACACAGCACCAGACGGTGGTCTTCCTGAAACTTTTTGATCAAGGTGGTATACTCAAGAAGAAGTAACAAAACAGATGTATCACGTAAAGGTCGAAGAATTCTTTTAACGACCGTTTGATAAAGCCAACAGCCGAATTGATTCTGTTAACGATGTCATCAATGTGAGTACAGAAGTTGAATTCTCTATCATAGAAACTGCCCAGATCACATAGTGAAGTGTCAGATGAAATAGATTCACCTGATAGCTTGTAAATCCTGGGAATGGAAAGGAATGATCGCTGGAGTACCAAATGGGAAAGTTGTTCAGGTCATCTTGTAAACGCATTTGATTCTAGCGTTGGTGATTCGTTTAAAGATCTGATAACATGGAGATTAATATTTCTGAAGGTTTAATTATCTTTTTAATCTTATTCATGGACAATATGAAAATCAATGGACCAATGTGACTGCCTTGTGGGACGCCAGACAGAGATACAAAGGGATTAGAGATCGTGTAGTCAAAGCGAGATGAAACGAGTTTGAAACCCAAGAATAGTAAGACTTACTAAGGTGGGTAGTCGGTAGCTCTGTTGCATATTTTTGAGAATCTCTTTTTAACCCTTATATGGTATCATGGATGAAACTTCATTTAATTTGAATTCTGATTTAATTTTATGATTAAAAATATACTTCTGAATGAGTTTTTACAGAAAAAGGCGGAATGTCTTTGGATTTTAAAATTTGTGTAATATCCTTCTCAGTTTTCTTAACAAATGGGCTTAAGGTTCTAACAGCGTATAAAATCTTGAATCTTCTTGTGTTTTTTAGATAATAAATCATAAATATGTATGTCGTTTATGGTAACCATTATGTTTATTAAGCAACAAAATTTGTACATATAGTATGCTAACAAATTTTTTAAATAAACCATGGAGAAACTTAAGAAAGTTCCATCAAAAAAGTGTATTATATGAATATTATAAAGTGTTAACTAGTGCAAAATATGTGGATTAATAAGATATATTACTATGCCAAATTTCAAGTTCCTACGTTACATGGTATTTAAGAAAATCGGCTATGACAGACGATTTTATAAGGGTATGTTGAAATGAAGCATTCCAACTATGAAAATTTATCCAGCATTACAGAACAGCATTTTTTTTTTTTATATATGTATTATACTATGCTATTGCTATATGTCTGATATGTTTAAGACAGAATAGCCGAGTGCCCTCATAGCTTTCGCAGGGATATTTTGTAGCTAGTCAAAAGTGCTCATACTTCACCGGTCGGATGAGTGTACATGTTAAATTTTTGTTATAAAACCTTCATCCATTGAGGAGCATTTTGCCTAAGTGGTAAATAAATAAGTGCAACTTGCAACTATGCGATGAACTTCAACAAAGGTTGGAATTATACGCCGAGCCGACCCATCAAGACGTCTGTGGATTAGCCGGTGATGAGGAGTGTGCACGAATTTGGACGCATTTCCACATGCTTCCACCATCCACCGTCACCGTCGTCGTCACCATGCCAATTCAGAATTATAGAAGTGAACAGTGGCGAAGGTACTACCTCTTAGCCCAGATGCGGGCGGCGCAGAAATTATGCGAAATTATCCACCGGAGCTCTGGGGAAGTTCATCTCGGCAAGCACTAAAAGCACGAAGTTTAGTTTTGTTAGGAAGAGAGAAAAGGGAGGAAAAAATTCTTAAGAATGCGGTGAAAAAAAAAAAAAAAGAAGGAAAGCAGGACATCGCCAGCGCCAAGGAACGCCAGCCGCTTTCAAAGTGGAAATCTTGTAAGAAGCGTGCATACACAGTGCATTTCCCCCGTGCGCTTTCCACGATTACGACAAACTTTTTCACATCTTTTTGGGTTCACGTAAATTGCAACTTTCGCCCAAGTTGGAAAATAATGAACAGGAAAAAAGCTCAACGACAAAACACGGGTGCCTAACAGCAATGACAACAACAATATAACTAGCACGAGCACTTAGGTGGGCGCCGGAGCGGTTGGGGCGGGCCGCGGCTCGCAGACATGGGGTGAAAAGAACTTGAGTGGCAAGACTCCTTCAGCGAAGAAGAAAAACACTGGCCAAAGACGAGAGTGCACTTTCTCCGGGGGCGGGGGTGACGGCAGTGGTGGCGGTCGCCCGGCGCAACGAGCATGATGGCTGCTGATACACACAGTGACGGTGAGGGGTGATATTAATCTGCGTAATATGTCGCACGCTGAAAACAAATAGAACAGCATCTTGATGCCATAAACGTTTGTCATGTGTGACCACTTCACATCAGAGGAGCGGTTAGTTAATTTGACACCTGTGGACAATATCTTCCATGTGCATCGCCACCGGCCAGGCTCCGGGTACCGAGCTCCTTAAAAGACATACATACTTCCAATTAAATAGGGGGCGAAGTGGCAGCGCGGTCGCTATCAATTCACTTCACATACCAGAAACGAGCCACAGGATCTACCGACTTGACAGCGATATTAAGGATCTTATCTAAGCACACAGAATGCATCAGGCCAAGTTCTTGCAAAACCGTCCGTGCGCACACTGTGCAATATTTACACGAACCATTTCGAGCCCTTTTCAATCCCCCTCTATCTTCAAGGCTAGTTACCTTACAGGGCTGAAGTTTTTCAGGGGGGTTAAGATTACCAAAAGAAGCATTATTCCAAATTTCATACGTCTAGGTGGAATAGTTTCCAAGATACTAGTGTCCAAAAATCATAATTTTCGGCGCTCACTGACTGATAGATCACATATTGATAAGAAGCTTTAAATTTGGATATACAGATGATTCAGATCAAGATGCGGCGGGGTATACCACGTGATTCCTTGATGTGAGCCCCCTTCCCCTAAAACCTTCCCTAACGAGTTATAGCCCCTCAACGATTTCTCGACTTTCATGGAAATGATTTCTCATAGCTTGTGAATCACCCTATGGATTCTGGTTATTTTTGGTAAGTTGAAAGCTGTCTAAGTATCTTCCTTTTGATACCTCACTTGTTGCTATCGACGAACTATTCTTCGAGATATTACAAAAAGAGTCGACAATTTTTGATTTTTCACCTAGAATTTTGAAAAAGAAATCCATTTTTTTCTACAGAATGTAATTTTATTATTGTTTAACAATGCCCGCGATGTCGCCTGTGTTCCGCAAAACTCCGTTGCTGGCTACTTGCAACGGTTTTCCAACGAAAGGTAGTAATAAAGTGGAAGCTAAAAGAAATGGAGAATTAGCCAGAAGGCTGTATCAGAAAAAATCAAATTATTATTTTTTTTTTTTTTTTTTTTGATATTTCTAAAGTATAGTCTTTCAAGAATAAGGATATTGAGAGTATTTTAGGTTTATTACCTGGTAAAGAACGGTCGGCCCGCGCCATGCCCCTATGTGTTTAAAAATATCCATACAAACTTTAAACGCATTTATCTCGAAACTACTTTTTTTTGCATGGTGTTGTGAAAAAGAAAAAAATATTCAGCCGAATCATCTGACATTTTGATATGTTATTCAGAACACCAATGGCTATGGCCGGAATTAGAATCGAAATTTTACTTCACAAACTTTTTTTTTTTACATTTAAAAATTGGTAAGAAAAATGCCTTTTTTCAGATTTTCAATTTCAAAAGCGCGTCATTCTGTCAATTTTCAATTATTTTTTTGTTCTAGTTCCGGCCATAATTGCCATAATCAAAATCGAAATCCAAATCAATAAAAATCCAACATGGAGAAAATAGCGATTTCTGCTTTGGAAAGTTACGGAGTACACGCAGTCGGTGTATATACTAGTGGGATGGAATTATTTACTAATATTTATATATCTATACTTAATATTATAAAGCTGACGAGTTTGTTTGTTTGTTTGAACGGGCTAATCTCAGGAACTACTGGTTCGAATTGAAAAATTATTTTTGTGTTGGATAGTCCATTTGTCGAGAAAGGCTTTAGGCTATATAACATTACGCTGCGACTAATAGGAACGAAGCATGAGTGAAAAATGGTGCAAAAACGGGGAAAATCTATATATGTATATTAGAGATGCCACGAATATTCGGCAACTATTCGGTATTCGGCTATTCGGCCACTTTTTTTCGCTATTCGGTATTCGGCCGAATATGGTTAACTATTCGGCCGAATACCGAATAGCAATTTATTTATTATTATTTTATTACTAGCTGTTTTCCCGCGACTTCATCCGCGTAAATTATAGCCCATGTCCTTTCTAAGGCTCTAGAGTATGTATCTGTGTACTAAATTTCGTTTAAATCGGTTCAGCAGTTTTGGCGTGAAATCGTGATAAACAGATTTAATTTCGTATTTATGATAAAATATAGTAAGGATTACCAAATAAATCATGAAAAAAGAACTCAAAATATTACTCACAAAGATATATTTATTTAACCAAAAAAAATAGCTAACAAATTAATATTTAAAATCTACCAGTGGTAAGTTATGATGAATGAAAACAATTTTTTCAGCGTTTGTTGATAGCAGACGATTACGTTTTTCCTCATAAATTATACCTGCTTCCGAAAACAGCCGCTCACTATACACACTGCTACCAGGAGATGATAAATAATTCTTAGCAAATTGTGAAAGGGTTGGATATTGTTTCGCGTTTGCTGACCACCACTTGTAAGGGTCTGCTGTCCGGTCTAAACGAACAGATACCATGTAAAAATCAAGTTCATTTGCAACAGAATTTTTCTGTTTCACACCTTCATCTGAACGAACATTTTCTGTAGCGACAGTTGTGACTTGTCGCCCGTGGAAAGTACTAAGTGTGGCCGAATATTCGGCTGCCGAATGTTCGGCGCTTCGGCCAAGAGGCTCGCCGAACATTCGGTATTCGGTATTCGGCCAAATTACTATTCGTGGCATCTCTAATGTATATAAAAGAAAGTCGTGTTAGTTACACTATTTATACCTCAAGAACGGCTGAACCGATTTGGCTGAAAAATGGTGGGGAGGTAGCTTAGAACCAGGAAACGGACATAGGATACTTTGTAGGATTTTAAAATGGTGGATCCAAGATGGCGGCTGAAAATTTTAAATTTGAAGCGATTTTCATGAAAATTGTTATATAGGGGTTTTGCGGGATGGGGATTTCAAATCCGCTGTCCAAATTTAGAAATTCAAGATGGCGGATCCAATATGGCGACCGAGATTTCCTGATTTCAACGGATTTTAATGAAAATTAGTACAATGAATATTTTGAAGTCACTGATTTTGAATATTATCAAAATTTAGAAATCCAAGATGGCGGATCCAAAATGGTGACCATATTTCTCGATTTAAAGGGATTTTAGTGAAAATTAGTACAATGATTATCTTGAGGTCACTAATTTCAAATATTAGAAAAATTTCCAAACTCAAGATGGCGGATCCAATATGGCGACCAACATTTCTCGATTTCAACGGATTTGAATTAAAATTGGTACAATGATTATTTTAAGGCCACGCTTAAACATCAAATCAATGCTGATATTAAAAATCAAATCATTGCTGATATTCAAAATTACACTAAAATCCCAAGACCTAAATCGCGACATTTAGTGTTTTGTCAAAACAGGACAGAACATTAATCAAAATTAACAATATCGGTATCGAACACTTTTTTGCTCGAATTATTTTTATTTTTTATTCATCTACGTGTATGAGGTGTTTCTAGAAATTCAACAGCAGGCGATATATATTGTAGTAATGATCTCCCAAGAAATAATGTACTTGTTTGCAGCTTCTTTGATAGCTTCGACCTTCCTTAAGGGGACGTGACACACCCAATTTTTTATTTTTGATGTTTGGAAAAAATGGAAAATTGAAGGGAAGAACAGTAGATACATTAATCAAACTTTGCATGTTTATTAAAAAGGGTTAAAGTAATGCAAAAAAATTTTTTTTTAATTTTTTGAATTCGTTTTTTTCTTTGTACATTTTTTTGTAAAAAACCACAAAAATTGACTGCGGACACGATTGGGAGCGAATGGAACGTCTAAAAATAAAAAAAAAATATGAGGTTAATTGTTATCAAAATCCCCAGGGATTGAAACTAAATGGAACATTTTTCACGAAAAAACTACAAAATGGCGGCATTTTTTCAAAAATTCACTTTTTTTGGTCCCGGAAAAATGCCGCCATTTTGTAATTTTTTCGTGAAAAATGTTCCATTTAGGTTCAATCCCTGGGGATTTTGATAACAATTAACCCCATATTTTTTTTTTTTTTCAGACGTTCCATTCGCTCCCAATCGTGTCCGCAGTCAGTTTTTGTGGTTCTTTACAAAAAAAATTGTACAAAGAAAAAAACGAATTCAAAAAATTAAAAAAAAAATTTTTTGTATTACTTTAACCCTTTTTAATAAATGTGCAAAGTTTGATTAATGTATCTACTGTTTTTCCCTTCAATTTTCCAATTTTTCCAAATATAAAAAATAAAAAAATTGGGTGTGTCACGTCCCCTTAAAAAGCTCATGTTCACACATTTTAAATGTGATTAATATAATGGAAGAGAATGCATCATAAGGACGCCCGAAAACATTTATTTATTTACCTTTGCGTGAAGTTCCTCCCCAGCATTTTTAGCGCGGTTTGAAAATGGTTTTTTAAATGTCTCATTGTAACATTCCTGCTTAGTTAAAAAAAAAATCGGAAATTTCGTGTTGGGAATGTTCTATTTTAAACTAGCTATTGCATTTTGGAGAACATTCTGGAAGACTATTCAGCAAGTAATATACCTACTGCGGTCACAAAGGCGAAAAACCCATACCTGCCACAGAACAATAGAAAGGAATGCTTAAAGTTCGGATAACGTTACAAAGGATGCAGAGGTTTGGCACAGCATCCTTTTTTAGACGAAAAATCAATATATTTGCCTCTGACGAACAGACGACGGACAGTTCAGCAAAATCCGAATGAGGAACTTCTGAAGAAAATCATTATACCCCCGTAAAATATGCCAGTGGTACTGTCTTACTAGATTCGGGTCGTATGTCGGTACATGGGACAGAAAATCTGCATATTATGAATGAGGATATTTAAAAAAGAAAATTTAGTGCTGCAAAAAAGAGTTTAATTGGTAATTTGAAATTTTACCAGTTTAACGACAACAAAAATTAATCGTACCTTGTGCAGTAAAACTATACCATAATCTTTTAATCTAATGCCGAAGAGAATAATATAAATAAACTTAATAAATGCACTCGAAAACCTAGCCTAACTTATGAAGAAATTACAATGAACTACAGTACTCTATAATTCAGGGGCGAATCCAGGTAGAGGTCATGAGGGTGATGACCTTCCAGTTTCAGGTTGTATTAGACGTTCAAAGTAATACCATAAGAATCTTCAAAATGTAAAAATAATGTTGGATAATTATAGTGATTAAAAAATTAATTCAATTAAGTAGCTAAATAAGATACTCGTACATATACACTACTAGAAAGAAAAATTCTGTTAAGAAAAAAGTTACTTGGTCTAAGAAATTGTTTTTTTTTTTTTTGATTGTTCCAAAAATATACAAGATTTATGGAAGATAAAATTTTTTTTTCTCAGAAGAAATTCGATAAAGCAAAAAAAAGTAAAAAATTAATCAATCCACCGAAATTACTCCCATTCATAGATTATTATTATAGAAAATTTAACATTTATAGTTACTTGACCGAAATATTTATAAATTCTTTTCAATGAACTGTTCATCATTAAAAAAAAAAAAAGAAGGGAATATTTTTTTCCTAGAAAATAAAATTACCTATATTAAATAAAATAAATAAATAAGTAAAAATTAAGCGTAAACAAGAATTTTTTGATTTACATAAATTAAAATTAGGAAAGACATTTTATCAATATAAATTTCTTTTTCGAAGTATATAATTTTTCATTGAATAATTTTTTTTTTAATCGTAAAAACTTCCTTGATACAAGAAAATGAATTTTTGTTTTACTATAAGTGTATCTTTCAAAATTAGCAAATTCAGAATGTGTGCAAGTGTCTCCACGAATAGCTTATTTACTAACTATTGTTATTAAAGCTATTAAGAGAACAACTAATTTCTTGTTACTGTGTTACATCTTACAATTGAAATCCAACATTTTTTGACAATTTAATTTTAATTCTACATACCTCAAAATAGCACCTCTAAAATTGTAATTCCCATGTGTACGAGTAACTCAAATAGTAAATAAATAAATGTAGAACAAATAGGTCCCTACTCCGAAATTCCAATCAAAATAGTAAATTCAAACATGTAGGTACATACATAAAAAAAAAATAAATTAAAATTTATTACAGAAATTTCTTTAAATTTGTCTTGGGATTCTTGCTGGCCCCAATTAAAAGCAGTACATATCTATATATTATATAATAACGACCTCTCATTTTAGATACTTTCTGTTCTTGGGAAAAAAGCGCAAGCATATAAAGAGAATGCCAGAATGTAATTTGTCTAGGTACGAGTAGATACCTTAGCATGTTAAACGCCAATTTTGCTGGCAATTTAGACGGTTACGATTAAATTTAATGTCCTTTGGTATTTCCTATAATCTTTTTTAATATCTCTGTCGTAACTTTTGAATCGTTTACTTGGTCGTTTTGATTTATTAAAAATAAAACTCATAAAGAATTGTATGCAAAAGTTAGCAAATATGCAAGTCGGTGTGTACGCATTTATGCTTTCGATTAATGCATATATTGTATTTATCAAAGCGCAAATGCGTCCTAGTCAATAAATATTAGAGATGCCACGAATAGTAATTTGGCCGAATACCGAATACCGAATATTCGGCGAGGTTCTTGGCCGAAGCGCCGAACATTCGGCAGCCGAATATTCGGCCACACTTTGTACTTTCCGCGGGCGACAAATCACAACTCGTCGCTGCAGAAAATGTTCGTTCAGATGAAGGTGTGGAACAGAAAAATTCTGTTGCAAATGAACTTGATTTTTACATGGTATCTGTTCGTTTAGATCGGACAGCAAACCCTTACAAGTGGTGGTCAGCAAACGCGAAACAATATCCAACCCTTTCACAATTTGCTAAGATTTATTTATCATCTCCCGGTAGCAGTGTGTATAGTGAGCGGCTGTTTTCGGAAGCAGGTATAATTTTTGAGGAAAAACGCAATCGTCTGCTATCAACAAACGCTGAAAAAATTGTTTTCATTCATCATAACTTACCACTGGTAGATTTTAAATATTAATTTGTTAGCTCTTTTTTTTGGTTAAATAACTATATCTTTGTGAGTAATATTTTGAGTTCTTTTTTCATGATTTATTTGGTAATCCTTACTATATTTTATCATAAATACGAAATTAAATCTGTTTATCACGATTTCACGCCAAAACTGCTGAACCGATTTAAATGAAATTTGGTACACAGATACATACTCTAGAGCCTTAGAAAGGACATGGGCTATAATTTACGCGGACGAAGTCGCGAGAAAACAGCTAGTAATAAAAAAATAATAAATAAATTACTATTCGGTATTCGGCCGAATAGTTAACCATATTCGGCCGAATACCGAATAGCGAAAAAAAGTGGCCGAATAGCCGAATACCGAATAGTTGCCGAATATTCGTGGCATCTCTAATAAATATGCAAGTTTAATGGTTTTTGACCCTGAATCGTTCAAACCTTCAAACAATTATCGTTACAAAAAATAAGGAATCAGTTTCATAACTACTACTACGTTTGACGCATAAGCGTCCTGTTTCAGCGATTCTGTAGCACGATATTTTTTTATGAGTATTCAGATAAAGAAAGGTGTTGGGTCAAAATCTTACGGCTTGAAACACCCTGATTTAATTCAATACAATTTATTTATTCTTTTTTTTTAAATTAACATACAAATTCAGTTTTTAACAATTAACAAACAAACAAAAATCAACAATTCATAAAATAATTAATAACAAAACAAATTCTTCGCTTCTTCAAATTACCAATATTAGTGTGTATCTAGTAGTAAAAGAAACGAAACTGGCTCAATTAATTATTCAATAATTATTATTATTATATTCAATAATATTGCCGGCGTATACCTCACAATTACTACGTATACATGCGGGGATTGAATCTGAATTCAATCCAGTTAAATGTCATGTAGATGCAGATCGAATCCAAACGAGATACACTCGATCCGATCCAACTTCTCGACCTGGATCGAATCGAAATTGTCCCATATAAACGCGGATCGAGAGATTGAAAGATCGAAATAGCTTTGACAGCTCAAGTTTTTGAAGTTCTTTGAGGTTGTTTGGCGACAGCCGCAAATAAAAACTGAAGTGGCTGAACTGCTGTGTGGTGATTCGCAAAAGTCGACGCAAGAAGTAATCTGTGATTTAATTTATTATTTATTTTCAGGCAATGAGTAAGAGAAATTTGTGGGGACAAGAGGAAACCCTTGCTCTCCTCAGTATTCACTTCACATATTTGCAGGTTATTTTATCTGTCACTTCGATCACATTTCGAGCTTTCAATCTTTCGATCCGGTGTGGTCATATACGCACATAGAATTTCGATCTTTCAATCCTTCAATCCCTCAATTCCCGCATGTATACGTAGTAAATATTATTGAAATGGTTTTTAAATTTAACTAACAAGCAACCTAATAAACCTATGACCGCTTGTTCGTTTTTGGAGTTTTTTTTTATATGTGACGAAGTATATTCAGATATATTGTCGGCGTATACCTAACAATATTACTGAATTTTTATTCTAAGGGAATAACGAGCAGTTTTGCAGCATATACCTGCATATTGAGTCCTTTCTCGGCATAAACCTGAGAGCAGAGTGAATTTTCTACGCACCCCAGCCTGCTTATATAGCAAAATAGAGCTGTACTGGGATGCGTGTGGTTCACAGGGATTGTACGAATCCTTTCTGCACTGAACCTTAACTCTTTACATTTCTTCACGAAAACGCCGATGGCGCTCGAAAAGTAAATGCTTTTTAGTGCATGTGATCCTAAATGTCAGGACAGCTGATTGCAAAATGTCACCTGTTCAATATGACATTTCGACTTGGATGAGGTACGTTTGTTTACCCTTTCCTTCAATCTTATTTAATGAATTTTCAGCATGTCGAAGCTGCGACCCCTCCTTATTAAAGCGTAAGATATAGTGCCAAGTATTTTTTATTGTAATACAAGTTAAATAAATCAAACAATTTTATGTAATGCTTTGAAAATTTGGGCAAAATAAGATATAGGTACTATGTACTCTTCTTCATTTATGCCTAATTATTTTGAAAGCTGTAAAAGGTAAATTAGAAATTTAGGTATGTATTTCAAATTGTTCATCCTGATGATCAGAAAATCTGTTATTTCTTATGAAAATCAATCAATCAAATTTCAATTAGTTTTGAATTTGAAGACTTATTATTTAAAAAACAATTAAATGGTTATTGTATATACAGGGTGTTCAGAGGTGGGAGGGAAATATTGCAGGGGGTGTAAGGTCAGACCGAAACAAGCAAAAAATCGTATGGGTTGGGGTGGGGGGGGAGGGGGGTCATCTCACACCGTTCGGCAGTTACAGGGTGATTCGTAAATCAGGATTTTGCCTTATATGGGAACCGCTCTTGTATTTTTATCTTTTTTTCTACGCATCGCAGCGGCCCCCATCTCAAAAGATTACTATTTCGAAGCCCTTTCCAAAAAGGTCAACACCACCCCCCTATCCCCAACCCCTTGGCCTCAATCCCCCCTTAAAGTTGAAAAAATTAACTTTTATTTCACGATTTTTCACCTTTCGCCCCACTTTTCTCCGAAATTCATGTTATTAACATACCTACTTTTTATTTTTTTTAAGTTGCCTATCTAATTACCTTTCCAAAAAGGTGCAACATGCCCAGGTAGAAAGGGGTTGCAAAAGTCCTGAAATTAAAACATCCTCACAGGTACCTAATTACTTTATTGCACCATAATGGAAAAAGCCGTTAATTAAACAATTTTTATGACAGCAAGTTCAGAAATGTTTGTTTAGGAAACACAGGTAATACATTTTTATTATTTCAGCAAAACAGTAATAAAATAATAAATGTAATCTCGTTAAATAGCATTATTAGTTTATTATATCCAGTATTGACTCCTAAGTATCCTGACGCTCCGTTTCTAATACCTCCTATGAATTATGGTATAAAAATGGGTAAGTTTGAAAGGACATTGACCACAGTTGAAGAAGCAAGCGATAAGAGCGGGTGTTTAATAGAAAAAATTAAGACAAAATGGCAGAATTCAGTGTTGGAGAGTATGCCGATATAATTTACGTGTACGGTTTAGTAGACGGAAATGATAGTGAGGCCGTACGAGAATACCAAAGGAGATTCCCGAATCGGCGTGTACCCAACAGAAGGGTTTTTTCAAGGACTTTTAGAAGGTTAAAAGAAACCGAAAGTGTAACCGCCCCCAGAGCAGAAACACGATCACGAACATCGGCCGATTCAGCGGACACCGACCAACAAATCCTCAACATCGTCAGGAACAGCCCTGAAATAAGCATCAGGCAGGTCGCACGACGGTTAGAATTGTCTTCAGGAAGAGTTTGGACCGTTGTGAACCGAGAGGGACTACAACCATACCACCATATCCCAGTTCAAGCACTATAGCAATGAGATTCCGAAAGACGATTGCAATTCTGCACTTGGCTGCTCGAGTCTGACATCGAAAACAGAAGGTTTCTAGACCGAATTCTGTGGACGGATGAATCGCAATTCACCCGGGATGGCATCACAAACTTCCACAACCTCCACACCTGGTCAGATGTGAACCCACATAGGACAAGGTGTCGGTCCTTCCAGCAAAGATTTAGTGTCAATGTCTGGGCTGGCATCATCGGCAAAAAATTGATAGGACCCTTCATCTTGCCCAAAGTGCTGAATAGTCAGCTATATTCGGACTTTTTGGAGAATACCCTTCCGGATCTGTTGGAGGACATCCCCCTGGCCACCAGAAGCGCAATGTATTTACAGCACGACGGAGCACCTGCGCATACTGGGAACATTGTTAGAGCAAGGTTGAATGAACATTACCCAGAGCGCTGGATTGGACGTGGTGGACCGATTCCTTGGCCTGCTAGGTCACCGGACCACTGGACTTTTTCTTATGGGGAATAATGAAAGATGAAGTTTACTCAAGACCAATCAACACCAGAGAAGAATTAGTTACCAGGATTGGGACTGCAGCCGCGAAAATAAAGGAGAGACTGGCTACCATAGACCCCAAACGCGAAATAAGACCAAGGCTACATCGAAACTGGCGGAGAACATTTCGAACAGCTTTTTTAGGACATAAGTTTTAATTGTAATTAGTTTTTAAGCGAATAAAATGTATTTTTTAGTTAACTTAAGTATAATTTCTTAAAAATTCGAATTGTCATGATATTCTGTAAAAGGGTTTTTGTAAATAAATTTTCGTATCCTTTTCCTACCTGGGCATGTTGCACCTTTTTGGAAAGGTAATTAGATAGGCAACTTAAAAAAAATAAAAAGTAGGTATGTTAATAACATGAATTTCGAAGAAAAGTGGGGCGAAAAGTGAAAAATCGTGAAATAAAAGTTAATTTTTTCAACTTCCAGGGGGGATTGTGGCCAAGGGGTTGGGGATAGGGGGCGGTGTTGACCTTTTTGGAAAGGGCTTCGAAATAGTAATTTTTTGAAATCGGTTTGGGGCGATGCGTAGAAAAAAAGATAAAAATACAAGAGCGGTTCCCATATAAGGCAAAATCCTGATTTACGAATCACCCTGTAACTGCCGAACGGTGCGAGATGCCCCCCCCCCCCCCCCCCCCCCCCCCCCACCCATACGATTTTTTGCTTGTCTCGGTCTGACCTTTCACCCCCTGCAATATTTCCCTCCCACCTCTGAACATCCTGTATATATAGAGCGTTGTTGAGCACTATAATAAAATCTTGGAGTATGTTTATCTGAATGATTTTTGGTTTAACTTTTCACGGTGTAGTCAGTTCAATTCGTTCGTCCATCTGCTGGTCACAGCCTTATTTTTCAATTTTACACCTTTTGAGATAATATTTAGTATAAAGGCGTTGAAAATGTCGATGATAAAATAAAAACTATTAGATTATGCATGCCTGCGCATAGCATAAATTTGAAAGAGAATGTTTTTGTGTCGAATAAAATATTCCTAATAATTAAATAATTGAATATTAACATAGAAAAATAAAGATAAGAAGTTTCATGTAAAACAACAGAAATAAAACGCATTTTTGAAAACTCACATCCTTGCGATGTCTTAAAACTTAAACCTTAAACTTAACCATAGGGCAGCTTAAGGCAAATCGCGCAACAGTTTAGCTGATAAAGGCTTGATTATATATATTGATTATATGCAATTAATGTTCCCAGGCTTCAGCCGCTGCTTCGAGCTCTTTATAAAAAAAGAAGTTTTGCTTTTGTAACAATTTCCTTCAACTTAAACTGCTCTATTGTATGCAATGTCAAAAATTTTTTAAATTTGGATGCATCGCATGGAAATGCACTTTCAATGTGTTTCACTTCTATTGCTCTAGATGAAACTTCTTGTCATTATTTTTTCTATAATATTAATAATAATTACTTAGGTATTTATTCACAACGGCCAACTTTTTTTTCTTTGTAAATACCAATAAGTAAATATTATTCAGATAACAATTGAAAGTCCATGTTCTATATGAATAGATAGATCCTTTAAGTTTAGAGGAGATACTTATTTTACTTCTTGCTTTCAATCTCTGACCTGGTAACCCCTAGTCGCCTGAAATAAATTATATACATATTGACAGTCCTACCCTTCCCTACCCTCTGATAGTTCCTTTTCTTGTATGATATTTGGGCAAGCTCCAATAACCACTTTTATTTTGTTTCTCCACCGATGCCACAATCGGAATAAAAAAATATTTAAAAACTATACCGCTTGTTTTTGCCAAAACCAGACTTATCTGTGTTCTTTGTCTACCCCATTACTTTTGGTACATACTTTCACATTTAACCGGAACCAATATAAGTGACTTTTTGTTGAAAAGAAACTTTTTACATAAATTTCATTCCAGGATGCATTGTTTTTTTTTTCTAAGTATCGAGTTCTTTGTCAAATCCCGACGAAGAAAAGGTTCTGGAAGCACAAAGTAATCCACTTAAGGCCTTAAATATTCTCTTAGCGAGCCGCAGCTCCTCATCTTGCTCCTAATGAAGAAATCGATATTGCCAAGAGAAATTAAAATTATTGCACTCGGTCCCAGAAAATATGGGCATCCGAGCTTCCTGGCTTCACCCATTTTTCTAATTTGTTTCCATGCCCAATGCGTATCCAGGAATTGGGCTGCGATAAACCATTACTTCAGGAAATTCTTTGAGAAACTCGTCTGCAGTGGCAAAAAGGATTATGTCTTTCTGGAGCGCTCGGGCTCCTTGTGCGAAGTTTTTGTTTTTTTTTAGCCTTCAGTCCGAAGATTGTAGTGGTTACCAAAAAGGGAAACTGAAATAAACCTGCCCTAAAATTTCTCTAAATTAAATTGGCCAAACTCCAAAAGGACTTCTCATGCAGTCCATGCAGGCATTTGGGGGGCAGGCAAACAAACAGAAAGAAGAATTAGTACAGTGCGTTTGGGGCGATTGATGGGAGTTGACCCCCATCGCAGACCGTCACATCACAAAAGCCGTGCTGCCATCGGCTAACTTATTGGATCTGCTCGCAGGTCAAGTTCAGATGTCACAGAAGTTATTCACTTAAGACTCCGATATAAATCAGAATCAACAATGGACAGCTCAAGATGTATCGCAGGCTATTAAGGGCGCCTTATTGCTTGCTCTCTTGACTGCCCCAGCCCTCGTGTGACCTAGTTCGGAAGCAAATCTTATCCTGGTTACCAAGAAGGAGGGCTCCGGTCCCAGTGGCCAGGGGTCGCCATTGTTTAGCGATATCACAATTGAAACCGTTAAAGATTCCTGCCTGCCACTGGCAGATGTCCAAGCAAATCCAGTGGTGGTGGAGCATTCAGCGAAAATATATACTTGCTCCATGTCAAATAAATAAAATTTGCATTGTTGTCCTTCGTAGAAATTTCACTTCCTGAAATGTGATTGTTACGATGGTGGCACGTTGTGGTCGAGGTCGTCCGTCGGTACTCCTGTCGGAAATCAAGTTGAGCATGGCAACTGCTCTGCAACCGCGCGCTCGTCCTAGCCTCAGCGAAAAAGGGATTTGTTTAATCTTTCGGTTGAGCTGCATGGCCCAACTTTTGAGATTCATGAATAATAGGACTACCAACTACCCGAAAAATGCTGTATTGTGGGCTCGCAAATGGATTCTTAATGTACTTTCGGAACTTGTCTCATTCCTTGAGTCTTCGCTCCTCAGAAAGTTCAGACAACTTTTTAACTTTGTGGACAGCGTATGTTTTCTGCAAAGGTCTCCGCACTTCGCAAAAGAATAATAACATTGATTGACTAATTAATCTTTACTTTTTGCATCAACTGGATACAATTTATAACAGTAAATTTGGAGACGACGGACTTTTTTGATTTCTTGCTACAGTTATAATATAAATAATATAAAAGAATGGGCGATCCCGTCATAAGACATATAAAAAACAGCATTTTATTGTATGTAAAGGGTGTATATTGCGCGTCCGGATTTTGAATTTAAATAAAACATAAAAATTGAGCAAGTGACCATAAATTTGGTTTTATTCGAAAGAGATAACTTTTTAACAGTTAATATTTAAATTCAATGCTGATCATATGGACACCGCGATTGCTAGTTGCCTTTTTTTCCAATTTTTCGAGCAATTGGTCTGCATATCCGCGATGACACGTTTTATGTTTACTTCCAATGCATCAATTGGTTTATCAGTATATAATGGACCAAAGACTTCACACACATAAAAAATAGTCCAGAGGTGTCAAATCACAAGATCTTGGTGGCGAATAGACAGATCCATTATTTGAAATAAAATTTTCGCCAAATTGTCCTTTCAGTAAATTGATTGTTTCGGTCGCTACATAGCACATAGCGCTGTCCTGTTGAAACCACAAGTCGTCAACATCAATGACCCGAAATTTTGGAAACAAAAAGTCGCGGATCTTTGCTCTTATTCGGTCCATCAAATTTACGAAAAGCTCTTTAAGTTTTGGTAACTGAAGCCCAGATTTCAGCAAAAAGCATTTTTCATGGATGGATTTTCTGTCTATGGTTAATATTTTTTTGTCTTACATCTCCCAAGTCCCAAGCTAGCCAATATTAAAACAAATCAGTGTTGCCAGAAGGTTACTTTTGTAACCTTTTAGGTGATTTTTAACTCTGTCAGGTTATTTCTAGGTTACACTACTCAAAAGGTTTTATTATTATTATTATTTATAGCGGGTCGTTAAGTTACTCTAGGTACCTCTCGATAGCAAACGCGACCTGAAAGATCTATTGTGCTCAAAAGGTTACTTTTAGGTGATTTTTCGTAATTCGTAAAAATTATTCCTAATTTTTTACGTGAAACGAAAGCAGTTTTTATTTGCTGTATGTTGGCTACGCAAGACTGTGTTCGGAACGCAGTGAGTGCAACTCTTATGCCCCCTCTACACGATGAACCATCGATGACGTAAATCGCTATACGTCGCCCACACGTAAATTGCGTATCGCTGGAACGCACTGAACTAACTTGGTAATGTAAAATTAGTAATAAAGGTTTTGTTTCAAATAAGTGCTTGTTTTTTTTTTTTTATCTCAACCACATTCATATCAAACTTACAGAAAAAACAATCGATGTAGTTTTTGATATATCGATATAACACCGATGCAACTAACCGATGTATTGCATCGAAAAAAACATCGATATTTTTTTTCAGTGTCCATCACTACAATGAATAAATATCCCAGAAATCCTCTTAAAAAAACACCCTTCATAGCGAGAATAGTTAAAGATGCAGAAGGAATAATTGAAAGTTTGTTTGGAAGGGTTTTCTTTCGAATGTCAATACTTTAACAGCTTCGCATTTGGCCTTTAACCCTAGATAACTAAATCAGTTTTACTCTGTAACTAATCATTCCTCTCATAGACTGTGTTTCAAAAGCCTGGTATTTTTATATTTCCTTCATTTATTTTAAACAAATTAGCGTTATTTTAGACTACTATAATTATATTTTAATGAAGAAATAGAAAAGTGCTAAAAATTAAAATTTTTAATCTAGGCATATGTTAAAAGTGTTCGTTCTTAATACCTTCAGTAAGTAGTTAAAATTACAAAATTTGACTGATTATTATATCATTACAAAATCGTGAAATTTCTTAGCAGAGTCAAGATAACAGGATATTTGGGGTAATATTGGGCAAGATAAATTGCAGGTTAACTTTATACAAAGAAGATGTTTAACGTTTTTTTTCTAATTGAATTAAAGGCCATAAGAACGGGTAAAGTGCTCCCACGCTGATTATGGCCGTTAAATTTTTTTATCGTCAAGACTAACACAAATTACAATTTGGCCAATTTTCATCCCTCAATAATAAACCCCCAAGGTATGAACATTAATTTTAAAAATTTTGACCGATTTGGATGGATTTTTGACATGTTATATATGCCATTGGGCCGCATAACTTTAGCATTATGTATTACCGCACCATAACTTTTTGTAGGTTATGTTTGTCGTACAGTCACCAACATCTTTTTTTCTCAGTCTGAGTAAAAACCTAGGAAAAAAAATACAATATATATGGTATATTGTGAAAAGCTATGCCAAAAAGTTAGAAAAAGAATGTTTGTGACTGTACATAAACATAACCTACAAAAAAACAAATAAAAACTGTCATTCTATTTTTTTAAGGTGTCATGCACGCGGAAAAAAATATGAATAAAGTGTATGTTATAAAAAACTACGTTAGAAAGCTATATAATATAATATATTGTTCAAAATTTATTAATATTTTCAAAAATTTTTAAATTAAGTCTCACAACTTGGGGGTGGATTATTAAGGGATGAAATTGGCCAAATTGTTACTTGTGTTAGTCCTAACAATAAAAAAATATAACGCCCATAATCGGCGCGGGGGCACTTTACCCGTTTTTATCCCTCTATACCCTTTCTTTCTAAGTTGTTTTTTGATAAAATAATAATATTTTTGTGAAGATTAAAGACAGAAGACTTATGATTCGAATTGGGATAATGCATATCTCACTTTTAATTGATCTCTAGATGAAAAAAAAAATGAAAAAGATTACAGATTTTTTTTTTTTTTAATATGCATTAACGTGGTTTTAATTTACTTGAGCAAATAAAAAATACACCCTAACGTTTTGAAACTGGTTTCTAGTAGCAGAGATCCCTAACTTGTTAAGGTTCGTAATTATGTTTTTTTTTTTTATACTTTAGTTTAAAAAATATGAAGATTACTGTATCTAAGATCAAATAAATATGATAAGAACATTTTCCTAAAAGCAGAAAACTATGTTTTATACAGTAATATAAATTGTGGTCCAAAGTTACCCAAAATGACAGTATAACTTTTAATCATGCATAAAATGACGATTATTTCAGATTGACTGGCTTTTAATTTGTGTTGTGATTTTCTTCATGTTGGTAAGCTTAAGGGGCACCACTAGTGTGACCGCCTGAAAAAAAGGTGATTTTGGGAATTTTTTCCCGAAGTAAAAAGCGGAAGAGGGGGGGAGGGGGTGGTAATTTAAATTATTTAACTAAATTGACAACTCTTTTAAATAGCGTTACAATATCAATTTAAAATAAAGTTTAATTTTTATATCTTCAATATATATTTAATTAAATATTTTTAAAAATATCTATACTACTAACTCTTACTAAAAAAATACAAAATAAAAGCTCTAATTTTTTAAAGCACTTAATTTTTTGAAAAAGATATTTTACAAACTTAAAAGAAAAAAGACGATTTCATAAAAAAAAAATCTAGTTTTTGATTTTTCGCAGCGAAAGAAAGAGTAAGAAATATTTTAAAAAATTTGTTTGAACTTCTTCAGTTATCAATTACAATCTGAGTAAATCAATAAGTGCTAAAGGTGTTTATTGATCGCATCTAAAATGTATTATTTATAATATTCCACTACTCTCAAATTGAGTAAAGGCGCCAATATTTATTGCCTAGTGGAGAGGACCCATTTATTTTTACATTTGTTAATGAATTTTGCGATGAGGTATATGAAGTATTTTGTTTTTCATTCCGAGAGCATTTTTTTCATACATGAGAAAAACATCACTGATTATTTTTAAAAAGTTACTCCGATATAGAAATATAGATACCTATATATATTGTATGTAAAAGAGAAAAAATTTACAATTATTACCTTTTGTATATATAAATATATACTTTTATAGAATTAAATATTACAAAATTAAACTGAATGCAACTAAATATTTCGAACAGTTGCACATATTTTCATTAAAATAAATTGATTAATTTTATTAAATTAAAAAATTGGAATAAAAACTGATTTGCCTAAGATACAAACATGTCTTTAACATATTTCATCATTGTCAAACAAAAAAGAAGAGCGGAAGTTTTACTCTTCTGACTGTTCAGCCCTTGTTCTGTTCTTAAAAAATCATGTAAATTTTAGGGACGGGGGGGGGGGGGGGGGGGGGGGGGGGGGGGGGGATTTACGGGACTACGACCCTGGTTTATGGCAGGGAGAGACATGTATAAAAGAAGTTACAACTGCAGCATATTTGAAAAAAGTAGTTTCGAGAAAAACGCGTTTAAAGTTTAATTCATACATTTCTCAATACCTCGATACAATGAGCGGCTGCTCTTCAGATGGCTCAAAAACTATTTGAGATATGCACTTGACATTTTAGTATGTTATTTTCAAAGTTATACACTTTTCAAAATTTCACACTAGTGGTGCCCCTTAAAATATCACATAAATCACTACATTTATTTCACAATTTTAAGATACTTACAAAATACTTCAGAAAATTTGTGAAAAGTTGTCTAAAGTTAACCGAGATGACTGTTATCCCACAAATAAATTTTGAAAGCAATTAAGTTGTTGGAATGTTCTCGTGTGTAAAAAAGGCCCAAATACAATGACCGGATCGCGCAAGAGAACTGGATTGAAACGTCAAATTGGTTTTCTCACCATACGTTTTCTACCTCAGCGATTAAATTGAACAGATACAAGCGGATTCGATCGGAGCTAACCGCAGTCAATTTCGTATGTTTCGAAATCGACGGATTGAAGTGTCAAACGATCTCTATTAATTGGTCGCACTCACCACAGCCTTTTTCTTCTGCTTTTCAATTTTTTGAATTTTACTTAAGCTGTGTATGTATTACACAACATTAGAAATATTTAAAATGCTTTTCTTTTCCGATTTATATGCATTTATACTTTTCGCACTTTTGAGATTTAAAGAAACTACTTTGACGTTTTAACCCGAACAGATACTTCATTGAAATCGGTATTTTTTTCCTATCCGTTTCACTGCGTACTTTGACATTTCTAACCGTTCAGATCCGGTCATTGTAATTGGGCCTAAACGCCTTATAAGAGTACCGCGCTATAAGAAGGCTGTCAGAATTTTCGCTCCGCGTTATATGAAAAACGCGTTATAAGAACACCGCGTCGTAGGAGGATTGAGTGTACATCTATGTCAACAATTTCAATTTTTAATGCAGCCTATTTTGGGTTCTTATTTAAAATATTTGGTAGATATAACCGATCCACTTATTGTAACTATGAATTTTTAAAGAAAACAATTCTTCGAGGTTATTTTCGTTGCTGCTACAAGAGGAGAGTCGCTTAAAATGTGCTTTAGTTATTATGTAAACAAGCCAAAAGCAAGAAGCAGGCAAGGCCAGCTATTAGCATTCATAAGCAGTAGAACCGATGAATCGCCGCGCAACGGACAGAGAAATCGAACTCAGGGGCCAGAGCTGGGGCCGTTCGTTTCCACGCCTCCTTTTGTTCTTAATTACATTCACCTGAGAGTGCATGGACTGCCTCCACGTGCAGAGCGGCGAAGGTTAAGTGCCCCTCATTAAGCCACTAGGACTGTAAATTTTATTTAAATTAGAAAATAACTTCCGGTGAGCACTCGTGCTGCGCGTTCAATAACAGAGGGTATATTCTTTTCAGCTGCCAGCTTTGCAGCTAGCTGGTAACCCCTTTGAAGAGTGTAGGGCCAACAAAGCGTATAGGGTAGGGCCTCGTGAGTATGTGTTTGACATTTACCACTACGCATCGCGGAAAGCAAAAAAGCAAGAACCGTCAGTAGGGTGGAAAATCTATGCAACGACCATGTTCTCCCTTTGCGGCGAACGAAGCAGGGTGGTGGCGGTGGCGGGAGCAGGGACATGCTCTAAGTAAGCAAACTAAGGGAAAGCAGCTTTACTCGAGGAGGAAAATGCACGAATGTGCTAAGCTACTCACATAATCCGAATCCAAATAGAAAATTCCTAAAAGAATGGCGCTGGCTCACTATGCTGCTGCAAGTGTCCTATGCTCTACTCGGTGCTCGATGTATCCTCTGTACGAAACAGCTATTTGTATGTAAAAAACACATCACAGTCATATTCTTAAAGATTTTAACAAATCTAAAAGAGTTGCCAACTAACTCAAAATGCGGGAGGTGGCTGTGCTACTTTGGCGCTATTAAGGCGACTTTACATGGCGAAGAGATCTCTGTTCCTGCCAGGCGACCGGTGCGACTCCGCCTGCTGTACCAAATTAAAACGCGGCAAGAGTGACCAACAAATTGGTCACGAATCCGGTCGATTTCGCCACCAATTGCAATAAGGTCTTTCACGTTTTTTCACGACTACTTCACTCGAGCTGTGTCCAAACTCAGGCAAAACCCGAAAGAATCCTATTCTGAGGCTGCACGATTGCAGATGCTTTTGATATGCTAGAAAGAATCATCTGGACAGAGACGACCGATCCAGCGACTTCGCGCACCCACAACTTTCGACAGAAATTTTTTTTGCTACAAACCACCTCAATGCGGGGCCGTGCGAGGCTCGCCTACTCCGAATTTCATAACACTCAGAAGAACACCTTTTTTCTTTGAAAATTAATTTTGAAAAAAAAAAAACTAAGCGAATTGCACCATCACTTTGGCCCACTCTTCGCCCCCTATAAAAAAAAACCGAGTACCTCCGCGTGCGAATTTATTGCCTTGTCCTAGAAGAAAAAGCAACGGAACCAGATCGGGCGAACCATCCGACTTTTATCGAGTAAAATTGGCTAATCACGCGTAAGAACTACCCTCCGGGAAAAATTGCAACACGAAAAGTTGAACTTGATCAAAAATCAACTTGGATTTGCAACTGCTATTCAATTTACAGTTAAACCGGACACGTTTCCTCGTTTGGCTGCTTAATTACCGTTACTATTTCAGTACAAAGAAGATTTACTGTGTTTTTTGTGATGTTAGAAGGGAAAAAAATGTCGAAAAAACATAATGGCGTCGGGAGTTCTTAAATCGTACACTAGTTGTCGCCGCTAAGCTAAACGAACACACGACAATGACGAATCCGATTTTTCTCTACCGAAACCTCAGAAGGAAAGGGAACTTAGCAGCCAGCATAACGAAGAGGGGATGACGGCTCAACTACCCCTATAGAGAAGAATTCTGCCAGTCCAGTGGCTCTCAATATTCGCCCATAGCCCCTAACGGTACAAATGCGCTCATGGCAAATATGGCTGCCATTTGGCTCATCTGCTTCAAGATATCTCTCTACCATCGACCATGCACAACAGCACAGCAAGTGCAGCCAACAATTTTCTTTTTTTTTTCCTTGATATTCCTCCAAAAGTTCAATCAAACTGCGTTTACCCACCCTCCGAGTACACCAAACAGTCGCCGAGTGTCCGCACGTCTCGGCAGGGCGAAGCAACCCCTTCCGAAAGTTTCGAAGCAGAGCAACCTTCAGCTTGTTGTGTCAATATACCACCATTGAGAGCCATGAGAATAATCTTTTCCCCATAGTAATACATTGAACTGCGAAAAATCCTATCCTGTACCTTTAACAGGACGAGCCCGGTCCAAGAATGTGTGGAAATCAGGTTGCTTTCTGTGTGATATTGCACAGCAGGGAACACACCACCGAAAACCTACATATCCTGCTCAATCTCCCTCCGTATCGAATTTCATCCTGACTATGTGGCCCGAAATCACAGTGGAGTACTCACTCCCCGTAATGAAAACCGCGCGCTATTACATGCATTTACGAGAGCACCCTACACTTTCTACTATGCAACCGCACACAGTTCTACTGCCTCCGCCGGCCTATACAATGAACTGGTGTAGGTTCTCATTCAAGCCCAAAAATTTGTAGGTTTTCCACGCACGTATCGTATTTTTAGGAATAACGTCTCTGGTTGGGGCGCCAGTGGTGTGCAAACCGTTTTTCTTAAGAAAGGGATTTGTCAGAGCAAATTTTTTAAAGTGGTTGCACACGGTGCGAGTGTATTTTACTTCTTTAACCCTTAAATGGTATCATCAAAATAAATCACGTTTAGGGTATCATGGGTGAAATTTCACCGCAGAATATGAATACAGTAAAACCCGCTTAAATGCATATCCAATTTGTCAGAAAATTTCGTGCATTTAAACGGTTTGTGCATTTAAACGTTTTTAAGATAAATGCACATGTTGTGCATTTAAGAGAGCTCGGATTACTTTTTTTCAGTTTGGTTAATTACATAGCGTTCTGTTTTCGTCTTTACTTTACAAATTTTACCAAAATTAAACAATTACAATCCGCAATTTACAAGGTCCACCCGCCAACTCAAAAAGACTGAAATGTCAAAGCAAAGACTAACGAGAAAGTGTTCTCCTTCTTCTTTGCCTTTAAATGGTAACCACCGAGGGGACAATGTAAAAGTACTACACTTCTACAGATCTGTTCATTTAAAATATGTATATTGCATTTATCCGGTTATTTTTTAATTCAAATAGAAAATTCGTGCCTGAAATTAATGTGCAAATAAGAGGTTTGTGTATTTAAGAGGTGTGCAATAATGCGGTCTTTGTTTCTACACATTAATAAGGCAAAAAATTCGGTGCATTCGCATCGTGTGCAATAAAAGGAATTGTGCAGTAAAGCGGGTTGCATTTAAACGGGTTTTACTGTATATATTTTTTTAGTTTAATAAGATATTTAAATGCAATTAAATATATTACATATTATCACTATTGAATGTTATATTTCATGATAACGGTCACTATAAAATACCTCATAAATGTGTGCAGGAACAATCGCTGTTAAAAGTGATTATGTTTTCCTAAAACTTTGAAGAGGTCAATTTGCCTGGGGTGAAATTTCATCCAGGATACAATTTAAGTACAGACAATAAGAACTCTGTAAAATCCAGAAAAAAATCATGGAGTTGTTTTCTGAGTAGTAATACATAGTAGGTAAATATTTTGAAAAGTCTAAAAGTAATTTTTTTTCCACTATATTGACCGAAACTCGCACAAAGTGCAAAATTAAACATAGTAGTTGTATAGCATCGTAAAGAGCTTCGCAACAGTTATCCAATGGTATACATAATTAGTACCTAAGAGGATCAGAAGGCACAGAGCATGCGAACATTAATATTGAAGTCATATCGTTCATAGGTTACTTCTCATACCACCGAGAACTTCTGAATAAAATTATATTTCTACGATTTAGCTTAATAATCTATGAAAATTCCACACTACCTCAACTTCAAAGCCCAATATCTCAAGAAATATCGATTTGGTGTTCAGAATTTGAATTTCCTACAAGTTTGTCATATTCACTTTTTCTGTAGCTCTTGTTATTTAGGAGATAGAGGCAAAAAGCGAGAATTTCATGGAAAAATGTTGTTTAGTGACCCGTACTACCTCGCTGGTGGGAGGTAGGGTTATGCCGCAATGGACACTTTTGTAGAGCATTCAATTTTGAAGAAACCCTATCATTGACCAAGATTATACCATACAATGCCTCCGAGCTGTAGAGTTTTGAAGAAAACAAATCAAAGTTTACGTGTATTTTATACGGGAAATCTTTGCACGCCTTGGTCGAGCACTTAATATTAATATTAAGGGCTCCAATTTTCAGGGATTTTTTGTTTAGGTATTTCCCACAAAATGTACATACATATATGCTTTTCGCGTCAGAGACAACATCTTCGTTGATCAAGACACTTACTAGTATCAATGAATACACTGGTCAACAAATTCAATGTTTCTTTCTGTTTCCAAACTAGTACATACCAGATCATTTCTATAGGGTTTTTTCCGAAGATTACTAATTATTAAATGAAAATTCTCAATCAGCTCCCGTTTTCGAGAAAAATAGAGTGGAAAATACAAAATATCGTATTTTTGCCATTTTTGAAAAATCATCAGAAAAATAACAGATGGTCACTGGAACTTGTAACATGGCTCAAATAAAAGCGTGAATCTTATTCTAAAAAATATCCAATAATAATTTCTATAGCTTTTTCTAAACATGCTCACGAAAAAGTTTTCCATGAGCGTGTATTTATTATAACCTTCATTCAGCATCTATTGTATGAATTAATCGGTTTGGTCAACAATTTTAATTTCAAGGCATATTTTGAACATTTTTAAGACCTTTAGTATTTTGAGATAATAGCTCAAACTTTGATTTTAGCCACGTTACAAACTTCTGTAATAATCCGTTATATTTTAATGATTTTTCAAATATGGTCAAAATAAGGTCTTTTGACTTTTCACTCCCCTTGAAAACGGGAGCTGATTGAGAGCTTTCTATTACGAATAAATATAATAATCATAATCTACGGAAAAAATCGTATATAAATTACACTGGTTGACACCAATTTTGCCATAGAATAAGTGTTATATCATTTTTTTAGAAATTTTTCGTAGATTACGAATTCGCAAAAGAAAATGTCCTATCACGTCACGTTTTTGAAAAAATAGGTTTGAAAAGTACAAAAGACCGTATTTTGGCCATTTTTGCAAATTAATTAAAAATTAAGAATTCTTGTAGGAGCTTGTAAAGTAGCTCAAATAAAAGCATGAACCTTTACTTCTTATATTAAAAGACGAGAGACTATAATATTTTTCGAAATATTCCGTGGAATTCACTTTTCTCCATAAGCCGCTTACTTCATACAATAGATAAATGAATGAAGATCACTGCTTGCACACGCTCATGAAAATCTTATTCCCGAAGACGCTTTATAAGTGCTATAGATTAGTGCTATTTTATATACGTATATCGATAAGGATTCAAAGCTCTCTTTTGAGCCATGTTACAAGCTTTTTCCACGTTCCGTTATTTTGTAATGAATTTTTAACAATGGCCGAAATACGATATTTTGTATTTTTCAACCCTATTTTTTTCAAAAAGTTGACGAGATAGAATATTTTTGTTTACATATTCGTAATCTACGGAAAAAATCCTATAAAAATGATATATGACTTGTTGTTGGAAAAATTAAATATTAAATTTTGCCGACCAGTGTTATTTGCCACTTGTTCGGAAAAAATTTCGTGTTGACCAGTGATATCGATTGGCATATGTTAGAAGTCGTCTTTCTGAGTCACGCCGTATATTATGGTGAAAATTTAATCTTTCTAAGAAACCTTTCCTATTGATACATTGATATATTGACTGACTGATCAAAATTCTGGCGTACTTGTCATCACAACATGCTTAAAATATCGCATAGTTGTAACCCTTCCGGGTTTGGGGCAAACACGCATAGTAATATCTGATAATAACGAACTACTCGTAACGACTGACTATGTTTAATTTAAGTCCTTACTCTTAGATAATGGATAAATATCAAAATCTAATTTCCGTTTGGCACAGCAAAGTGAAATATAAATTCACTAGAGTACCTACATTTTTCCACTTCAATTCCCCTCGAGTAAAAAGTTTCCGATTAAATTTTAAGGGCAAAAACTTTCTAATTTTAACAAAAGACCAGAAATATGTTTGATAAATTTTGTAATTTTTTCTCTGATATTTCCTAGCCCCATTCATATACATATGTATATTTTTTGTTAAATTGTTAACAATTTCACCTTATTTAGACCAACATCAAGGTTGTAGTCAAGGTCACATTCAGATGTAAAACTTCCACTCTTTACAAATCCGCAGTAACAATGCAGGTTCCCTTTTAAACAGCCATATTGACCTTGATATGACCTTCGAGGTCGTGGTTAAGATCATAGTCAGACGTAAAATTTTCCGCTTTTTCCATTTCCGTGGTCAAAAATATGGGTTGGAATTTAAAAAAGTCGACTTGACCTTGAAATAACCTTCAAGGTCATGGTCAAGGTCAAATGTACGGCCACCATTGAATAGCCAGGGAAAATTCCTAAGACTTTTGTCTCCGAAAACAATCGGTTTTATGCGAGAATGTATAAATAAAATATTTCATTACCATTAATCCAAACGTAAATAGATTTTCAGTTATTGAGGTCATAGAATCATTTCCGTAACCAAACGGCATCTATCTATCTATCTTCTATCTTTCTGTCTTTCTATCTATCTTCTATCTATCTATCTATCTTCTATTTATCTATATCTATCTTCTATCTATCTACCTATCCATATATCTACCTCCTATCTATCTTCTGTCTGTTTATCTATCTATCTTCTATCTATATATCTATGTGTCTATCTATCTTCTGTCTGTCTTCTATTTATCTATCTATCTATGTATCTATCTATCTTACTATCTATCTATCTACCTACCTATCTATTTAGCTTCTATCTAGCTTCTATCTAACTTCTATCTATCTATTTATCTGCCTTGCTACGCTTCCCTGTATAGTATAAATTTCAAGGAGATTGGTTCAGCGGTTTCGGAGTCTATAAAAGGCGAATAAATAAACAAACATTTATTTATGTATATAGATTGAAAAAGTTTAAAAAGGAAAACACGATCTAAAAAACAAAGAAGAAACAAAACAAAATAAAAAATACTAACGAAATATTAATCGTTTGAATTGAAACGCACCTTAATCGACATAACTTAATTCCACTGCCAATTGCACTGAAAAATAAGAAAAACAGTTAAAAAAAGAAAGGAAAAATAATGAAGAAAGAAAAAAAAAAAATTTGACTCACGAAATGAATACTATGGTAAATGAAAGAGGTCAATACCAACGTAATGTCACACGAAATAATTAAATGAAAATGAAAAAAAAAATCGAAATCTAAACTAAAATCTATTTTCGATTTACACGGTTTTCTGAGGAACTTGTGTGCCGTGTAAATCGGGGGATAAGTGTACAAATAGTATAGTAAAATTTTAGTTTTGAGTTGTTAAATTACAGAACTTCTAAAGAGTTCACTTACTTAAAGATATAAATTTTAGGTCAAACTTTTTTACAAAGCCCTCAAAGATGAATAATTTTCCCCGTTTTTTCCACATTTTCGACTGATTCTTCGCTCCTATTGGTCGCAGCGTGATGTTATATAGCCTAAAGCCTTCCTCGATAAATGGACTATCCAACACAAATAGAATTTTTCAATTCGAACCAGTAGTTCCTGAGATTAGCGCGTTCAAACAAACAAACAAACACACTCTTCAGCTTTATAATAGTTTACATAGATTATGCTCTCACCAACTTTTCTGTCGAGAATTGTGCATTTTGTAAAATGTTAAATGAGAAATGTTATTTTCAAAATGTCCACTATTATTATTTTTTCGAGCTTCGGACAGTTACTGCAGTTTGTTATATTGGAATTGTCGTAATTGTACTGGTCTCTCAGCGGATTAATATATCATAGGTTCAAGGTCTTCCCAAAAGTGATTGATTCAACAAATATTTCGATTACAAGGTAATAAAATTCATAACGATAGCTCAGCAGAATTGCATTTATTCCTCGCACGCAGGGGAAAAAAAATAATGAATTCATAACAAAGCATAACTAGAATTGCCTTATTTAAACTCCGGTTGCTATGGATCTAAATTTTTGTTTACTTTAAACTGAGCACTGTTATACTTGTCAGTCTTCTTACGTACAAAAAATCAGTCTCAGTCTACAATTCGGAAAAAATAGGCAAAAGAGCACTAAATTAAAATTTTACGTGTGTTACGTAGGGGAAAAGTTTTTAAAAATATTGAAAATATCAACATTTCTGCAAAATGGAGCAGAGCAATACGCTTTCAACGCCCTCTATATCCATGAATGATTTCTTAGAATTTCTAAAAATGACATGCCAAGTGAATGATTCCATTATGAATGTGAACCAAACAAGTGGCCAGGACGTCGACTACAATAATTTCGCGGCTAACGACATCATCAATGGTCTGCTGGGTCCTCAATTAAAAAACAGCCAAGACGGAAGTGTGGATGGAGATTCAAAGGGCAGTGACAAGAAGGGCGATAAGACCCGGCGGCGATCATCTACTGCACTGTCTTCTAAGGTCCCAAAGAACAAGTCGGAGAAGCCCGTCGAAAAGGGAATCCATCCAGTGCTACGAAGCAAATTGGATGAGGTTATCAACGAAGGAATCTTAGATTCTGTGCTGCCGTTTATTTGCCCTCCCCCTAGCACAGTTGGTAATGAAGCATTGTACTTATCAAAATCGGCTAAATCCAAAGGTAGGGATGTCAGTCCCAATGTTACTCTTAAACCCCCGCAAACACAGGAAGTAGAAAAGAAAGAGACCGGGCAAGAGGCTGTTCCTTATTCCCTTCGAAGTCCTCGTTTTAGTGAAAATACCATCAAAATAAGGGAGCCTAAGGTATCTCGTCGTAGATCCACAGCCCACACAGCTCACGTATCAGATGATAAAAAATCAGAGTAAGTGTCAGTTATGTGGCTTAGGGTACATTCTATTGAATTTTTTTCAAAAACTTAATTTTGTTACATTTTATTTTTCTTATTATCTTTTTCATTCTTCAACTATCTTGAGAATTCAAGAAGTTATGAAGGTTGATGCTCAGGCGCGCGTATTTGAATCTGTAAATGCGTTTACTAAAAAATCACATTTCAAACAATTCCACACGATAACTCAAAAACTTATCTACCGATTTTAATGAACCAAAGTTAAATTTTTTTCATAATTACTTTCGCTATGGCCTGAACTAATTTTAACTATGGATTTGTGTACTAGTCACCATACAATTATAACTTGAATAATCATATATACTAGTTTACAAATTTTAACTTTTTTCTTGCATTTCATACGAAATGTAATTTTTGCCTTCCTTTAATGGAAACTAATCAGTAATGTAAAATCGGTTTTTTTTTATCGTTAAGTTTTCGAGAAAAATAGTGTTAAAAAATGAAAATAACCATATTTTAGTCACTTTTGGAAAAAAATTTAAAAACAACGGAATTTCGTAGTAGCTTGAAACGTAAGTCAAATCAAAGTTTGAATTCTAAACTATAGCTTTTTCTTAATATGTTATTATTATACAGGAAACGAGTTTTTCATTAATCTTTCCTCTGTCATATAAGTGAAATGAACCAACGGTATGTAGGAGTTTAACTCTAATGAAAATCTTGTCTCCCCAACAAACCTCGCAAAAGGTTTTAATTAATTGCTATTTTATAACTATAGTATAGAATTTAAGCATTAATTTAAACTACGTTTGGAATCGCGTTTAAATGCGCTCGAAATCAAAAGATTCTTTCAGGTTTTTCTCTTTTTACTGATATTTTGACAATAATTTCACAAAATGTTATGGATCAATTTGTTATTATTTAATGAAATTATTTTTTGAGGACTGAGGTGGTCATCCATGTCTGCGATGAAGTTAAAAATACTTCAAAGGACTTCTCGTGTACCCAGAGCCTTCTAGTGAGCAAAATGGGATATTTTGCCGATGTTACTGCTGGCCAGAAGTTGGAAGATATGGACATATCCGTTCACTGTGATATTCAAATCTTTGATTGGCTCATGAAATGGGTAAAGAAGGATCAGAGTAATTTCGACAATTGGCCACAACTAGACGCAACCAATGTAGTACCTATTCTAGTGTCTGCAAGTTTCTTACAGGTCTGTATTGACTTATTTTTTACTTTATTTAAATAGCTGTTTTAGATTCAGAAGTCCTTTTTATGCAATAAGTATTCCTTACTTTTCTTTAATGTGCATACTTATGCGACTGTAGATGCGTTATTCAGTTTTGTGGAGAGGAAATATGGAAGGAAAACCAAAGAATATCCATAACATAACTCGTGATGTACTTCCTTATTTTTTTCGATCTTGATATCATTAGCGGTACGAAGTGGAAAATTTTGCTAGAAATAGGTAGCAATAAACAAGTCATTAGTGAGAGTAAAGCAAATATTTGGGAGGAGTAATTGGAAGACTCAAAAAAGTGTTTTATTACAAAAATTTTCTATAAATACATTACACAAAACCTTTTATGATGCTTACGCATTATTTATTTGAAAGAAATTATAATTTTATTTAATTGTTTTTAAAAATATAATTTCTTATCTAAAAACTTTTAAAATCTTTCGAATTTACATACCTTTAAATCAAAACCACCCTGTACTTTTATTACTCTAGCAACACCACAATAATGTTCGTTCCAGGTCGCCTCTTAAAATGCACAATGGAAAATGTAAATAATCTCATCCGTATTTATGTTTGGTGTGTGCTACTTGCCTCTTCCTCTTTCCTCGATTCATAAATTTCCTAGATTCATAAATTTCCTAGATTCATAATTTTGCTATAATTTAAAATTGGAAGGAGAGATAGAATTAAGAAACCAATGCCAATGCAATAGTTCTAGGTAGCCTTTAAAAATGCATTATCAAAAAATACTATATGTCTCTTATAAGAATTAAAGAGGCAGTAGTCCTGACCTGCTTTATGTAAAATTTAAATTTTTCTAGGTGTATTTTTGAGAACCTACATACGAATGATTCATAATAATTATTTCAATTATGTATAGGTATAGGTATAGTTATGTAGGTATATAGGAAAAGAAAATATTGAAAATTTAAGTGAAAACTAACTGCTGGGAAGATAACACCTAATGCGATATGTTAATTTTTACCTCTCAAAAAAGTTTAATTGCAGTTGAAATTTTATGCGAAATGAAATGTATTTTCTTAATTAACCCATATTATCCCAGCGTATTAAAATCGCAAAAATTAAAAGATTTTTATGCTTCCAAAAGAAGAAAAAATTGACTTGTTTTATTTTCAAATTTCATCCAGCCTGAATTTCAGGACCTCACTTTATGGGGCACTGGGAAAATAAATAAAAATCACGGTTGTTATTTCGGACTTCTTGCATAACCAAATGAACTATGAAAAAGCACAAAATCAAAACTAGATAAGCAATTTTACAAAAAAAATATTATACGAATTTAATTTTGAATACCAATGATTCTCCTGTAAAAACTAACGAACTAATATTTGAGTGGTAAGAAATTTACAATATTTTACTCTCGCTCTTTTAGTATAAGGCTAGGATAGTGACACCAACTTGATTGTAATATAATACATACACGCTAAATGAATGAATTTACTTGAATTTAATTATACGAATTCACATTGTTTTTTTTTTCAAATTAAGGAGTGTATCGAAAAGTTTTGCAGTTTTTGAATTCGTATAATATGTAATAAAAATGTCTATGCCATAGTCGCCGCTGCATAATGTGATGTAACCAAGTCCGGCCAAAACAAAGTGTTGTTAGTGTGTGACCTTATAAATGGTAATAGACGTTTTTTTAAACCCTTCTTCACATATTTTTCTGTGTTAATCCTGCCCTCTAGGAAAACTGGACGGCTGCGATGGCCATACTGACAAATTGCCTGCCAAACCAGTACCTTTGGACCAAATTTTTCAACAGAAATTTATCTTACTGAATCGGGAACATTCTCCTTATCTCGGGCATTGTAAAATTGTGAACCTGGTAGTGTTGAAAAATCATATTTAAAATATGATTCGTCATCCATTATAGCGCAGGTAGCGTGAACCAAAATGTTGTACAACATTCTGGATCGTTTTATGGCTACATTTTGCTGCTTAACTGTACGTTTGGGTGCTTTTTGTTTTTTGTATGTCTTAATGTCATTCCGCTTTTGTACTCTTTGCACCATCGCGACATTTGTTTTTGTTTTTTGCGCTACATCTTGCACCGACATCGAAGTATTTTTCTCAATACACTTTAATATTTTTTTTTTTCCAAATTCTTATCGCTAGGACCCCTCGGTCTTCCAGATCCAGGCTTTTCTTCTACTCTCTGATCACTTAGAAACTTGTCGATAGTTATTTTAACTGTCCATCTACTTGTTTTGGCTTCCTTTGCGATTAACGAATATGACTTTTTAGTATTTTCACTGAAAGCGCGCAAAATTGCAGCACGTACTTCTTTGCGTTTTAAACTCATGGCGATAAATGAGCTGGCGCAGAAACGAGAGATTTTCAGTAGTTACAGTAATGACTCAATAGAGAATTCTACTACTCTTTAAAATGCAAAAGGGTAACTCATCATACCAATGCATTCATGTAAAAACTGTGCAAAACTGTTCGATACAGTTCTTATATATGTAAATCAAATCTGTGAAATAGGTAATTATTTTGTTATTATTAGTTTGGGAACAGTGTTGAATAAAAAAATCTAAAAAATTGTAAGGCTATGCCCTTCTGTCTCTAGGCGGGTTCCTCTGAAGATGTGGATGGTTGTTCCTCTTGTCCATCCTGATTCATGAAGGGGAGTCCATAAACAGTTCCCAGGACTCCTTCCGATGATGGGACCTGGCATCGCACCTCGGTAAATGTCGACGAGCAAGGTTGCTTATGTCTCGAGAATTCCCACTGTCTTCATAACTCAAATCATTTTAAGGTGGTATTATAAATATATATGCAGAAATTACAGGGCTATAATCTTCTAGGGCTGATATAATTTGATGGACGTTCAGTCTATGTAGATGTAGATTGTTGTGGCTGTCCGAAGACACACTTAGGCTATTACAGGCCCATTGTGATACCACTTTTTGTGACCAGGTTTTCTCGTGGGAATCGAACCCACAACCTCTAGCGTCCTGCTGGCTCGTAGTGAACATGTCGCGTTACCAACCAGGCTATTGAGGCCCCCTACGTTCAGTCTATGAAAAAATTCTTATTTTTTAAGAATAATAAAAAATATAGCATATCTATATGTAATTCATTGAAGAAAACGTTCATGGAGTCTTCTGTTCCCAGCGCACCTTAAATGTGGAGGTAAAGGGAAACTTACAAAATCCACATAAAAAAACAAACTCGTTTTCAAATTGTAAAGTAATAGACAAGTTAATAAGAAAAAAGAAAAATACAACATCAGTAAATAATATTGTATGTAAAAAAATATAAAAGTTTTCACTTACGTTTTCCTGGAATTCATGTTGGCTAAAATTCACAAATTCTTATAAATAAAACATACAATATAATAGATTACACGGAAGAACGTCTTGTTTACGATATAATTTTAAATCTATCCCCAATTGTGAAATAACGGGTATTTGAGGTAAAATGTAAGTGCACCTTATATAGGGTGCTGGAATAATATGGGTTCCGAAAGGAAAAAATCCTCTAATTACACGTACAATGTCAATTACACAGTGGCACATTATCTTACTTTCCTAAAATTGTTCACTAATTTTTTGTATAATATGCCTTGATTGTAAGGATAATTAGGAAATATGTTTTGAATGATTTGTATATACATTAGGGTGCTTTTTTTTCGCGACTATTTTTTTTTTTTCAGTCCCACCTCGAAATTTTGTGGCTAATACCTAAACAAACATTCCCTGAAAATTGGAGCCCTTAAAAATAATATTTAGTACTAGACCAAGACGCATAAAGATTTCCCATATAAAATGCACGTGAGCTTTGATTATTTTTCTTCAAATCTCTACAACTCAGAGGCATTTTATGGCACAATCTTGGGCAATGGTAGGGTTTCTTCAGAATTGAATGCTCTACAAAAGTGTCCATTGCGGTGTAACCCTAACTCCCACCAGCGAGGTAGTACGGGTCATTGACCCCAATTTTTCCACGAAATTCTCGCTTTTTGCCCCTATCTCGTAAATAACAAGAGGTACAGAAAAAGTGAATATTACAAACTTGTAGCAAATTCAATTTCCTCCAAAAAGTTCTTGAACACCAAATCGGTAACGTCGATATTTCTTGAGATATTGGGCTTTGAAGTTGAGGTAGTGTGGAATTGTCATGGATTATTGAGCTAAATTGTAGAAACACTACTTCAACTTCAAAACCCAATATCTCAAGAAATATTGATGTTAGCAATTTGGTGTTCAAGAACTTTTTGGAGGAAATTGAATTTGCTACAAGTTTGTCATATTCACTTTTTCTGTACCTCTTGTTGTTTACGAGATAGGGGTAAAAAGCGAGAATTTCATGGACAAATTGGGGTTACTGACCCGTACTACCTCGCTGGTGGGAGTTAGGGTTACACCGCAATGGACACTTTTGTAGAGCATTCAATTCTGAAGAAACCCTACCATTGCCCAAGATTGTGCCATAAAATGCCTCTGAGTTGTAGAGATTTGAAGAAAAATAATCAAAGTTCACGTGTATTTTATATGGGAAATCTTTATGCGTCTTGGTCTAGTACTAAATATTATTTTTAAGGGCTCCAATTTTCAGGAAATGTTTGTTTAGGTATTAGCCACAAAATTTCGAGGTGGGACTGAAAAAAAAAAATTGTCGCGAAAAAAAAGCACCCTAATATACATATTTTATTTAAGAAACTACAATACATATGTATATCGCTTTCCAGATGGAACCTTTGCTCCTGGATTGTCTATCATTTTGCCACTCTAGACTAAACGAAGTTGTGCGGGCTTCAGCAAATCTATCATGTTTAAATGACTCCATCATCACCAGATTAGCAGCAATGTTCACAAATTTGGAGTTAGAAATGGTAAAGGATAAAAAAGAGCGAGTAACACCACGTCTATGGACAAAAATGATTCAAAGCTTATGTGAACAAGAACCGCAAGCTCTTCGAGGACACTATTTTAGTCTAGCTGGACTCTATCGCTGTAGCAAGTAAAACGTTAAAAGTTAGTTATATAAAATGATTAAAACTAAAACACATACTTCAGGTGTGGAAAATACCTGACTCAGTCGATTAGTTCCTACGTTACTTGCACCTCATCCAACACTCGTCTTAACCGATGGGGGCAATTAGTTAGTCATCACACGCGAGATACATCCTGGCAAATAACGAACTATGTAGCTACGCTCTTCAAGGAACTGAAGTCCTGGCGAAAAGTGTACTGGAAACTTTGGGGCCACTGTCATGTTTTGTATTGTTGCCTTTGTGAAACTCACTTTCCAGCCTATCAAGTCAGTTTTGATAAGATATTTATGAAAACGTGAATATTTTCTAGATTTTTTTTTTATATAGATGAACTGGTGTCAATACCATCCAGAGATGCCCCAATTTCTGGGACCCATAACTGAAGGTCATATTGCTGGACCAGCGGGGAGATATCCATGTTGTGGTCAACAGGCATTTAGATACGAGACGTTGCCAGGACCGAATGTAAGTCGCGATATTAATTTATCGGGTTGGCACGAAAGAAATGAGACAGTTTGTTTTTACATTTTAAATTCTAACATTTTTATTTTACTATACATTTAGTCAATCAAATACTCGCCGTGAACATCTATGACTTGTTGCCAACGTATAGGCAAGGACTGGATGCCTGTTGCCCAGAACTCAGCGGTGTTAAAGCGTTTATCACGCAAATCATTTTTCATGGCTCTGAATAAATGATAGTCTGAAGGGGCAATGTCTGGGGAATATGGTGGATGAGATACCGTCTCCCAGCCTAAGCCCTGCAGTTGTTGGCGGATGGTGGATGCGGTGTGCGGGCGAGCGTTGTCATGAAGTAAAATGACATTGGCTCTTCTTCGCCTTTTTTCTTTGATAGCTGGGGCTAGTTTATCGAGATGCGCCGCATATGTGTTAGCATTAACTGTTTCATTCTGTAATAATTCATAATACAGCATGCCCTGAGAATCCCAAAAGCAGCACAACAGAACTTTTTCGCCGCGGTTTTGATATTGCTTTGGTTGAGTTGGTTGGGTTGGTTGAGTTCCTTTCGTGGCAGCCAGAAGGCACGGCGCGTATTGTTTTCGTAGAGAACCCACGACTCGTCCCCTGTGAACAAATCCTCCAAAAACTCCTTCCGGCGCGGTCGAAGTAGTAGCGATTGGCAGACGGCGACCCGAGCAGCACGAATGGCGTCTGTGAGGGCATGAGGTGTCCATCGGGATAAAACTCTCCTATATCCGAGCTCGTGCAGGTGATGTTCTACAGCGTGATGGCTGCAGTGGAGTTTTGTCGCTAATTCACGAGTGCTTGCATCCGGCTTCTGTTGCAGTTCACAGCGCAAATCATCATTCTCGAAAGCTGGTGGTCTTCCCGAGCGAGGCTGACTTTCGAGGCTTCGGTCTCCTGTACTGAAGCGTTTGAACCAACGAGACACTGTTGCGTGACTTGTAGTATCTGAGCTAAATGCAGTGTTGATGTTGTCTGCCACAGCTTGCGCACTATGGCCTATCAAATACTCGTAAAGGTATAGAGTTCGAACTTGTCGCTCATCCATTTTTCTTCAAACTGACTGAATTAATCGTGCGTGCGCTTTTATATACCCTAGGACTGAAGCACCTAGAATGTTGTATAACATACTAGAATATGGTCGAAAACAATTGATTAGAAAAAGAACATGAGTAGAGTTTTCTAGAGTGTCTCATTACTTTCGTGCCAACCCAATAGTACTAGCACAAATCAAAATCAGTTACATATTTGTCATTATCGCTGACAAAGTAAAATAATATCATGGATCAACTAATAATGTGAAGACTGTGCATTCAGAACAAATTCTGATAACGCTTTGCCTCAACTCGCGAACCGGTGATGCCTCGACCGACGTTACGAAAGCTTTTTCCCCCTGAACACACAGAGCGACATAGATGGCACATAACCCATGAATTTAATAGAATGTCTAAAATAACAAATGACCTGATACCACACTCGAGCTATTCTTAACTACTGCTCTAAAGGATTAACGACGTCCTTAACACGTTCCCTGCCACGTGTACCGAAAACGGCTCACAAATGAAAGCTCTCTCTCGTCAAATGCATTTTTACATGCAATTCTCTCACCAAAGCTTTCTTGAAAATTTCGGCAGGGAACGTGTTAAAACTACCCAGCAACCCAATCATACATAAATAATTCATGCTGACATAATTAAATTATTTCATTGATCATGATACGAACAAATATTAAATTAAATATTATCGTTGAGGCCGCAATCTCCTAAATTTTGGATATATTTTTGAATGTTAACTAGGCGTTACTTAGGCGTTGTCCTTAATGGTAAATTGGACTTTTTAGAACACATCAGCTCCATGGTGACAAAGGACAGTTCTATGTTGGATTCATAAAAAAGATGGTTAAGCGAATTCTCAATTCGATATTTATTCTTGGAAAATATTAAATACTGAAATTACAATAATAAATAAGTTTTTCGAAGAAAGGCTGTATATGGCACGCCGTTTTGCTATTTAATAACATAAAAATAATCTATCAATCGAAAAATATTTTTAAAATAATTATCCGCAGGGAAATTTGTGATCATAAAAATTAATTACAATAATATTAAACCATAATTTCAATTGAGTAATTTAAACTCATGCATATAAAAATTTTAAATTAAAAATTTGTATTGCTTGACAGTAAAATTTAAATTCAGTCAATTATTATTATATTTTAAAATCATATTCATTCGATACTGAAATTATTTTAAATTTCATTTAAAATTCATACTATTCTAGTTATGCTACGCTATAAAATAACTGAAAATTAAAGTTATATTCCTATTTTTTATTTTTGAATTAAAATAATATACATCATTTTAATTCGTGAATTTTTATTCTTGAATTAAAATTATGTACATAATTTTAATTCTTGAATTAAGATTTCTAAATAAAATTCCTGAATTAAAATTGTGTACTTAAACTTAATTTAAAATAAAAATTCACGAATTAAAATTCTTGAATTAAAATTATGTACATAATTTTAATTCGAGAATAATAATTCACGAATTAAAATTGATAGGGATAAACATTTACGAGTTAAAATTCTTGCATTAAAATTATGTACATAATTTTAATTCAAGAATAAAAATTCTCGAATTAAAATTATGTACATAATTTTAATTCAAGATTAAAAATTTACGAATTAAAATTCTTGAATTAAAATTATGTACATAATTTTAATCCAAGAATAAAAATTCTCGAATTAAAATTATGTACATAATTTTAATTCAAGAATAAAAATGTACGAATTAAAATTCTTGAATTAAAATTATGTACATAATTTTAATTCAAGAATAAAAATTCTCGAATTAAAATTATGTACATAATAGAAATACGGCAACACTGCAAATACGTAAAAAGGTACATTAAGTACGAAATTGCAACCTTACTGGTGTACGCACGAGCTAGTTGAGCTGGTTCTACAGCCTCCCAATATGGCGCCTGAAATTTCTCGATTTCAACGGATTGTGTTGAAAATTTGTACAAAGGTTGTTCTGAAACCACTCATCTCGCATATTATCAAAGTCACAAATCCAAGATGGCGGATCCAATATGGCGACTAAAATTTCTCGATTTCAACGGATTTTAATGAAAATTAGTACAATGGTTGTTCTGAAGCCACTAATCTCAAATATTATAAAAGTCACAAATCCAAGATGGCGGATCCAATATGGCGACTGTAATTTCTCGATTTCAACGGATTTTAATGAAAATTAGTACAATGGTTGTTCTGAAGCCACTAAACTCGAATATTATAAAAGTCACAAATCCAAGATGGCGGATCCAATATGGCGACTGAAATTTCACGATTTCAACGGATTTTAATGAAAATTAGTACAATGGTTGTTCTGAAGCCACTAATCTCAAATATTATAAAAGTTACAAATCCAAGATGGCGGATCCAATATGGCGACTGTAATTTCTCGATTTCAACGGATTTTAATGAAAGTTGGTACAATGGTTGTTTTGAAGCCACTAATCTCGAATGTTACAAAATTTACAAATCCAAGATGGCGGTTCCAATATGGCGACTGAAAGGACCCCGCACAAATTGTATGGAAATCGGGTCCCGGTCAAATTCGCTGAAACTTTGCAGAAAGGTAGTTCTCAACCTGCTGATCAAAAATCTCCATTAGCCCGAAGTCATCTTATGATTAGTTGCGGAGATATAGAGGGGTGAAGTGTGAGACATTTGCTGTAGACCCAAGTACACTTCACGAAGTCTCTAGTCGCTAAACTCGCAAATCGAGGCCCCTAACAGAAACCTTTGAACACAAAGTTGTGGGTAGTTATCAAGACGTGTCATTACAACCATAAGCATGTTCGGTTGACCTTGACCATGGACCTTAACCCATTAATGCGCAAACGAGAATTTTCCGCATCCAAGTTCAATTGTACAATTCGAATAGAAAATTGGGGCAATTTTCTTCCAAAATTGTATATAGGGGGTTTTTGGCGATGACCTTTCAGAATCTGGCATTTGTTTTGCATAAAAGCTTCAAAGACCTTGTTATTGGTCTTTGAAGCTTTTATGCAAAACAAATGCCAGATTCTGAAAGGCCATCGCCAAAAACCCCCTATATACGATTTTGGAAGAAAATTGCCCCAATTTTCTATTCGAATTGTACAATTGAACTTGGATGCGGAAAATTCTCGTTTGCGCATTAATGGGTTAAGGTCCATGGTCAAGGTCAACCGAACATGCTTATGGTTGTAATGACACGTCTTGATAACTACCCACAACTTTGTGTTCAAAGGTTTCTGTTAGGGGCCTCGATTTGCGAGTTTAGCGACTAGAGACTTCGTGAAGTGTACTTGGGTCTACAGCAAATGTCTCACACTTCACCCCTCTATATCTCCGCAACTAATCATAAGATGACTTCGGGCTAATGGAGATTTTTGATCAGCAGGTTGAGAACTACCTTTCTGCAAAGTTTCAGCGAATTTGACCGGGACCCGATTTCCATACAATTTGTGCGGGGTCCTTTCAGTCGCCATATTGGAACCGCCATCTTGGATTTGTAAATTTTGTAACATTCGAGATTAGTGGCTTCAAAACAACCATTGTACCAACTTTCATTAAAATCCGTTGAAATCGAGAAATTACAGTCGCCATATTGGATCCGCCATCTTGGATTTGTAACTTTTATAATATTTGAGATTAGTGGCTTCAGAACAACCATTGTACTAATTTTCATTAAAATCCGTTGAAATCGTGAAATTTCAGTCGCCATATTGGATCCGCCATCTTGGATTTGTGACTTTTATAATATTCGAGTTTAGTGGCTTCAGAACAACCATTGTACTAATTTTCATTAAAATCCGTTGAAATCGAGAAATTACAGTCGCCATATTGGATCCGCCATCTTGGATTTGTGACTTTTATAATATTTGAGATTAGTGGCTTCAGAACAACCATTGTATCAATTTTCATTAAAATCCGTTGAAATCGAGAAATTTGGGTCGCCATGTTGGATCCGCCATCTTGGATTTGTAACTTTTATAATATTTGAGATTAGTGGCTTCAGAACAACCATTGTACTAATTTTCATTAAAATCCGTTGAAATCGTGAAATTTCAGTCGCCATATTGGATCCGCCATCTTGGATTTGTGACTTTTATAATATTCGAGTTTAGTGCCTTCAGAACAACCATTGTACTAATTTTCATTAAAATCCGTTGAAATCGTGAAATTTCAGTCGCCATATTGGATCCGCTATCTTGGATTTGTGACTTTTATAATATTCGAGTTTAGTGGCTTCAGAACAACCATTGTACTAATTTTCATTAAAATCCGTTGAAATCGAGAAATTTGGGTCGCCATGTTGGATCCGCCATCTTGGATTTGTAACTTTTATAATATTCGAAATTAGTGGCTTCAGAACAACCATTGTATCAATTTTCATTAAAATCCGTTGAAATCGAGAAATTTGGGTCGCCATGTTGGATCCGCCATCTTGGATTTGTAACTTTTATAATATTCGAAATTAGTGGCTTCAGAACAACCATTGTACTAATTTTCATTAAAATCCGTTGAAATCGAGAAATTTGGGTCGCCATGTTGGATCCGCCATCTTGGATTTGTAACTTTTATAATATTCGAAATTAGTGGCTTCAGAACAACCATTGTACTAATTTTCATTAAAATCCGTTGAAATTGAGAAACTTCAGGCGCCATATTGGATCCGCCATTTTGGATTTGTAATTTTTATAATATTCGAAATTAGTGGCTTCAGAACAACCATTGTACTAATTTTCATTAAAATCCGTTGAAATCGAGAAATTTTAGTCGTCATATTGGATCCGCCATCTTGGATTTGTGACTTTGATAATATTCGAGATGAGTGGTTTCAGAACAACCTTTGTACCAATTTTCAACACAATCCGTTGAAATCGAGAAATTTCAGGCGCCATATTGGGAGGCTGTAGAACCAGCTCAACTAGCCCGTGCGTACACCAGTAAGGTTGCAATTTCGTACTTAATGTACCTTTTTACGTATTTGCAGTGTTGCCGTATTTCTATTATGTACATAATTTTAATTCGAGAATTTTTATTCTTGAATTAAAATTATGTACATAATTATGTACATAATTTTAATTGAAGAATTTTAATTCGCAAATTTTTATTCTTGAATTAAAATTATGTACATAATTTTAATTCGAGAATTTTTATTCTTGAATTAAAATTATGTACATAATTTTAATTCAAGAATTTTAATTCGTAAATTTTTATTCTTGAATTAAAATTATTAACATAATTTTAATTCGAGAATTTTTATTCTTGAATTAAAATTATGTACATAATTTTAATTCAAGAATTTTAATTCGTAAATTTTTATTCTTGAATTAAAATTATGTACATAATTTTAATTCGAGAATTTTTATTCTTGAATTAAAATTATGTACATAATTTTAATGCAAGAATTTTAACTCGTAAATGTTTATCCCCATGAATTTTAATTCGTGAATTATTATTGTCGAATTAAAATTATGTACATAATTTTAATTCAAGAATTTTAATTCGTGAATTTTTATTTTAAATTAAAATTAAGTACATCATTTTAATTCAAGAATTTTAATTCGTGAATTTTTATTCTTGATTTAAAATTATGTAGATAATATTAATTTAAGAATAAAAATTCATGAATTAACATTATGTACATAATAATAATTCATGAATTAAAATTGTGTACATAATTATATTTGTTACATTTTTCTTGTAGCAAGATATAATGAACAATCGGATTTGCAATAATTCTATAATACAATTTCGGTAAGTGAAATTTACTTCTTGTTATAATCGTAATTCAACGAGTTGATTTAATATTCGAATATAATATAAATTGCGATTAGAACTTTTACTAAAGTCCCATAATAATTCATGAAATTCTTTTAATGTTCGACAGGCTTGAAGTTAATTAAATTATTTCAATACACATTTCATTTTTATTTCATCGGAACACAATTATAAACCTACAAGATAATATTGTAACATATCAAAATATAAATCAATTGAATTATTATTTTGTCATGAGATAAAATAATATGCTACAATCATGTCAATGCATAATGAAATTAACAAATAATATGTCTATACAATAATAATAATTCAGGGTTTCTCCTATCTTCTCCTATGTACTTGAAATTAATTTGATCATAGTTATAATTTTAATTAATTTTTATTAGTTAAGACAAAATAAAAATGTTACGAACGAATTCTTTTTTTAATTTTAAATAAATCATTTATTTTAATTTTTCCACAACAGATTGCTCGCTATTAAATAGCAAAACGGCGTGCCATAGCTGTACATAGTTGTATGAATGATATTGATGGATTTGTATAATATTTTTAACTACAATCGATTGCATACCAAAAAAAAGAAAAAAGAAAAAAAAAAGACGAAAGTTTCTTTATTTTTATGCTATTGAATTGAAGAATGTATATTTAAGAAATATAAATATCCCCAGCCGAATGGAGCAGTCAAATGTTTATTAATAAATTGCTTAAAATGTAGTATTAAAATTTAACGTTAAAATTTATAAAAAAGCGAGGAGCAAATTTTGCAAGCAGCATCACTAAAATTCGAAAAAGGGTGGAGGGAGGATTAAAATTTGCAAAAAGATCAGAAATACATTTAAGGGGCACCACAAGTGTGAAATTTTTTTTTTTTTTGCTTATGTCGAAAAAAACATACTTATAATATATAATTTCAAGTACATATCTCAAATAGTTTTTGAGTTACAGCCATCTGAAGAGCAGTCGCTCATCGTGTTGGGGTACTGAGAAATGTATGAATTTAACTTTAAACGCGTTTTTCTCGAAACTACTTTTTTTCAAAGGACCCCGCAGAAATTGTATGGAAATCGGGTCCCGGTCAAATTCGCTGAAACTTTGCAGAAAGGTAGTTCTCAACCTGCTGATCAAAAGTCTCAATGGGCCCGAAGTCATCCTATGATTAGTTGCGGAGATATAGAGGGGTGCAGTGAGAGACATTTGCTGTAGACCCAAGTAAGCTTCACGAAGTCTCTAGTCGCTTAAATCGGAAACCAAGGCCCCTAACAGAAATCTTTGAACACAAAAGCTGTGGGTAGTTATCAAGGCATGTCATTACATGTTCGGTTGACCTTGACTGTGAACCTCAACCCAATAATGCCCAAAACGAAAACTTTGTGCACCCAAGTTCAATTGTACGATTCGAATAGAAAATTGGGGCGATTTTCTTCCAAAATCGTATATTTTTTGGTTTTTGGGGATGTTCTTTCAGAATCTGGCATTTGTTTTGCATAAAAGCTTCTAAAACCTTGTTATTTCTTGGGTTTTTTAAAAAAACTGCTCATTTTTGTTGGTATATTTTCTTTTCAAAGTTGATTATCTTGTTGTTGCTACTATTGAATGATCATATAACCACGAGAAATCGCGGTCCGAATGTCTAGATATTCTCGAAACATGGTTTTGAAAGTTACTAATTGGTAACATAAAAATAAAGGTTTGTGGAAATTTTCAGAATTTTTGGATAAAAACTGCGGCCGTACGAATTTATTTTCAAAAAAATGGGACGAAACCGATTTTACCGGTAACTGTAAACCTAGAGGGCATGGAGGCATCTTTTGACACAACCTATCGAAAGCGCCACTCGTCGTAGCGATTCCGCTGGGGGCAATTTTCACCACCTATAGCCTTTCGCGCGAAAATTTGTTGATTTTTGGCCTGCCAAAATTACATCTTTTATTCGATCGGAAAACTGGAGTCATGGCATAGAGAAACATTTATAAAAAAAATTGCAATAAGAATCAAATCGATCGGATGATTTGTCTTCGAGTTACAACTGCAGCAAATTTGAAAAAAATAGTTTCGCGATTAAAGTTTAATTCGTACATTTCTCAATACCTCGATACGATGAGCGACTGCTCTTCTGATGGCTGTAACTCAAAAACTATTTGAGATATGAACTTGAAATTTTAGTATGTTATTTCAAAATTCAAAATGTCCCTCTAGTGGTGCCTCTTAAAGTTTAGAGAGCCGCTCGGAGTCCATCCGCGCACTTTCGCTGTATAACGCTATAACTTTTTTTTCTATTACGAATTCCTTAACAAAAATTTAGGAAATGATTTCTGAGACTATGAGGAGTCGAAAAATGAAAATGATATTTCGCAAATTCTAGACGGTAGTAGTACCTTAAAGTCCCACCACCAAAATTTTTGGTTTGGAAATAACGTAGTTCCTTGCGGAGATCCTTCCTGTACTCCATGGTGAGAAAACATTTATCCTAGATGGTCCTGTAATGGTAAAGTACTGTGAAGACGCCAATTTAGTAAATTTAACAGCCGACTTTAGTCGTTTCACCAAAAGGCCGGTTTTCGACCTAAATTTTTTGGCAGGGACTTCAAATTTCTTTGACATTCTTTTTGGGTTTTTATCTATAACCAATATATAGTCAATTTCAACCAGGCCCCTATCACTCGTGTTCAAGGACGAATTTTTAATGACCCCATCCGCTACGCGGCGCTGATGGTACTTGTAGGCGAACGATGGCGGGATTTTGAAAATATTTTTTTTTCCCATATAATATCATATGGTGGAAAATGTTTTCTACAAATTCTATGATGATCTTTAAGATCTTTTCGATCCAATTCCGAATCCATTTAATAAAATCCAAAAAGTAAAAACTAAATTTGCACAACTTCGAAATCACAATTGCGATGACAACCATTCAAATAACCTGACATTCGCGCTCGTTCATCCTACAAGGACAGTATGCGCCACCTAGCGGAGTAGTTTCCGGTGGCGACAATAAAAGTCCACTTTTTTTTGACAGCTTCATAGAGAGTGATAGGGGCCTGATTTCAACCAATACGAAACTTCCAAATACCCTTCCCCCTCTCTGACATCACCCAAGTTATGAAAAAGCAACTATAAATAGCACTATTTCAATGCATTAACGATTATAGAAAATGTCTGTGTTAAATTTTTTATTTTACAATACAGATAATGCATCTAGACAACCAATCAAACATAAATACCCTCATCCCCCACCATACCCCCTTCCCCACGAAATTTCAACTCCTTCCTGACTTTTGTCAGATTTGTCAAATTTCGGCCGAAAACCGGCCTTATTGACCCTCCTCTTTTATTTAAATTTTAAGTTAAAAGATTAGTTGTTTATGATAAAAATTTATACCTGCGACCAGTTCTCTATTAAATGGTGCATATACTATCTGTATATACTTTTATTCTATGTGTATTATTATAGAAAAATAAAGACAAGAAGTTTCATTTAGATTTATCGAATGCTTAGCTGATAAAAGCATAATTATATACATAATATTTAATTAATATTTCCAGGCTTCTGCCGCTCCTTATACTCTTTATAAAAAAAAAAAAAAGACCTTTTGTTTTGACTTGTTACACACACTATGATTTAAATTTAAAAATTAAAATATCGCGACAGTTAATGAAAACTTGACGCCAACTTGCTGATTATTTTATTAAATAAATTAATTATTGTACGGGATATTCCTACATTGATTCTGAATAAAAAATTAATTTTTGACTTCTCAACTAAGAAATCTCATGCACCAACAAAACGCATTCTCAAAGAAGCTCCCACCACTTCACCATGGATATTTTGTTTTTAAATAAAACAATCAAATGTGCATGTTTTAGTTTGAGACTTTATTAAGAAAACAAAAACAAAAACCTTTTTTTAAATATTTTTTTAATGAAATAAAATTCCCAAAAATTGTGATTTTTTCTAGTTTCCAAACCAACTTTAAAGAAACCATAGAAAAGAAAAATACACATGTTGCTTTACTAAAAACTCACAAAAAGTGCATTAATTTAAAGTACTTTCTTTTTAGGGGTGTCAATATCGAGAGCATAGTGTCGTTGTGGAAAACGACCGGGACAGAGCTATCCTAACCCTGGCTCAAATTGCATCTGAGGGCAGCGGTCTATACGAGACCCCTCCGACAAAAGTTAATAACAGTGGAAATCTCGAGCCAAAGTGGGCAGGAATGTTGCTCATGCCGACCAAATGTCGTCAGGGACTACTTCCAGTTCTGCATGTTGATGGTACAAAATCCATAATAATTTGAAATTTGTTTTTCAATAATCTTAATTTCTTAGAGCACAGCAGTAAATTATCAAGAAGGATCAGAACTGGAGCTGTATGCATCGTAGAATCAAGTAGTGAAACCGACACTAGTGAGAGTGCAGATAAGAAAAAGTTTTATAATCGAAATTTATCTAGTAGCAGTGATGGCTGTGAATCCGAGACAGACAGTCCGAAAATATCTAGGGGAAAAAAAGGGCGACGGTATTAAATTCTATGTTTTCCTTTTATCAAAATAAAATTGTTAATTCTAGTCAAACGAAAGCATCTGGACGGTACTGGTCAGGAGAGATGTCTGCGCGCAGCAACCAGGATAATCAGAGGGAATTCGAGGAGCGGGTGATGAAGCAGGTTATTACTATGGTTGGTAAGAAGACTGGCAGTGATACTCACATTCCGTATAGTAACTACCAGATAGGCGGATCCTATATCCGTTTGGAGGCCGAATGGAAAGACCAAATAAGACAGAGAAATTTATCTAAGCCAAAAACGAAATAAAATGTACTTGTCATGTTTGGAATAAATATTTAAATCCACAAGAAGGTTATTTTTCTTAAATTGGAAAGGCGTTAAAAATGTTTCAAGGAATTCAAATTATAAAGAAAAATCTCGTATGGGAATATTGTGACAGAAAAATTGTTTAGCCAGTTTTCAAGAAATATTTATTTTCGTAAGCTAAATCTAAAAAAAAAAAATAAACAGGCACGGGTTTAATTATGAAACACAAAACTTCTTACACTTAAAGAGTCCGTACAAATCAATCAAAGTATCACTTTACAATTAACATTTTAACCGCTAGATTCCTATAATCCTATTCAGATAGACGGAAAGCAAAGTTCGAGTACAGAAGGCGGTTCAGGAAGGGGAAATTTAGAAAATATAACAGAGTGATCGTACTTTCCCGTATCGTGTTGCACGGTTTATTAAAAATCTTCAAGTAGCATAAACCTCACCTCCATCATAATAAATCGTAAACAATAAATATTGACAATTTTCTCCTCACCTTGCACTATCAATTAAATTTTTTATACGTTTAAAAAACATCAAACTGGGAATGACGATAGAGTGAGAAATGAATACATGCACCCCTATTCTTCATTCTGACGGAATTGAAATCCGTTCGGAATGTAGGATATTCAAAAGCAGGCTCGCACTGTCAGAAAACTCGACAATTGCTAAACTTTTAAAATGTTCCAGCCTGCTTTCAAATTTCCTACATTCCGAACGGATTTCAATTCCGTCGGAATGAAGAATAGGGGTGATGATCAGGTTTAGTTAATATTGCTGGTTTTAACTGCAATATTTAGATATGAAGGGCCAAACAAAATGCATTTATGATTTATGCCGTCGTGAAATTCTTTCTAAGTTGAGTAATTTAGAGATGTGAAAATTATTTTATTATTATTATTATTATAAAGAAAGATCCTTGGGCTACGTTGGCAATTTATAGAAGCGATGCAATGAATGTTGTACAAAAACCTAATTTATAAAAATATCCTAATTAAAACCTGCGGGTGCTTTGATTTCTCTAAAGACAGCAGCTGCTTATTACTTCGCTTCATATTTTACATTCTGTTTGGACCTAAATTTGTTCGGTAGCAGAACTACGTCACTAGTACACATTTCAAATTTCCAAGTTAACAAGAAAAACTTTTATGAGGAAGAAACTGAACAAGATGCTAAGTAAAATTATTTTTACATTTCTGTCGGATAGCGGAAATCGATCAAACCTAGTATAGAGCTAACTAAATAGACTCTCCGTCGCCTTCTCCAGGTCCCAGTTTTCTTTAGACAGCACAGCACGAGCTTCGTGCTCATTGATGCCCATGTCTTTTAAGCGCTGGATTTTTGCATCACATTCTGGAAACTTATATGGACCTTTAAACAAAAAATTTAATTAAAACATTTATAAGTTTCAAAAAGTGCTTATACATACCGCCTGCATATACGTTTGTCCAATGTCTGGCTGTTAGTAAAAATAGCGCATAGTTTTCTTTGTATTGATTTGCTACAACTGCATCCTGGGGATCATCTGGTTCTGCTGCTGCTAATAGAGCTTGCAGGGAAAGTAGGACAGTTCTCAACGTCATCGCTGCTGCCCTGTAATTGAAAGAATCTTGCTATATTTATTTATTCGTATTACCATGTTTCCTCAATAAAATTAATGAGTGACTCAAAAACATAAATAATTGTTTCTTATATCAGGTTGACAGGAAAGTTCTGTCGTAGTTTAAAGAAAATATTTGAATCAGTTTTAATAACGTTTATTTACATTTTAATCAATAATACAATGTCCATTATTTGCAACCAGTCGTTGACATCTTTCAGACAACTTGTCGATCCCCCTAACGTAAAAGTTCTCATCTTGGGATCCAAATTATTCAGCAATTGCCTTGGAGACAGCTTCGAAAGAAGTAAATTTTTTTCCCGTCAGATAATTCTGAAGCGATCGGTATAGATAGTAATCCGATGGAGCAGTGTTAGGTGAATATGGCTGGTGACTAAGAATTTCTCATCCAAGCTCATTCAACTTTTGTTGCGTCTTCATTGCAGTATGTGATTCTGCATTAAGCTGATGGAACAAAATTCCTTTTCTGTTTGCTAATACAGGCCACTTTTCCTGGATAGCTGCATTCAATTTATCAAGCTGGTTACAATTGATGGTTTGCCCATAATTGTGGTGGATGTTCCAGGTTTGCAGTAAACTTTTTTTCTCTTTATATCCTCGTACAGTAGCCACTTTTCATCTCCCGTAATGAGCTTGTCCAAAAACGGCTCCAAATTGTGTCTAATAAGGAGAGATGAACAGATTCTCACACGATCCGATAAATTTCTTTCAGTCAAATTGTTCGAAACCCAATAATTCGATTCTACCAGTAATTGACTTGGCCATTTGCTCTTCTTGGATCTTGGATCTTCAACCTAAGACTCTCGGGATTTGGCAAGGCCACTTCATCACATGTTAGTAATAAATCAAAGTTAAAAAAAACACGTAAGAGATCATTAATCACAAGAGCAGGATGGTTAAGCTCCTCACGGTATCTCATAATAATCTCCAGTTTTTGATTGTTGAAGTTTCTCATAAGACACATGGTTCGAGGAGGTAAAACTTCATTACATACATAACATGACATACGATGCGATAAATATTCATAAGCACATAGAATTAATAATCACAACTTGTGGAATATTAAATATTAGTTTCAAAAGTAAAAAAGGTACATTATTTGAACTTATTTTTGAACATTTATTGTAAAAAAATATATCTTTCAATATACAGGTGCCAGATTAAGAAAAAGTTTCAAAAAGAAAGTATTTATACTGGTGCTAAAGTAAAATAACCAAGCTACTATATTTTGTTGATCAAACTTTCCATTATTTATTGAACTACTTCAAGAAAATATATTTCTCGATTCCAGAATCTAACAAGATCAAAGCGGTTGAAAACATATACTAAATGTCGCACCACGAACCGCAAGAGAAGTAATTCCGAAATAAGTTATACAGGGTGTTCAGAGGTGGGAGGTCAATACTGCAGGGGGTGAAAGGTCAGACCGAGACAAGCAAAAAATCGTATGGGTGGGGGGGGGGCATCTCTCACCGGGCGTTTTCGAAAATTCATCGGTTTGATGCATCATCAATCACAATTTTACCCATAAGGTGCACCAAAATGGTAAACTTCACCTACATTTATATTTTTAGCGGTGAATTTTCGAACGCATCTTCGGTAAAGAAATTTACAATATCAGCTGATCGAAATGTTACTGTTTGTCAACAAATTTCGGGCATTCCATCAAAAGCTAACCTTCAGGTCCAAAAATCTCAGCCATCTCATGATCAATATTCGCCTTCATGATTGCACATTAAATAAGGTTGTCATTGTCAACCACAAACAATCGAAAAATTTTATGGTGCACGTGGTGGAAATACTAGATGAATTTTCGAACAGAATGAAATAAAGTTTGAAACTTATGGTGAATTTACGAACAAGGTGATGAAAAGTGGTTGACATGGTTTACACCATGATGAATTTTCGAAAACGCCCACCGTTTGGCAGTTACAGGGTGATTCGTAAATCAGGATTTTGCCTTATATGGTACCGCTCTTGTATTTTTATCTTTTTTTCTACTCATCGCAACGGCCCCAAACTGATTTCAAAAAATCACTATTTGGAAGCCCTTTCCAAAAAAGTTTACACCACCCCCCTATCCCCAACCCCTTGGCCACAATCCCCCCTGCAAGTTGAAAAAATTAACATTTATTTCACGATTTTTCACCTTTCGCCCCACTTTTCTCCGAAATTCATGTTATTAACATACCTACTTTTTATTTTTTTTAAGTTGCCTATCTAATTACCTTTCCAAAAAGGTGCAACATGCTCAGGTAGAAAAAGGTTGCAAAAGTCCTGAAATTAAAACATCCTCACAGGTACCTAATTATTTTATTGCACCATAATGGAAAAAGGAGTTAAGTAAACAATTTTTATGACAGCAAGTTCGGAAATGTTTGTTTAGGGAACAGAGGTAGTACATTTTTATTATTTCAGAAAAACAGTAATAAAATAATAAATGTAATCTCGTTAAATAGCGTTATTAGTTTATTATATCCAGTATTGACTCTTAAGTATCCTGACACTCCGTTTCTAATACCTCCTATGAATTATGGTATAAAAATGGGTAAGTTTGAAAGGACATTGACCACAGTTGAAGAAGCAAGCGATAAGAACGGGTGTTTAATAGAAAAAATTAAGATAAAATGGCAGAATTCAGTGTTGACGAGTATGCCGATATAATTTACGTGTACGGTTTAGTAGAAGGAAATGATAGTGAGGCCGTACGGGAATACCAAAGGAGATTCCCGAATCGGCGGGTACCCAACAGAAGGGTATTTTCAAGGACTTTCAGAAGGTTAAAAGAAACCGGAAGTGTAACAGCCCCCAGAGCAGAAACGCGAGCAGGAAAATCGGCCGATTCAGCGGACCCCGACCAACAAATCCTCAACATCGTCAGGAACAGCCCTGAAATAATCATAAGGCAGGTCGCACGACGGTTAGGATTGTCTTCAGGGAAAGTTTGGACCGTTGTGAACCGAGAAGGACTACATCCATACCATCATATCCCGGTCTAGCACTACAGGAAGGATATTCCGAAGGACGATTGCAAGTCTGCACTTGGCTGCTCGAGTCTGACAGAAGGTTTCTAGACCGAATTCTGTGGACGGATGAATCGCAATTCACCCGGGATGGCATCACAAACTTCCACAACCTTCACACCTGGTCAGATATGAACCCACATAGGACAAGGTGTCGGTCCTTCCAGCAAAGATTTAGTGTCAATGGCTGGGCTGGCATCATCGGCAACCAGTTGATAGAACCCTTCATCTTGCCTCAAGTGCTGAATAGTCAGCTATACTCGGACTTTTTGGAGAATACCCTTCCGGATCTGTTGGAGGACATCCCCCTGGCCACCAGAAGCGCAATTTATTTATAGTTCGACGGAGCACCTGCGCATACTGGGAACATTGTTAGGGCAAGGTTGAATGAACATTACCCAGAGCGCTGGATTGGACGAGGTGGACCGATTCCTTGGCCTGCTAGGTCACCGGACTTTACTCCACTGGACTTTTTCTTATAGGGAATGATGAAAGATGAAGTTTACTCAAGACCAATCAACACCAGAGAAGAATTAATTACCAGGATTGTGACTGCAGCCACGAAAATACGGGAGAGACTGGCTACCATAGACCTCAAACGTGAAATAAAACGAAGGCTACTTGCATGCATCGAAACTAGCGGAGAACATTTTGAACAGCTTTTAAAGGACAAACGTTTTAATTGTAATTAGTTTTTAAGCGAACAAAATGTATTTTTTAGTAAACTTAAGTATAATTTCCTAAAAATTCGAATTATCATGATATTCTGTAAAAGGATTTTTGTAAATAAATTTTCGTATCCTTTTCCTACCTGGGCATGTTGCACCTTTTTGGAAAGGTAATTATATAGGCAACTTAAAAAAATAAAAAGTAGGTATGCTAATAACATGAATTTCAGAGAAAAGTGGGGCGAAAGGTGAAAAATCGTGAAATAAAAGTTAATTTTTTCAACTTCCAGGGGGGATTGTGGCCAAGGGGTTAGGGATAGGGGGGTGGTGTAAACTTTTTTGGAAAGGCTTCCAAATAGTGATTTTTTGAAATCAGTTTGGGGCCGCTGCGATGCGTAGAAAAAAAGATAAAAATACAAGAGCGGTTCCCATATAAGGCAAAATCCTGATTTACGAATCACCCTGTAACTGCCAAACGGTGCGAGATGCCCCCCCCACTCATACGATTTTTTGCTTGCCTCGGTCTGACCTTTCACCCCCTGCAGTATTGACCTCCCACCTCTGATCACCCTGTATAGGCGAGGAAATGAAAATAGATGAGTACACGTAGTCCGACTTTGTGTGAATTCTACGTCGGCAGCCTTAGGCATATTAAGAAATAATATATTGTTATATTATCGGGGTGGCTGATAACGAATTTCCTATCAGAATTTGAAATGAGAAATGGCGGACGTATACTCTTGACATACAAAAAATGCTCTATCCTAGTCAATGACCGAGTCAATTGCCGATACCCCATTATACTGACTTCGAAAGGCCTTATCTTGAGACCCATTGAGTTATGGGCTTTGTGCCAACTAAAACATTTGTTCAGGACGCCAAGACATAAAAAAATGCAACAAAATTAAGGGAAAACACTTTTCCCATAGGCGTGTTGCGGGGACCTCTCGATTCATTTGAACAGATTTGTTGCTACAATTAAAGGAATTTGGTTTAAAAATCAAAAATATATAAAATTATTAAACTTGCCGCATTTGAAAGTGCCTATCTCGGCTAATGCGAAAGAAATACACGAAGCTATACCCAAAAGAGCTATTTATGTCCGGACCACTGAGATAATATAATGCACTCCTCATCTATAGAGGACCCTAATAAATGTTACCCATTTTTGTTGATGTACTATATAAAGTATAAATTAAGACTATTGGCCCGATTCACGCTGGCTCACAGCTCCTTCCTCACGGGCGACACAGCAGGTGTGTTCCTAAAAAGAGCCTAGTCTGTTTTCATTCAATTGCCAGCGGGCAAGCGACCGAAGGAGTAAAATGTTAAAGCTGTGAAGCAAAAATGCTTTGGAAGCATATTTCTTCACGTGCTGGCTCATTGCCGGTTGTTTTTTTACAATATATTGCCTTTGAAGACCCTACCAGTTTTATTACGGAGTAAACTCAAGCATTTTCAGGTAGCCATAGGCACGGGGTAGCTATAAAAAGATATTGAGGAATTGTTGTCCGTTGGCCTATCTTCGAGCCTTATCCTTCAACACAATAAAACGTTCGTCCCGAGCAATATAATCCTGAGCTAAGAGGTTTGAAGGTTTCAAATTGGCGCACGTTTGCCACAGGAGATTGAGCAGGCCATCTTTATATATGTCTGTGGCACATGATCAATTCGCATGAGGCAAATCATGCTATTAAAAATGCTCAAAAATATTGTAAAATTTGTTTGAACACAAGCAAATAAAAAATAATGAAATGTTCATCGATTTCTTTTATATCACGCTCAGTTTTAAGTTTAGACAAAGGCAGAATCAATGATTTTTATATTTATTTCTGTCGCACATAAGTCCCCAGCTGATTGCCGAAAGAGATACACGGGTCAAGAACAAAAGTTTGCTCAAGACACTGCAAGGGATCGATTGGTATAGCGTTTCCTACGTTGAATCGGGACACCCTGTATATACAGATTTATTAAGGACAGTCTGGCACTTCACACAGCAATAAAATTTATGGGTTAATACTATATTTGAATTTGAATAAAGATTTTACAATTTTAATTAAACTAATTGTGAAGATCTGCATAGTTAAAAAATAGGAAAACAATTGACGAAGTGACTCATAGACCCTCTAGAAAGCAATTTTTGTGAAAGATCATTGACCATATTGATTTCGAAGTTTTTAACTTCTCCATTTTGATATCGGAATCGATGTAAGTGCCCCAAAATACCAATGTACCAACCTTTATTTAAATACAATTGAGTTAAGCATTTCTTTTCCGTCATTTGGGTTCGGCCATAATGAATTTTTAAACATTGATATCGGAGCTGAAATAAGTGACGCAAAATACCAAATTTTGTGAAAAAAAATCTGATACTCTTGCTCCGCCATATTGAATTCCTGAATTTAGAGGACAGATTTGGAATCAGCAACACTAAAAACCCCTGTCTACTTAATTTCAAGCATATTGGATTCGTGCCGTCCGAGGCACGTTAGGAAGCTGTGTTAGTAAGATAAGGCAACATTAGGCTACCAAATTGAAAGCTGAATTAATCGACGACGATCTCTACTTTCAACAGGATGGAGCTATGTGTCACACAACACGTGAAGACATTGAGTTGTTGAGTTTTTAGGTTGAGTAATTTTACGTAATGATGACATAAACTAGCCAGCTAGGTCATGTGACTTAATTCCATTATATTACTTTATTAAGAGTTATCTGAAAAGCAAAGTATGTGTGGATAAACAAAGTCTGGACTGAAATTAATGAGTTAAATGCTGTAATGTGTGATAAAGTAATCGAACATTTTAATAATCGTATAGCCTGCATAAGTGCTCGTGATGGACGAAGTCATTGCTCACATATAATTTTTATCAACCTTACTCTTTATCAAAATAAAGAAACTAAAAAAAATATAAATATTTACGTTATATTTAAAAAAAAAAAAAACACTTAGGCGTCAATTTTGAAAGATCATGGAACTGTGCGAATAACCAATGATCGTTTTATAACTTAGAGGGTAGACTCAGCAGCATATGTTCCTAGAGCATATTAAAGCTAAAGTATCAGGTCATCCCATAAGCATATAGTTTGGAGGTAAACAAGTTTTGAAGGACTGTTTCGACCTCTTGCACATTAGCTAGATTTTTATCGTTTAAAAATGCCTGCAGACTTCGCAACAAATGAAAATCCGACGGGCGACATTCGACGAATATGGAGGGTGCATCATTCTTTCCCAACCAAACTCCGTTATTTTTTCTAGGGTACGTCGAGAAACATGAGGTCGAGCGTAATACTGGTGGAACAAAGTTCCCCTTCCGTTTATTAATCCTGGCCGCGTATTTTGTAGCTCCTGTTGTATTCGCTCCAGTTATTGACAGTGTATGTCTGTCGTTATTGTTTGGTTGACTGGCAAAAGTACAAAATGTATGACTGCTCGAATATTCCACCAAACAGAGGGCAACGCCTTCTGCGGATGAGTCCCGGGACGAGCTTGAGCAATTGAGGGCGGGCGGCGATACCTCCAGCAGCTTTTTCGTAAACTACTCTTGTAAAGGATCCACTACTCATCTCCTTTCACAATCCGGTTTAAAAATGGCTCCTGTGTATGTCTCGACAGTAAACTGTGACAATTTTCCACCCGTGTTTGGAGCTGAGCCTCATTAACCTCATGTGGTACCCGCTTTCCAAGTTTATTCACCTTCCCTAACATTTGAAGGTGGTGATGGACAGTAGATCCTGATGAATTGAGGACCTCAGCCAAGGTTTCAACTGTTACGCATGGATCCCCTTCGACAGTGCTGCGCAATAATTCGTCGTCCGAGGGTCGTCCAGAACGTGGCTCATCGTAAAGGTCAACAATTTCCGTTACGAATTTTTTTAAACCAATTGCATACTTGACTAACACTTATGGTATCATGACCATAAACTTGATGAATTTTTCGAGCTTGCGGTTTCGTTTTCTCTAAAGAAAGACATCACGAGCCGAATATGCTTTTTGGATGATTCCATTTTTTTGTTCTATAACTTTGTTCTAAATTCACGTAGCCACTGCAAAACTTGCAGTTATACCAACTAACTATGACTAATCAACATGCATTATCGACTGATAACTGCACTTTCATATAAACAAACTATTAAGTCGCGTAGGGGTACCAGTGCAAGTTTTCGCATTATATATGGGATGACCTGATACATATTTTATAGGATTTGTATGCTCGAGGAACGCCACGTGCATGTTATCTGGTATAAACCTTATAATTTTATCATTTACTATATTACTGTGTTTCCATGCAGGGTTCAACTCGAGTTGAACTCGAATTAGTGTTCATGGAAACAAGGGTTGAGTTGAATTTCGTTAAATGCAAGTCAACTCCACGAAACTAGTCGGGTTGAGTTGGGATTAGCTTGAAATGTCAAAACAAACTGCAACTGTCAACTCAACCTCAAAGTTGCTCATGGAAACAGTTCAGATTTAGTGGCCATTTTCTTAACTCAACGAAAACTCAACTCCAACTCAACCCTGTGCATGGAAACATGGTATATGTTTCCATGCACAGGGTTGAGTTGGAGTTGGGTTTTCGTCAAATTAAGGAAAAGGCCGATAAACCTGAACTGGTTCCATGAGTAACTTGGAGTTGGCAAAGTAAACTGTAATGACATTTGAAGCTAACCTTAACTCAACCTGACTAGTTTCGTGGAGTTAACTTGGGTTTAACAAAACTCAACTCAACCCGAGTTTCCGTATCGAGTATTAATAGCTGTGTTATTTTGTGCTCGCTATCCGGAGTAGAACAGTACAAAAAACGGTTCAGTACACAATTTTTGCTTAGAAATGTTGGCAGTCCTGTGAAATATCAAAGGTGTGTGTCCACACTTGTGTTTTAAATACGTGAATTGAGGTGATAAATAAGAATGAAAAAGTTGAAATGGCAAGCAAGTATTTACACAATTTATTATGTCGAACTATTTTTATTTTGCTGTTCGACAGCTATCAGCTGCCTTTTACCAACATGCGAGATATTAGGTCTATCTGGTAACTATAAAGTTTTTATTTGCGGGTAAAATTTTTACCCGAAAGTGTCTGTTAACCTCACGGAGGGGAAAAACTGAGCTCTTGACAGCCCTTTCCCTCTTACACAATTTTTACCAGATTTACCCACGCTGCGGAAACCGAGTAAATTTGGGTAAAATCACCGATTGCTTGTCACTGTGTAATCTGTCATTTGTGTGTTTCAATTTTGCGTTGCGATTCAGATAGAAGAAGAAGTTATTGAAAAATTGTTTAAATAAATAAAAAACATATTTCAAAATCTTCAAAAATATTAAATAAATCCATAAGTTTTCCCTCTAACATCTGGATCACGTTTGACAATTTACATACACAAGTAAGATTTACCCAATTTTTACTTGAAGTCGTCTGGTAACTTTTGATGTTTATCCCCACTACCTTATGAAACTTTTTACCAGATTTTTACTCAAGAAATTTTTACCCAAAAGCAAAGAATATCTATTTCAACAAGAAGCGACACTTTAATACCCTCTCAAAATTCCAACTCATATGCAAGCTCTCACAAACACACCCAGCAAAATTTCCCATTAGATAAAGCAGCTCAGGGCTACTTTCTCTGTAAATACTTATAAGAAATGTAGAGAGAAATAGTCACCAAAAAGTTCTCACAGACAGCTTTTACAGCGTAAGCTATAAACTGAAGCTTCTTTTATGAACGCTTTTTTAAAGGCGCCCTGGAGCCGGGCACTAGTACTAGGTCGCTCAAGTTTACCTCCCCTCGCAATGTTAAGTTATAGGGAAATGCCGAATCCAAGAAGGGAGAAGAGGCAGGTAGCATACACCGAGCATGAATACGGACGAGATTGTTTACATTTTTTCATTGTGCGTTTCTAAAGGCGCCCTGGAGCGGAATTTCTTTTGTGTGCTGCTCGCTTACGAAAAGTACCGGGTGGTCTTGATTTGTTCGGAAATGTGAACAAGCTTAAAAGTTTTTGAGTAAAAAAGTGCTTTCTTAGAAGCAATTAATTAAATAAAATAAAATGTGCTTTAGATAAATGATGGGTAAGCAGAATAAAATGTGTTTGGTATGTGGCTGTGGAAAAGGCAGCGTGTAATGTGTTCATAGAAAAGTTTTGTGATAAAAGATTTTTGTGAGGTGCACCCTGCAGGAGTGTTCCACTTTTCGCCCCAAATTTTTGTCTTTCTCTCACTTATGTTTTCTTTATTACTAACTATTTCTAGCATAAATTCCCATTTCATTCCTGTAACGGTACCAAGGTCGAAAAAAGATAAGGAAATACGTCACGAGTGTCGCCTCTTATTAATAGATACTCTTTGCCCAAAAGTTACCAGACAGACCTATTAACCACCCCAAAATGTTACACACAGCGCCCCTAGTTTTCAGTAGAACAACTTAGTGAACAGAACAAGAAATTTGTTTAGCTTGCAGAACAAAAAATATATGGGCTGTTCTGAAACAAGTGCACAAAAGAACGCAGCTAATAGAACCCAGAACTTACCAATTGTCTTTAAGAATGTCTAAGCATATTGCTCCTGTTACCGATGATATGTTGGGATGCCATATTTTGGTTATAAACCGGACCTGCAAAAAAGGTGCGATGAGGAGTTTCAATTTAATCTCGTTGGAAGCATCACTTACCTTAGGGGGATTGAACGGATAGGTTTCTGGTACTCTAATCTCTAGCAGGAATCGGCCGCCTTCATAGGGGGTGTCTGTGGGGCCAGCTATTTCTCCCTTGAGATCTGTCCAGCTGTCGTTGACTAATTCTATTTTGATGGAGCAAAGGGCGATCTGGAAAAACAAAACGGAAATAGTTAGATTTCAATGTAGTGGTTGCCAGGAGACGGAAACAGTAGTTCGATTTGCGCGAATCGCCACCACCTCGCCTCATCTGAAGTTTCGACTTGTTACGCGGACGCGTTTCGTATCGATAAGCCCCAAAGGTCGGAGGTCCATGTAATCTGTCTGGCGGAAAACATTGGGGGACATTTCCACTTCTCAGACGTTTCCTACATTCGCAGACACTTATTACGCTGCGTTTTGACTCTGAGGCGCACGAACTCCACGACGAGCGATGAGCACCGACGGCGATTGTCCAAAGAACGGAGACTCCGAGGCAGGTATGTCCTTGAACATTACACAGTATTTTTCGCTGTAGAGGTGTGAAAGGGGCGCATAAAGTCGTGTTTTTGCGACACCCGAGCTTTTGGTGCCATTGGTCACTCGTCCCCGAGCACCCAGAGGTGGCTACATTATGTGGTGGCGAACGTGAATTGTGTTTTTGGTGAAATTCAGAAAATCAGTCCGGGGGCACTCAGGCAGGGATCGGTGTCACTGAAACAGACAACGATTCGGGGGGGACAGATGCAGCAGCATAAACTTACTTCCTCGCTCTTCATGACTTCCTTGAACTCGCGCTTTATCCGGGAAACTGCCATGTTCGCCATCCTGGCCGAATTTTCTATGGGATTCGCAATGCCGTCCGTCGCCTGGTCGCGAGAAGTTAACACGTCTAGCGCACAATGCTTGTTGTGCAAAATCGGAGAGGCAGACTTAGACTTCCAGGTGAACTGGCTAAAGCGAAACGTGCTTTAATGCGGCTGCGATAAAGAAAAATCTCTCCGTTGTGCTACGGGGCCAAATCCTTGAGCTGTCATCTGGCAGTTAGCGGTCGCTGTGCTCCACAATGAGAGCCTTCGCGGCAGCCAGAGAATCTGTGCCGGCGGAAATAATTTGCGATTTGTCGGGCTGTGAATTTTGAAAGCACACTTCGATTCTTTTTCACGCAAAAATATTCCTACGGCCGCAGATGGAAACACTCACGCACACACGCCAGGGGACTTCTTCCAAACAGCGAGAGAAATGACGAGTAATCGCCAAGAACCGACGTACGGCACTGCACGGTGACAGCGCGTAAATGAAGTGAACGAACTGGTTATGTGGATGGCCCTTGGGTTTTGTTATGCGCGCGCTTTGCAGACTGCGGCGGCCTGCAAAGAAAGCGATTTTTTCATTTGGCGCAATTCACTTTCAAGTTTTAAAATTTACAATTTTTCAGCAAATGCAGCTGGTGCTTTTAATGAAAATTGTTGTTAATTTGAATGAGAACTTAGGCCGTTTTCGAATTCATATGCACTTGCACTTTTCACTAGCTCTTCGGACTGCTCTTGATATTCTTTTTCGCACTAGTAGGCAGAGATCGGCAAAAAAATAATATTTCTCTTTCGATTTTTCAATTTGTAAACAATTTCTAATAGTCCCCAGTACATCGGTCTAAAAAAAGTTGCCAATTATTTACTTTCACGGTCACCTGGTTTTTTGTTTTTGCGTCGGATATATGAAAAAAAATACACAAATTTGAAAAAGCTTGTTAAACCTCGCCTGAATTTTACTACCACTCTCTCTAGAGGGGAAGGGGGTCAATATAGCTGTCAGTAATGGCGGCAATTTAAAATTTCCTTGATTATCGATTTATCGTACCGCTAGAATCAATCAATAATAGCGGCTGAAAAATTATGGGTTATCTTACTCCCCTACAATCACAAGCGCACCCCCAACCTTCTTCACTTGCCCCAAGTCGATGACCCCTACAACATATCCTAAGGTCAAGGTCATCGGGGAGTTGGGCGTTAAAGTAAATAATTATCAAAGTGGTTATAATTATACTTTTCGTAGAATCAACCATCTACCATTCCTTCCGACCTCAATAATGATAATAATATGAGTAATTGCATTTAAATGTCTTTATTAAGGGGAGGTTCTCATCTAGAACGTCAAAAAGTAGGTAAAGTTCGTGATTTTTTTGAAGGCAAATGACAAGACATAGGGAAATGATATTTGGTATTATCTTTTATTGTACATTTATCTGTACGAACAAATTTTTTTATTCAAAAAAAAAAAACAAAATGGCGCCCGTTATTCAACTTCTCCGGAGGCATGTTTTTCGAAAATTGCCCAGCTGCGTACAATTTAGGGGTCGCAGATTGGTCTGAAATCAAATAATGATGACATTATTATAAACTAGAATAAATTTGTCTCAGAAAGAGCGGACGAATTTCAAAAAAAATTTAAAATTGACGGAATGGCGCGATTTTGAAATTTTAAGGCCGTTTTCGGCCGTTTTTTTTCATAGTTTATCACTTACAAAAAGGAGATAATGTTACAATTTTCAAAATGTGCTCCACTCTTTCTATGAAGAAAATTGTTTACTTTAATATGCACGAAACTAGAAGTTGATCGGTTGAACCGTTTTTGAGTTATCTTGTACGCAAATTTGAAAAATCTTGAAAAACAAAGTTCCGAGATAATCGTGATTGAACGGCACGGCACAGGCTGAGCGCCCCGCTACGATCATGACACCGCCACAATCAATGGGCTGTAGAATCCGTTCTAGTGCTCGGATTAACTAAATATTTTAAAGCAACATTCTAGACATATTAAACTTTAATAATATGAAATAAAAAAAAAATCGAAAATTTCAAGATTCTAGATGAGAACCTCCCCTTAAATACACAAACCTCTTATTTGCACATTGATTTCAGGCACAAATTTTCTATTTGAATTAAAAAATAACCGGATAAATGCAATGTACATATTTTAAATGAACAGATATGTAATGTCAATGTTTGTTCTACTAAAGAAAGAATTTTATTTTTTTGTTGATTTAAATTTCTTATTTCGGTTGAATAAATGTGGATAATATACGCACATTTTTAGTTTTCTTTATTTTTGGACATTTGAATAATTTGTACATGTAATCCAAAAAAAGTAATCCGAGCTCTCTTAAATGCACAACATGTGCATTTATCTTAAAAACGTTTAAATGCACAAACCGTTTAAATGCACGAAATTTTCTGACAAATTGGATGTGCATTTAAGCGGGTTTTACTGTATAAAGAATTGAATGTCGATAATGCGGGTTATCAATTTGGATGCTATAGCCTATAGCCTATACGTCATATTACGTCGCCACGAAAATGAATGCTACAGCATTCACGTACGAAACCGTGATACTAGTCATAAAATCTTCTCATACTTGCGATGCTTCCGCCTTCTCTCTTTAGGTATTAAGGATTTACCCGTTGACGAAGTTAAGCTTTTTCCCAAAAACCGCGAACTTCACGAGCTGGTCTCTATTCTATTTATTTAATTTTTAATTAATTTATCCTTGGCTTATGGTGTTTTTCAACATCCTGGAATCGAATTACAGACCTTTCGTTAATTTAGGTTGTGTGGCTAAACTTTTCAAGTCGATAATCTGTGATATTCTTTATTTTTACTGCAAGCCCTTTCTTCATTTATTTCAGCACGATTTCCTTAAGGAGAAATTTACTAGCACAAATCTGTTCGAAATTATCCAACTTTTCCCCCCAATTCTACATAAAAGCTATTAGCTCTTTACCTTTTATATCGTTGTCAAAAATCAGTTAACAGAAATTCGTATTCTACTTTAGCATTTAAGAGAAGTCAGTAATCAGCTGATCTCTTATTACTTGTGGAGACTTTTGTTAAGAGATTTTCGTATTCTGAAACAAAGTGTAATAGACTTTTTTAGCCTAGGAAACCTCTTAAGTTTAGAGGACCTCGTCGAGGAGCTGTTACAATATATTGACATTTAAAATAAAGTGATAGCGAGAGTAAAAGTGCTGTTACTGATAATTTTTAACAAGTTTCGCGAAAATCAGGAAAGAAATGAAATTATTGAATGAAAGTATTGAATATGCATATGACTTTATATTTATTTATTTGGGAAGAAACAGGCCGTATATAATACATATACATATCTACATTTTTTATATTAATAATTTTGTTGGCTTAAAGTAAAACAGTTTCAATAAATAAATCGATGTGCCATATCACATTAAATTGTACAATAATTATCTATGATACATATAACAAATAATACAAATCAATTGTAAGTTACAATATGTATTCGTTAATACCAGTCGTGGTCTAAATTATAGAAACAAAAGCATCCAAAACAGGAATTATCAAAATCGCCAATATACAGGCATGACACCGCAGAAGTTGAATATTTTATTTAATTTTAATTTTAAAATATTATGGTTTATATAATTTATTTAAATAAACAGAGGGTGAACGACCAATTTGCTCATGACAGAAATAACTTCTTTACTGACTTTTTAAATGGTAGGAGGTGATTTAAAGAAATTATGTCATCATTTCACAGCAATCAAAAGAATTTTTTGAAAACATTCTCAAAGAATCGTGTGAAGGAATCTGCGAGATATCGCTGATCCTTTTTGTGTGTCCAGTACAGCATTCATACGAAATCTTAGAATACCTTAACGAATTGCTTTTAAACCTAGAGATGCTCTTCTTAAACCTTTTGATAACCAGGAATATTCGAGAATACCCTATCCTCTATTTCAAGGTGTATTATATGTTTCGCAATTAATAATAGAACATTTAAATTTTTACGTTAAGGTCCTTTCAACTAATTCGGAAATAAATGAGGTAAAAAATAGTTTTCGTTCTAAATTTGGGATAGAAAATACAGTAGGGTGTATAGACTGCACCCACATAGCTATAATAGCCCCTGCCGTTTCAAACGAAATGCACCCGCCACGAGCACATCCAAACAGAAAAAGGTTTCTGCAGCATTAATGTGGAAGCTGTATGAATTCGGATTTTAAAATTTTATTAAATTTATTTTAAACTTCAGGTTTGCGGCTCAAATTGAATATTTTTGGCCGTTAATGTAAGGTACCCCGGAAGCTTTCATGACAGTGGAATAGGGATGACTTTCGCCGTTCGTCGTCATATTCAGAAGATAGAACCCCAGGGTGAATCTTGGCTTTTCGGAGATTCGGAATATCCATGATTGAAATGATGAAATTATGTATCTCTGTTTGTTCTTCAGCTTATATTCCCAGCTTTTCAAATTCTATGAAATATTAACCCTTTCAGACACAATGTCCAATATATTGGACAATAGTTGTCACTGATTTTAAAGCTATTTAACGTAGACGCCAATATTAAATCTGCAATGGTAGGCAACTCTGTTAATAAAGTAGCTTTTAAACTTTACAAAAATAAGTTTTGTTAACGAAAAGAACGCTGGACGTTGTAAAATGTCTGGATGCAAAAAAAAAACGTTCATTATTTGCAAAAAATGTAACGTTTATTTGTGTTTAAAGCGCGAGAGTAACTGCTTTGCTGCATATCATGAACAATAAATTGCTTTTTAATGTATTTTAATACAATCAATAAAGCATTGCAAACACGCTAAAAATAATTGTCTTTGTTTTACAAAAAATATATACAGGTGTTCAACTAAAATCATAGTACACAGGGATATCACCTGGTGGCCAGGTGAGGCATTCTACCTTAATTTTTTTTGCATATTCGTGTTTAGTAGTGTCATATTTGTGTATAAGCAAAAATTCAGATTTTTATCTCAAACGCCTGATTTTTGTGTCTGAAAGGGTTAAGGGGGTAAATACAATTAGAAGGTCAAAAAATCGATTTTTTTTTTTTGTTCCTCTAAAAAGTTAGGAAATTTCCCGTAGAATACGCTCCAAAAAGTTTCAGGTCGAAAATCGAACTCCTTATTTTATTTTTTCTTCATTTTTCGAGAACGCTTTGTTCAGCGCATAGCAGGTTTTCAAAACTTTAAACGCGTTTTTCTCAAAACAACATTTTTAAAATTTGCAACCACGATTACTCGAAAACTACTCGTCCAATTTAGCTGAAATTTTTAGGGTTTCTTCTTTATACTTTTGGCTTGTCTGTAAGCCTAATTGTTTTGGAATTTTTTGTTGCAAAATTGAATTATTAATGCAAAAATGGCTGAAAAAATAGTGAAAATTATCGATTTTTTACAAAAACTACTACCAAACGCAGAATTTTTCTAATTTTTGAGGTTTACCGACAAATTACATGTATATTTAAGCCAAATTTTTATTATGGCCTGTTACAGATCAATAACACGACGCCCAGAGTGGTTGCATTTTTTTTTTTTTTTTTTGTAGGTCAACTTCACGCCAGCGTACAGCCGCCATTTTCTTTTCAAAAATTAAAAAAAAAAAATTTTACATTCCTCATTTATACCTTAACAAGTGTACAAAGTTTTACAATGATTGCATTAAATCTTCTTTGTGAAAAAGAAATGATTTCTAATGCGCAATTTTTGCTCGTGTAATTGTACCCCCTTAAATGGACTTTTTTCATTTCACTACCACCGATATGAAATATTTACCCAAAATCACAGCATACTTTGTTTGAATTTCATAGCGTTCCGATTCTCCAAAACCTCTTAATCTCTAAAACTTAAAATTTCTCCAAAAACTTTAATGCAGAATATCAATTTTTTTAATATCTCTTATTTGAGAAATTTAAGAGGTTAAGAGATATATTAAAAATCTTTTATGTAGAATCGGGGGGTTTGTTTAAAAAGTAACGAAAAGGGTAAGCTAGTTGATTGCATTTTCACTGACTTCAGTAAAGCTTTCAAATGATTTCAGTAAAGCTCTCACAGAATTTTACTTCGTAATTGTCTCATCTCGATTCGCCGCTTTTTATTGAGTGACTTTCTTCGTATTTGTTTTAAACACAGAACTTTCTTTTATCTTCATTTTGACCATTCTCGGAAAACCATTCTGGAACGATTGGAACAAGATCAATTATTAAAAGCGTTACTGTAAACAAATAAATTAAAAACCTTTAGTTCGATTTCTACAAAATTTCTTAAAAAAGGAAAGAAAAAAAGTTAAAGAGCCAAAAAATCCGACTTCTTAAAAACCAAAGTAAAAAGATGGAAACAATGTGAAACAGGAAATCCTTTAGCTTCGGCTGAAAAGGGTCAAGATTCTCGGCTTTAAGGAAGCAATTGGAAGGTCACAGAAAATGTCTTAGGTAGTCTAAAATTCATGCCAAAAAACACTTTAAAGTATTAATTTAAGAATTAATTAGGGACTTAAGTACTTGGAAATATTTTTATTTTATTTTATATATCATGTAGAGTATCATTTAAGGGGTTAGGTGGGTTTCAGCGGTTCAAAAAAAGGAAATTTTTACAATTTTTTTTTTAATATATAGAATCATATAAATTATTTAATAAATTCAGCATATCAAAGATACATGTTTAAACAGTATTTTGTGAAATTTTTATTTAAAAATTCTGAAAACTCAGCCGTTGGTACCTCATCTCCCTTGACGTTTAAAAAAAAAAATGCTTTTGCCGTGGACAGCATAACTCATTATTGGTTCATCTAAAATCAAAAAACCAAAAATATTTCGTTAGTACATGGATAAATCTCGTTAATGAACGAAGCAAAAAAAAAAAAAAAATTGGAATTTTTGACAGAGCTTGAACAAAAACACATTTTTTGGTCAAATTTTCGCCATGTATTGGCTCGAAAAAATTAGTTATAATAAAAAAAAAAATCCTTCGTTCAATAACTAGATAATGTTATTTCAAAGATGTGTGCAAAATTTGAACAAAATCGCTTCATAATTTTTCGAGCAATCATGTCCACCGACTTAAAAAATTGAGTTTTGAGATAAACGCGTTTAAAGTTTAAAGCGCTGCACTGACGTGGCCTGATGGGCGGAACTTCCGAAGGGTGTATCTCTTAGAATTTTACTCGGATCGATTTGAAATTTTAGGAGAATATTTTAAACATATTGTACTATGTAATAAGACAAAAAAAAACTGGATTTTTTGAAATTCTCAAGCCCACCTAACCCCTTAAAAGGGTTTTTTATGTGAAAATGTGTTTTTTTATAATTTTAAATAATAACTACTCAAAAAAATTAACACGTTCCGTGCCACGACAATTTTTGAAGATTTTCCATTCAGGCCGCGTGGGGCGTATACGACCCACACTTTAAAGATTAAAAAAAGTCGTTTAAGACTTATTATGCCTTACATTTTTTCAATACTACAAAGCCATTAGCAGGAAAAAGATATAAATTTTAATATGCATTAGAAAACAAAGCAAAGAAGTTGTCTATATTTGACTCTACAATAAATTTTTTAAGAATTCTTTGTTTTTCAATGAGAATTCCAAGTGGCCTGAACGGAAAGTTCTGCGGGGGTCGTATACGCCCCACACGGCACGGAACGTGTTAAGGGAGCAAGAAACTTATTGAAATTTTTTGCCAATTTTTGAAGAACTGTATCTTAGTGAAAAATGATCGTATCGAGATTAACCTATTACTGCGTAAAACGAGGATTTTGTGCACGCAAGTTCAATTGTACGATTCGAATAGAAAATTGGGGCAATTTTCTTCCAAATTCATATATAAGAGGTTTTTGAGGATGCCCTTTCAGAATCTGGCTTTTGTTCTGCATAAATTATTCAAAAACACTATTATTTTTTTGGGGTTTTAAAAAAAAGTGCTAATTTTTTTTTTCAAAGTTGAAACAAATAAATTATTTACTTCAAAAACCATGATAAGATAAATCCTTGTAGAGAATTCATTCAAGTTATCGAAACCATCCTTAAATTTACTGTGGGGTCATTAATTACTGAGATATTGATGATCAAAAACTAAAGGATCTTTTTTAATAAAAAGTCGGATATCTCGGCGAACAATTAACGTAAAGAGAATTTGAAAAAATTAAAACTGAATAAACAAGCTAACTGACCTTTGTATAAGTTAAACTGAAAATTTTTTCCACAAAAAAAAAATAGAAAAGAAAAAAAATTTTAAACATTTTTTCTTGCGCTATTTCTTATGATTGCGTGAAAACTATAGCTCGAAAAAATGTTTGCCCAAAAGATCTTAAAACTTCAAGCTTCAAAATGCTTTTTGTTTAATCTCGATACGATCATTTTTCACTAAGTACAGCTTTTCAAAAATTGGCAAAAAATACCAATAAATTTCTTGCTCCCTTATTTTTTTTTGAGTAGTGTATTTAAAAGGATACTCTGAAAAATATGCAAAAATAGAGCATGGACTTAAAAAAAAAAAAAAAAAAAACGGGGTATATAACGCCTTATTTGGAAGTACAGAACAATTATAACGAAAACTTGACCGGTTCTTTTTAATTACGAAACAGGTATTAGGCATCCGTTACCACGGTGTGTGTTAATTTCTCCTAAACGGCATGATGGCAGCATAATTCCATTGTCCTGTGGTACTTCAATATCTCGACTCGAGGATAAATTTGATTCTACACTGCTACGTTCACTATCTTAGATAGTCCTCAGAAGGTTGAAGTAAACTTACTCGTGAAATGAGTTTTCAACAAGGAGGAGGTTGCAGTCTTTTTAAATAATGAAGGACTTTTAAGAGAGCTTAGGTTTGTTCGTTGACCCAAAAACCTGTAGTATCTCAGGGTAAAGAGTATCTTTAACAAGAGAGGACACTCGAGTGGTTTTCCTTATTTTTTTCGACCTTAGTACTATTATAGGAACGAAATGGGAATTTCTGCTAGAAAAAGTTAGTAATAAAGAATAAGTGATAGAAAGACACAAATTTGGAGGGGGAAATTGGAACAATCCTGCAGGCTGCACCTAAAAAAAATTTTTTATCACTAAACTTTGCTATAAACACATTACACACTGATTTTCCCACAGCCACACACCAAACACGTTATGCTTACCATATGCTTATGCTTATTTAACACGTTCAAACCGGCGCAGTTTTTTATACTTCACTTCATCGACACTACAAATCCCATTTTGCTTTGCGGCGCCTTGCACAAAATGTTTTAACAAAGAACGATAAAAACAAATAAATATGTAAATACATTAAGTCTATTATAGCCTACCTGCAAAAATAAGCTCTTCAAAAACATATAATGTGGTGCGAGCCACCGGTGGTACACGCCGCCAGATGAATCAATCGCCTGTGAGCCACCGGTGGTCCACGCCGGGTTGAACGTGTTAATTTTATTTAACTGTGCTTAAAAAAAAACTTTTTTACTTAAAAGCTTTTAAGCTTGTTCACATTTACGAAAAACTGATATTCGTAACTAGCAACTGAGTTTACCCCGGATTTTAACTGGGGTAAAACCAGAGCGCCCTAGGGTGCCACAGGTTTCTCAAAAAACACCGAACGGCATTTGACGTTTAAAAACCAATGCAGCTAGGGCGCACTGTTGCGCCACAGGGTTGTCAACGAGCAGACCTACTGTAGCGCATTCAAAGGCAAGGTGGAATAGAGCTGCAACACGTTATCTTATTTCAACTTATAAAGAATTTTAAAATGACTTTACGTCTGACAAAATAAATCTGAAAGCAGATAATTTATTCTTTAGCTACGAGCAATGCGACTGGAAATAAAACTATTAGAAATTATTTTCGGGCTTGTTAGTTATGTTTATTTGAAAACATATACCTAGTCCAATCAGAATAGACGTGCAACTTCGGAAAAATTCCGATCAAATTGAAAAATTGTAAAGATTTTTAAATCATCATTCTAAATGAAATATCAAGTCTCCATTGATGGGACATCTAAAAATTTTATTCAAGGTCAAAGATGACAAAAAACATTTTCAAAAATATCTCTTAAATGGTGAGTTTTTTTGTAAAAATAGTTGATACAAAATGTATAGAGCATGCGATTCTCTACAAAAAAGATTCCTACACTTTTTTTTCCTATAAAGGAGTGAGTGAGTTACCGCGATTTCCAAAATTAAAAATCTTATTTTTCATAATATGCACTGTTTTCCGCACCATCTTTGAGGTAGACCAAAACCCCCGGGAATACATATAAACACAAGCCGTGAAGTAGAAAATGCATACGTAGTGATGTAGTCCGAGAATCGCTGTGAAATAACATTGCTTCTTATGGCGGATGATCCAAAGTATGCCACTCCACTCGCCTGAACTGCTAAACTATAACTTTTACGCGAAAATGATGTTCTACTAACTATAACTATGGAGGAATACCTTTCTAGTGTTCTGAAAAACGTTATAGCGGCAAGAACAAAATATTAGAGTTTTTTGCACTTAAGAACAACTCTAACCATTTCCCCGAACAAAACAGCAGCGGCAGGTCGACTTGACAGCACGACTTTCCGTGATAATTTGTTCGATGGGCAGTAAGACTAAGTTTTGAACGCAAATATCTTTAATATTTTGTTCTTGCCCCTATAATGATTTTGGTACCATAAAAACGGTATTCCTCCCCAGTTACAGTCAGTAGAACATCACTTTTTCGTAAAAGCGATAGTTTAGCAGATTCGCCCTCTGGAGCGGAATGAATGGGCTATACCGCCATAAGAAGCGATGTTATTTCGGTGCAATCATCGGACTACATGACCCTATAGGTGTGGTAGTGAGCAGATCTACTTCACGGCTTGTATTTATTATTCCCGGGGGTTTTGGGTAGACGCTTGGGCCATGGTATCCACAGTAGGTAAAATCCATAATCTTATCTAATTAAATACAGTAGAACGCCGATTATCCGAACGCCGATTAACCGAATCGCCAATTATCCGAATCGGTCCTAAGCGTAATATAAAAAATTAAAACCAAGTAATTTTTCAATAAAAACAAGTTTTGTGGGGACGCAAGAATACAAAAATGCGAGTGACAATTGCCATGTTCAATATTAGTAGTCAGAGAGTGCCAGTTTTGAGGTGAGCTCGAAGCTCCAGCGACAGACAACATAATCATATAGATATCTACTCTAGAGGAACAAAAACGGCCGTAGAGCTTTTCAATTTTGGCCTCTGAAATAAAGCTCTTGGCCTCTGATCTCACGCACACACAAGCAGTTCTTGTATTCATGCGACATCAGAATATTTCAGATTCAGACCTCACAACCAAAGTTCTCACTGGTTGGCTCTTTTAGAATTATCGCACAAGAGAGATACTGTCTGGGGAGCGGTAGACGGTTTAGACCCTTAAAAATGAGTGGGTAACAATTCGCCGAAATTCGGTTCCCATTAAAATTGTCTGCCAAAAACAGTAGCTCGTGTGCGGTGATTCTTAGTGAAAATTGACTAGGGAGCACTTTGTTCTGTTTCAAACCGCTGAGGGAAGGTTTATAATTTTTTCCTAGAATCTCCTAGTTTTGATTTCATGAATGTTTAAATTGATGAATAATGATTATACATTTTTAAAATAAAATATACAACACATTATCCCAGTCAGTTTGGAATTTAATTAAATAAAATTTTCTTTAATTAAAAAATTAGATAAAAAATTAATTATAAATTATTCTACCTACCAAAGCCTTTTAAGCGTTTTGGAGTTATAACTGCGCACGCCGAATTGAAAATTGGACTTGAATTTTGTATGTGTATAATGCGCGTATTAATAAATTAATGATTTCCCTACACATTTCAATAATTTCCTCTTTTTCTTTTAAACCGTCAGTTCTCAGTGTCACCTGTCGGTGACAGCAGTTTATAATTTTTTTTTCCCTATTAAATGATAACATAACTCAAGAAACTTTTTACTGTTAGGATATTAGTGAATAGTAATATTTGGGTTTTTTTTCCACACTGATGTCATGTCAGCTGTCAAATAAATTAAATTATTTCTAACGGTATTATTATTATCCAAGAACTCGAATATATCTCAACTCAATAGTCTAAACAGAAATTTCATTCATTTATGTAGCAGGTTAGGGGGTTGCACCCAGCAAAGATAACTTACGCATACGTAAAATTTGCTCTCTTTCCTAATGCATTCACTCAAAACCCCCGGGAATAATAAATACAAGCCGTGAAGTAGACCTGCTCACTACCACACCTATAGGGTCATGTAGTCCGATGATTGCACCGAATAACATTGCTTCTTATGGCGGTATAGCCCATTTATTCCGCTCCACAGGGCGAATCAGCTAAACTATCGCTTTTACGAAAAAGTGATGTACTACTGACTGTAACTGGGGAGAAATACCGTTCTTATGGTACCAAAATCATTATAGGGGTAAGAACAAAATATTAAAGATATTGGAGCTCAAAAGTTACTCTTACTGCCCATCGAACAAATTACCACGGAAAGTCGTGCTGTCAAGTCGACCTGCCGCTGCTGTTTTGTTCGAGGAATTGGTTAGAGTTGTGTTTAAGTGCAAAAAACAATATTTTGTGCTTGCCACTATAACGTTTTTCAGATCACTAGAAAGGTATTCCTCCATAGTTATAGTTAGTAGAATATAATTTTCGCGTAAAAGTTATTGTTTAGCAGTTCAGGCGAGTGTAGTGGCATACTTCGGATCTTCCGCCATAAGAAGCAATGTTATTTCGCGGCGATTCTCGGACTACATCACTACGTATGCATTTTCTACTTCACGGCTTGTGTTTATATGTATTCCCGGGGGTTTTGATTCACTCAAAACCCCCGGGAATACATATAAACACAAGCCGTGAAGTAGAAAATGCATACGTAGTGATGTAGTCCGAGAATCGCTGTGAAATAACATTGCTTCTTATGGCGGATGATCCAAAGTATGCCACTCAACTCGCCTGAACTGCTAAACTATAACTTTTACGCGAAAATGATGTTCTACTAACTATAACTATGGAGGAATACCTTTCTAGTGATCTGGAAAACGTTATATTGGCAAGAACAAAATATTAGAGTTTTTTGCACTTAAACACAACTCTAACCATTTCCTCGAACAAAACAGCAGCGGCAGGTCGACTTGACAGCACGACTTTCCGTGGTAATTTGTTCGATGGGCAGTAAGAGTAACTTTTGAGCTCCAATATCTTTAATATTTTGTTCTTACCCCTATAATGATTTTGGTACCATAAGAACGGTATTCCTCCCTAGTTACTGTCAGTAGAACATCACTTTTTCGTAAAGGCGATAGTTTAGCAGATTCGGTCTGTGGAGTGGAATGAATGGGCTCTACCGCCATAAGATTCAATGTTATTTCGGTGCAATCATCGGACTACATGACCCTATACATGTGTTAGTGAACAGGTCTACTTCACGGCTTTGTATTTATTATTCCCGGGGGTTTTGTTTGATTCACTACGGCATTGTTGTTGCATTTGTTTATGAAATTTCAGACCGAGAGCGCTATCTCAGTCTTCTATGTAGTTGTGCATAGCCAGAAAAAGCTTTACGAAAACAGCGGCCGATTTCATTGTTCCAGAGTGGAAATCTATATCATTAGATTATCTTTGCTCCAGCCAAACAAACATATATAGATATACTTCTCACCATATACCTACCAAGCTATATATTCAACAAGCTCAAAACTGGTAGTCTCTGGTTGCCAACTTTGAACCTACCGGTCTATGTCCGATTATCCGAATTTTCGATTATCCGAATCGACCCCGGTCCTAATTGATTCGGATAATCGGCGTTCTACTGTAATAGAGTTATATTGATAAAAAAGAAAATAGTGGTATGGTTAATTATTCATTTTGTTGTGCAATTTCAACGATTGTTACAGCTTAAGCATTTTTTACTTAATACCTCAAGAACGGTAGATGATATGATATTCAAAAATACTTCGCACGCGTCGGTAGCAACTTTCGCTCTGACCTATACTTGGAAAAATGAGCAGAATTCTACGCACGAAGATAAAATTTCTGGGCAAGTTTCTGACGGCCGGAGACACCTTTCGAGAAACACGTAACGTGTCCAGACGCCTTTTTTTCACCTGAGCTGCGGTTGTTTTTTACCGACTCCGCGCCGGGTAGGGACGTGTAATTGATTGAAAACCGGAGTCAGACGAGTCGAGTTCACCATTTGAGCGCGGCTTTTATCCAGTTCTAGTCCCAGACGGGGTTGATCTCTCCGGCTTGCAAGAAGTTGTTTCTGCCTCCTCTGACAGTTGTTGGACTCTATCCCAAGTGAACAGTGGTCTGGAATGTCCGTCTGACCCGTTGCGTGCTTTGCCAAAATTGAGTCAAGTAAGTCTGCCTGTTTTGTATCTAATCCGCCGAATATAAATATTTTCACTTATACATAGTGCGGATCGACCGCATAGTGAGTCACTTCTGAAATAGTGCACAACATCCCTCAGTGTTTAGTTGTTCAGTAAATTTGTCTAACCCCTCGCGGGGTAGCGTGGCTATTTTTGAAAATTAATTTCGGAATGATCTGAGAACGAAGCATGTCTGGCAATTGTTTTGTTTTTATCACGTTTTCTCGGTCCGTCCCGCTCGCTCTAGTGAGACATTGTCGCGACAAGCACGTGGTTGGCTCCAACATGTGGGCGCTCCCCAAGGACATTTCGGAGCCGAAAACCTGTTTGCTTGGGTGAGGTGTTGCCTCGAGAAACATATTCCGCGGATTCGGCAGCGCTAGAAGAATACGCATGCGAACAGATCGGTGACCTTATCAGGCACACCGAAGACGCTTTTGTTTCGCGCATGTTTGTCAAATTCAATGAACTGAATTTGCGCTGCCGTTGGAGTCTGGTATCGTATTTCGTATTGCGATCACCATGGCACAGAAGTGGGTTTGATTGATTAACCGCAGTGGGCTTGGTGAAAAAAGATACACCCCTACCGACGGTGGCAAGCGTTAGACGCGTTTGCTAGGAAGCTTGGGGGCAAGTCTGGCCGAGCCCACAGCTATTCTAGACCCGTGGCCTTTATCAGCGACGGAATCTTGCTGCGTGCTGCTTATTATTCTTAGAAGTAGTCAAGTTCGGACTTATATAATTTATGAGGCAGGAAATGTAATTGAATCGTACTTACTGCTGCCCACCGACGTATTCGGTTTGTTCGCTGTTGTCGTAATGCAAGTACTACGCAGATTTGGTAACAGATTACGAGTAGCCACCGATATCGGGCAGTGGAATTGATTACCATTTTCAAGCTAATAATAAGTTATCCTACCAAGCCTCTGATTTGGTTTAAATTCGACCAAGTTGCTTTACGGCGATGTTGTGAAGCACAAATTGGAAGCCCCCCATTTTATAATTATTTCAAAAATACATTAGCTTCTCCCTTTATAGAAGAGTCTAGTCACGAGAATCAAGTCGTTTACGAGTAGGTAGCTGAATTGCATTCTTAATTTCTGATTCGATTTCACACGTGATTCAGCTGTAAGAAATAAATAAGGAGGAAATTTTCGTAACGCAATTTGAACCAAATATCTTGACACCAAACCCTGAAAAGGAAATTAATAAATAAATCAAGTGGTTTAATAAATTATTCTAATGCATACAAAAAACTACCTGCACATAAGGAATGCTTTTAGATTCGCGAATATGAACGTTGTGGAATTTTGCGAACTCTTAAGATCGAAGTTGGCGTAAGAATTCCCAGAACTCTTGTATACATGCATATTTATCACTCTTTTAAGAACGGTTGGATATTTGTCGAATATCAATATAATTTAAAAATCTTGGTCTTATACAAAAGCAAGATAAGGCTCATATTTAGGTGTCATTTATTATGTTAGCTTGCATTAATAGCAAAGAGATCCGCTGCTTTAAAAGTATTCAGTGTAACCGTAAATAAATAATGAAAATTTGGTAATTTTTTCAATTTAAAATAATTGTATTAAATAAACTCATTATTACTCAATGATTTTCTAAATAGATTTCCCAACCGCCTTCTAGTTTTTAAGTCCTAGTCGGGGGAAAAAAATGTATGTATATATATATATATGTTTTTCTAGATTACACTAATTACACTAGTTTACAAGATTTTTGTCCCCTTAAAAAATTTACTAAGGCCGTTTTCGAATTCACATGCACTTACACTATTCCCTAACCATTTTTAGTGTACTTTGGAGAACACTTCAAATTCGACAGATAAAATAGTGCAATTGCAAAGCAAACTACATTTATTTTCGATCACCCTACGGAGTATTTATGAGAATTTTTAGTGAGAAAAATAGATTTAAGTGCATGTGAATTCGAAAACGGTCTAAGTATGTTATTATTAAGATTCTCTGATTTCGAAAAAAATAATAAAAAAAATCCAATCACGTCACATTTTCAAGAAAAATTGAGTTAAAATTTAAAAAATCCGTATTTTAGCCATTTTTAAAATTCCTTTTTTAAAAACAAAGAGATGTCGTACCGGTCCCAAACGCAGTTCAAATGAATGCTTAAATTCTATACTATAGTCATAACATATCAGTTAATTAAAATCTTTTTCAAGGTTTGTTGGGGAGACAAGTTTTTCATTAGAGTTCCACTCCTACATACCGTTGGTTAATTTCATTTACATGGCATGAAAAACTCGTTTCCTGAATAAATCTTAATAAAAGTTACTAATAACATATTATAAAGCTATAGTTTAGAATTCAAACTTTGATTTGACTTACGTTTCGAGCTGCTACGAAATCCCGTTGTTTTTAAGAATTTTTCCAAAAGTGGCTAAAATATGGTTATTTTCATTTTTTAAACCTGTTTTTCTCGAAAACTTAACGTGATGGAAAAAATCCGATTTTACATTACTGATTAGTTTTCATTAAAGGAAGGAAAAAATTACATTTCATATGAGGGGCAAGAAAAAAATTAAAATTTGTAAACTAGTGTTATTAGATCGGTGAAAAAATTCATTAGTTTGAACATAATATAAAATAAATAAAATAAAACTTATATTTCTTCCTTTTTAATGCAAGAAATAATCATTCGTCAAATAAACGAAGGGTAAAGTTAAATGTGTATTAGCAATTAAATTGAATAAAAAATATTTAATAAAAGTGTTGTTTTGATTTCCAAAATAAATCCAAAAATCTATTAAAAATGTTATAATTCGTCTAATTTTTTTGTCGCGCCGAAAACGAATCGGTGGTATTCATATAATCGTGTGAGACGACTGGACAAAAAAATTGACTTCTCTGGAATTCGATGTTAACATTGCGGGTTTTGGGGCATATTTCAAGTTTAGAAATTTAATGTAGGGCTTAGAAATTGGATGAAAAGAATCTGCCATATTTCACGATATTCCTATCTAATTTAATTTTTGTTTGCGAAAATTCCAGCTTAGAAACCCCTGAAGTCGTAAAATCGTCTAAAAGAGGGATATAAACACCATTTATATTACATAGGGTATCACTGCCAAATAACGTTACCTACATATTTTCGAATCCAAAGAAAATAAACCATATAAGCGCATTTCATTTGTTATTTTTACCTTAAATGATGTGTAATATATTAAATTATTAAAATAAAGCACATTTAGGTATAAAAGTTACCTTATCTTTTTCCTTTTCGCTTTGACTCTCGTTAAGGAAAACGGTGACGCCAGAAAACGTCACTTTTAACGATTCTTGTAAATAACTAACAACCAGAATACAACTTTTTGTCGTTTATATCGACTAGGAAATCTGCTTATCGTGATTTTCGACAAGTGACACGACTACGGGTATAGGGATGAATATTTAAATTATTATTAGTTCTTCGCAATATCGTTATAGCCCAGTAAAATCAGCTCCATTCCATATTTATGGGGAGTAATTTTCAGTTGTTTGTCCTTAAATCAGAAACTGTCAGTTTGTCGAGAAAAAAGGTTCTTTTCAAAATTGTAGCTTATAAAATTTGCTTCAGATCTGTTGCAGCAAGCTGTCATATTTTGGTATCCAAAACTCTCCGTAGTTTTATATGACAAAGCGAAATATTGGTAGAATTGGTAGAGTCTGATCGGAAGCGGATCGGATACGGGCTTTAGACATCGTGAGATATTGTCAACTAACTGTTTTCAAATAGAACGTTTGAAAATGTTGGAATATACCATATATTATTTATTTATCTTTGATATGTATTATAAACAATTTTAAGAAAAATAATCTTTCTCAACTTCTGAAATTTCGTCAACACACAAAAACATATAAAACGTCATTTTTTGTGTGTGACTAGTTTCTGCTCGTCAAAATCTTGTACCGGGTCGAACACAAAGAATTTTCAAAACCTTTACCAACAGTATAATTCTTCTTCTTCTTCAGTGTGCCTCTCCGTTAGGAAGGTTGGCATTCATTCTGTTGATTTCTTCTTTTCATTTCACTATACATATTAATTAGCTTGGTTGACAACATATTGCACCATGCAAAAATGTTTCGTAACTACGATAATCTCTGTCTACCTCTGTGCGTTCTGCCATCAATTTTACCCTGGAGCGCTAGTTGTAGTGCTGCATAATATGGTCTAAATACTTCAACATCCTTTCTCTAATGATATTTACAATCTGCCTGTAGGAGTTCATTCTATTTAGGACTTCTTCGTTCGATACCCTGTCCCTCCACTAGATCTTCAGGATGCATCTGTAAAACAACATTTCAAAAGCTTCCAATTTGGCAATTACTTGCTTACGAAGTGTCCATGTTTCAACTCCATATAAAAGAATAGGCCACACAAAGCATTTCAGAAGCCTTATTTTCAAGTTTAGGTTAATCTCACTACTACACAGAACCTTGTGCATTTTGTTCTTTGAAATACTATAGTTAATTTTGAAAAAAAACCAATCGAAGAAACTTCTGGTAGCAAATTTTAAGAGCTACAATTTTGATAACAACCTTTTTTAACCGCTTCGTATCAAACAGATTTTCTTAATTACTGTGTATTAGATTAATATCAGTTAGGTTTTTGCCAACTTCAAACGTCTGGTAAAATTCCAGGTTTCAATATTAAAAATAACAGAGGACTATTAAGCAAAATATCTTAATACTCTTTTGGAGACGGTTATATTTTATTAAACAGTTTTTACTGCTGGAAAAAGTTATAGTTTTATATAAATGCAATAAATTGAACTCTTTAAAATATAAGTATAGAGGCGTCTGCAAAAATTCAGCTTGTGAATAATTTATTTATTTTGGTTAAAATCTTATTTTACTGTACTGTTACAATCAAACGCTGTAATAAAGACAGAAAACAACACTTTCTATCCGAATAAAAATTTAGAGAAGTTGTTTATACTTTACATTAGTAAACTTGTTAAATTGAAGTCTTTTGCTTGATAAAAATGGTAATAATATGTAAAATTTTAATTAATAGATTTGTTTTCGAATAATGAATAAATTATTATATTCACAAAATTTAAAATAATAGCTAAAATTGAATCTATGTAGGACGTATTATAGGAAAAGTAGAAAATCCACGAAATATTTCAAGTTCAAAATGCTTGGGGTGTGTAGAAACATAATAAATAAGATTATAAAGGTCTGTGTTTTCACAGTAGATAATGTGAAAATATGAGCTTTACTTTAATTTATAAATGAAATTTTTCTGATAGATTAATTCCGACCTGACGTACTATGTTTATTTTAGATTTAAAATATTGTTTGGAGCAACTGGGTTAATTTGTGTAAAGCAATGTTGCCTAATTATGCGATAACTGTCTATCGTCAACGAGAATGAAAATAAATTGGAATAAAGCAAAAAAAATAATTCGCGATAATTGCGATTGGTCAAAGCCCTTTATAGACGGACAGTATCGAAAACATCTGCCCCTCTCCTCCCCGGGGTCGGGTCGTTGCGTGACTGTTGATAACACCACCAGCGAACGTGTTGCGCATTCCCGGCAACAAAAAATTTCACTCCCCACTGTACCGCGCAAAGTGGAGCTCCGGTCATAGTAAATCTGTATGGATGAGCACACACATGCGCGCTACGCCCCATGCCACTGTATGGGGCTCTCTACAGAAATTCTTTCATTAAATAAAACTTCCACCCGCAGATAGTGTGATGCCAGTTCGGTCTGCAAACCCGATACGCGCTAAAAGTCTGGTTCGGAACAATTTGGAGAAGGCTACTAGTATTCACCTCTTGCAGTCCAGGATGCCAAACATCAAAGTGTTCTCGGGTACTTCCCATCCGGATCTAGCCCAGAGCATCGTGGACAGGCTGGGCATTGATTTGGGCAAGGTGGTCACCAAGAAATTCAGCAACTTGGAAACATGGTGAGTAGAGTAACATCTTAATTGCAATTATTTTCGCTCTACGGTTTCTTGCGCGTGTTTTAATTTAAGTATTGATCAAACCTTGTGACTCGCATTATCTTGCGGCGAAAACACACTGCAGAGTCTCGTTCTGTAGTGACTTTAAGGTTAGATCGATGGAGAAAGAAGTTTTACAGTGCCCAGCGGGGACCATGAGAGAGTGATTTTAATGGGCTCGGGTGATAGAATCACCCCCTTCAGGATTTAACATACTTTATTCCTTCACCAATATTACAGATAGGCCAGACCTGTTTTTTTGTGATTGGTCAGTTAAAACCGGTGCTGCGGGGTATCTGTCTTACTAGATCAGCTTATTTGCATGTATTTTACACCCTTAGTGCAGAAAATCCAATATAGTGCCAAGAAACAAGCATTTCTTGAGATTCGTCCAATTGCGGAGGCAACTGTGACAGTGTAGATCCAAGTCTGTCGGCTCAGCTGTTCGTGGTACTCTTGAAATGATGTTTTCATTGATTCCTACCACGTGAGGTGGTCGCTTTGGCGGCCTCACACTCGTGTGTTGAGCGCCGTTGTCGGCCCCAAACGCTGCCGGGTATTATCTATTAATGTCCCCTGCCGACCTTCTAATCAATTCGAAGATTTTCCAATGCATGATATAGGAATATTTTCATAAAATTGAGTTTGATTTAGTTATTTGTTCAGGTCGAACTTTCTGACCCATGCCCACAGCCCTGTGTTATCTTTAGTTTATTGGCAAAACGCCATGTGCTTTAGAGTTCATGATCTCTCGGTATCTCTCTTCACTTAATTGAACACCAGTCCGCTTGCGCTCGCTGATGGAGGTGTCTTCATAGCTGAGACTGCTCAAGACAGTCATGAAATTGTTCTAACAAAGCTTTTCAAAAAATAATTGTTTAAATAATTTCCCGTAGATTTAGCGGTTGTCATTGCGTCAACTTGAGTGTTAATATGAAAATGATGAGATGATATTTCGTTTCACTTTGTTTTCAGACATACATTCTTTAAAAACTTGGCCGAACACACTAATGTATCTTCAGTCTGAGTATTTTTAAATAAAACAAAAATTAATCCAAAATGTTTGAAAAAAACAAACTTTAATTTAATAAGGGAATATCGATGACAATGATTTTATACATGAAAGTAAAATTGCAAAATGCCATTCAAATGGGATTGGATGGGAAGTGGAGTGGGATAGTACGAATATAATAAAAGCTTCTAGAATTGCTTTAATAATATATTTCAAAGTTTATTGATAAAAACTTACATAGTTTTAAAGAATAAAATTATTCGTTTTTTACAATTTCCTTCATATAAAAGTTTAAGTTTTTAACTCAATATTTTGGCATTTAATTTTTAAATAATAAAATGCAGCTCGCTTTAAAAATAATAGGTTAGAGGTATCATTGTATTTTCTTTTTTCGAGTGGCTATTGCTAAATCTAGTTCGAAAAAGAAGGTAAATAGAAGAAAAACAAAAAAAAATTAAGATCCACATTAAAGATAAAAACATGCAGGAATATCGCAGGACTATGTTCCGAAAAAGAATAAAAAAACTAATATACCCAAACTCCTCCACTGTTTTCCAATGAGTTCTTTTACAATTACTGTAAGTTGTTAAATAAACAACAAATATGATTTTTAGAACGAATTCTGCAAATGTATTTTATCCGAAGATAAAGCATAGTTTAGTTAATGTCCACAAGTGACAATGCAATTACTTAAAGGGTTTAAGGTAATGAGGTTACTTTATTTTCATTATTTTATTTTCATTATTTGATTCTTAGGCAAAAGCTTAACAACTTTTTTTTTATGTTATTATTATTAATTACATTGAGAAAGGGATATTTCCAAATTATATGAAACGAAAAGACAAAAAATTCAATCAATTATAATTGTATTATTAATTCGCTATAAAAAAAAGCATATTTTACAAAAAAAATTTTACCTCACAGTTAATATGTATATATTTTTGTATTTAATTAGTGTATAATAAAATTACATATTTTGTCAAATTTTCATTGATATTTATAAACAAATGAGCCATTGACAGCAAGTCGGTGAAATCAAAAACTAAAAAGATTTCATTATCTGATAAGTTTCTTAAGGTAACGCTGTCGAGTTCTTTTTCGATTTTTAAATTTTTGGTAACACTCAGAAATCAAAATATCGATTTTTCGCGCGAGGTTTGCGTAAGTACCTATAAGTATTTAATTAAACTGAAATTTAAAAAAGAAATTAAACTTAGCAGATTAAGGTATTCAATTAAATAGGTACTAGTTTATTTACACAAGTAAATCGCGCGACAAGCTTTTATGATCATATAAATTGTGTATAATGAGGCTATAAGTTGATAGTTAAAATTTTAAAGGAAAATTTTATTTTCTTCTTTTTAGAGCATTTAAATAAAAGCTTTTTTTAAAAAAGGTTTTTTTGCTTTTAATTTATTTTTTACTTTTTAGTTATCACTGGCTAGGTTTTTTTAACCGCCAGATTGGATTAAGAGTGATGTCATATTGGATTAAGAGTGATGTCAGAATATTTTTCTAATTATTCTCGGCAAGCCCTTTCATTTGATACCCATATTGCAGAAGTGCATAAAAAATAACTATTCCGCCATCTTGGATGTTCCGCCATATTGGATTTAGAATGACGTCACATTATTTGTCGAGTTACTCTCAACAAGCCCTTTCATTTGATACCCATATTGTAGAAATGCATTAAAAATAACTATTCCGCCATCTTGGATGTTCCGCCATATTGGATTTAGAATGACGTCACACAGCTTATCGTGTATTGTCATCCAAACTAAACGTGTATAAAAAATTTCAGCTCAATTGGTTGAAGATATCTGCTTCAAAATTGAGTAGCAAGATTCCACCCGAACAAACATACATTGCAAGTTAAATAAAAGCTTTTAAAAATAAAAAAAATCGACAGCGTTAACTCGTACTTTATGTGAAAAAGAGGGTGAAAATTTTCATTTGGTACAGTAGATTTTTAGCATTAAAGTCTAAACACTGAATTTATAAGGCACAGGAAAAGCTCGAAGCTTGATCGGAGGAGCAGACACTTCCAACTCCATATCTTCGTTAGTTGTATACCTGAACAATGTTTTTAATACAAACGGAATTACCACATGGATCTATGTGTAAGATTGTTATTATATGTTGTTTAACTAACTTTTTTTTCAGAATTCAAAGCTACATTGTTTCTTAACCCTTCAATTCCCATGACGAGATTAATAGAAAATATAATATTATTTTTCTGTTATGTATTCCTTAGACATCCCCAAGAAGAATAGTAAAATTATTCTAAAAAAATCTTTTAGGGTTAAAAACGTGTCACCTACGGATGACACTTGAAAATTGAACACATATTTTGGAATTTGCTTTTCACACAAAATACACTGATTATATTAGTATATTTATTAAAAAATGACATGCAGTAAGAAAAAATATAATACTCAGGCTTTTGACATTTTTTATTGCAATTTTTGCAGAGCAAGTCACTGTCACGCCAAAAAATTAGAAATATAATAATAATACCGTTAGAAATAATTTAATTTATTTGACAGCTGACAAGACATCAGTGTGGAAAAAAAACCCAAATATTACTATTCACTAATATCCTAATAGTAAAAAGTTTATTGAGTTATGTTATCATTTAATAGGAAAAAAAAAATTATAAACTGCTGTCACCTACAGGTGATACTGGGAACTGCCGGGTTAAATATACCTTGTAAAAATAGCGGTCTAAAATCATCAATTCTTATTTCGTCATTTGAAATGCAATTATATCCTCCTCGATGAACTCTAAACGATTATAAGCCTGGATAGGAAGAATATTTTTGCCGACTTCATTTACATATATGGGAGCCCTATTTAAAATACCATAAAATAATTTTGCAATTACATTATATAATACTGAAACAATGTAATAGAAATAAAAAAAATATATCTGTTTTTAATTAAGTAGGATACGTTGCTTTTGAATATCGCGAGCTATGTAAAATTCTACATATTCTCCGAACTCTATGGAAAGTAGTGGGCTTTTTATAAATTAGGTGAATTTTCAAAACATGAAGTTCTTACCAAAAATTCGGATTTATTTAGCAAAGTGCACTACAATATGTGCTACAGATCTCAGCCAGCCTAATGGCCTAATGCAACCATCATCTTTGTACAACAAAGCGAATCATTTCATATTATAAATAGCAAAATTTTTAAATGAATATTTGGATACAGAAGCAATTTGTATTTTTAATAAACAATTGAAAATGTTTGTGTTTTGAAGTATCATTGAGTACGGTCTTAAGGGATTGTTGTGAGAAACAATATGAGTTGGTTGTTTTCCTGTTAATGACCCAATTATTTTTTTTTTTTCTAAAGGGTCAGCTAAAATAAAAATAAATAAAAACTATTTAATTTGTTTTCCATAATGTGTTTAATAACTTTTTGTTTTTCAGTGTCGAAATCGGAGAATCAGTGCGCGGCGAAGATGTTTACATTGTCCAGTCTGGATCGGGTGAAATTAATGATAACCTAATGGAACTCTTGATTATGATCAATGCCTGCAAGATTGCATCAGCATCTCGGGTTACAGCAGTTATTCCATGCTTTCCGTATGCTCGACAAGATAAAAAAGACAAGGTAATGAATGCCATTTGATTTTATATCACTTCAGTTTCTCGTCTACATTTTGTAAGAGAATTTTAAGAGATCTTTAGCTATCTATCTATCCAATTATCATAACTTCCTAAGAATTATAATGTTATTTCAGGAATGTGGAAGTAATCAAGCTTTTGTAGTAGTTTTTGTAGTTTTCTATCGTGTTTTAAAAAAAAAAAAAAAAAAATTGTTTTTTTCTTGTGGCACTCCAGGAGTTTGGCAATTATTGTTTTGATTATAGATACTAGGGAATATTTAATAGTTTGATTATTTATTTTTTTATTATTTTAAATCTCACCCATATTCGCAATTCTTTAGGTAAATTTCAAAAACTGAGTTGTGGAGATTACTGAGATTTGGGTTTGAAAAAAATTTAAATTATCTAACTAAGAAAGGCTGTTAAGCAAGATAAATTAAAAAAAAAAGAATTTAAAAATAAACGATTTGAATTTTTTGTTTTCTGTTTATAAGTATTGAGTTCAGGGATTTTTAGTAAAGCTCCCATAATTGGTGTTCAAAATGTCGTTGTTTAGGTTATCTAAAATTTCCAAGCGGGAAAACAGGCCAGTGTTTTCTGCTAATGATTCACGAAATTCCTCGTATGTAGTTTGTTTGTAGTATGTGTTAGTTTGATATGCTACCTATTTTAAATCAACAAAAGTTATCCCTGTTGATAATTTCATATTAATTTGATTTATTATCATCAGTTTGGTTAAAAGCTTTATATAAACCTCATACAAGATATTTGGATTTGCCAATATATTAAAATTTCTCAATAGTAATAGTAAAACAAGAGAGATTGGGTTTGTTTTTATTACAAGACTCATAGTCTATTTGGAAATTAATATAAAATACTTTAGATATGCTTATAACTACAAATAATTGCCAAATATCCGAATAAACAACTGTCGAATAGCTAGAACCTCAGTCACAAAGTAGATAGTACACATACTTTTAATCGATAACATTTGAATTGTTTGAAATTTTTGATATTTAAATCCTCCCATTCGCCCAACAGACAGGTGGAGATGTTTGTAAGGAAGGAAAAGCAATGAAAAACTACGAATGGAAGTTTAGGGTATAAAATCTTTCTCTATAAACATTATTCATTCATTGGGGAACACACTATTGAAATATAAAAAAAAAAGTCTATATGAATTTCAAAAGGACAAATGTACTCACCGCATAAGTGTGATCGTTTTGCATGTTTACATAATAATAGATAATAGTAAAGGAAAAAAAAGCCCAAACATATCGAGGCTCCAATTTCACCGATCAAGTAGTAATCAGTAATATCTCATTAGTAGGATGCTTGAAATACTCATCAGCATGATGTTCATACTAAAAAAAAGGTTTTTATAGTCGTTAAAATATAAATTTGCAAATAATTTTTTAGAAAGAATTACACAGATTGATGCCTTCCACATTTTCCGAAACTGTCTCGTGCTAATCAGTCATCATTTTTCTGTTTCTAAAATCACCCCGTAACAAATGCTTGTTTTTTTTCTTAATTTTATCGCTTTTCTTGCAATTGAAAATGTTATAAAAACAGTCTGCTCTGCTTCGTCTATCCCGATATCGTGCTGCTACTGCTTACCATGCTGTTTTTGTATATATAACCTGCAGGTCACATTCGTTATCTAGTTGATAGTTGTCATTGGCGTAATCGAGCTCTTTTCAAAAACAAAAATTCTCAAGTACTCTTTTTATGTTCACACTCGAATCATTGAAAACAAATCTAATCAGATGCAGTATGTCTTCTCCTTTTTTATTTCTATACATTTTTCGGTATCTTTTTAGGATTATTCATCCAAACATTATGCAGTGAGTAAACTTTTTGTTAATAAGATCCGTTTGAAGAAAAAATATCAGCCAATTAAAATAAATGCATTTTATGCGTTTTTCTTCTTTTGGTCTAGATTTACAGAATTTACACAATTTCTGTTTTTTAAGACAGTTTTTTGCCTGTCCTTAAACTAGTTATTTACTAAACAAATCAACTGCACTTGTTACTCGTCCTTCTCTCGCATGTGAATGAAATTTAATGTTACAAAGTATGTAGATGTGTGCGAACTCTTGTGCTTACTAATTATTTATTTTTATTTTTTGTTTATTGATAAGTGCGACATGATTGCCCCATTTTCATTGTCTTATTATTATTGTTTATAAATTCTTCCGAACAGTTACTTTTTCATATGTTATTATATACTTTCTAATGTCTTTGTGACGCGTCTTTTTTATAATTGTTATAGTTTTGTAGCTTTTGTTTCGTTTCATGGGGAGTACAAATTATAAAAATCGCAAATAACAAATATAGAAAAAGGCGCAATAGAGGCAATTTTCAGTTATACAGTGCTAGCTAAATGGACATCTAATTTTTCATTGAAAGAATATGAATCAGACGTTTTGATTATTATTACTAGGTTGAAATTTTATGAATTTCTCGATATGTAAAGGTCGATAATATTTTTTATTTTCTTCTTTATGTTATTAGATAGGTATTAGTAAGGAAATTAAGGGCTTTATTATAAAAAGTCAATTTGGCTCGAGTCGGCTAGCAAAGAGACATTTTCAAAGCTGAGACAATTATTGCCTTCGCTAGTTGGGTCAAGCAAAATACTTGTATAATAATTTTTTTTTTAATTATTATTCTTAGCAAATGTGGTATATATTGTATAAAAATATATAAAATAAACAAATGATTTTGCCGAGAGTTGAACCTAAAAGTGAATTTAATACTATGAATGTGGGTTTCATACTGAGAGTAGTAGATGAAATTTGGCTTGTATTTACAAGGATAGATATAATTGGTGAAAAATAAACCTGCTTATAGACAGAAAAAAAAAAAAATTACAAAATCTCATCATTATGAAAGCTAGCATTGAACAAGCTTAAAACCTCAATTGCAAACGAAGTGAAATCGTTGAAGGTTGCAGCAATCAAAACAGAAAAGGTGTCTTTAAAACAATTTTACATTTATTAATGTTTAATTCTATTATAATGGGTTCACCAAAAGTGGAAAACATTTTTTTGAACTAATTGGCCGTTATGGAAATTGCTATATGTATGAGAAAACACAGAATAGTGCTGCCAGTATTGACTTAATTTTAATATACCGGAATTAGTAAGAGCAAACAAAAGACTATATCATGGAGTATATCGCAGGTCTCGAATATTTTTCTTGAAAATTCGAAGTTTGTATTTGGATTAATTAAATATGAGAATAATGATGTAGAGCAAAGCTTTTAAATTTGAGAATTATTATGGAGTAAAAATTATATTAATAACTTGTTAGGTTGGTATTTTTCATTTCTAATGGTTCGATCACTATTTAATTTATTTGTTTGTTTGTTTTCTTTCTCCTAAATGAAATCCAAAAAAGTGTTCATAGTATAAATATTATGAACATAGATAGACCACGAGAAAGTTTTGCCGCCTTACTCATCGATGATAAATCTAATTGAAAAAAGCTTTTCTAAAATTAAGTTGTGTGGTCCTTCCATATTAAGTATTAGTAATACTGTACACACTATTCAATATATGCAGATCGTTAACCTCTTCATAAGTGTTATCGCGCAATGTATTCGGCAATTAAATCAAAATGACTTATCTAATTATATAATGCTAACGTCAACTTCTTCATTAGCTAGTGATAAGGGAGAGTGGGGCAGTGTGTAACAGATTTTGGAATTTCGGCCTAAGACCCAAAATATGAATGAATTAATGCTGGAATGAAGTTATATATCTAGTTTAGAACCTTACGAAGGTAATTTCTGACTACCATGCACACCTAAGACCGTTAAGTACCTCTTGGAGCTCGATATTCGCAGGCCTGCATTTGTTACACACTGCCCCGCTATGGGGCAGTGTGTAACGATATAAGGGGCAGTGTGTAACAAGGGGAGACTTAGGTTCAGGAAACAGCTGGTAAGGATAGCAGTGGTTCCCTCTTCCCTTCTGTGAGTGCGGCTACCATATTATGACAATTATCAGCTCTTTTTACTATAAAAAGTTAGGACTGAATTTCAAGGATTAGATTTAAAATTTAAAACATCAAATGTAACTTGCAAAATTAAAATCTCCCGCAAAAAAACTTAAACAAATATCGTGACTTTTAATGTTAAGATACATTAAAAATGACAAAGAAAATATTCCAAAAATCTTAGCCTAACTGAAAGCTGCCAAAATCATAATTGAAAACAATATAAGATTGTTGAAATTTAGTCAGGGCAGCGTGGCTTGTTAGCTTTGGTAGAATAGTCTTAATATCACTTATAGAAACTGAGCACAAATCAGGTACATTAGGGAGTACGAACCTATGTTTGGCCTTGGAGGAAAGCCATAAAATGACACCTCACAATCTCCGTTTTCATCAGCCTCCTTTATTATCTTACCAACATAATATTTCATACCTTTGAAAGGAAACATGACTAGGATATAGTCGCCTTCACTAGGAGAAATTCCCTTATTAAGGGAGAGTGGGGCAGTGTGTAACAGATTTTGGAATTTCGGCCTAAGACCCAAAATATGCATGAATTAAGGCTGGAATGAAGTTATATATCTAGTTTAGAACCTTACGAAAGTAATTTCTGACTACCATGCACACCTAAGACCGTTAAGTACCTCCTGGAGCTCGATATTCGCAGGCCTGCGTTTGTCACACACTGCCCCGTTTGTTTTTGTTACACACTGCCCCGAGGTACAGAGCTTTGGTCTAGGCTCCGTGAGACAAAGGCCCCTCAGGTAATGTTATCGACAACGGTCATTTTGCATGACCAAAGTGTTAAACTTCGATAGAAAATCATTACTTGGGGAGTAATCGAGCCCCGATTGACTCCAACCCGAAAAAATTAGGGGGTGAAATGTTGAGAATTACCTGTTTGCCAGGCGAGCCTAATTTCGCCCCCTCCTCTTCGCCATGACACTTTTCCGAGCACCGCTTTCTCGATTGCAAACGAAAGAGGTCGTCCAATAGGAAGAATATACAAATTCACATTTGGTTTTGGACGCGCTATATTCAAAATGGAGCTATCTGTTACACACTGCCCCTGTTACACACTGCCCCATTCTCCCATACTAAATAAAATCGGTCCTTTTAATTACAGTTACACAAAATATGTGTTTTTAAACGTTTTATTTTTACATGAATATTTTGCTCGGTATCTTTGAATTATTTAAAGAATGGAAAAAATATTTAAAACAATTTAGGTCAAATTTGATATTCTGAGGTTTCATTTTATTTGAAAATAGTTTCATTACATTTGAAAATAGATTCAGTAAATCTGAAAATGGTTTCATTTAATCTGAAAAAGCTATACATACGAAAATTGGAACGGACTATGTAAATGATATAAATAAAAGTGTATTGTATATGTCAACATGAGCGAGTATATTTCAACACCTTCAATTGAAGTAGATCGAAAGTCTTCACAATGAAATAAAGGGCATTGCGCAGAAGCCCCACTTCCACCTTGTTGATATCTCTCCTTGATTTCCCTATCGTACTTCATGAAGACAAAACTGGTTAACTTCAATATTTCGATCGCAACTACAATTGAGAGTTTTTATTAATTTGCCCTGTTTACCCGTCGGTTTTGGTTCTTTCAAGCTTTGATGATCCGTAATCCATGGTGTGTTGCCGATTATTTGCAATTAACTAGTAAAGAAAACAAATTATTGGCGATCATTTTACTCATTAAGTGATTTTCTTTTAGGTCAATAAACCAGATCGTCTTTTACTGTAAAGGGGTTTCGGCACAAAAGACCGTCTGGTCGCAGTGCCCACCATGAGGGTCACCCCTAACAATAATAATAATAATATATATAATAGGTCAATAAACGCGAAATTGTTTGTTACTTTATTTTATTTATTATATTAATGTAGGTGGGTATAGTTCCACATAGCCTTCTCTTTGCTAAATTTTTATTCCAAGGCAACATTGTGCCAATCTGAGATCGTTCATTCTGAAATTCAAATCAAGGAATGACTTAATTTCCTTTAAATTCTTTTAGTCCTTGTACGAGAGAAGAAGATCATACATTGATCCCCTGAATGATAGATACAAGGATCTTACTTGCTCCTTTTTAAGACGAAATTCTGCAAAGCTTGATTCAATTTGTTTCAATTTCGCTGTATTCAGCTTGCATATACGACCCGTGCCGTCATTGTATTCGTCGGGCTGTTCCATGAGCGAATAGAAGCTCTGTAACGTTGGGTGCATTGCTTGACCACTAGCCTAGCCTTGTTGTCGTTTTAATTACCTATTTAGCCTTTATCGCTTTTCTGTTACTTGGCTGTATCAATGGCCATGTTCTATTTATCTCATGCCATTAATTTCTTCATCTATAGTCTCTTTTCAGCTTTGAGCATCATGTCGCTCTTTTGCTTCAGCTACCTTAACTATCTACAAAGAAAGAAAAGTGTTTCATTTGAAAATATAAAACTTATTTAAGCTTCTAACTATTCTCCTTGGCGGTGGAATCTGTCCTACGTTTACGGCTACAGAAGTGGGATTGTCAGTTTCATTCGTCATCTAAAATCTTTCATCGTGTGTCAGAGTCTCATCGAGTTGATTATCCTGTCCGATTTGAGGTTCAAAATCCCTCACAGAATCTGTGCTGTTTTCATAACCGGGCTTGATGTCGATATCCTTCACTAAAGCCTGATTTTCAACACTTTCGTTTCAGCGTGATCTTCAAGCTTAATCATTAATTTATCTTTTGTAGTATCTTCTTAAATCGTAATCAAATAATTTCTGTTGACTTGACATCCCATTTCTTGCGTATTACCTTGGCACGTGAACCATCACTCTGGAACCAAATATTTTTAAATTGTTCAAGTCAACTTGTCCATAATTCCTCTGGAGTTTTGTTGTTTAGTGACCAGCTGACTGATCGGTTGATCACATAAACTGCCATATTCGCCGCTTCATCCTAATAATATTTAGGTAGATCAGCATAAAACAACATGTATTTTTCTCTTTCTATTATGGTGCGGTTCATGCTTCCGACGATCCCACTTTGTTGGGGTGAATAGATTGTTGCTGGATGCCCGATTTCACTAACAAGTTCTTCAACTCTTTGTTACACTACTCGATTCCATTGTTGGTTCATAAGATTTAAATTCCTTCTATCGGTTTGATAGCTTCTTGAAGTTTTTAAAGGCTTTCCTGACTTCGGCTTTTAATCTTAAAAACTAAACAAAAACCTTTTTTGAGAAGTCGTCGACAAAAGTTAAAATATATTTTGCATGGCCGTTAAATTGAGTTTCCATGGGCACCATGAGAGCCCCTTTACTATTTATATACATAAATTGTAGAACGGACAATGTATCTGATTACAACAAAATAAATGAATGCGTATATTTTAACAGTACCATTATTATTCATATTTTTAGATATTAGTGCCCATAGTTAATGCTGCTAAAAACACTGTCAACACTGTGGATGCATCTATATGAAATATTAATATTTGTAGCTTATATGTTTTGTGTGCATGTGCAGTTCAACTACTCATGGCTAAAATGGGTTAAAGTGATATGAATGATAAAATTTTCTATTTCCGGCCGTTTCTGAGCTAGTTCTTCCTTCAGAAACCGTTCATCATTTGTCTTGGTGGTTAGGATTAGAGGTGTAGTATGAATGCAACGTGGAACTTATATACGAAGTATCATATGAAGCTTTGAGAGTTACAAAGATACTGGAAGGTTCTTTGGTGGGTGTAGGGCATTGTCTTTGTCGTAAAATATTTACTGCAAAAAGCAGGTTACTTAAATGTCTATCATCGTTTCTTTATAGCAGTTTTAACAAAAAAGTTACTGTGCCATTTAATATAGATTTTAAAAAGTCTCCATTTATTTAGAATCAAAATTATTGGAATCATTGTCGAGAAAAAATTAAGTTGTTGGTTTTCATCATTTTTTTACGTTTAATGTATGAAGAATTTTTAATAAAGTTAATCTAAGAGTTTGTCAGAATTACAAAGGACTGAAAGTTGAAGCTCTCAAGGTCAATATTATATTTAAGCACAAATACGAAACAAGCTTGTACGCGACCATTTCTTAAATTCATTTTTTGGTACACTGACCTTCGGAAGTTTGACTACGTTCGGGATTTTGATCTAGAAAAGTTTAAATTATATACACAATGTAATAACATAGTCTAGGTGACAAGCATCTTATTAAAAATAAGTTTTTAAATTTAGAAGAATCGAAAATGTACAACAAGCCTATTTCCGCCATCAGTGGCCTCAATATGGGGAAATAAAAATATGAAAAATTTTGATTCTTTTAATTTCCCAGCCCTACATTTTTTTAAGGATAAGTTTTACATTGAGGGAGATACATAGTTTGTAGCACAAATGTTCGATTTGAAATTTTTATCGAATTTATCCCTATCTTCGCAATTTCAAATTTCGAGTATAGTGACTAAATTAAAAAAAAAAAAAAAATAATGTGGAAATTTACTCGGAATCCGAAATTGAGAAATTAGATAATACTATACTTTTTAGAAGCGGCAAATAGTTCAGACAACGTTTCCAGAAAGGGTTTTCACTATTGTAGAATAGAGATATAAAATACTAACGATATTTCCCCAGCTCATAAACAACACAGCTTTTTACTAACTCCACAACGAATGTATTGTAAAATGTTTCGCTGCGTTCTCGTTCATAATTTTATTTTTGTAGTATTTTGGGGAATGCTTTTCACGTCGCCTTGGGATCGCAGTAACTCTTTAACCTCTTTATACTAACTTTAGGCCTTCTACTGTTCCCTTTCAGAGTCGTGCTCCAATCTCAGCGAAATTAGTCGCTAATATGTTGTCAGTTGCTGGAGCCGATCACATTATCACAATGGATTTGCACGCTTCTCAGATTCAAGTTAGTAAAGCAGTCTTGCTGAAATAAAAGCCTGTTCTGAATAGTGTTCTTTTTGCAGGGCTTCTTTGATATTCCTGTAGATAACTTATATGCTGAGCCGGCTGTCTTGAAGTGGATCAAAGAAAACATTCCTGAATGGAGAAATTCAATTATTGTGTCACCTGATGCAGGTGGAGCTAAGAGGTATTCATATTTTTTTTTTAGAGATAAACTCATTTTGGAGAGTATTTGATCAATAATTTTCTTTATGTTTGTAGAGTGACATCAATTGCTGACAGGCTAAATGTTGAATTTGCTTTGATTCATAAGGAGAGGAAGAAGGCCAATGAAGTCGCCTCTATGGTACTCGTTGGTGATGTTAAAGACAGAATCGCTATTCTAGTCGACGATATGGCAGATACTTGTGGTACAATCTGCCATGCTGCCGATAAGCTTGTGGAGGCAGGAGCAACAAAAGTATGTCTTGAACCTGAAATACAGTCCAGTCTTATTTTATAATGCATATTTATTTCTTTTTTAGGTGTATGCCATCCTAACCCATGGAATTTTCTCAGGACCAGCTATTTCTCGAATCAATAACGCTTGCTTTGAAGCAGTAGTCGTCACAAACACCATACCACAAGGCGGCCATATGCGGGATTGCCCCAAAATTCGAGTAAGTATAGAGTTTTGTTCCCTTGACTCTGCTTTTATTGTTGTAATTTTAAATAATAACAACGAGTATCGGAAATTGTATAGCTGCAGTAACACGAGCTAGTGGATTCAGAGAGAGGTATCGTTCGATGATTGACCTCTTAGAATTAGTAATATATCCATATTTGAACAGAAACTGTTGGCTTGTAAGGACAATCAAGTTCTTCAATTGAAATATTGTTCGAAATTAGTCGCATCAGCACATTTTTTTCCTTATAAATACCAAGAAATCCGTAGAGGTCACTTATCGAACTTTATCATTTCCGTGCCTCTACATCCATTAGTTTATGCGTAATTTAAAATTTAGTCTGTAAATTTCCCGGCCGACATCCTGCATTAGATCGGACTGTGCTAATATATTATATTTCATGAATTCTCTTGCAGTGCATTGATGTTTCAATGATGTTTGCTGAGGCTGTACGGAGAACACATAATGGAGAAAGTGTATCGTACTTGTTTTCTAATGTACCATATTAAAAATATTTCCTACTTTTCTAATTAATTTGTATAAAAATTAAAACACTTTTTTTTAAAGTAAAAACACTAGATTTTAGACGAATGCGAGCATTGAGGAGTTTGTAATATTATTAAACTCGAAAAAAAAGGAATATTTTTTATTATATCAGCACTGACAATTGTATGAATAGCTTGTGTCATAAAAATAATAGAAAAAAGAAATTAAAGTCTAAGTGAGAATCTTGCGTTTTACTATTGTTTATATCCTGAATACGGAAATCTGTTTATAATACTGTACTAGACCCGAGCCTTTAAAAAGTGTTTACTTTTTTTTAAATACATATAATAATGCACTCTTTTGCAAGTCCCATATCATACATACGACGCAAGAATTGAGTTATAAGTAATGTTAGTGAGCTTCATAGGGTGAATATTGGAAAAGCTAAAGTTGTTAACCCGTTAAAGCCCAAACGGACGCATTTTCATAAGTTTTTTCAGCCGCCCGAAATTCTTCTGAAACCTTCACATAAAAATTCTGAAATGGTCAATACTAATGTACAGTTTTATGAACTTTCAGAATATGATAATTATTTTTAATTAAAACTGGAACTAGAGAGGTTATTGAAATCCGATCTCAGGTTCGTAATCAGCGACCCCAAAAATCTCTCAGTGCAAATTTTTGCTCAGATCCATGTGATTTTAATTTTTTCTTTCGCCATCTTGGATCCGCCACTTTTAACTTTTCAAATCTGACCTCAGATTCACAAGCTACGAACCCGAAAACCTCTTAGAGCTATCTTATGCTCAGATTTATAAAATTTTAATGTCTTTGTCCGTCATCTTCAACCCGCCATTTTGGATTTCTAAAATTTGACCTTAGATCCGCAATCAGCTAACTCAACAACCTCGCTGTATAAGTTTCTAAATAAATCCATTAAGAACTTCTTTTTTAATAGTCATAATATTATATGTTATTGAATTTTCGACTTTCAAACGCAAACAGGGTCCATGGACGCGATATTATTGCTTTTCCGCCAAATTTTTCATTGGTTTCGAACCATAAATAATGATTTTCTAAACATTTTTTTTGAAAAAACACGATTTTTGTTAAATGAAGCGAACATAACCTCTGTATCTCCAATTTTAATTAAAAATCATTATCATATTCTAAAAGTTCATGTAATTTTACATCAGTATTGACCAATTCAGAATTTTTAACTTAAAACTGCGCATCTATATATATAAAAGAAAGTCGTGTTAGTTACACTATTTATAACTCAAGAACGGCTGAACCGATTTGGCTGAAAATTGGTGGGGAGGTAGCTTAGAACCAGGAAACGGCTATAGGATACTTTGTAAGGTTTCAAAATGGCGGATCCAAGAGCGGCTGAAAATTTTAAATTTGAAGCGATTTTCATGAAAAAATTGGTATATAAGGGTTTTGCGGGATGGGGATTTCAAATCCGCTGTCCAAATTTAGAAATTCAAGATGGCGGATCCAATATGGCGACCAAGATTTCCTGATTTCAACGGATTTTAATGAAAACTAGTACAATGAATGTTTTGAGGTCACTGATTTTGAATATTATCAAAATTTAGAAATCCAAGATGGCGGGATCCAAAATGGCGACCATATTTCTCGATTTCAAGGGATTTTAATGAAAATTAGTACAATGATTATCTTGAGGTCACTGATTTTGAATATTATCAAAATTTACAAATCCAAGATGGCGGACCCAATATGGCGACCAATATTTCTCGATTTCAACGGATTTTAATGAAAATTAGTACAATTAATATCTTGAGGTCACTGATTTTGAATGTTATCAAAATTTACAAATCCAAGATGGCGGAACCAATATGGCGACCAGTATTTCTTGATTTCAACGGATTTTTATGAAAATTAGTACAATGAATATCTTGAGGTCACTGATTTTGAATGTTATCAAAATTTACAAATCCAAGATGGCGGACCCAATATGGTGACCAAGATTTCTCGATTTCAACGGATTTTAATGAAAATTGGTACAATGATTATTCTGAGGCCACTAATTTTGAATATTAGCAAAATTTCCGAATCCAACATGGCGGATCCAACATGGCGACCAGAATGTCTCGATTTCAACGAATTTTACAATGATTATTCTGACGATACAAGTTCCGAATATTATCAAAAGTTGTAAATCCAAGATGGCGGATCCAATATGGCAACCGAATATCTCGATTTCAACGGATTTTAATTAAAATTAGTACAATGATTATTCCGGAGCCACTAATTTCGAATATTATCAAAATTTCCATATCCAACATGGCGACCAAAATTTCTCGATTTCAACGGAGAGTAATAGAAATTAGTACAGTGATTATTCTGAGACCACTAATTTTGTATATTATTTCTATAAAATTTCTAAATGCAAGATGGCGGACCCAACATGGCGTCCAGAATGTCTCGATTTCGAGGGATTTTAATAAAAATTGGTACAATGATTATTCTGAAGCTACAAATTTCGAATATTATCAAAATTTGTAAATCCAACATGGCGGGTCCAATATGAGACCAAATTTCTTGATTTCAACGGATTTTACTGAAAATTAGTAAAATGATTATTCTGAGGCCACTAATTTAGAATATTAGCCAAATTTCCAAACTCAAGATGGCGGATCCAATATGGCGACCAACATTTCTCGATTTCAACGGATTTGAATGAAAATTGGTACAATGATTATTTTAAGATTTGGAATTTCAAGATAGCGGATCCATAAAGGGGTTTTCGGGTTGAAACAATTTCTAGGATATAGCAAACTAGAGCATTTGAGAAGTGTTTAATTAGTAAGTATTTACCCAACGCCGGGTGAAACTGGGTAACCCAGCTAGTATCTGATAAACCTAAAAGTTGCACTTTAAAGGTGAAAATGGTTCTTCTCGCAAAAGTCAATCAGGACGCTCGATAAATGTAAGTTATAATATTGCTTACGAAACATCTTGGATAACTTTTGCATCTCACAAAAATGTTTTATTACAAAACTTTTCTATAAACGCATTACACACTGCCTTTCTTACAGCCACACACAAAACACGTTATATGACGCTTACCTATTATTTATCTAAAACAAATTTTAATTTTATTTAATTAATTGTATCTAAGAACGCACTTTTTTATTCCAATACTTTTATAATTGTTTATATTTGCGATTAAATCAAGCCCACCCACCCTACACTTTTTGTAAGCGTAGATCGTCTTGATGAAAAGGCGAGCGCCGGTCCCATGAGACCTCTGTAGCAGCGAAAGGGTTAACATTTAGAATTCTGTGGCGAAAAGGTGCTCCAGACACTCAATTGGGCTACGTCCCGATTTCCTACGATAGGTAGATCGATTTAAATATTTATATATATATATTTTCTACAAAATTTTTCGCTCAATCCCTAGAACAACAAAAGATGAAAATAAAAATTGTGACCTGATATAAAAAAATAAGTTTAGAGACTTAAATTAAAAAAAAAAGGTTTTTAAACTATTCATTTATTAACATATGTTTAAAAATATTTTAAGTCTGCAAATGCTTAGTCTCCTAGTACTCATCTAGAGGAACTTCTTCATCGTTGGTATCACAGGCGACCTCTTCATAATCGTGCTCAAGTACTGCGAGATCATCTCGAGCCTCGGTAAATTCCCCTTCTTCCATTCCTTCCCCAACGTACCAATGGACAAAGGCGCGTTTCTTGTACATCATGTCGAATTTGAGGTTGAGTCGAGTAAATGCGTCGGCAATGGCAGTGGTGTTAGACAACATGCACACCGCTCGGGATGTTTGGGCCAAGTCCGCTCCTGGAACCACTGTGGGGGGTTGATAATTTATGCCGATCTTAAATCCTGTCGGACACCAGTCGACAAACTGAATATGTCGATTTGATTTTATAGTGGCGATGGCGGCATTAATGTCCTTCGGGACCACATCGCCACGGTAGAGCATACAGCAGGCCATGTATTTCCCGCGCCGCGGATCACACTTGACCATCATACTGCCTGGCTCAAAACAGCTGTTCGTGAGCGATGAGATCGAGTGCATTTCGTGGGATGCCTTCTTGGTCGATAAAAGCGGACTGTACGCGACCAGTGGGAAATGTATCCTCGGATAAGGCACCAGGTTCGTTTGGAACTCGTTCAGATCGACATTCATGGACCCGTCAAATCGAAGGGATGCGGTTGTGGAAGACACGATCTGGGCAATTAGCCGGTTGAGACTAGTGTAATTGGGTCGGTCAACAGAGAGGCTCTTGTGGCAGATGTCGTAAATTGCCTCATTGTCCACCATAAACACGCAGTCCGAGTGCTCCATCGTGGAGTGGGTAGTCAGCACACAGTTGTAGGGCTCTACCACAGCAGTAGATATCTGGGGCGCGGGATAGACTGCAAATTCTAATTTGCACTTCTTAACAAAATCGCAACTAATTCGCTCCATTAGCAGCGATGTAAATCCTGATCCTGTACCCCCACCCATGGAGTGGAACAATAGAAAACCCTGCAGACCATCACATTGCTCAGCAATTTTTTGAGTTCGGTTCATCACTTGCTCGATGATCTCCTTTCCAATTGTATAATGACCGCGAGCATAATTATTGGCAGCATCTTCCTTTCCAACGATTAGCTGTTCTGGATGGTATAAATTTTGAAACTTCCCCGTTTTTAAATCGTCTATGACAGAGGGCTCCAGATCGATGAAGATCGTTCGCGGCACATATTTTCCTGATCCTGATTCTGCGAAAAACGTACGCTGGTTCTCGTCGTTGCATCGTGCTGGCTGACTCCCTAAACTTCCATCCGGATTGATGCCGTGCTCTAAAAGGTACAGTTCCCAGCAGGAGTTACCAATTTGGACTCCTCCCTGCCCAATTTGAATCGAAATTACTTCGCGCTGAAAGAAGGACCGAATTTTACATTATTTTCATTATAATGCCCTTACCTACCATATTTTGTACCCTATTTTATTTTGTAGGCGAGCAGGAAGAGCACTTTTAGAGCAACACGGAACGGCACGATTATTTGACTAACTGGAGATTTTAGCGCGCCAAGAATAACGGTTTTATTGGTAGTGTTTCCGTGTGGAGGAATTTTATAAGCAGAGACATCTTACTCCTCAACAGATACTCACTCTAATTTAGACAACTTCCTGCATACTCGTACAGCTAAAAAATATTTTTAAAGGGACTTGATACACCCAAAATCCATCAATTCAATATTTTTTTATGATTTATTCTGATAGGATATAACAAATTCTTCGATATCCCTTAGAACTGCCCGTAACAGTTGATGCAAAATATACCTTTACATTACGAATACATTTTGTTTAAAATCTCGTTATAATGAATTTTAAAACATTGCAGAATATAAATACAAAGTATAATTTAGCTCTATTTAATTATTTTTGTCAACTTATAAGCTTTATATAAAGAAAATATAAACATAAAGAATTTGCACCCAGTATAAGTTTGTGCTTGACGAAATTCTCGCAAGGGGAAATGTGCTTGTGCTGGGCTGAGCACTGTGATTCTGTGTGTGTTTTGATTTCTTACCTTGTTAAAAAAAAAAAATCTTAGCCCAACCTAACCTCTATATAACAAACCTCATTGTAACAAATTACTTGGTATAACGAATATTTTTTAATTCCCTTCAGCTTTGTTATATCGAGGTTGCACTGTATTAAAGTCGAATTAGGTTTAAAAAAGGCCATAGGGGGATAAGAAGGAGTAAAGTGCCCCCGCGCCGATTATGGCCGTTATATTTTTTTATCGTCAGGACTAACACAAGTAACAATTTGGCCAAGTTTCATCCCTTAATAATTAGCCCCCAAGTGGTAAAATAATAATATTTTAAATAATATATTTATATAAATAAACTTTGTTATAGCTTCCTAACATAGGTTTTTATAACATATATTTTATCCAGATTTTTACTCCACCGGCGTGACACCTTAAAAAAATAAAATGTCTATTTTTATTGGTTTTTCGTAGGTTATGATTGTACGGCAAAATCGACAAAAATTGTTTGTGAGTTTCTGGCGTAATTTTTTACAATATATAGTTTTTCCTGTCCCAAATATCTTCTCCAAACCTCACATTTGTATTTGATCCTAACTTCCTGGGACTCCTCAATCTTAAACTCCCCTAAATAATCTTTTTTCTTTATTATTATCAATTCCCTACACTATTAAGATATTAAGGTGAACTATAGTCCATGCCCGTTATGCCCTAACCACCTAATTTACGAGGGGATGTTTTTTTAGGTTACATCCAGTTTTCAGTTCCACTCTTTAATATACCTTCAAATTAAGGTCAACTGAGAAATCATAACACAAGTGACTAAAATAGTTCTAAAATATTACTTAAATACCAGTTATTAACGGCCCGGGTATAATTGGTGAATTAAGCATAATACGTTGCCTTACCTCTCAACAGTGACCCAGACAATTCATTTTTTGGGTCCATCGTAAATACACTTTATTACCTTTCGTTGGAAAACCGTTGCGGGTAGCACGGATTTTTGCGGAAGAAAGGCGACATCTGGGGCGTTGTTAAACAATAATAAAATTACATGCCGTAGGAACAAATTGTGGAAATAAATGGATTTATTTTTCAAAATTCTAGGTAAAATATCGACAATTTTCTATTATTTTTGTAATCTCTCGAAGAATAGTCCGGCGATAGCAACAAGTGAGGTACCAAAAGAAAGATACTTATGACAGCTTTTAACTCACCACAAATAACCAGAATCCGTAGGGTGATTCACAAGCTGAGCTGAGCTCGCGGCTCAGAGTACTAGTAGCGGAGTAGTATTTTTTCTTAAAACCGTGTTTTTAGAGTTGATGTACACGATTAAAACAAAACTTGGACCGATCGGTCTGAAATTTTGATTTGTTATTTTACACATGATTTTCCACGGACAAAAATATTATATTTTATATTTATTTATATTTTTGAACGGACAAAAATATTTTCCGAAAAAATCCTTTTTTTTTTACGTCCCAGTGACTCAAAATAGGGTACACTGTGATTTTTTGGTTTTTTTTTGAAAAAATGTCAGCAGCCAAAAGCAGTCTGGAAAATCTAAACAAAAAATGTTTGGTATTCTTTGAGAACTAAGAAATAAATATGCAACATTTCATTAATATATCTCTTTTTTTTTTCCCTTCAATTTTCCAAAGAAACAAATTTCAACTTTTGGGTGTCAAGTCCCCTTAAATGCGGTACGACCTCACTCCAACTAAGAAGTTACCAAATCCCGCGAAAGCATATACCTATATTATATACCTAATTACTTAAATATCGTTATTGCTAATGTAAAAAACTAAATTTGTACCAAGTCCCAGAGAGAAATAGTCAAATTTTCTTATAACCTTCCGCTATATACGTTTTATTTGATAGAAATAAATTTCTGCCGTCATTAAAAACTTCATTAAACATTTTCTAAATTTAAAATGTTAGCAATAGTTTTAAGTGATGACGTTTTATCAACAAGAATGATTCAGGAGTTAATGTATAAAAAATGGTCTCAATATAAAACTTTTATTAAATAGGTTTTGTAGAAATTGCCTACTTATGTAGAATTAAAAGAAAAATGTACATAAACAAGATTAGCACTTACATGGAAAAATGAAGTTTAACATTAACTTTGCACAATTAAATTGCTATCGTTAGAGAGCAAAATCAAATATTTGTTGTTCTTAAAGAGAAAAATCATTGAATACCTACTAAAACGGGCTCTGTGTTATAAAATATGAAAACATAATTAATTTTTAGAAAGGTAACATTTTATGGGAATTATTAGATCTAGTTTGCTAAGTTTGTCTTTCCCATCATTCATAATAATCTTAAATAAATATAAATAAATTACTTTTTTGTTAAACATGACTAGGAAATTATTTTGTTTTCATATTTCAGAAAACAGGTCGTAGTATTGGGGATATTATCATTTCTGTGGTCCTTCGATTTGAGAAATGTTTCGAGATATTGATAAAAATAAATTTTATCTTTTTATCCCATACACAAACTTAGATTTTTTTTTTTGTACAAACTGTCTATTAACTGGAGATATTCCTTTTACAAAGGAATTCCTTAGAAACCGTCCTCAAATCGATAACCACGGAAATAATATACGTGCAGGAGTATTTTATAACAAATAAACGTTCGATGAGGGTTCACTGGTTTCTCGACTTTTCTAACTAAAGTCGTGCAAAGCATCATCTTCGCATACTCTAGCCCCCAATTTTACCAGCATAGAAGTAGACACTTAATGATAAATTTATTGAATCTCCATGATGGGGACTCAGCAAACTAATGCCATGAAGTACCAGCTGTAAAAGAGATCTAAAGTTACCCAGAGCAGTCTGTGGAAGAAGGCGTATGTACATAAGGCCCTTCATAAGCACCTGTTGAGTTTTAAATTTAAATCTATATTAGAATTAAAAGCGTGAATGAATTGAGCTGCAGTTTCTAAAACTTTTTCACTAACGAAATGCAAGACTCGGAATAATTCTACTAAATCCGCAAGCATTAATCCTTTAATCGTCCTTCTGGCAGAGTAATATCGAAAACAATCGGCGGATTATTTGGCAGATAGTTGATATCACACGTTGATGCGTTAACATAGATTATTTTACCATCTGATGTGATTCCGTAACCTTCGTGGATGTGCCCAAAAACGTGATACTTTGGATGCACCCGTTGCTGAACAGTGGACAGTAGTTCGACACAGCCCGCACGTATTCCAGAGCAGACAAGATCTCCATGTCCTAGAGGAGGGGTGTGTGTTATTAAGAGGTCCGTATCTTCGGGGATTTGGTTCCACTTCTCCAAACAGGGCCTGCCCCGAGGAACATTGAAGGCCCATTTACAAAACTCTGGCTGCCAGGGTGTGCCGTAAATTTTAATGCCGTAAATTTCAACTTGTTCGTCTTCTAAGTATTTGCAGTTGGTCAAGTACTGACGGATGTTTTCCGTTTGCACGGCCTCCTTCAGGTTTTCTTTGGTGTTTCCGAGGGTCGGTATTTCATCGATAATTGATCGGCCTGTATGTGTGCATCTGCAGGGAAAACAGCACACGTATTTTCATTTTCATTTAGGCGGATTATTAACCCACCTTTCAGATGAGGCTGACTTGTCCTGGAAGGGATGCGTGAACGTTTCATCGAAGCTCAGCTCGTGATTCCCAGCTATGACGAGCTTGTGCTTGTGAGGCAGGTTCCCGATCCAATTGTTGAAGTCGATCACCTCCTCCAGCTTCCCGCATTTGGTGAAGTCGCCCGCGTGGATGAAGATGTCCCCTTCAGGGATATCGAACTTGATGTAGGGCGTCAGGGAGTGGGTATCGCTCATGCACACGACCCTCACCCTGTTTGGGGCCACAGAGGTGGCAGGCGGCCTGTAAGACACCTTTATCACTCGCTGGGTTTTTGATATCTCTCTCCACGCTTCAGTGGGATTGTTGGTCAACGGATGCACGCTTACTTCCATCGGTATCGGAAAATTCGAACCCTAAGCAACTCGAACTGGCGGCACCCTCAAAATTTCCTTCTGTCAGAAGTGACACATTCGCAGCGACAAGGAGTTGCCAAGTCAGAATGAAGTGTTTTAAGTTTCCCTTCAAAATGGTCGTAAAATGTTACGTTTATTTGCATCTCGATCGATTAAATAAATCATATTCATAGCTCCCACAAAAAAACAATTAGTAATTCGTCACGATTTAAATTAATTTCTAAAAATATTTAGAAAAGTAAAAGATCATTCAAGAAAATGTAACAGCTCGCGGTAAATTAACGCCCGCGCAGAAGTTACGGCGAAACGGCGAAATCAACTGTTGCTTTTGTTTACATATAACAGCTGATAGCTCAAGAAATTGCCTATGCATTTTTGTAAATTTTAAGCTGATTTATGCATGGAAAAGTAAACGCATACTAAAAATTATATGCCATACTTCTAAGCTATAATTTAATGTTTCTAACTAATTGTAACGATATTCGAGTTCTTTACATTACGCCTTTAAAAATAGGTGATAAAATGTAGATTTTGTAAACAAACTCAACACACACTCACACTCGAAATCAGCTGTTTAATGTCAACCTGATCTGACAGCTTTATTAAGTTTTCAGTTTTTTGAGTGAATAATGGGGGAGTGTCAGGGATTCGCTTGATTTGTGGCTTTTTCGTGGTTTTAGCACAATTTTAGTAAATAATTAAGGATGGAAAACGTTGAGCAAAATTTGGAGGATGCACGAGGCGAGGAAAACACTCCAGGTATCTGAATTTTTGATAGAAAATTTGCGTTTTGTGTTGAGGTTAAATTGATTTTTTAACAAAGAATTGAATTATTTAAATTTTAGTCGACTTAGGGTAATCCAAATTTATTTAATTCACAACTTTTGAAGGTAAATTATAAACGTGCACAATGAGGCGTTTAGAGCCACTTATATTCGAAGAGCCCTGAGGTTACGAATCGATATTCCCAGAAATGCATCTGCTTGCTTGGTTGTTTATTATTGATTAGAATATGCAAATAAATAAGGATAACAATGCGCTTGCTAAAGTATTTAAAACTAATAAAATCTAGCACAGTCAAATATGTGTTGCCAAAAATTTTTCGCTTTTGATTTCAAGAAAGGTACAGGGGATCCATTTACGTGGTTTTTATATCGAACTATCCCCTGGTTGAAATTTTGGAACCTCTTTCTAAAAGTTTTTAGTATGGGACAGAACTCTGTCATCTCTATGTAATCTAGGTGAGAATTCTCGAGCGCTAAGAAGTCGTCCATGGGTGAACCATCGACCATCAGTTTTCTTTTCGAGCCTACTTCGGCCGTCTAGTATAAATCTAAAGATACAAAATTGTTGAAAGCAACAGGAATCTTCTGTTCAACATATTCCATACACTGTTTACCGCATCGGATAAAAAATAAAAATTCATAAAGAAATTATTAGATTGGTTTGGGTTCCGTAAACATGGAATTCTATCGGTCTGACTTTGCTGTCCGTCCGTCTGTCTATTGCTATATGTCACCGTTGATTATCTTGGCCATTTTTAAAGCTGTCGATGATATGGAATTAAGTAAGTAAAGATACAGAAATTTCTTGTTCTCACTAACAAGGGGAAGGTCCAATTTGATAAGAATGAATTTGAAATTTTTAGGTGTTAATCCTCTGTATACTATGGTAAAGGGGTTTTATGTAACCTTTCTTCGTTTACAAGATAATCAAGCCCAAACTTTAACGCGCAGCTTAAACACTGGTTCAGTTTGTTGAAGAAAAATGTAAAAAAAAACAACGAAGCAACAAAGCACCGGCAGAAGTCAGGGAACATTAATTAAATATAATCAATGCAAATCATCATGTTGTTATCAGCTAAGCAGTCGTGTGATTTGTCCTAAACTACCCTATGGTATGCAAATTAAAAAAAACATTTTTAAGTTTGGAGGCATCACATGGAAATGAGCATTCAAAAATGCGTTTCACTTCTGTTGTTTTAGATGAAACTTCTTGTTTTTATTTTTTTATGATAATATGTATAGCATAAAATTATATATATAGTATATACACCATTCAATAGGGAACTCGTCACGGGTATAAATTGCTATTTTTGTCATGAACGACTCATCTTTGAATTTAAACTAGATTGCCAGAGCGAGTCAATTTACTATTTTAATGCTATATATGTAGAAAAACTTCAGTAATTTCTTTTAAAACAAATTTTGGTTTTTAATAGAATTATGAAATGTATACAAATACTAATTCCTTCCCTTCCCCACTTCTTAGTTCCAAAAATCCTACCTATTTTTATGGATGTGAGTCAAATTGACTCATCAAATATTTTTAAAGTTGTTCGTTTTACACACATCTAACTTATTTCTTGTGCATAGAAATTTTTTGTAAACAATCTGATGCGAGATTTTTCTTTGTGCAAACTTGCCAACTTACTAGTTAGAAATCTATTGCAAAGTTGGAGATTTATTGTTATGAAATTATTTGTTGCAATTCTTTTTTCTTGAAAGCTTTTATTAAAACTTTAATAAAAAATTCTTCGCCTTCCTCTATTTCGATTTGTGGCATCGGAGACAATATTGCATTTTTAGTAATACATAAAAAATTTATGAAATTTTTTTTTAAGAATTTTTGCGTACCAAGGTAATTTCAGAATTTATTTCTTAGATTTATGCATATATGTAAATGTTTTATATAAGGATTCCTATTATAGTAAAAATTCGAAGAGTCTTGAATTGCGACAAAAATTGACCCAAATAAGAGCAAACCAATCATATCGAAGATATGATCATGAAGCCAAAAATACTTTCACGCCTCCATATAATATACAGAATATTGAAAAAAAGTTGAATTGTCAAGTTCAAGTATCATGCAAAAGAGATAGAACAAAAGGCGTCTGTGCTACATGTAATAAAAAAATTCTGCGGAAAATGTATTTTAAAAACAGAATATATGTAAATATTGTTTTGAATAAAGTTTCTTTAAAGTAATATTTTATTTTTCTTAAAAAACTTCGATTTTGATGTTTGAGTCAAATTTCAGGCAACATAAGTATATACCTAACATCCGGCAATCTAGTGTTAAAATTCAATAGCTTCAAAATAAATTACAAACAAAATTTCACGTCTTACTATGGTAAAGTACTGTGAAGACGTGACTTTAGCAAATTTAGCAGCCGATTGTTTGGTCGTTTTAGCTATATACACACTAAGCCATGCCCCACTGCTCGCTGTCCAATACAAAATGAACTAATATTTAAGTTGCATGGTAAAATTTCGGTTTTATTATCTCGTGACCGAAGAAGCTTTGCATAAAATCTCTTCATCATGATACATAGAGGCCTAACTCTAACTTTAAAAATATGTTCTTAAAAAAAAATAAAAACCGACTTCAAAACTTCGTTTGTATGTACAAACTTAAACTAAAAAGTTAAAAATAATATTTTTTATTACTTTAAAGGAAAGAGAATTCAAGGAGAATATACAAAATAATTGATACTTAAATATTTACAATATCTAATCAGCCATTTTTGGAATCGGTGCAGCCAAGGCAAGTTTATAAACATACAGTAATTTGAGTTTATAAACTTGCCTCCAAACCGACTCCAAAAATAACTGATTGGATATTGTAAATATTTAAGTATCAATAATTTTGTATATTGTCCGTGAATGCTCTTTTCTTTAAAGTAATAATAAAATATTATTTTTAACTTTTTAGTTTAAGTTTGTACATACAGGCAAAGTTTATAGTCAGTCTTTATTTTTTTTTTTTTCAATTTTTAGTTAACGGGAAGCGGCTGAAATTCAATAAACTGGTTTCTTTCCCTAATTTTCAACCTTTAGAGGTGAGATATTTTCTTCAAATTAAAATAGGACCACTCTTGAGATATTCAATAAAAAAGGAATCATTAAAATCGGTTCACAATCGGCGAGATATCGCGTAACATTCACTCACAAAAAAAAACAAAAAAACATTAGAATTGAGAACCTCCTCCTTTTTTTGAAGTCGGTTAAAAATTATTCAAATCCATTCTTTCCATGCTGTGCCGTCTCCTTATAAGTGCTAGAGTCGAACTCCAACATGTCTCCGAAGTTTCTCGTTCGAAAATTTATATATGAGCCCTTATTTTCAAAACTGGTATAAGTCTACTTTTTTAAGATAGGTCTCATTAGATTTTATCAAAAGTTTCACTTATACCACTTTCAAAAATAACGGCACTAATTGTGATTTTTCAGTACTTTTACTGCTAGTGGACACAACGATTCATTACTAAATGGTTAAGTAGTAATGAACTTTGAATCGCAATACCACTAAACGTTTAGTGGTAATGCGTGAAATTCTATTGGCATTATAGTGATAGTGCAAATCAAAATACAGTAACCATTACTAAATATTTTTAAATTTATTTATATTTTGGGAAACAGGAAACATCAAATGTATGATGATATACATTAGTAAAAATTATCAATTAATAACTTTTATTTACATACAATTTTTGTTAGCTGTCATAAGGGCAAGTTTTTCGAAGTGATTGTCCGAACGATTTCATCGCCGCGGGGTATTTACTGTGCCAGCTAACGAAAAAAGACGTTCTACTGGCGCAGAACATTATATTAAAAAAAAAAGCTGATGAATAATTGGATAATGTTGAGAAGATCATCCTTAGGTGGCATCCATATCTGTCAAATAAGCTTCGATGTCTCTTTTCAGGTGATCCTGCGCCTGTATATTTGAGTTGGCTTTAATTTGATATTAAAAAAAAAAAATTTACGATAGTTATATTTTCAAACAGTAAAAATGGAATAGAATTATAGAAAATTATAAATAATGAGAGAGCCTATGTATTGCATTATTTACATTATAATACATTTCGATTTGCATTATCACTAACGAGTTTCACTCATTATCACTAATTGTTTAGTGGTGGTGTGATTTCAATTTCAGTACCATGAAACCATTTAGTGGTTTAGTTTGGTAATGCCTATATACAGGGGAGGGTAGTCGCTAAAAATAACCACCCCAAAGGTAGCAGAAAACTACTACAGTGCTGTGCAAAACATTTGCAACTAAAATCATAGTTTATTACAGATCATTATAAAATTTCCTAAACCACTGATACCAAAAAAAGTTTTACAGTGCATTATTCTTTATTATGTCTAGTTTCCAGATATAACAATAGCAGAATGTAATATGCCATAATAAGGGAGCAATATCCAGTTTTTTATTCAACGTAACAATTTTGCCTGTGCAAAACATTTGCAACTTTATATATCAACAAATACTTTTCTCGGAATAAATGAGAATTGGCAGTACTTTGTTAGTTAACTGTCATTTTCTATTCCATATATAGTTAATAAAAAATAATAATAATAATTTTCTATTCCGATCCAACTACTGCAGGGCATATAATCCAGTCTGTCGGTCAGGTCCATGCACGGAAGTGTATTATTAAAATTTTTTTTTCCTTTAAACGCAATTAAACTAAAAGTTCGTAAAATGGGAGTAATTAATTTTACAACTAAATAAAAAACCGAATAAAATAGCTAAATCCACCATATCCAGAATTATAAGCAGTTTTAAAAAGAAAATATTCATAAAGGGTGGTAGACCAAGGAAAACGACAAAGGCTGAGGGTCGTAAAATTTAAATTTTAAGTAAATCTCGGCCTTTCCTCAGTTCAAGGCAAGTACTTAGGTAAAAAACGAATAAAACCTGGATGTGGATCCTTCGACAGTAAGAAGACGAGCCATAGATATCGATCTTAAGACCTACAGGCCAGCGAAAAAGCCACTACTTTCCGAAAATAATGGCTGAGCTCGACTTGCCTTTGCTCAAAGTCATTTAGAATGGCCCCTAGCAAAATGGAGAACTGTCTTTTTTTCGGATGAGTGTTTAACTTTAAGTTTAACTTAGTGGGGCTAGATGGAGGGCAAAAAGTAGGACGACCGACGAACAAACGACTAAATCCGCGATAAACTGTGAAAACTGTGAAGCATGGAAGTGGTAATACAATGGTCTGGGGGTGTTTATCAGCTAAGGACGTGGGACCTCTTTATGAAATACCACGGATAATGAAAATGGAGGACTACAAAAACATTATGGGTAATGTTATGCTTCCTTACGCAGAGGAAGAAATGCCCCTGCGCTGGCCGTTCGAACAGGACAATGATCCCAAGCACACCTCTAGACTTCTTCAGGCTTGGTTTTCGCAGCAAAACATTGAAGTTTTGAAATGGCTCGCACAGTCCCCAGATCTCAACCCCATAGAAAAGCTATGGCAACTGGTTAAGAAGAATATGAGGGGTCAATTTTACAATAACCGTGGCGAACTCTTTAATGGTATAAGAAAGGCTTGGAATGATATAATTTCTTTACATATTGAGTCGCTATTTAATTCTATGCCAAGAAGATGTGCAGCAGTTACTGTAAATAAAGGCTATTCAACCAAATATGAATGATGATATATATTTAAAGTCGCCAACATTGTTAATGTCAAGGAGTTGCAAATGTTTTGCACAGTCAGTTTTGTATCTTAGTATGAAAAAACGAATATTTCTCCTTTTTTATTGAATAGTTACCTTTATTTATTTATTTATTTACAATTCGCCAAAGGCTGACTACTACAAATATGTACATCTAGATCAATTAAACCAACCTAGCCTTAACACAACTCTTGGTCAAATTAAAATCAATATGCTCGAAATGAGCGTTAATACAGCGAGACATTGATGCTACAGGCTCATGAAGACCATAATTAGTCCTGTGGTTAGGAATCCTAAGAAATCCCGGGTGTCTCAGGAAGCGAGCCGGAACCAGAATATTAAAAGACGATAGCAGAGCCGGAGAGTCAATAATTCCTTGCAGGCATTCAAATGCAAAAGCAGTCTTGGAGATATCACGTCTAAGCTGGAGTGAGTCTAATTTGATTAATTTAAGCCTATCAGCATAAGGAGGCAAAATGACTGGGTTGCTCCAATGAAGCCCCTGAAGAGCAAAACGTAAGAACCGACGTTGAACAGTTTCAATACGATTGATATTAACGGAGTAAAATGGAGACCAGACACAGGAAGCATACTCCAAGATCGGACGAACAAAGGAACAATAAAGAAGCCGCGTAATATAAGGATCTTGAAATTCCTTAGCCCATCTCTTAATAAATCCTAAGGTCGAGTTAGCCCTGTTAACTATTGAGTCGATATGATCATCGAAACACAAACGGCTATCATACTTGACACCTAGGTCCTTAATTTTATCCAGTCTTGCCAAAACACAGCCATTAATAGTATAATCGAACACGATCGGAGTTTTTTTACGACAAATAGACATATAAGTACACTTATTAATGTTAAGTGGAAGAGAATTAATAGAACACCACTTGAAAAGGGCGTCTAAGTCAGTATTAAGAAGATCACAATCTTGACTAGAAGAGACAACTCGAAAAATCTTAGCATCGTCAGCATAGAACAGGATTCGTGAGTGAGATAAAAAAGAGGTAAGTCATTGACATAAATATTAAAAAGAAGTGGGCCGAGGTGGCTGCCTTGAGGTACACCAGAGGAATTGTATATCACCTCAGAAAGAAATCCACGGAACAATACTCGCTGAGTACGAAGGGATAAATACGACTCGACCCAGTTCACAAAGAGAGGGGGAACGCCAAGAGCCTTCATTTTGTAAATTAGAACAGGGTGAGTAATTTTATCAAATGCTTTGCTAAAATCGGTGTAAATGCAGTCGATCTGTTTACCATCCTCTATAGCATTAAGGCAGAAATGCGAAAATTCAAGAAGGTTAGTTGTTGTAGATCTACCCTTCATGAAGCCGTGTTGAGAGAGGCTAAGAAATGGCTTACAATGAAAATATAAGACTTGAGAAATCAGGGCTTCAAAAATCTTCGCTATAGATCCCAAATTAGCAACAGGTCTATAGTTGGATATATTGCACTTATCACCTTTTTTATGGTGGGGAAAAATTATAGAGGATTTCCAGTAAGATGGAAATATACCAAGCGAGATAGATAAATTAAATAAATAACACAAAATCGGCACAAGAGGACCAGAATAGTTCTTAAGAAGAGAAACAGGCACACCATCAGGACCACACGAATAACTATCTGCTAAACTATTAAGGTAAGTCAAGATTGTATCGTCAAAGAATAAAAGATCCTTCATTTCCAACGATGACGAAGGAAATGACGTCAAGTAAGTGAAATCACTAGGACTAATATCACAGTTGGTCTTAGTAAATGCAGTCGTAAAAAACTCCCCAAAGAGATTCGCCGTGATTAAGGGGTCACTACTCTCAACGTTATCTAGCCTCATTAAGGAAGGAAAACCGTCCGTCTTTCGTTTAGAATTAATGAACTTCCAAAACTGCTTAGGCTCGTCACGTAAGACCGACTTCATCTTATATACATAACACTGATATGAAGCTTCAACAGCATTATTAAATTTATCGCGTAATTCAAAATATAAATCGTGATCAGCCTCGCTTCCTGAAACACAAAGCCGCTTCCAAGCCTTACTTTTCAAGTTTTTAAGCTTTTTGAGCGAGTCGTCAAACCAAGGAGGGCTAAAAGAGGAGTTTCTAGCTTTGCTAATAGGCACGCATTGAACCACGCACGCAAACAAAGTCTCATAAAATTTACCGACAGCAACATCAATATCCCGCTCAAGAACGACACAAGACCAATCACAATTAGAAAGCAAAAAGTTAAGCTTAGCAAAATCAGCCTTCTTAAAATTAAAGCTACAATTCGCGTGAGACAGCAGAGGAGTAACATCATTGTTAGTTTATTCATTTTGTAAGGCTTCTTTCAAGTTATGAAATACTATGTAAGCATTAATAAGTTAAAATAATTACCCAAAAAGAGGTCCTACCGTTTTCCAAAATTCATTGTTTTTCAGCAAATAACCTTTCGCAAATTTCAGTCGAATTTCTTTATTCTTTGGGGGCTTATAAATGGCTTCTTTCTTGCAACTCTTCCATGCAAGCCGTTTCTTTGTAATGCATTTCGCACAGTTTCGGCATAAGCATCCTCTCTTATATTCACTCATAAAACAATTTTTAGTTCTCTGATTATTTTAAAAGGGATTTCTTGTAGTTCGTCTTTCATCGCGGTCATGTAATATTTTTCTGTTCCTTCGTAAATCTGCCATCTGTTTCCAGTTTGTTCGATTAATTAACAACATTTTCATTAAAAATAGCTATGTTTATAAAAATTTATGAAAAATAAAATTTTAAACTCCGTACATGACACAATGGAAATAAATGCAATCAAACGTGAATTTCTCTAATATTTTTAAAAATTCTGGTTACTTCATGTGTTAAGTAAATCTTTCTATTTTTTATTTATTTGTTGCTTCAATAAACAAATCTAAGTAACAATGTTTACCGCAAAACTAATCAAAAAATTTATCTTAGAAAAATCTTGTCGTATACGCAATTATATTTTTAAAATAAATTTGAAAAAGAATCCCAGAAAATAAATTGTTTTCTCTTCATTGAGCAAGATCTTTGTACTGAGAAAACTATAGCTGCGTTTGTTTAATGATCTGATCGAATAGTTGGTAAAATTGGTAAAACTCATGGCAATTTGATGCATTTATTGAAAATTTTAAAATCTTTGCTGTAGTACACAATTTAAAAAATTAAAGTCAATGTAAAATTACAAATCCAAATCAGATCATTATAAAACTCAGACTATATAAAGCTGTTTACTTTGAAATTTTTCATCTTCAGATCTTTGAGTATGTTTTCAGAAAATTTATGGATTACAATAATTCCAAAAACAAAACGTTCTAGCTATCCTGCAGGTAAGGCTTTGTGGTGGTCACTAGAAAAGAATGAAAGCTTTAATAGAAAATTTCGAGCACCTGAGAAGTCGTAATATAAATTCGTAAACGTTTAGATCCCTTGGGGCTGAAAGAGACATCACATAGCGAAACATGAAAACTAGTAATAATTGGCGGCAAGCACATGTTATCGGTCACATTTCTGTAGCTAGTCATCATAACTGCATGGCATAGTCTGGTAATTAAATTAAAAACTCTGTAGAGGTGTGCTTGGTGCCAAAAGCTTATTTGCATCCAACTGCCAGAAGTATTTGACACGGCACGGTCAATTCGAATTTGTATGTTCGGTCGGCCACGCGAAGTATTGTCCAAGACGACAGGGTAATCTTCTAGCCTTGCACGCTATTTTTTTAAAAATATCTTCTGAGGCTGTTCTGAAAATTGTTCTGGCTTAAATAAATTATTAGCGCCTTCAACAGTCTTCAGTGGCTCAATAATTATTCGATGAAGTGGTGCTTTTATTCTTTTATTAGAACCTCTTGGTGGGGAAGTGTCATTTTAAGGGTTTAGTGAATTGGCGATTTCTTTTAGGTGATAATCTCGCTGCCTGTTGCTCTGCTCGAAATGGAACTCTGTGCCGACGTGAAAGGTTTATCGCGTTGTCGTCATGATGTTTGTCAGGTGCACGGTCATTTCATAAAGTGAAATATGTTTGTTGTGCGAGAAAGCGGTTAAAATAAATCTCAAAATGTAATCTGCATCTAACGTGTGGCGTCAGTGCATTAATCAAAGGCTGATGTAGTTTAGAAACGAACTCACCAACAAAACTTCTGATAATTAAGTAACGTCTCACTAAAAGTCTGTTGCAATTTCCGATACTTCTTACAAGTAAATGGAAATACTCGAGTTAGAAAAAGATGAAAATCAGAAACTTACTCATCGTTGCGTCGAACTAATTGAATTTTTCCGCACTCTGGAGGTGTGAAGTAAATCGATTTACAATTAGTTAAAACGATTTTTCTTATTGATTGGATTATTTGTATTGGAATTGGAAGACAACAGTTGAAGTGATTTATGCACGAGTTTGAACCGAGTCGTACATCTAAAGTCTTTGGATTTACCATTAAACTTGGGCACAACCTGTATTCTCTGCTGACACGTGAGTTAAAGCTTTTTCGGATCGCTGAATCTAATTCCCAGAATGCATTTCCTAGGATTTGCCTATTTTTGCACCTATGCACTTTAAATTCACAGACTTAGAGTGAAAAATAATTAGCGATTTGGCTTAAATGTATTAAAAAGGTAATTTCGAATGATGATTAAGAATGATTTGATGATTCAAAAATTCCAACAAATTGGAGAAATTTTAAATCATCTAAAAGAGAAGTGATTTTTATTTTTTTTTAAGGCTTTTCTCGAAATTACTTTTTGCGTTCTCGTAAATCAATGATGATGTTATCGACGTATTGCGGAAGCAAAGCTCTTTTTTAAAAAACAAAATGACAGTACAATTCATTCTTAAATTGATACCTTTACTCATTTTTAAATCTTTTCTTTTTCTGAATATATTTGTTTTTAAATATTTAATGCTGGGATTTTCAAGAATAACTTAAATCCCACACAACCCACCGATGGGTTATTGCTATTCAGTCAAAATTTAAGATCTACAATAACTGTGAGACCGAAGTAGTTAGGGATGAGGTAAATATGCACCTGAAAACGAGGCAAACGGACTCATTTCGTCAGTAAGTGTCAACAGTCAAATCCGCAAAAATTTCCACATATTAGGTCTGTCTGGTAACTATAAAGTTTTTACTCGCGGGTACAATTTTTACCTGAAAGTGTCTGTTAACCTCACGGAGGGGAAAAACTGAGCTCTTGACAGCACTTCCCCTCTTACACAATTTTACCAGATTTTACCCACGCTGCGGAGACTGAGTAAATTTGGGTAAAATCACCGATTGCTTGTCACTGTGTAATCTGTCATTTGTGTGTTTCAATTTTGCGTTGCGATTCAGATAGAAGAAGAAGTTGAAAAATTGTTTAAATAAATAAAAAACATATTTCAAAATCTTCAAAAATATTAAATAAATCCATAGGTTTTCCCTCTAACATCTTGATCACGTTTGACAATTTACGTACACAAGTAAGATTTACCCAATTTTTACTTGAAGTCGTCTGGTAACTTTTGATGTTTATCCCCACTACCATATGAAACTTTTTACCAGATTTTTAATCAATACATTTTTACCCAAAAGTTACCAGACAGACCTATTATGAACACCTTACATACCTAAATATGTTTGTAAATGTCACATTTTTACTAGCATATTATTAATTGTTCTTTTTCCTTTAATCGTTTGAATGCAAGGAGCGTGATCGCGATAACATACCAATTTTTAATCTTTTCTACCTATTATTACTGCGTTTTGCATTAATGCACACATAGTTAGTTAGTTATAGTGGCTACAATTAGCTAAGGTGCGCCGTTTCAATACCATAAAGAGGAGGCTGTGTTAGATGGTTAGAAACTGATATTTTTTAAATGTCCAGGGGATAAGCAGAAATCAGAGCCAGCCTGCTGAATTTAGGACTGAACTACTTCTCTGAATCCTGCTTTTGAAACCTTCTTGAAGTCGTCAAAAAAGTGTTTGACCAGTGCCCTATGTCTTGACGGCAAGAGTTGGATATTTGCACAGAAAATGAGGAAGAGACTCTTTCTCATCTGGGTCTTTGCAGCTGCGGCAATGGCTATTAAAGTATTCCCAGTCTAGCTGCGTGTTATCCTATAGGCCAGCGACCAGTGTGCATCGCCACAACTCTGGAGATATCTATACGGGTCCGCTTTAAAACCTATTGTGTTTTCTTCAAATCATATGAAGGGCCTGTTGATTTGAAAATCTCGCAAATTTCAAGATTCATTCTGGAACCCAGAGCACAGGCGATTACTTACAGCGGTCAGATGCTTCTGGCGCTGATCCACTACTTTGGGAGAGGTTTAAGTTCAGAAGTTACATTTTCTAAAACACTTCGATCAGGGAGGCAAAAATATTCCCTAATATTGAATCCATCAGAGAAAATACCAGCCCGAATTTCCATTTCGGATTTCGAGTCATCTGCATAATGGCTATTTGAAAAGATTGCTTCACCAACATGCCAATCCGTACAAATAAGCTCATATACATTTTTTGTGCCACCTTCGAGGTAGATTTTTTACATGATGGCTAATCCATGTTACAATAAATTAATTTTCCCCGTTTATTTTTTCAAACTCTAGCACTTTGCTTTGTTTTCTTCTTTTTCCTTTTCATTATTATTTTTATTTTCTCTGATATGTTCTTTGATAGGTGTTTAGATTTTAGTCTTCAAAGAAACGCAGGACCTTTAAGTCTTAATTAATTTATTACTAACTATTATACACCCCATAGGTCCAGAGCCCATTATTGGTATTAGCTCTGCGGCGTTGAAGAACTGGATAACTCGACACGTTGACATAGTCCACGGAGAGAGATGGTCCAGCCTAAGTACCTGCAGACGTACCAAGTACTTTATAGGTAGTCCGAACAAGAATACTGCGAAATTCTTACTTAGCTTAGGTAGGAAAGATTGCAGGGCTCTAGTAGGGACAATTACAGGGTATAACACACTTGGCAAACACTTGAATACCCTGGAAATCATCGACGACCCTGCGTGCCCCTCGTGTGGGGAGGAGGAGGACAGCACAGAGCATTTCCTCTGTGACTGTCCTGCGTTCTCTCGTGCACGTAGGGACACGTTTGGCGCCGATGTCATGAGGATGGAGGACTTCGATTCTCGATCTCTGTTTGAGATTCTCCGGTACATCAGGACAACGGGGAAATTCAGATAGAGCGGGGGTTTTGAGCGCAATGGACTAATAAAGTCTGAGCGTTCGAGGTGTTTGCCTCCCCCCCCGACAAATCAAATCAAATCAAATCAACTATTATACATGTACATTTGATTGTGGCTAGGCAAGCTGACTCGGACTTACTGACCCTTAATGCTGACTCTAACTACTGACCGCTGCGCACTCTCTGTATTGCTGACCGTTAGAATTCCGCCAATAACTAAGTAATATATTGACATGACATGCTAACGTCATAATCCATAAATAGAGTCACTACAGTAGGCTATCAAGGGATTTATTTTTTCACAATCTATTTCCAGGTTAATATGATCGAAAGGGTCCGAAGGATCAGTCTCATCGGTGGCATAGTTGTATTACTTTCCACAACAATCACCATACACTACGGAGCATAGCCCATTCAGCAAATCCCATTTCTACATCCATAATTTTCGCCGCAGTTTTTTGGTACAATTTCTAAAAATTGTGTTCAGGAATATGTCGGTCTGGTTCCAAAGTGGTATTCATTACCCTCCTCACTGACCTGGATTCAAATCATTGCCTATCCTAATAATGTTTGTACTTAGTAGTATAAACATACTAGATGCTGTTGAGTTACTAATTTGGCTGGACTAATTGATTCACAGATCAAACTATTTTTCATTTAGCTTACATAATTTTTATTACGCTAAATATTCGATAAAGTTTTCAGGTGCCGAAAAGGTTTATAATCATAAAATCGTGGAGATTATATATATATATGTATATATATAAATATATATGTATATGAGAAAATACGCGTCAACCGGATCAGAACTACGACCAAAATTAGAAGCAACCAAAAAAATCAATCAAGGGCTCATTTTAAAGCTTAGAGCGTTTACTTTCAAATGCCGAGTGCCCCTTTGAAAAATCCAATATGGCGGCAGGAAGCCGGAGAAAAATCGAGTGTCCAGCAAAAAAGCTTGTAAAAATAAAAATTCGCAACCGATCGATCGTTTTTTGGCCCAAACTGTAGCTTATAAACGCATCTAAAAAAATGGTGTGCTAGGTTGAAAAAATCCAACATGGAGGGCCCAATATGGCGGTCAAAAATCCAATATGGTGGCCGAATTTTTAAAAATCAACCGATTTGTACCAAATTTGGTATACGGAGTTTTTTGGGGTCGCTTAGCACGGATTTGAAAAATTCAACATGGCTGATCCAATTTGCAAAATTCAACATGGCGGACGAATTTTTTTAAAGTCTACCGATTTATACGGGGGTCTTGGGGGTCACTGATCACGAATCCGATCAACCAAAGACAAGGTGATAGAAGATCAGATTTTCAACGATTAGTACAGTACCAGCTAGATTAGTTAAAAGAGAATATTTCACGTAAAAGTTGCGTATTTTCCCGAATATGTAATAAGAGCTGGGGAATAATGGGGGAAAGGAACTTTCAACTTTCTTCAAACATGTGAATTTACTGCTAATAGGTCACAAGTGCTTCGCCCTGTGCAGCTTAGGGTGTCAAAATGATGTACCCATATCTATCCTCTATCTAAATAAATAAATAAATAAATGAATTTATTTATTTTTTCTCAGATCCAAATCAATCTGCCGAAAACGTTCCACTGAATTCCGGAGTATCACAAACAACATTAATCGCCGAGAGTCAGGCACAGAACACCTCGTCGAGCACTGACAATGCACAAGGTTCGCCATCCTTGCGTAATGCAGGAGGCACAATTGATCAAGCAAGCACTCCAAATTTAAGTGATCGTGCATCAAAAAATGCAAGTTCTTTGCCAGTTTCACCCAAATCGGGAGGAGGTGGGGATTCCTCCTTTGGAGATGGGCAAAATAGCACAGCAACCTCAGGTAAGTTAAATTCTTTTTATTATTAATATTTAACAAATATGTGATATTTCCTTGAAGACTTAGACTCTTCAACAAAAACGTCTATAACTTCTACGCGCCAAGCTCTGCTGCCCTGGGGAGCGCCCTCCAGGACATCGGTCATAGGAACCGTCGTTATTACTACAACAGATATGCAGGCTGGAGGCGATACCACCGTGAGGCCTGGAGAGATTGTGATGCGGAATCTATTCCATGATTTCACCCTTCAGGCTGAAAAGAAAATTGAAAGTGTGATGGTAGAAAGTGCTGATAAAAATCTAGCAAAGCTTCTTCAGCGTGGAGAGGATGCTCAATTTGATCAGTTACTATCAGCCCTTGGATCTGTTGCTGAACACTGCTTGCCGTCACTGCTCCACACCTTGCTGGCTTGGCATAGACGACAGCTCTCTGATGCTGAAATTAAAAATGACATGAAACGAGTGGAGAAAATAGCAAATAAACCTGCCCAGGATATCGAATTTCATCTCCAGCGACGAGAAGCGGCCGTTGAATTCATATTTTGTTTAGCTTTAATTGAAATTTTGAAACAGCTCCCCTTCCATCCTGGACATGAAGATTTGATCAAGAACATTGAAAATCTTGCATTTAAGCACTTTAAGTATCGTGAGGGTTTGCAGAACAACCCAAATGCTCACAACATTCACATGATTGCAGACTTGTATGCAGAGGTTGTTGGAGTGTTGGCGCAAAGTAGATTCGCTTCTGTAATTTAAAATCAGTTTGATTACTTTAATCCTTAAATTTACGTTATTTTCCCATTAAGATTAAGAAGCGTTTTATGAGTGAACTTAAGGAATTGCGATCAAAGGAACCAAGTCCGAACACAACCCAAAGTATCATAAGCTTATTAATGGGCATGAAATTCTTCCGCGTGAAGGTTATTATTTTTATTATTTTTTCGTAATAGACATTAAAGTTAATGTTTAATTTTAATTAAAGATGGTACCTATTGAAGAGTTTGAAGCATCGTTCCAATTCATGCACGAGTGTGCACAATATTTCCTTGAAGTTAAAGACAAGGACATTAAACATGCATTAGCTGGACTTTTTGTAGAAATTTTAGTTCCTGTTGCAGCGGTAAGGATATAAAATGTGGAATGGTACTTTTGATATTAAAATTAAATTTTCCTTCTAGGCTGTTAAAAATGAAGTGAACGTTCCCTGTGTTAAAAATTTTGTTGACTTACTTTACATGCAAACGCTCGAGGCTTCAACAAAGAACAAGCATCGATTAGCTCTCTTTCCGCTGGTTACTTGCTTACTTTGTGTATCACAGAAGACATTTTTTCTCCATAACTGGCATTGTTTTCTTGCAATGTGTTTAAGCAATTTGAAAAATCGGGATGCTAAAATGAGTCGAGTAGCTTTGGAATCACTTTATCGGCTCCTGTGGGTATACATGATCAGGATTAAATGTGAATCTAATTCTGCAACTCACTCAAGGCTTCAAAGTATTGTGAATTCTCTTTTTCCAAGGTAAAGTTTGGTCAAGTTTTTATTTTATATGTATTTTAAAACACAGGATTATGGGTCTCTTCATAATTACGGCTATTTTGTGACCATAATTTAAATTTCAAGGTAGAACTAGAAAGTACTAGAAAGAAGAAGCAGAACAACAAAAGTAGTCTCAAAAGTAGAGCTTTTTAATAATTATTTATTAGTTTGGGTATAAAATTATACAATTTAAGAATTAATTTAATAAAATTGAATTAATTCGACAATACATAAATAAGCAGTAGTATTGGTTCATTTATTGTTTTATGTACTTAGAACGTTTACGCGTAAAACGAAAAACTCTGGTTTTTATCTAATATCATTAGGAAGTTCTGAATTTCGACTTTTAGTTTGACCATAGTTAGTTTGAGAGGCCATTAATTATGAAGAGAAAATAGTGGTGCAGAACAGAACTAAACTTTTAAATTAGCTCCAACGTTCTTAATGTTGCTTAATTTTCAACTATTAACATAATTTGCAGAGGATCAAAGGGAGTTGTACCACGTGACACACCCTTAAATATTTTTGTGAAAATCATTCAGTTTATTGCCCAGGAACGTCTTGATTTTGCAATGCGTGAAATCGTGTATGATTTACTGTGGGTTGGAAGACCTATTAAGGTAAGATTATATATTTTAAGGATACTGATGTGATAATTAACTTGGAATTTGCATGCACATCGATTTAGAATTATGAAGTATTCTAAATCGATAACTATAAAAACCCCACCTAAATGTGTTAGGTGCTTGTATTTTATATTTATTAGTGCTTGTTGACCAATGCAGTATTTTTGAATATTTTATAATATTTACAATATTTTGTTTGATTCCTTTCAGTAACACAAAAGTTCTTACCTTTAAGCCTCTTTATAAAAAATCCGAGTAAATCCACACTGAGTATCCATTTAAAAGTCAAAATACACCTTTCCAATTTAATTTTAAAATATTATTCAGTAAAAATAAATGGACGACCACAAAGCAAATAGATAATCTTTTCATAAAAACATCCGCCAAGTGTGAGTTTGGCTCACGCGCAGAGGGTTCCGTGCTATATTTTTTAAAATTTCTAGATATCTATAAAACCTCGGACTTTCGTTATAACATTAAAACTGTAAATTTCAAGTTTAGATGATTTCTTTAAAATGTTTGGTCTAGTAGTTTCGGAAATAAGGGGAGGCGCAGAAATGTTTTTGTATTTCACATAACAAGCCCTTTTAAATGGTATCCTACATGATCTATAAAATAAAATATTTGTTTTTTTCGAGTACCTAATTTTTCCGCTCTTTAATTCTTATATGAATATTTTAAAGCGTTAACTAGTGCAAAATATGTGGGTTAAAAGGATGTATTACCATGCCAAATTTCAACATCTCGTGAGTCTGAGAAATCGGCTGTGACAGGCGGGCAGATGTACAAAGAGACAAACGGATAGACGGATAGACACTCGAGGGATCTTATAAGGGTTATTTTTTTTTTTTCATTTGGTGGTACGGAACCCTAAAAAGGGCATAGAAAATTTGGTCATAAAGTGATAAATAACACCGGTCAACAAATTCAATGTTTCCGAACGAGTGCCAGATCATTTCTTTAGAATTTTTTCCGTAGGTATATTACGAATTCTTAAATGAAAATTCTCAATCAGCTTCCATTTTCGAGAAAAATAGAGTGGAAAATTCAAAATATCTTATTTTGACCATTTTTTAAAAATCATCAAAAAATAACAGATGGTCACAGGAACTTGTAACATGGCTCAATTCAAAGCCTGAATCTTATTCTAAAAAATATCAAATACTAATTTCTATATCTTTTTCTAAACATTCTCGCGAAAAAGTTTTTCATGAGCGTGTATCTATTATACTCTTCATTCAGCATCTATTCTATGAAATAATCGGTTTGGTCAAAAATTTGAATTTCGAGGTATATTTCGAACATTTTTAAGACCTTTAGTATTTTGAGATAATAGCTTAAGGTTCCAACTTTGGTCTTAGCCACGTTACAAGCTTATATAATAATCCGTTATATTTTAATGATTTTTCAATTATGGTCAAAATAAGGTCTTTTGACTTTTTCACTCACCTATTCCTTGAAAACGGGAGTTGATTGAGCATTTTCATTTACGAAATCATTATCTACGGAAGAAATCTTATATAAATTATTTGCCACTTGTTCGGACAAAATTCGCAACTCAAAGTAACAAAGGACCTATAGCTTTTTGTTTTAAATATAAAAAAAATGATCGGCAGACGTTAAGACTACAATGTAGTAATAGCTTGACAGGTTATTCAGTTACCCATAGAATTATTATTATTTGTTTACTTTTAGAGAGATTGACTTGTGGCACAGTGGGTCATTTATAATAAATGGTGCCAAAAACATAAAATTTTAAATAGCTTACATACATTTGCATATTCGTGCGTTAGTAAGTTACATGCATACTAGGGTGGCTCTTAATAAGGTGCATGTTGAATTTCTTTTATCTTACCACAAAATTTCTTCAAAATGAAATAAAAAAAAAACTCTTGCAAAATTTTAAACCGATTAGACAATGTTAACCCGCTCCATCAAAAGATCGAAATTTTAAATTGAAAATTACGTGTAATTTCTTCAAATTAATTTCGTAAATATTTCTTATATGTATAATAACACAGTTCTGCAAATTGGTCTCTCCCTCGGATTGTATAGCTGTTTAAGGAGGTTTTGGGCTGCTTATTACGAATATTAACTCAGTTTTTCTAATCACATGGGGTTTTTAAGATAAATAGGATTAAAAACTTTAAAAAAACATATATTTTAGTGATATTTAATTTAATATATAAGGTATTGTCTTAGTAGCTTGTAAATGTGAATGAAATGAAAATTCAGACTTAAAACTATACATAAAAATACAAAAAGCTGAAAAACTAACACGAAATAGTCCGTTAATTTAACTTATTTCACCAACGAATTTATTTCACACAATAGATAGTAGGCTCCTGAAAATCGTACGTCGTATTTTACTATTTTAGTTGCAAATAAATTATATTTTATATAGTCATAGTTGAGAGTATAAGCTTTCATTTGAATTTAATTTTAAGTCCTTTCGGCGCTCCATTATTTTTGAACAATTCAAAAATAGTAAAAAAATACGCGTTTTTACACTTCTTCACCTTATTTTTTCCCAAATGTGATATGATAGAATATTTTTGCTTTCGGATTTGCAATTTACAGAAAAAAATATATAGGGATCTGTCTCTTGGTCGGAAGGATAATGTTGTTGACCTGTGTAATTAATGAAACCAATTAAGGGACTACTACCGGTTATAATTTTGAAAAATTCAATTTTTTTTTTTTTACATTTTTCAACTCAATATACCTTCAGAAATCACGTCTCAACATTTTATTTTGATATTCCCAAAAATATAAAAGTTACAGCAAATTAAGCGTGCCCGCCTATTATATATTTATAAGTAAAACAAAAACTTTAAACGTGATTTTCTCAAAATGACCTTTTATCATATGGCGGACACACTAACTCCGAATTGGCCCAACCGATTGGGCTCAAATTTGGAGTGCTTCTTTATTTGAGTATTCTGCACAGGAAAAAACCACAATATTAGTCAAAATTCAATCCAAAAAAATGTAGCAAGTGAAAACAAGTGAAAAAATAAGCGATTTTTTGAAAAAAATTTTCAAACGTCCGCCATTTTGTTTTTTTAATCATTTGTTGACATATTCTGGTTTTTTCCTACGTGAGGGACATTCCTTAATAAAATGCCGTTTGGTTTATTTGTTTCAGACTCTTCGTTTCTGAGATGAGTTGTCCGCCATGGGACGAGTCATTTTTTGAGCTACCAACTTCGGCGCCCTCTATAAACAAGGAAAAAAATGATAAAAATAAGAAAAAATTTTTTTTGTAATATTTGAAATAATTATTATCACCATGCAAAATTTGAAATTGATATATAATAAAGGAGCTGAGAAAACAATTATTGAAAATTATGCTGTTTTTTTGCAATCTAACCGGTAGTAGTCCCTTAAGGGGTTATTCTCATGTAAACGCATAAATTTTACATCTTTTTAGGGAATTTTTTTTTATAAGACAATAAAATTCAATCACTTTAATTTTTTTATATGTTTTTATTTATATCTTAAACTGTATAAAAACATTTTTTTTTCTTATTTTACATTTTTTATATATTTTTTTTTTTAATTAAATTAGACACCAAAAAAAAAGCAGGTCACTGGTCAGTGTGATAGCGGCTGTTCATGTTGTCCGAAATAAAAAAAATCGAATGGATTATTGTTCAGTAGGTCTGTCGCTATACGATAGGGACGCCCTACCAGAATTAATCAATTTCATTGAAAAAAAAAAAAAAAAATGGCGGACTGTAGAGAAAAAATTACGAAAATCTTGGTTTTTTTTGTTAAAAATCGTTTAAAAAAAAATAAGGAAATATTTTCATAAATAAACAATTCTGGTACGGACGATAACTATTAATGTGTAGAAGAACATATATAAATTTCAAAGCAATCGGTTGAATAGTTTTTTTGTTAGGACACTGACCGTTTTAAAAAATGATGTTTCGAGAAAAATACGTTTAAAGTTTCAAGAGCAGAACAAATCGCTTACGGCGCGTCGGCGACTATGAGTTGTAACTTATGTAATACTAGGAATTTCGGTCTGAATTTTTCACAGCATATTTTCGATAGGTTTTACTATCGAAATATGAAAAAAAAATCGATTTTTCGAAGTTGTCACATGAGAAGACTTGACAAAGTTCTTTAATATAGTCAGAAGGACAAAATATCTATATTTTAGGTTTGTTCTACAAGATCAATAATTGTTGCACAATCTGAAAGGATTTTGTTTTCCATTGATTTTTCATACTGACCAGTTTGTATATTTATCGTAAAAAATGTGGAAAAATATTCGGTAGACAAATAAAATTCTCAACAAAAATGTCCCTCAATCTGTCTGTTTGTCGTTGAATTATAGCGAAGGCAGAATTTGTAGTTTTGCCGGCTAGCTGCTCGGATAGAAAATTGTAACAATATTTAGTCTCTCTGACTGTGCAAAATAACTACGAGTTTGAACTCGTAATTAACTATGTAAGAAATATTTACGAGGTGAATTTGAAGAAATTACATGTAATTTTCTGTTTAAATTTCAATCGTTCGGTGGCACGGGTTAACATTATCCGATCGCTTTCAAATTTTGCTTTTTGTTTATTGAATTCAATCCTGTTTCTTGTTAAGGAAATATCGGTTTTAAAACATTTATTAAACAGTTTTACTTAGCTTGACTCCGTATATTTGTTTCAAATCTTGCGACAGCTTTTTCAACTACTTCTAAATAGATTCTTATGAAACTTTGCACGCACATTTGGTTCCTGTGACAATACATGAGAATAATAAAAAAAAAAAAAAAAACGAAATGGCGAATTTCAAAATGGCCGCCATAGAAATTAGAAATAAAATTCCGATCAAGCTGAAATTTGTTGATATGTAGGTAATACATATAATCTCGATGCCATATATGCGAGAGGAGAAAAAACTAACAATGCAATATTATAAAATAAAAAACCAATATGGCGGATTTAAAAAAAAAATGATCAAGCTCAAATTTGATTCATAGGGAATAGATAAAATCTCGATAAAAATGCAATATTATAAACAAAACAAAAAAACAAAATGGCTTACTTCAAAATGGTCGTCTCACCTGTTAGAGGGGAAAAAATAAAAATCAAACTAAAAACTAGAAAATAAAAAAAAGTAAAAAAAACTTTTACGTTAAACGGTTTTATTTTAAATTACACAAGTCGACACGATTTTTGATTCTGATTAATATGCGGTCATTCCTCATTGCTTTCGTCTCACAATTGAAGAAAATCAACATGATTTTTAAAAAAATTTGCTTTTGTGCCCAGGACAGCAAATTTAAAATGACCATGATCAAAATTGTTATGTTTTCATTTCCTTATAAATCTTTTGGGGGCGGACATTTGTAAAATTTTCGGTTGCTATATTAGATCCGCCATCTTTAATATATATTTTGGTAACAGATTAAGTTTCAGCGACCCTAAGACCTCTTTGATTCATTTTGATAAAAAACCCCATAAAATTGCAAATGTTCGGACGCCATATTTAATTCACCACTTTGGAACCTAATACAAAAATGTACCTATACTGTTTTCTCTAGTATAACGTATTTTTTGGCAAAAAATCAAAAATATCGCACAACGCATTTAGTTGTAATTGAGGTTCAAACTATTCAAACGAATGTCAAATTCTCCTTCACAAAAGCAAAGTTTTAACCCTCAGTCACAAAGGTCGGGTGAACCATACCCAGAGCCTTTTAGAAACGCGTAGCATTTTCCAGGGGGAAGGGGTACATGTCTAAAGCGCATGCGTAAAAAAAGTAGAGGTACCAAAGTACCTAATTAGTGCTTCGTCAAAGTTATTAGTGTCACCTAGCATACTGTTTAATTTGTCCGAATATTGGTTTGGGCATTTTCTACCCGCCACGTGTGAATTCTTTAGAAAACGTCGATAATCAAAATTTGACAAGTAAGTAAAAATGCGTACAAAAGAGCAATTACATCAACTTTTGATGTATATTTTTAGTATACAAATAATATTTTATAATTTTTTTTCTTTCTAGCGATCAAAAAATGAGCAAGATGCGTGTTTTCTGTGACAGTTTAAGGATAGTAAATTCGTATATGGAGGCCTATTTCTAAAGTATGAAGACATAATTTTTTATGTAAAACAATTTAAGTTGGTGTTTCTTGAACTATTAAACTATAATAAATCCTTGCTTTTAGTATGGAAACCCGTGCACGAAGGAATGCTTTTTTGGAAAATTGCTCATTTTCAAATTACAAAAAAAATATGGTTTTTGGAGTAAAATACTAAGTCGTGCTGTTTTTATGATAGTTCGAACATTTGTTTACAAGGATTGATGGTTTATACTTTCTAAAAATCGTACTTGATATGTTTTATAATTTTTTGAAAAAAAAATGTTTTTCTGAAATTTTGCTTTTTTTTTTTCTTTTTTTGTTTATTGCTGTGTAATTTTTACAATTAATAATTTTTTATGTTGGGAACGATCAAATATAAAGGTTAATATCCCAAACAAATGAAAAAGTAGCATCGAAATTACTAACGAATACTTTCACTATACGGTATTCACGTCCAAACTCTGGACGGGCAGACCATGCCCAACTTTGTGAATTCTAAATGCAAAAGGCCTTGTGTGACTGAGGGTTAACAAAATTATGACAATTTTACCTTCCTTTTGGACACAAGCAATAAGAAAATAGCATTCATAACTCAGACTCAAAAAAAAAGTTTAGTTTTGTTGACCTGTGATCAGCTGTACCAAAAACTAGAAAACAATTAGGACACAGGTCTTCTCGTGTCGGATGCCAGGATCACCTTGCGTTGCTACGTCAGCGGGATAAGTAATAATCTGGGACCTGAAACAGACTAAAATAAAAACGGTTGTATAATTAAATAAGAATGAATTGTTCAGTAAAATGTGTTTCTAAGCCCACCAAAAGAAATATTTCAAATTCGCCCCGCGTTTTAATTTTAGTCTGTTAAAGGTCCCAGATTATTACTTATCCCACTGACGTAGCAACACAAAGTGCTCCTGGCATCCCACACGCGAAGATCTGTGTCTTAATTATTTTCTAGTTTTTGGTACAGCTGATGATTTAAAATAAAACCGTTTAACTTAAAAGTTTTTTTTACCTTTTTTTATTATCAGTCATTTAATGCTTTGTTTGAAGTTTTGAAGCTCTTTTGCTCCACTGTGCGTCGTTGCTCTTCAAGGTAATTGACATAAAATATTGAGCAAGAAATTTCAAATCAAATATTGGCCCAAGTCTTCCCAATTGTGGATACAATAAGCGATTAAATAAAATATTTTTTTTATATGAATTCCATCAGCATTAACCGAAGCCAATTGCAACTAAGAAGATATTTACATACATAAACACTTTTCTGTTTTGTAATTTTCTACTTTCTCCTCCCTTAATTTGTATTTAACATGACAATGAATTTAATAATTAATAAAAATCAAATGAAACAATTGACTATGGCTAATATTTTGGTTGCTTTAGATAATCATGACGCCTGAAAGAATGAGCATTGGCTTAAGGGCTTTCCTAGTCGTAGCAGATTCCCTTCAACAAAAAGATGGAGAACCGCCAATGCCGAGGACAGTGGGAGTGCTACCTTCGGGTAAATATAATTCTAATTTTTGTTTTTAATTTCCTAATCCCAAATTTTAACATAAAAAAGGCAATACTCTACGAGTTAAAAAGACTTATCTAAATAAAATGCTTACGGATGATACTGCAAGAAGTATTGGCATGTCGACATACTTTCCGCATGTGCGACGAGTTTTCGTAGATATACTAAGAGCCTTGGACGTTCACTATGGACGTCCTTTGATGATGACAAATACTCAAAATCAAAATAAGGAACCAGATGAGATGCTTACTGGCGAGAGGAAGCCGCGTATTGATTTATTTAGAACGTGTGTTGCAGCAGTTCCGCGCCTCATTCCAGATACCATGACTGCCCAGGAGTTGGTTGACATGCTTTCAAGACTAACAGTCCACATGGACGAGGAATTGCGAATGCTAACCCATCAATCTCTGCAAACCCTTGTATTAGATTTCCCAGACTGGCGACAGGATGTCGTTCATGGATTCACGCAATTTTTGGTCAGGGACGTCATAGACACCTTTCCTCAATTGCTTGAGAATTGTACGCGAGTCCTTTTGGTGTTCCTTAACATATGGAGATGTGCCATTGGAAGTAATTCAAACATTTCCGGGAATAATTTGAAAACGCCAACAACCGCATCAAATCAAGGAAATATTAAGGATACGTCGACTGTTCAACAGGCAAATCCATTGAAAATGAATACAACTAACTCAAATTCAAGTGGAAATTCGAGTGTTAACTCCAGTGGAGTATCAAGCATTACACAGGCGACTGTTGTGAATACTTCTGAGTCTGGGAAAAAGAATGAAATTCCTTTAGCGACGACTTTTCATTACGTGGAGGGTTTCGCTCTGGTTTTGTTGTGTAATTGTCGCCCATTCCTGAGAAAACTTGCTGCATTGATTCTGAAGGAAGTGAAAAATTTGGTTAAAGCTCTGGGAGTTCCTGAAACAGAACCGCCTTTGATTGATGTTATTGACAAAAGTATTCCCGAGGTAATATAAGTGTAACATTTTTTTTTTAGTTTTTTTTAAATTCTTTACTTTCTTTCGGGATCTTCTAGATATTGGACAAATGTTTGTATATGCTCCCGCAAACGGACAAAACTGCTATATTGAATGCAAATCAAATTGACTTACAATGGATTGCTGACCGGTCCAGTGGAATTTGGGTATCTGGTCACGTGGATGGTGAGACAAATTTCCAATTTATTTCACAAATATAAAAAATGCCGGGCTCCTGCCATTTCATAAGGCAATACGAATAATAAAGTAGTAAAGGTAAAAACGTCTGTACATTAAAGATATTTCCAAAAACAAGGGACTGTAAAGAAGTCTTAGAGAATTCATTTCTTAATTTTCTTAATTTTTTTTTTTACATTATAGGATCACTTTGTTGTCCGTCCGTCCGTCCGTCTGTCTGTCTGTCAAGACCCTTTTTCTCAGGAACGCGTGGAGGTATCAAGCTGGAATATCAAATACTCAGGTCTACTGTCCCTTGAATCTGTGAAAAAATCAAACTTCTAAGTCAACGCAATCAAAAGATACAGCCGTTTATGCCGCAAATTTCCGCAAATTTTCGACACTCGCGAGGGAATCAAAACCTACAGGGTATTTCCCGTGTACTCAGAATCTTGAAATTTGGTATGAAGCAACGTCTTATAACACAGATAAAGGAAAAATTGCGAAAACCGTAAATTTTTAGTTACATCATATAATAAAAATATTTTACGGAACCCTCGGTGCGCGAGTCCGACTCGCACTTGGCCGGTTTTTTTTCGGCTGTATCTGCACATGCACAACGTAAAAGCTACTAAACGTATTTTCACTGGGTTTTCACTATTATCCAAATAGTTGTTCGGGAAGTAGATAGATAGATAGATAATTTAGTATGAAAAGCACAACAAGAACAAAGGTCTTTTACAATATACCTAAATCGAAGGAAATAAATGAATCCGGAAATTTTTAAAATTAAATTAAATTTAAAATATAATTGAAAAACAAATCAACGAGAAAAAGAGAAAGTCAAAAAATCAAAAGAAAAAAAAACAGAAAATAATCAACAAGCTAACCTATTACTATGCAAATATTAAGCTGAACTGAATTAATAAATATGGAAAAACAGAAGAAACGAGCTTCGGCCAGAAATACATGTCCAAAAGTAAAAAAAACAAAATCAAATAAATAAATAAACAAAAATAAAAATAAAACTAAGCCATTCCACGCGTATCAATTGATTCCCGAAAAATGCCCGAACACACCATTCCTGAACGAGCGGAGACCCGATGACTTTTGTTCCTCGTAAGGCAGTCAATTCCACAGCCGAGCAACCTGGACAGTAAAAGAGCGCTCACCAACTACGGACTCAAGCCTTGGAGACAAAATACAGTGGTGTCGGCGAGAATGCAAAAATACAAAACAATACGTAAGGTATTTAGGGAAATTCAAATAGATAATCCTATGAAGCAAACACGAAAGTTTAGTGTGCAAATAAGTCTGAAGCGGACAGCTCAAAATGCTCGAAATTAATGGCGAAATGTGATCGCCGCGCCGCAAACCATGAACAAATAGAACGGAGTCATTGAATGCAACATCAATTCTACTTGCACACTCCGAGTCAAGCGCAGGAAAAACTATACGACTATATACGAAGAAAGGAAGGACAAGTGCTTTAATTAGAAACAGACGAGTAACCTTAGGGAGGAGCGATGTGGTTATCCGAAGTCAGTCTGAGAGTCCCAAAAATCTTAGAGAGAGAGGAATTAAAGTGGTCACAGCACGTCATCGTGGAGTTAAATAAGACACCCAATGAGTTATTGATGCATATGGGTAAATTTATAATAGCACGACTTAGAGGAGTTAAGAGTCGAAGCGTTGTCGGAGGACCATTTGGAGATCTCCTTCAAGTCATTATTCAGCCTGACAATGCACATATGCACTTGATCAGGAGGATCGTTGAAATATAATTGGCAGTCGTCAGCGTAAAGGTGAACATTCGAGTGCTTTACTACAGTGGTTAGGTCGTTAATAAATACGCAAAAAAGTAGCGGCCCCAATATCGAGCCCTGAGGCACACCACAAGTAATGCTAGCGTAAGAAGAGAGTCCACTGTTGGTTTGAACTTGTTGAAATCTATTATGGAGGAAATTATGGATAAGCTTAAGAGCAGTAATCTGAGGTATAATGTATTAAGGCCTGTTCATAATATTATTTATACAGCGTTTACGGTACGAAATTTAAACAAGTTTTCATATAATACAACGAGAGTTTTCATATTATCATACAACGTAGCGTCATTATATTTTTGTAAGTGGTGGGAGTAGCAAGTGTAACGAAATGTTTCGCAGTTTATCTGATGAGGACTTTTTTGTTATAGCAATATTATTAGAAGAAGATGAAGAAAGTAATGAGAATGTACAGCGTAAACACTTTGCTGTGCACAATATTCTTAAAAAATCGAAAAAGAGAAAGAGAATATTGGGCCTTGTGTCAAGGTCTGGATAGATGATAAAGCGAAATTCTTCCAATATTTTAGCTTCACGCGATTTAAATTCAATGAGTTATTGGAATAAATTAAAGGTGTTATCACTAAACAAAATACATCTTCTAAAGAAGCAATAATTCCAAACGAAAAATTAGCAGTTTCCTTAAGGTAAGCTAGTTTTATTTAATTATTCGTAAGCAGCGTTGTTGTGGTCTATCCAGAATAATAAAGCATTTTATATTGAACGGAAACGTACACGAATGAGCCCGCCGGAATGTATTTCCTATTATACAACAACATCAGCTACGTTCCGGTGCAGCACGTAGGTATCAGACAAATATTCTTATCGACAATCGCTAATGGGAGACCGAGAGCATCGGATCGTACTGTACCGAGCAGGATACGTTCGATATGAATGTTCGGATTTAAAATGCACCGAAGAATATTTACCGGAGTGGAAATGCTATGAGCTGGAAACGATTGATACCTTTATTTCCATTTTCCACCCTACATCAGCAAGAGCAACAAGAGAAAATTTAGCCAAATAACACAACCAGTTTCGAAAACTAAGCACGAGGTTTATGTATTTATATGATAAATTAATTCGTGCGTATGATTGAGGAATGTACCATGAAAAGTGGGACTCGCAGACAGGAAAATGAGCAAAGTTGGGAGAGGTGAATTAAAATATACTAGCCCTGCAATTTAAGTCGTGCATTTTCATGATGTTTTAAAATACATCACAGGGAAGCAGTTCTTTCATCTTTCAAGCCTATATATGGATAGAATATTTGAAATGCATAAATGATAAAAAGCTCATGTTACATCACTGAATAAGGTCATACAGTACGTGTCACTTTATCGTCAGACATCGTTCAGATAAGGTGATTTGTGCGTGAGAGATTTTTCAAAATGGATAACGAAAAGATACCTTTGAAGTATGTAATGCTATACAAGTTTCTGAAAGGCGTGAGTGTTGGGATTGCACGAAAAAAGCATTCAGAGCGTTTATTCGGAAAATGTTTCTGCTCCTCAGTTGTAAAGAGATTGTTGAGAAGATGATCTTATCGAGGATTCGATCGCGTTTCGATATTTAAAGAAGCTTGGATACATTGCCAAAATTGATATATGGGTGTCACAGTCCTTAACTGAAAGGAATTAGCTGAACCGCATGAATGTGCCCATTCCTCTTCTTGCAAATAATCAAAGAGAGCCTTTTTTGAATCGAAATGTGATTGGTGACGGGCGATGAAAAGTGGGGAAAAAGCAGCTGTAGGTGCAAAATCGGACGGGGGACAAGTTACAAGTAACAAACCACTAGACTCGATGCGAATATTCTAGAAAAACGTCCTGTTTTGGCTAATTGAAAAGGCGTAGTCTTCCACCATGGTAATGCTAGGCTACACGTCGTCCAATATACGTTGCGAAAACTCAATGAGTTGAAATGGAAAACTCTGCAGCACCCACCATATTCCACAGATATTGCACCTTCAGATTTTTATCTGTTCTCGCCTTCGAAGAATAGTTTGAATGACAAGAATTTTATTTCTGAGGAGGCTGTCGAAAACTACATCACAAGATTCTTTCAAGGAAAGCTAAGATCTTTCTTCGAAAATGGAATCGACAAGCTTGTAGATCGTTAGAATACTATTGTAGAGGAAAACTATATTATTTATTTATAAAACTGTCTTCATTAAAATTTAACTATTATATAAAGATGTGTCCAAATTATTCACCTCTAGAAATTTTTAGTAAAATTGTATGAAAACGTAGATTTATGACTCTAAAAAGAAAAGTTTTGTTATAAATACATTTATTAATATTTAGTGAACATTCCCTTTACATTTTTCAAGGATTTTATCCTACGATGGCATTTTTAACATAGATGACCAAATCGGCATCATTTTCCCAAACTTCCTTCATGGCTGCAGTCAATTCTGATTTCGTTCGCGGGCATTTTTCTGCCACTTTCTATTTAAAAATAGCCCAGATATTCTCGATAGGGTTCATATCTGGGCTATTCGCTGGTAAGTCAAGGATTTGGATGTTGTTAGTCCTTAGAAACTCCGTAACTCTCTTCGTTGTATGGCAAGGGGCTTGATCGTGCATGAAAATTCCTTCTCCGTTAAATTTCTCGTTCATGGTTGGGATCACCTGTGTTTGAAGGACATTGGTAGTGTCAAACTTACCATGGTCTCGTCACTGAATACAACCTGTTCAAAATAGATAATTTAAATCAAATAAAAAATTTATTGAAAAATGTGTTTTCAGAATAATATCAAAAAGAGTGTTTATTTCAATTTTACCTTTTCCCAATCATCTGTAGTCCATGTTAAATTTTCATTCGACCATGTTTTTCTTTGTTGGATCATCCTAGTATTCAGCTTCTGCTTCTTGCGTGGTCGTCTTGCAACTAGCCCAGATTTAAAAAGTCCATGTCTCACTGTCCGCTCCGATATTTCTGCACCAACGTCACGCATGGTAACCCTTAGAGACTCACTTACGCATTTTCCTTTTCTTTTAGGACTTGTGGACAACTGAGCAACTCTATTTTTTGCGAACTTACTAACAAATGATCAACCGACTCCCACTTTCTGAGCTATTTGTCCATGCGAATATTGCCCTACTTCCAAAAACGTTGAAATTTTTTTTGCTTTACCCATATTAAATTTTACAAAATTCAAAAAACCACTGTCAAGTGCACTGTTCAAAGTCTCAAATGAGATTGAAAATCCTCGATTAGATGTTAATGCTTAACCCTCAGTCACACAAGGCCTTTTCCATTTAGAATTCACAAAGTCGGGTATGGTCTACCCGTCCAGAGTTTGGACGTGAATACCGTATAGTGAAAGTATTCGTTAGCAATTTCGATGCTACTTTTTCATTTGTTTGGGATATTAACCTTTCGTTCCCAACATAAAAAATTATTAATTGTAAAAATTACACAGCAATAAACAAAAAAAAAAAAAAGCAAAATTTCAGAAAAACATTTTTTTTTCAAAAAATTATAAAACATATCAAGTACGATTTTTAGAAAGTATAAACCATCAATCCTTGTAAACAAATGTTCGAACTATCATAAAAACAGCACGACTTAGTATTTTACTCCAAAAACCATATTTTTTTTGTAATTTGAAAATGAGCAATTTTCCAAAAAAGTGGAAGAGCAAATTACAAGGCAATTTCAACCGCATTCCTTCGTGCACGGGTTTCCATACTAAAAGCAAGGATTTATTATAGTTTAATAGTTCAAGAAACACCAACTTAAATTGTTTTACATAAAAAATTATGTCTTCATACTTTAGAAATAGGCCTCCATATACGAATTTACTATCCTTAAACTGTCACAGAAAACACGCATCTTGCTCATTTTTTGATCGCTAGAAAGAAAAAAAATGATAAAATATTATTTGTATACTAAAAATATACATCAAAAGTTGATGTAATTGCTCTTTTGTACGCATTTTTACTTACTTGTCAAATTTTGATTATCGACGTTTTCTAACGAATTCACACATGGCGGGTAGAAAATACCCAGACCAATATTCGGACAAATTAAACAGTATGCTAGGTGACACTAATAACTTTGACGAAGCACTAATTAGGTACTTTGGTACCTCTACTTTTTTTACGCATGCGCTTTAGGCATGTACCCCTTCCCCCTGGAAAATGCTACGCGTTTCTAAAAGGCTCTGGGTATGGTATACCCGACCTTTGTGACTGAGGGTTAAATACCGCACAGGAACCATAAAATTAAAGGACTTTGTAACTGAAACTAATTAGCAAAACAATATAAACTCTAATCTGTTACTTTCCCGAAAAAGGCTAATAATTGCTCCCGGAAAGGGGTATTTCCAAAAATATGATATTTTTATTTCATTACTTCTTCGTATTTCAGGCAACCTTTGCAAACAAAATGCCAATTTAGAAAAAGGATGTAGGTGTAGTTTTGTAAATTACATTAATAAGTTTTTTTTTAAGAGGTGATAATAATTTGGTCACATCTGTATATTATTTTTAAATCGGGCGCGAATTTATGCAATGAGTGCTTACATTGGTAAAGCCTATTAGGATTTGAAAACTTGAAAATTATTCAACATTTTAGTAGTGTTAATAATCTTAAGATCTTCTTGTCCGTGCTTAGTTATTGTGCAGGCACAAAACAGATTTCTAAAATTCTAAAACAGCTAGAAATCGACTACCCCAAATGTATGCTATTTTTTAATTAATATATCTTATGTGACGGGATTTATTGGTGTACACATTTTTTTACTGAAAAGAGTTGAAAAATTCCTTTATATTGGAGGTTTACAGCACGAAAGCCACATGCTCCACAAATTTCATGATTCTAGCTCCAGGAGTTTGGACTGGGTGTTGATTTATCTGGAACTCCGGCAGTCAGCACATTTGTTTATATGTGTATAGTTTAGTGTACGTTAAGTACGCGATTTTCGAATGCCTTTGAGGTTCTCAAAGTAACCCTTCAAAGTAAATTAAAAAAAATGTATGTACATTTTAAGGTCATGGGACAGTATTGACCATCAAAATTTTAATTACCTAAATATTTCTTTCACATATAATCAATAAGAAACAAATTGAAACTCGGTATAGTTTTTGTACATAGTGAGAAGTACAAAATTGATTTTTTTTTTAATTGTTTCAACAGTATTACTGTTGGACATTGAAATTGTTGGTTTTATGGAAACACATTTTTCCCTTTAATCCAATGCGTGTTTTATTAGATTTAGTACCATTTCTGCGAAATTTTATCAGAAGAAGATATTTGTAAAGAGGTAGTCATGGGAGACATTTGATGAGTATTTTATGAAATAGAAAACCCATCACTCACTCAAAACCTGCGTTTACCTACATATAGTCTTGCATGAAAGTTTAAGACCACTCTGTAATTTACCTCATCCACAGGGTTTAAGTGCGTGCAGCTCTTTAATTCCTGTAATTGGAAAAGACTAAATTAGGTAAACAAAATCCTCAAGATGTTTGTAACAAAATGCTATATTTGATTTTTCATTATACTAGTAAAATCGAAAACTATGAACTCAAATATATTTCAGGTAGTGCATGAAAGTTTAAGACCGGTCATATTTCTAAAAACGCCACGTGTTTTCTCTGTTACATTTTTCCAAATAAATGTTCCGTTACTCATTCTGCATGTGACTCATATTTCTAAGCTGATGTTAGATTAGTGTTCGATGCAATCTGCTTGATAAAAGATATTGTTTTTACGGCAATTTTAACATTTTTTATAAAAATTTCCTACAATGGGCAAGAACTCAGTAGATATTAGTGTCCTCTGGCAGGTAAATGTTATTTCTTTCTAAAATTGTTTTGTAAATAATAAAGGACTCGTTGAAAAGATTGTAGCTTTGAATCGTGACGGTCGATCTCAAAGAGAAATTGCAAAATCTTTGAAAGTCAGCAAAACTTGTGTGCAACACACTATACAAAGGTTCGAAGATACTGGATCCGTGGAGCATCGATCAAGGTCAGGACGTCCTCCAACCTTAGATAAAAGGGCTAAAAGAGAGCTTGTAAAAATTGTAAGAGGTAACAGATTCGCATCAAGTCGGGAAATCAAAAACAACATTGAAGAGAACTTACTGAGCATAAGAAACCAAACCATAACGGCTGGCCGCGTTCGACAAGTTCTCTGTGATTTAAATTATAGGAGCCATCCAGCAGTAAAAAAACCCCTTATTAGCCGGCGAAATGCTTCCATAAGAAGGCAGTGGTGCCAAGTACGACGTCATTGGACAGTTGATCAATGGAAACGTGTAGTTTGGTCTGACGAAAGTAGTTTTCAATTGATACCAAACTCAAAAAAATGTGTTCGTCGACTACCAAACGAAAAGTACCGACAAGATTGTGTCCAGAAACAGGTGCAAATGGGTGGAGGCAAGGTCATGGTGTGGGGAGCTATGTCTTGGTACGGCTACTCGAAACTCTGTATCATCGAAGGAACAATAAATAAAGAAAAATATGTTGATATTCTTAATGAATATTTCTTACCATTTATGGAAGAGGAAATGCCTCTGCGAGGAACTCTTTTTCAACAAGACAATGCGAAGCCACATACTGCCAACTACACCCGGCGATGGATTGAACAAAATAGTATTGACGTTCTACCTTGGCCTCCAACCAGTCCTGACCTCAACTTAATAGAGAATTGCTGGAAAACACTTAGTGATCGTGTTTCAAATCGGAAACCCAGTAATCTAGCAGAGTTGAAGGCTTTCTTGCTGGAAGAGTGGGGAAATATGACGAAACTCATGGCGGAGAACTTGGTGAACTCGCTACCAAAAAGAATAAAAGCTTGTCTGAAGGCCAAAGGATATTATTTTAAGGCTTAGGATATTTTTGATAAATGCTTTTATATGTGGAATACCTCCGGTCTTAAACTTTCATGCAATACTTGAAGTATATTTAAGTTTATAATTTTTGATTTTACTGGTATAACGAAATATCAAATATAGCATTTTGTTACAAACATCTTAAGGATTTTGTTCACCTAATTTAGTCTCTTCTAATTACAAGACATTAAAGAGCTGCACGCACTCAAACCCTGTGGATGAGGTAAATTACAGAGTGGTCTTAAACTTTCATGCAAGACTGTATTATATCAAATCTAAAATTTTGATTGCGCGGTGGCACGTCTTTCAAATGTCTAAATTTTTTGATTTTACTTTGAAGAAGTTTGGAGGAGACAAAAGTACCTTAAAAAAATACAAATGTGGTGTAATTACGTAATTAACGGACACATTAATATATAGATATAAATTATAAATTTTTATTTGCCTAGATTCCTCGAAATCGTCTACATCCACATTGAACTTGTCTCAGTCTAGCAACCAACAGCAATTTGATCCTTGGTCATGTTGCCTTTTTGGATTTATGGAACGATACAGAGTACTTCAGCAATGTCCATCAGTGGTTGCGCAAGCATGGCCTATTTGTTATTTACGAGTAACTACCCTTTTTGGAGTAATTGATCCCACGTAAGTAATTAATACAGACCGAATATACATATCTTAATTTACTATTTTTTTAAATGAGATTTTTCCGAATTTTTTTTAATTGTTTTAAATAGTCCTGTAAGTGATAATAGGGCATCACTCCTTAGAAGTTCTGCCCCAACGAAAAAGACTCCAACTGAAAGTCAAAAAGATTTATATTTAAAGCTTTGGCGTAATCAAGTTGCCATGGCGATGCGCTTGGTGCCTCAGATACCAAGCGTTGCTGTTCGCTGCGCCTCACCAGACTTGAGTTTAAGGTAAGTATTAGCACTCTTATTAAAGTACTCATTAGCAACTCTGTTAACGAACGAAACAAATCTCTTTGTCAAAGTTTGTATTCCTATGTTCATATAATAACGCCTGCATATTTTACAAAGAGATTCTCGACCTCATTCATGTTAACACATTCATTTCGACAGATTTGTTATTAGTGCATTTGAAATTCCAACTATGCAAATGTTAACCGGTCTAATTTTGCGTTTTGTGTAAATGTACATACATACATAATATGTAACGAGTAGTTTGTTTTCTTCTTCTTCGAATTAGACTCCTCATCAAGTCTGCTCTGTTTAAATGTGCCAAACTTCCTCTATCTAAAGTGCGTTTCATATTTATAACGCCACAAAAAAAATTATGATTTCTGGAAAACTATTCATTCCAGCAGAATACAATATATAACGAAAATGATGAATTTGATAAAAAGGAAACAATCACTCATAATTTATAAACCTAACACTTCAATGGCTTCCATACGGGAGGAAAAAGTGATTTTAGCTTGTTTCATAATTATAACGCCACGTACATTTTCGACAAAAATAACAATTTTATTTCAACAAAAATAATATTAAAACATAGTAACGTAAAATTCATTAAATTAGTTACATTCTAGAACACAGTAACGTAAAGTTTATTAATCAAGAGTTGCTCCTTGCTTGAGAATGGTATTAAAAATTCTGGTTTTCATGCTATCGATGAGAGTTTGAATTAAATCTAAATCAATAGCATTCCATTCTTCCGCGATTGCGCGTTTTAAGTCCTCAACGGAATTGTATTGGCGATTTTCCCTATACCTACACCCGGCGAACTAAAACTCCCCAGTGATTCTCAATTCGATTGAGGTCAGGAGAGCATGGTGGCCACTCCAAAACCTCTATCGAATTAGAAGAGAACCAGGATCTGGTTTCGCGGCTAACGTGGATACGAGCATTATCCTGCTGAAAAATCCACTGTGTTGCAGGATTTTGCCGAATAAAAGGTACCAAACTCATCTGGAGCACATCCGTGTAATCCTTGCTTTTCATTCTTGATGAAGTGAATTGCAATTCTAAACAGCCGGACACAGAAATTAGAATTTAGGTGATATTCTCCAATGAAAAAAAATGGAATTTGGATGGACCGGATGGTTTTCGAGGATATTGGCGTGAGTTGAGAAAAGAAACGCTATATTTTTCCAAAAGAAATTTTGGCGACGGAAGCGTGATGGTTTGGGGTGCAATTTCTGTGTCCGGCTGTTTAGAATTGCAATTCACTTCATCAAGAATGAAAAGCAAGGATTACACGGATTACACGGATGTGCTCCAGATGAGTTTGGTACCTTTTATTCGGCAAAATCCTGCAACACAGTGGATTTTTCAGCAGGATAATGCTCGTATCCACGTTAGCCGCGAAACCAGATCCTGGTTCTCTTCTAATTCGATAGAGGTTTTGGAGTGGCCACCATGCTCTCCTGACCTCAATCGAATTGAGAATCACTGGGGAGTTTTAGTTCGCCGGGTGTATAGGGAAAATCGCCAATACAATTCCGTTGAAGACTTAAAACGCGCAATCGCGGAAGAATGGAATGCTATTGATTTAGATTTAATTCAAACTCTCATCGATAGCATGAAAACCAGAATTTTTAATACCATTCTCAAGCAAGGAGTAACTCATGGGCGGAGTTACGGGAGGGCATGGGGGGGCATTGCCCCCCCAAGATTTCAGGCCGAAAATCGGAAAATTAGTTCACTGTTCGTTTTTCTTATACTTGATAAAAGTTTGCCTCCCCCAATGGATGACCTCTAATTCCGCCCATGGAGTAACTCTTGATTAATAAACTTTACGTTACTGTGTTCTAGAATGTAACTAATTTAATGAATTTTACGTTACTATGTTTTAATATTATTTTTGCTGAAATAAAATTGTTATTTTTGTCGAAAATGTACGTGGCGTTATAATTATGAAACAAGCTAAAATCACTTTTTCCTCCCGTATGGAAGCCATTGAAGTGTTAGGTTTATAAATTATGAGTGATTGTTTCCTTTTTATCAAATTCATCATTTTCGTTATATATTGTATTCTGCTGGAATGAATAGTTTTCCAGAAATCATAATTTTTTTTGTGGCGTTATAAATATGAAACGCACTTTATTTATGTGTAACCATTGTAAGGTGTCGGTTGGTTTGTGTCTAGGCGGTGTATATAATACATGTGTATTGGTTTAGTATGATTAATAACTTTTTTAATGATTTTTAAATACCAAAACAACCAAGAGTGCTTTTCATTTACATCCAGCTGGAATGTTGGAGTTTAGGTCATTGAGTTATTGCTTATAATTAATTTTTAATTTAATTTTTTGTGTCCTTATTGAATTAATTACTTTTACGCAAACATAGTTTAAATATCGGTTAAAAATTATTGCCATCGAATCTCTTCAAGACAGATTGAAAGTAGCACCTGATATTTTGATCTTTCTGTACGCAAGAATGCTCTCATGGATCAACTAATACTTGCAAAATTGTTTGCTTTGAGTAGTGTCAGTAGTGACAGACTTTGTCGATATGTTTTCATATGTCGTTATTTCCATCCTATTTTTGCAATCCTGCCCATGCAAATATGTATATTTGGCATCGTTCATAGCCAATGTGTGAATAATTGAAAAGAAAAAGAGAATACTAATTAATTCTAAAATTAAAACTCATTCTGGAAACATACATATAGACGTAAGTTGCACATATTTTAAAGATATTCTGAGGTACCTAAACTTTTGCTCTAAGGTTTCAAATCTAATGATTTACCAAAGCAAAAATACAAGAACCGAAAATAACTATTATTACTAGATAAAGTAAATATAAAATGTTAAAGCTTGATTTTGTGGTTATTTAGTCCCATTTTAAAAAGCGGTACATATCCCATTAATAATATAAACTGGTATTTTGGAAGAAAGGTCTTAAATTGTGTGTTAAAGATTAATATTTATGACACAAAGGAAAAAAACAGAATACTTATGGAATTCCCACGGTAGTGTCTGTCCGTCGCCTATTTGCTTAGGATAGCGACACAGAAAGCAGAATTTTGACACTTGACAGAGAGCAGAATATTGGCACTGGTAACATAACGCAAAGTATATAAAAAACCGTAATTTGCAAACTCTTTTATGTTCTCATCTCCATTGTTTGGGATATCAAATTAAAGCTTATTAAATGAAAACTTCAAAAAATCATTAAATAATATTAATAGATCAAAAACACCTAAAATCGGCATCCGTGCAACATTCTCTGGGTACGATCGCCGCCTAAAATCGGCATTCACGGAAAGCTCTCTTTCCATGGATGCCGCAGACCAGGCGCTTGAGCTTTCTATGAATGTGCGTTATACGTTAAATGTATTTTCGCGGCCTACAACTTCTTGTATATGAGACAAAACACGTCAAGTGAGCACCCCCAAAAACCACTATGTCGTCGATTTTTATGAAACATAGATCAAATGAATGCCTATACCAATACTAAACATAGCCCCAAAAAAATTTGCAAAATTTCAATAATTATTGTTTTTACGGATGTTTATTTATTTATTTATTTTTTATTTTTTCGTATCAACAGGTTACATAAACCATCTGACAATCGTCTATAAAAACTGAACAAAATAAAATAGCAAAACAAAACCTATAAATAAAGTAGCAAAACTAAACTTAAGTGAAAAATACAAAGAGTAATTAAATTATTATTAATTAAGAGTAATTAAACGGTTTCTCAAAGTCTTTCTATCACAGTTAAAATCAATTACAGAGAAGGAAGAATTGTAAAGTTTAAACATGGCTGAGATTGGTTCATTTGAGCCGTAATTGGTTCGATGACTAGCAACATAAAGAAAATTCTGTCCTCTAGTAGCACGCGGTTGGGAATTAAAATTAAGGAGACTCAGCAGGTTAGGGGAGTCTATATGGCCAGTAACAATGTCATGCATAAACGTGACGCCTGCCACTTGCCTGCGTCTGGAGAGGTAAGGCAGATTTAAAAGCCCCAACCTATCTTTATTTGGAGGGAAGTTGTAGGGATCACTCCACGGTAAGTCGCGGAGAGCAAAGCGCAGAAATATATTTAAAATTTTAATTACTTTTAATGAAAACATTAATTTCTCGATATTCTTAGAAGTTTATATTTTCAAATGAAATAAACAATTTTCTTAAATTTATTTATTTATCTATTTATTTATAATAATGAAATAAACAATTGAATTTTTAATAATGTTCTCATGTTTCGATTCTTCCGAAACTAGGCGCAAAATGTTCCTCGGACCTTGAATTATAAGAATCCCCAAAAAAATTTGATTCCTCGACTCATTCTATAATTCGGCATCAATTTTCCTCGATGCAAGTTTACTCTACGCTAGAGTTAATTTCTCGGTGTACGTAGAAAGTGCGCTCAGGCGTAGATAAATAAATAAATTTACGAAAATTGTTTATTTCATTTGAAAATATAAACTTCTAAGAATCTCTCATAAAATTTTCATAACATTTCGTTGAAAAGTGTTCGAGAAATTAATTTTTTCATTAAAAGTAATTAAAATATTTAAAAATCCGTAAAAACAATAAAAATTGAAATTTTGCAAAATTTTTTGGGGCTATGTTTAGTATTGGTATATGCATTCATTTGATCTATGTTTCATAAAAATCGACGATATATTGGTTTTTGGAGGTGCTCACTTGGCGTGTTTTGTCTCATATGTAAATACACTTAATAAGAGTGTCTGAAGATTTTTATTTGTAACGTCATAAAATAAAATTCTTAAAATGTTTTTGATTTTATAGCTGCAGTGCGATGAGCGATATTTCGAGATATTTGTTTCTAAGGCGTGAAATAATAGTTATTATTGGAGCTTCTCGGTTTTGACGAGTATGTCAGAACATAGATATCTATCTATCCGTAGCGTGTTTAAATCCGGATACAGGAGTACTACAAAACAAAACAGGGTGAGGTAGATCTTAAATCAGCTTTCTCAGATATTAAAAAAAAAAGTTAATTTTCGGAATGCACAAAAGGATCGATTTTTCAGCATATCATTTTTCATTCTATAGGTCTTCTGAGCGAATAACTTTTTGTGTTATTAATTGGTCCATGTTGAGTCGATTAGTTTGATTTATTTAATGGGTGTATTATGATTGCCTGTATTTGTTCGTCGCGTTCTCGGCAATCGGAGTATCTTATCACAATGGAACTAGAACAACAATACAGCTTTGGGTTATGTTTTTTTCTTTATACATATTTCCATGTTTAAGACCTGATCCATAACGAGATTCCAATGATAAAAAAAAAAAAAATACTGCTATTATTTATAAAAAATATTCAAAAAATGCAGGAATTAATAAAAAGCATATTTGCATGTACATATGCAGTTTTAATTTTTAAAAACCGTGGTCTGACAGACACCGTGTATGTGTTGAATATGTAATTTGAGCCATTGTTTTTTTTGGAAGTGGTAAAAGTCCACTTTTTAAAAAAATATATGAAGACTATCTATTTAAGGGGACATTCTCTTTCGAAATTTTCAAAAAATCGATTTTGAGATTTTTACATATTTGGATTCTATATACTTTCAAAAGTTCCCTCCTAAAATTTCATCAAGAAATTCGTAATAGAAAAAAAGTTACAGCTATATTTGTAAGAGCGCTCACCCATGAGTAACAACCGGTTTCTATTCAATAAAATTATGATAAAAAATCTTTAAACGCGTTTTTCTCGAAACTACCTTTTTCAAACTGGTAGGACGGTTTTCTCCGAATCTACTTGACCGATTTTAAAAAACCAAAGAGCATTCGATTACTTATTGAAAATACTAGAGGATATGCCTCTAAAATTTAAAAACAAAAAACCCCTTTTTTTACGGGGGTAACTTACCCCAAAAAAAAATTGCTTTTTTTTCGCATTTTTCTGAAATATACATATGAAAACTTCAAAATATGAAAAAGTATGAGTTTTAGAGGCATATCCCTTAGTTTAGAGTCTCAAGAATAGAATCCATTTTGAATTTTTCAAAAATCTGTTACAGGAGGTCCACAAATTGTCCTACCGTATAAAACGTCACTTTTGGACGACGCCCTCTACAGGAGCCAAGGGAAACTAAAAATGAAAAAAAAAATTTTTTTTATATTCTTAAGACACAGTTGAACAATGTCCAAAAGAAATTTTGTCAGTAAATATAATAGTTTTTTCATAATAAAATTTTTAAAAAGTGCTTTTTTTTTCAATTTCGAAAGAGAATGTCCCCTTAACTAGAGAAGTTGTTAAAAAGGTAGACTTATACCACTTTCAATTTAATAAACATGACAAAAGCCACTATATTTCTCATTATTTTATAAACCTTCAATTAATTTAAGAAAATAAAAAAGGATTTATATCTAATTAATTAAAAACTAAAAATATGCTACAATATACTGTTGTCTGTAAGACCACATTTCGATACTTAAAGACTGTAGTATATATATAGTTAACTTATTCCAAATTTTGATCGCACAGACTATTCTTTCTTTCTATTACAATTGAAAAGCAGATTTTTGGTTTTGGTTTATATATGTTTTAATCAGAATAGAATCAATAAAAGTATGATTTCAATAGAGCATTATTAAATGTTTTTACATGTTTAGAACTATCCTTTGCTAGAAGTCGTTCATAGAAATCAAGAACCGATAAGCTACAGCGATTGATGCACGGACTGTGTATTAAAAAATATATAAATTCTGAATAATTTGGAATAATACCCCATTGTCTCGAACTCACACTTATATGTTTCGGCTTTTCAGCAGGAAATAATTTAATTTATTTAAAAGAAATGTTCGTACATATTATAGGCTGCATATATTGGGCTAAATTTCGTTCACAAAGTGTGTTTAAAACTTCATTCATTTTGAATAATAACAGCACGAAGCTGTAATATGTTTTTTTTTTTTTTCTGGAAATAATAATTGTTTTGCTCACATAATTTCGCTTTAACTTGTTTTATTTTCATTAATGTTTTTGTCAAATACATTAGTCATACACAGCTATCATTATCATTTTTCAAAAAAAAGAAACACATTTTCTCTTTCTAATCCCTTAAAATTTTATGTTTATAAAATTTTTTAATTTGCGACTCTAACAAAAATATATATATTTTTTTGTATTTTTTTGTAAACGCCTCGATAAATCCTTCAATTTTCTAAAAACAATTCCGCCAAATCGAAATTAACCGATTGAATGTATCCGAAACCGAAAGTAGTTTGCAAGACCAGTCGGACTCTCGTTCACTATCCGATTCTCTGGACAACATTCCATCAAATGTCTTTGGTCCAGAAGGACTTGTAACGAGATTCACGTTGCCGCTCTCTTATGGCCGAAAAGAAGCTAGACAAAAGCGACTTGGGTAAAAACACATATTCAATAATAATTTTATAAAAAAAAAAATTACAAATTTACTCAAAATACAATTATATTAAGTGTTTAGTTTTGAATGCTGTTATATAGAGATAGAGCTTGAGCTAGCGTAGCTGTACGTGCTGAATAGTTTTAATGTGATTTAATGGCTTTTAATCCTTTCATTGGTAAAGAAGTACCCTTGAGTTTAGGGAAAACAACATTACAATATTACTAAATTTTAAAGGAGTTTGCGGTTACTGGGTACATTTTTAAGACATTTTCTGGCTAACGTAATGTAATGTTTTGAGCTCTATAAAAGTATTGAACGAAAGATGCTATTTTATTAAGGGATTAACGTTTATTTAAAAATTTACAGCTTAGTCACCATACTACATGTGTTGTGAATATGAAGCATATGAAGTGGCTATAGAAAAGTTATTTTGGGAGTAAGTTACGATTATTATGCCTCGTAAACACCTCAATACGCATTATATTTTAAAAAGAATTAAGAAATTAAGTTAAATTAAAATTTGCAATTTTATCATTGCTCTATAGATTAGGTGCCAAGTTGATATAAAAAAATCAGACATTTTTATTTTATGAATGACCTTTGTCCAGCTAGTCATGTATGTTTAAGGGTCCGCCAGAAACAAAAAATTGTCACATGTGAATTTTTTGAGTTTATGAAACATGGCTAGATTGATAATAGAGTACATCAATATAAATAGTATTGTAAGGACACGATTTTTTAATGATAAACTTGAAAACTGGACGAGAAATTGACAAATGTCGTGTAAAGTACAAATAACTTTTCTGTTGAGAATGAGTACTGGATTGGGTTTTGGTATTATTTTCTTACAACTCTAAATAGAGAGGGAATGAAATGTTTTTTTATAATCCCATTGAGTGATGCCAAATTTTCGCTTTAAGCATTCTCATTACTAGTCGTGAATGGTTTTGGACAGATATGATTGTTTGCATCTTATAAAATTAGCTTAATTGTCGAGATTTTATTTTAACCTTTGAGCAATAAACAAAGAATGGAGAGGAAGCTAAACAGCCAATCTCCAAGATCGAACGGAATGGAAAATTTTAATATTAATATTTATTATTTATTATTAACAATTTCCTCCACATACGAGTGTGAAGACAGGCAACACCCTCTTCATTCTTCGTTTGTTCCTCCAGTTTTTCAACTAAAAGATATTTTTGCTTTTAAATTACAATTAGAAATAACTGATAAAGACAAATACAAGGCTTAAGGGGAGGTTCCTTTGATCGGCGATGAAAAAATCGATTTTTTTTTTTTACATATTATCAATCTATAATATGTTAAAAACATGATCCTAAAACCGTTTTGCGTTTTATGCAGTTTTTAGAAAGTTACAGCGCTTCAAAGAGAAGCGTGCAACTGTCAACGCGGCACAACTAGCGAACAAGACGAAATGGTTCTAAAACTTCAAACGCGTTTTCCCGAAAGTTGATATTTTCAGTGCGCGGGACAGTGTATCTCGCGAACCACTGATCGGATCCACTTGAAATTTTAAAGTCATGTGTAAATTTCAATCTGGGAGCCCTTGATCCATTATTAACAATATATTTTAATAATAAACAATGTTTACGCCTGTCTTAAACAACTAAAACACACCCAAAACACGACCTTCATTTTCAAGTGGATAACTTTCTCTGTTTTTTTTATCAAAATTTCGAAATTTTTGGTTGAAGGGCCGCTACATATGTTTATTTAACTAACTTAAAAAATGTTCATGTTTCAGTGACCACTATGGCGCGCAAGGCCTCGCGGAGATATAGCTGGAGCCGCCATTTTGAATTGAAAGAGGGGGGAAAAAATAAATTTAGGGACTCTTTTTATCAATAAACATTGTACAAAAAACCGTTTGTTCATATCACATTTCTTTATACCTCAAAAAAATTCATAAAAGTGACGAACTTTTCAGAGTCGATCAGAGGAACCTCCCCTTAAATAAGAAAGAAAATATCTCCAACAGGACGTGATTCAGATTATTTAATTTTATTTAGCAAAGAATTAAAATATATATAAGTAGAACGCCGATTATCCGAACGCCGGTTAACCGAATTGCCAATTATCCGAATCGGTCCTAAGCGTAATAAAAAAAATTTAAACCAAGTAATTTTTCAATAAAAACAAGTTTTGTGGGGACGCAAGAATACAAAAATGCGAGTGACAATTGCCGTGTTCAATATTGGTAGTCAGAGAGTGCCAGTTTTGAGGTGAGCTCGAAGCTCCAGCCAAACAAACATATATAGATATACTTCTCACCATATACCTACCAAGCTATATATTCAACAAGCTCAAAACTGGTAGTCTCTGGTTGCCAACTTTGAACCTACCAGTCTATGTCCGATTATCCGAATATTCGATTATCCGAATCGACCCCGGTCCCAAGTGATTCGGATAATCGGCGTTCTACTGTACTTCAATTTTTGCCCAAAAATATAAAATAAGACCAAGCAGCTCAATTAGCTATAAGAAGGTTAATTAACACAAAATAAGTTAACGACATAAGTAAAAATGAAACATCTGCATGCACCTTAAAGTACCAAATCGACCAAATCACTTTGTAGTTTTGCCTCTCTTATTTAGTTGATAATTCCGTGTGAAATTTTACACATACAGTAATTATATAGAGATAAGGAAAACAAAACTAATGAAGCATAATTAAGCCAAGGATGCAGAGATTCTATTAAGCGGAATGTTTAACGTATATTAATTCAAAGCAAACAGAGTAAGTAAATTCGACAGCAGCAGTAAGAAAGTCCATTATTAATAAGGCGAATGATCGCAGTTTTAAAAGAAAAACGAAGGATGCAGTGCGAAACTTAAAAATCGATTATTGTATGTTTAGGAGCATATCAACTATCTAAGGGATGATACTGCTAGGTCTCTGTATAAAAAAAAAAAAAAAACGCAAAACTTAAAATTGTTTTATAGTTGCCTAGTTCCATTCTTTCAAATGGAATGAATATCTACATTTTATCGATAGGAACGGAAGTAGTTTAAATGGTTGTCTTGACTTAATTAAGAATGCGGAATAGTAACCGCTCTTAGTGGTGCACTTTCTCTGTTGATTCGTGCACAAGGAAGAATGCCATATTTGGAAATTGAAAAATCCAAGAGAGTTTAACAAGAAGCAAACGATGTTAGAATCATTGTCGTCCTCTTACTCCAGCATCCTGACTCTTTCAGCCTATATGATTATTGATTAGTAAAAAGGTCGATACAGTATTGGAGACAAACTAACGCCCTCTGCGTCTTTCGGATCTTCCGTTTTGCTTATCACTGCTGAAGAAATGGTCTTAGCATAATTCCAGTTTCAGTTTGCGTATACAACGGATATAAAGGGTGGGCGATCTGTTGGTTTCACTTTGAATTATATGTTATTTTGACACAATTAACACTTTCCCGCTCAAAAAATTGACAGAAACACAGCATCATATATCCGTGGTACGAAATGAATAGATTTGCGCTTGAACAACGTTGAGAAATATTGAAAACTTATTACTGTGTTGCCGAAACATAGCGAATTTCGAAAAGTAATTTCGGACGAAATAATGTTCCAAACGCGCCTGCCGTACGCAAGTTAGTGCGCTGCTGCATTTTGACGCCGTTGGACTTTTATAACAAATCGGAAAGCGTACTCTTTTCAATAAATCAACAAATTGAAAAATACTGAACAGTGTTAATGTTATAGCATTTTTAAAAGAAAATCAGCCAATGGCCCACCCTATACAATATTCCTCTCAGCTTACGTATATAGCTGCATATTGTACGTCGAACAAAATGTCGTAAGGTACATTAGACCTTAGATTTCTCTTACAAATGTGTTAACCAGTTTTTTTTTTTTAATTGTTTGAACTAAAATAGACACGTTGAATATATAAAATTCGTGACTGCTAACCTGGTTTATAACATTATAAAATTTACAAGAAGAATAATTGTAATGATTCTCCTTTTTTGTAATGGAGATTTCACGCAATTGAATGTTTATTTGGAAACGAATCAACGTTTTATTTAATTAATAATTGAGTCAATAAAACTTATATTCAGGTTAGCGGAGTGGATTCTGACTTGATTAATATTGCAAGTGGTGGAAATACCAATCTGGTAGAGGGATAAATAAGCAAATAAGCGAGTGGAATACGATTTTAAACATTTTTTGAGATAAATAACATCCCAATCGAGAAATTCTTTTAGTGGAAAAATCAGTTGATTTCACAATTTTTGAGTACTTTATTCTTTGATGGGCTTAAATTTTTTAAGTCAATATTATTTTGAATAATTCCATTTTGAAAGAACTTTAAGGTTTTAATACGTGAAATATAACTCGAGTAGGAGTAAAACTAATAAATATTTTAATCGAAGGGTGGGATTACATTAAAAGGCTTTGAACGAAAACAGAGTGTTCCGCTGACAATTGTAAATAGCGTTTGTATTTCAATTACCTTGTAGTCGGATTTCCGTATTGGGAGTGTGAGAAAGCCTAACAAATCTTTAAAACTGCCGCCCAAAAATTTCCCTTTTGCGCAGTATACTTTCCAAAGAGAGTATTAAAATAAGCCAATTCTGCCCTATCTGCTCCTATTCGTTTGCCTCCATTAGGAACTATTTTGCATAAAGTCCCTGCCTTCAACGGGCATAATTTGCACATTTATTACAGAACTGATTTGCATGTCGTGAATCATTTTGTAAGAGTGATTTTCATTATACTGTGATACTGGCGTTTAGCTTTTGATAAATGTTAAGTTGTTGCTGCGCTTTCTTATCGAAAGTAATGTATTGTTTAAGACATGGCCTAATTGTCAAACAGCTAGGGTACGCAATGAAAGGGTTAAAGGCTTATCTCTAGAGCTAAGAAACTATTGTAAGATGATTGAATGCTAGTTAGTGTGCCGGCATTTCTGAATTAAACGTTTAACTGAAATTGTTTTTCAGTTCATCTCCAGATTCCCTTAATGCAGATAGAAGTGATAAAAGTGCTATGGGGTCTGCTTCACCCCTGGCACTGTACAAACTCGTGGTACCATTGCTCCGCTGTGAAGTAGCTGATGTTCGAGATGCAGCCGTTAATGCCCTTGGGATGATAAATCACGATGCTCTAAAGTAATTTTGATAGGAAGATTAGGTAACAAGTTCATAATTAAATATATTTTTCCTTAGGGACCTTATGGAGGAGCTTGTTGTGTACATTCGGGAAGCTGTAGACCGAAAACAAGAGAACATGAGGAGGAGACGTAGGCGAGATGCACTTCGTTTACAGTTGGTGAAAGTTTTAGAGAAAATTGCGGAGAATGGAACATTTGGTGTCAGGTGGGACGTTCTCTAATTTAATTGAATCGTTTTGTTTAATTTAAAAGCTATTATTTAGTTCTTGTGTACTAGAAAGGGACACAATGTCTCTTCATCCCACGTTTGTGGAATATATTGAGGGTGCCCGGCTATACCTTGAAGCCGAAACTGATAAGGATAACTCAAGTATTCGAGAAGTTAAGACACATTTCTGCAACTTTATAAGGATAATGATAAAGAACTTTTCCCGTAAAATTTGTTATATATGTAAATGATATGGAAAATGAGTTTAAATAATTGTTTATTTTGCAGTCGAATCATGCGCGACCCTTTTGTCTCGAGACTTGAAAAGGAGTCTTTTTAATTTGTTTGCTTCATGGTGTGGGAACTTTTCAAAACCCCTGGGCCTAGCTGTGCAAACTGGTAATAGTATTGATGAAGAAAAACTACAATATAGTGCACTGCAGGTAGGCTTATTTTTGTGTCTCGAAAACACTTGAAAAATACAATTATTTTAAAGGCGATGTCTGCTCTTTTGTGCTGTGGACCTATATTTGATTCTAACTACCTTTCTGAAGAAGGTGCTATTTATAAGTGGCTAGATATGCTTTTGACTTCAAAAGACGAAAAGGTAGGTTTTACTACTTTAGTCAGGTTTTGCTATACGTGGATTTTTCTTATGAAAAGTTAACTTTAATTATGATGAAAAGTTAACTTTTTTGTTAAATTCAAAAAATATAATTTACCTATTTTTGTTTTATTTTTGTCTAGATATACAACCTTGCACGTGATACTGTCGTGCTGCTCCTAGAGTGTAACCCAGATATCGGTCAACTTTTGGAGTGGGTAATCGATAGATGTTATACAGCGATTCCTAAAGAAGCCGACGCTTGCTTTCTTTCATTGGCTGCAATATTTAGTGCAAGGTAAGTCTTTGCTTTTTTTTTACTTAATAAGTCACAATATACGGAAACGGTGACTCCTACGGGAAGATTGTGTATAACCCTTTTTGTAGAGAATTTTCTAATCTTCGAAAAACATAATGGCTACTTGCCGTAATAATGCAAAATTCGCGAAAAACCCATTTAACATTAGACGTCTCGTCTCAAGAAGGTTTTAAAAAATTGAGATGACCCACAAAATATTAGACATAAGTTTTGAAAAAATCAAAAATCATAATAGCAAGTATTGCAAGACCTGCACAGGACAGAGAACATCATTTTAAGCTGTGAGGTGATTTTGTGAGTTTAAAATGAATTTGATTGTTTTTTCATTACACATAATAAATAAGACCACGAACTGAACTATTGTTTTTGTTTTTATAAACGAATTCTTTATATCTTGGAAGTTCTTCTCTTTTCTTCGTATCAAGTACTCACATCATTTAAGCTATGAGCTAATGTAAATTATCTTTTGACGCACCTATCACAACAGTAGTGACTTTTGAGATATATTTGTAGTGTCAAAAAAAAAGCCTTATACCAAAATCCAGCCTTAAAGAAATTTTTGCACGAATTAAGTAGGTACATTATACATGGTTCAATAATTTATCTACATATTGATATTCTACCCAATCAAACATTCTTGATTAATTGTTATTTATGCTTTCACTAAAAGAATCATGAAATATGTTTTCAAAGTTCAAGCTAAAGATTGCCACTTACCTTTTACTACTTCTCTCTTATATTGCTTTATAAAGTTTTTTTTTTTGGCACGCAATAACTTATTTCATCTTTTCATCAAAAACAAACCAAAACAATTATTTTCGCTCATTAACCCTCGAGTAGATGTCTCAAACTCTATAACTCTGCCTGCTACTTCCTAAGAGGTTTCACTTTATTTTCAGTCAGACATGGGGAGCAGATTGTGTAATTGCATTGCGTGTACTGTCCCAATTTGCTACTTGGTCGTAAAACTTCAGCACTTCACCTTCGATTACTTGTAGGGATTTTCGATAGGAAGATTGGAGCTTTATAAAACTCCATTAGTTTCAAGGGCGAGATAATAATAACTGACTTACTCTTGTGGATGTGGATGGGAATTAAAGAGGTTCTGTGCTTTCATTTTTAGGAACAAATTCTGCAGTTCAGATGGGACGGTTCAAAAATTATAAAAATGATTAAATATGACCCAGAAATTCAAATAAAAGTTGTTTATTTTTAATAGAAAACCTAGCTCTTTCAGGTAAATAAATAAAGCTTTTCGGTTCACCTGAAGAGCTCATTTCATGTTACAATAAAGGTAACCAGCTCTTGCTGTCATAGTTACTCAAGTTTTCAATTTCTAAGGAGATAATACTTCAGACAAGAGTTTTATCTGAAATCCTTCAATTTTCAGTTCTAATTGGAAAGTATTTTTGTACCTTTGATTGCAGTTGTGAACAGGATACAATTTATGTAACCTAGAATCAGTAGATATATTAAGATTGCTTAAGTATAAAAATTGTGCAATGCCAGGCTCAACATGGTATATGTTTCAATTTCTAACATTCCTTCCCCAGCTTATATATTTTATTTTTAAATATTTTTATTTCATAAAAACGGAAGATTTAATGTTTTTTATATACATTTTTAATTCATTTCATTTATATGATACGCTTCGTAGGAGTACTCCTCTAACTTTTATTTATTAGTGAAATTTTAGATGTTTTGTTATGTAGAGTATATAATTTAAAAGTACGTTATTTGATCTTTAATTTCCGAAATTTTGTGCACGCAAGTTCAATTGTACGATTAGAATAGAAAATTGGGGCGGGTTTCTTCTAAAATCGTATATAAGGGGTTTTTTGGGGATGCTCTTTCAGAATCTGGCATTTGTTTTGCATAAAAGCTTCAAAAAACCTATTATTTTGTGTGTTTAAAAAAAAAAAAAGCTTACTTTTTTTACTTTTTTTTTTACTTTTTTTTGCCTTTTTTTCTTTTCAAAGTCGATTATCCTGACGTTGCTGCTATTGAATAATCATATAATCAACAGAAATTGCGGTCCGAATGTCTAAACGTTCTCAAACCATTGCTTTGAAAGTTTTTTTTTGCTTTGGTTTTTGCACAATGGCCATTTTGTACAGCAATGTAATAAAAAAGTTTGGATTTTTTTACACGAAAAGCATCAACTATACAAAAAAATTTATAGAACTGAAAATTCTTGAAATTACCCAAAGAACACGTGTCAATTTTTTCGGCTACGAAAAAGATATAGTATAAAAGCAATACAGTTTTTAAAAAAAATTTAAATACGGGATGTCTTTTTCAACTTGTAAGTGAAAATATCTCGACGGAAAAATATTATATCGGAAAAAATGTTTATATTATATTAGAAAGTTAATGTTTTCACTTATATCAAAATTAGCTCTCCATCGCCTCCCCTGGAGGTAGGGCTTGGACTAACTTTGAAATATATAATGGGAACCCCTACTTCGTAATGCAGATTCTCTGTCAAAAAATAAGTAACTCTTATCTAAAACATTTTCTTTTTCAAAAAATTGGGTTTTGTATTTGGTTGACGATCTCGCAAAGATCCGATTGTCATCAACTACAGCGCCATTTGATACGAATCGGAAAAGAAGTTTGTGACAAAAGTTACGTTTCGTTATTTTTATTTTTCAGCATAAAATTAGAACCTAAAATCAAAGGTAGAGGTTTCCATTTCAAATTACAAAGTTACACGCCACACCAGTGAAAGCTAGGGTGGCCTTATTTTAGCATGGAGTAATGACATCCTCGACAATATTAACTTTTTATTTGAAATTTTTTGCCTGTATCTCGAGATATTTTTCAGTCTCATATTGAATAAGGCATCCTGTAGTTAATCTCTTTTGAAGTGAAACTTCTTATGGTATTTGAGGGTTAAAATGCTTGGTCGATTAAACGAAAATGAGTTACTGTTTGAAATATATCTCCTTTTTCTTTGCTTACATACCCAATTCGTAACGTCACATTCCGCGTCGTAAATTTGAAAGATTTTAAATAAAAAAAGGAGTTCTTTGTAAATACAATTAATTAAATAAATAAAATTTAATTATTCATACGCTCGTGTGTCCCGCAAAACACACCTTGTTTTTTTTGAAAATTTTGTTTCTTTTCTCCTCTGTGACAAATTAAGAAGAAAAATTAGCTTTTTTTTTTAAATTTATTGTGAGAAACATTTAGAAATAATTATCATTTGTTTAAATAATCGGTAGCAATAATTTATGTTGAAAATGTTCAGATTCAGCAATTCTCATAAGGTATTTGTTATAGGAAAATGAATTTTGCATAATTTTTGAAAGTTGCAATAATATTAACCATAATTTTTTCGCCACGCTTTTGTCAAATAATACCCTTCTTTAATAATAAAAACTCGCCGATGCACATACAACCTAACTAAAAACTCATGGTATCTAAATCATCCAGTGATTTTTGCATCAGTTACTGGGCCCTTAATTCCTATGTTATTTGTAAAAACAATGTTAATTATTATCTCAGAAAATACATATTATACAAAAAAAGGTCCCTTCACTTTTTGCTAACACAAGAAAAAGGCACTTCTTGGGCGGACCACTGACAACTAATGATGGACTTCTCGTCCAATACAAAATGCCTAGCAGAATGCTGAACATTAGTAGTTAATGCCGAAGATTAGTAGTTAATGCATTTTGCATCTTAGCCCCGAAAAAATAATGAAAACATGTAATTAGTCCATTCTGATATAGGTTTGAATTTCATACAATTTGTTAAGTTTTTAATAGAAATATTGTTACGAATCGATTTCTCATTACCTCACATTACGAATTCTTCCTTTTTTATGATCCATTTTCTCAAAAATATGAAAAAACCATAGAAAATTAGGGCGAATAAGAGGGAATTTGCAATATCTTTCTTTTATTGTAGATAAAATTAAATTAGGATTACATATAGCGAAAAGTTAGAAAGAGGCATACCCAAAATTTTCATTTATATCGGAACTCTTGTCAGGTAGAAACTTTCAAAAGTGTCAACCATTCGACTCAGCAAATCAAGTGATCCATTATTACATGACTCTAATGTAAAGATAATCATGCTTATATGTATTGACATTCGGTTGAGGTTCATTTGTAAAATGAGAGACAGTTAAAACATTCACATATGATTTATGCGAGAGTTATGCCCATTTCAAAATAAAGTGGCACAACAAGTACCGGCCAGAATTAGGTACATTTATCCCATAGACGGGGGGACTCAATAGCTCGGATGGTAGCGTGAAGCATTGGCCCAAGCCAATATGGCGCTAGAGGTTGTGGGTTCAATTCCCACCAGAAACTGTGCTCACAAAAAGTGGTATCACAATGCGCCTATAATGGGCTAAGTGTGTCCTCCGGCAGCCACATCAATCTAACATCTACTCCATACATATTTTTTTATATGTTTGTACATAAACAAAGAAATAATTCATCCCTTTTTCTTTCCCAGAGAGTACCCTTGTGATCACTACACATCCGTAATAAATGTAACTCTCTTGATGACTGGCTGTCCTCGAGTTGAGGTTCACTCAACAGCTTTACAACTTCTGCAAATTTTGGATAAACGTTTTTTCGGAGCTGTTGGACCACTTCAGATAGAAGCTGATAAAGGTATGTTTTTATTTGAATAGCTATTAAAATCTAAAGTTTACGACAGCAGCGGGAGTTGTAGTATTCGTACATATTAGGACAATATCATATTTGTGTACCTTTATAAATGACATGGCACCGTTGAATAAGTGAATAAAAATTAATCATTAAAATATTGAGCTATTATTAATATGCACTTAGTTATTATTTTAAAAATATGAACGTGGCTTCTACAGTGGTGGACAAAATCATAAAGCCACGTCGTTTTACTTAAACATAGTGTATGTGGGCAAAGAAAAGAAAAACGCAATTGTAAATAAAATTATTATTTAATTCAGCTTTTTCAATGATATAACAAAGTTTAACATATTTTAAGCACATTTTAAACATTTCAAATATTTTAAATATATCATCAAAAATTACTTTTTTTAAGGACTATTTAAAATATATATATGGGATAATCCATGTCAAGTGGATCAGAGCTGTGGCCAAAATTGTAGGTGCCCAAAAAAATCAACCGAGGGCTCATTTTAAAGCTTATGACGTCTACCTTCGAATGCCGTGTGCGCCTTTGAAAAATCAAATATGGCGGTTTCAATATGGCGACCGGAAGTGGAATGAAAATTAAAAATTTTTGGAAAAAAGCTTATAGAAAAAAAAATTTGCAAGCAATAAGACCGTATTTCGACTCAAATTGTAGCAAATGAACAGCTCTTTAAGGTTGGTGCAGTTGGATAAGAAAATTCAAGATGGCGGATCCAATATGGCTGTGCAAAATCCCACTTTATGACCAAATTTTTCAAATCCAACCATTTTGCACCAAATCTTGTATACGGGGGTTTTTGGGGTCGCTGACCACGAATATAAGATTATATTTGAAAAATTCAAAATGGCGGATCCAAAATGGCGGACGGTTGTTTTCGAAAATCAACCGATTTGCACCAAATTATGTAAACAAGGGTTTTTGGGGTCGCTGACCACAAATATGAGATTATATTTCAAAAATTCAAAATGGCGGATCCGCCATCTTACTTTTTTTCGAAAATCAACCGATTTGCACCAAATCAGGTATACGGGGGTTTTTGGGGTCGCTGAACACGAATATAAAATCAGATTTGCAAAATTCAAAATAGCAGATCCAATATGGCGGACGGTTATTTCAAATCGAACGGCTTTCAGAAAACCTTTTAGTCATATTGTATTCTCATAATGTATTTTGCAAATCTGACCTTGTATTCGTGATCAGCGACCTCAAAAACCCCCGTATACCTGATTTGGTGCGAATCGGTTGACTTTCGAAAAAAACTAAGATGGCGGATCCGCCATTTTGAATTTTTTAAATATAATCTCATATTTGTGGTCAGCGACCCCAAAAACCCGTTTTTACATAATTTGGTGCAAATCGGTTGATTTTCGAAAACAACCGTCCGCCATTTTGGATCCGCCATTTTGAATTTTTCAAATATAATCTTATATTCGTGGTCAGCGACCCCAAAAACCCCCGTATACAAGATTTGGTGCGAAATGGTTGGATTTGAAAAATTTGGTCATAAAGTGGGATTTTACACAGCCATATTGGATCCGCCATCTTGAATTTTCTTATCCAACTGCACCAGCCTTAAAGAGCTATTCATTTGCTACAATTTGAGTCGAAATACGGTCTTGTCGCTTGCAAATTTTTTTTTCTATAAGCTTTTTTCCAAAAATTTTTAATTTTCATTCCACTTCCGGTCGCCATATTGAAACCGCCATATTTGATTTTTCAAAGGCGCACACGGCATTCGAAAGTAGACGTCATAAGCTTTAAAATGAGCCCTCGGTTGATATTTTTGGGCACCTACAATTTTGGCCACAGCTCTGATCCACTTGACATGGATTATCCCATATATATTATTATTTAAATAAGTTAATAATGGGTATGTCTTCCTCTTTCGATAATTATCACAAAAAGTCTATTTGCCATGAATACCATCAACGATTGCAAAATGTCTGTGGATATTTCAGCGCGGAACCTCTGAATAGAATCTCTCAAAACTCTTACTGAATTAAATTGTTTACCATTCGCATAAATTCGATTATCTATAATACCCTATAAATTTTGCATTAGATTAAGTCAGGGCTGATGAATGGCCATTCAAGTAAAGGAAGGGCTGTTTTTGTCTTGAAATCAGGTTTCTACCTGCCGAGATACATGTATAGGAGCGTTATCCTGTTGAAATGCCAAATGTCAGGCCCGATTAAATCCTCCGTATTTTCAATTAGAGATGTAGATTGCAATGGCTGTCCGTAGACACACTTAGGCCATTATTACAGGCTCATTGTGATGCCACTTTTTTGTGACCAGGGCTTCTCGTGGGAATCGAACCCACAACCTCTAGCGCCCTGCTGGCTCGCAGTCAGCACGTCGCGTTACCAACCGAGCTATTGAGGCCCCCGTATTTCCAATTAAAAAGTACTATATTTCACAAGCTTGGTACATTTGGTGGAAATCATTTTTGGGGGTATAAAAGTCCAGGGAAGCTTACCATGGGAATATAATGCATCCCAGATTATAACTGATACAACCCCAATGTTTCGGCAATACTTTATGACCTTGTCATTTCTGAGATCATGCCAATATTGAGTCATACCATCGGGACTATCAAGGTTAAATTGGTTTTCGTCACTAGAAATAACGCTCACTCTTCCTTGAATGATATACCATACATTTTTTGACAAAATTTAATCTCGCTTTTTGGTGGCGTTAAAATAATACAGGTTTCTTCATTGGTTTTGTAATACTTTACATTTTCTCTGCCGTGTAAAATCCTTCTGATATGTCTGGGAGTTACAGAGAGATTTAATTACTTACAAATTTTTGATGAAACTTTACGCTCCACCACGGTCTTTTTTCTTTGTTTGTTAACAAATATTCCCTGTCACTTTTTATTTTATTATAATTTGGACCCCTTTCATAATTATAGAGGACACTCCATGATCTGTTAATTGTTGGAGCACCCTGTTTGAACGCCTCAGTTCTTTGAAAGTATTCGTCGGAAGAAAGAATAATTCCTTTTGGCACTTTTATTAAATCTATTATAATTAATTAATTGTTAATTATAACAGTTATACTGTATGTCGAATTAATTCGTATTTTAAATAATAGTGTAATTCAGGATTAATTTTGGTCACTGTGCATATGAAGAAGAGTTATTAAATTTGTTAATAATAACGTGCAAGATCTGTTTAAATATATGACACGTATTCAGCAAGCTTCTCAATGATAATAAAATCGCATGGTCCAACAAAATAATAATTTCAATCTTTTCGCCACTCGCCAAAAAATTTGCCTCTTCTCAAAAATCAACATGTGGGAGACGTGATACCCTTTTTATGTCTGAAATGAGAATCACGTATCAGACACGCGATGTCTTTTCCTGTCCAAAAGTGTGAACCACGTATCAGATACGTGATTCAATTTAAAGGTCGACCTATGATCGAACTACTTCTGGTTACGACGCATGAGGAGAATTTCCATCAGAAGTGGCACACATAATCGCCACTCAAATCATATACCAAAAGGTTAATTATAAAGGTGATTGAAATTAAATATTGCCCAGAATTTCTGTATACTACTATTTCTATTAATTTATTTAATGCGTAATACCATCTTTGGTATATACTTATGTTTTCCCTTTAGATTAAGAAATCAGTATATTATTGGAAATTCGTTACAGTAAATATTAAGTAATTTGAAGAACTACTACACTACCATATTTTAGTGAATTGATTCTCAAACTACATACGAGTACTACTATATTATTTTTCGAGATATTGTTAGAAGCGAAAGGTCCGACGCGACACCGATACTTTATTATTCGATATTTTTCGCCCGATAATTTTACTCGTATGACTAGTTTGATGCCTATAGTTTTGTTCGATAATTTTACTCATATGAGTTATTCGCAGTTGGTATCGCATTGTTTAGTATATAATATATGTATGCTGAATAATATTGAAAATGTAAAATAATTTTTACTGTACAGGCTAATTAAAGTTTGTGTTAAATTTTTCAAAAGCCAAAACTTTTTGCAAACAATTTCAAAGTTCCACTAAATAAAATATAAAAATCAAAAACATCTGCAAAAAAAACCAGAAAAGTGTTCAGTTATTTATGGAAAGACCATACATTGTTTATGTACATAATTTTTTTGTTACGAGCTAAGGCTTTCAGATCTTAATTAGTATCAGGTTTCTTGGATTAGTAGGTACGTTTCTCTAAAGTAATAGAAGTACTAAAAAGTGTTGATACTTTTTCCGTGTTTCTAGATACATCGTGGTCAATTAAATATGAAAAAGCAGAGCAAATTGTATTAAACTCCATTCTTTCAGAGTAATTTCAAATCAAAACGTAGCGAAAAGACAGTTCCTAAGTCGAACTTAGCTCTGCTTGTAAACACATTAGAAGTTTGAAATCGAAGTGAAAGTCCGGAATAAAAGTGCCACTTATAAACGTAGTAATTGAAATCGATTTTCAATTTCACTGAATCGAAGCTATCAAACTCGGACACCATTGAAATAATAATATAGTCCCCAGTACATCGGTCTCGAGGAAAGTTAATTGCTAAAGTTTTCGTATGGAATCGCTTATTTATGACGAGTCCACCGATGAATTAGGTATATGACATTTTGGCGCCGAGGTTTTTTTTTTTTTTTTGACATGCCAAACATGTCGCTTTACCGACATGTTGAAAAGTGATAGCTAAAGTTTTAATTTTCACAGTGTTGTTTAATTAAATTATTTAAAAAATAGGGGTGAACTTGGCCACCGAAAATCGTGGGGTGTTTGGGATCTCCACCGCCCCTAACATGTTGCATGTAAAAAAAAAAAAAAGCGGCCAAGTGCGAGTCGGACTCGCCTATGAAGGGTTCCGTAGCAGCAAGTAACATAATATAAAAGTTCTTGTTATATTTGCGTTGATTGAATGAAAGGTAAATTGCGGTTTACGATTTATGACGCATTAAAAAAAAACTACGCACTAGATCTTGTTCAAACCAATTTTCGGTGGAAGTTCGCATGGTAATGTACATCATATATTTTTTTTAGTTTTATCATTCTCTTATTTTAGAAGTTACAGGGGGGGAGGGGGGACACGCATTTTACCACTTTGGAAGTGTCTCTCGCGCAAACTATTCAGTCTAGAAAAAAATTATATTAGAAACCTTAATATCATTTTTGTAGACCTATCCATAGATACCCCACACGTATGGGTTTGATGAAAAAAAATTTTTGAGTTTCAGTTCTAAGTATGGGGAACCCCCAAAATTTATTGTTTTTTTTCTATTTTTGTCTGAAAATCTTAATGCGGTTCACAGAATACATCTACTTACCAAGTTTCAACAGTATAGTTCTTATAGTTTCAGAAAAAAGTGGCTGTGACATACGGACGGACAGACAGACAGACATGACGAATCCATAAGGGTTCCGTTTTTTGCCATTTGGCTACGGAACCGTAAAAACGCCCCGGCGTCAAAATGTCATATACCTAATTCATTGGTGGACTCGTCACAAATAAGCGATTCGATAAGGTAAGCAATCAATCCGCGAGACCGATGTACTGGGGACTAATATAGATGAATAAATTTTTAATTCAGCCTAAATATAAAAAATTGGTATAGACACTGTGCATGATAATATAAATAAATATACTACTCTTACAACAAGCTACATGTTCCACAATTTGATCGTTTTCAAAATTTTACAAATTCAATTTCGAAGCGTTAAAGGCAATTTTTAGTCGTATAATAATCATATTTTTCTGGGGGCTTAGTTTTAGCAATTTTGAGTGTATACTGTATACCTATATTCATTTTCAAAATTTTGAAAGCACATTCGATATTTCGATCGAAACTTGAAACACTTAATTTAATTTTTATCTTTCAAATTCACAAAAAGTTAATTACAAAACATTGGAGCATGTATAGTAAATCAGTCACGTCATATTTTCGAGAAAAATATGATAAAACAATAAAAACGTATTTCGGACAAATCTATGTTTCAGTTCACTTTTTGTAAACGTGACTTAATTAATGCATCATTTCATAATGGACAGATCACATCATTTCGTAAATTATAGGAAAATTCAATGCAAATGGCCTATTAGCTGTTTTGTTGAGAGAGAAATTAAAGTAATGAAATATTTGTTGTGTTTGTAAACTGTCTTTGGGCCAAAACACTTAATAGATTCAGTGATATTCTAATTATTTATTAACCTTTAGAGGACCGGAAAACTGATATATCGGCTTTGGAGAAAAATCAATAATTTTTTGTCATAAACAAGATCCAGGGCGTTTTTAGGGTTGCTGATCACGAATCTGGGGTCAGATTTGATGAATGCATTCACCCTACCCCCTACTACCCCTTCCGCTACTCTTCAAATGCCTCATTTTTTAGTACTTCCGAAACTCGGTGAAAATTTGACTATCGTGGTTGTCGGGGTTGCTGATGACAAATCTGGGGTCAGATTTTATAAGTTCACACACCCCTACTCCTCTCACACCCCTACTCCTCTCACACCCCTACTCCTCTCACACCCCCTTACCTCCTCTTCAAACTTCGGGAGTGCCAAAAAATAAAGTCTTTGTAGCGGAGGAGCTAGAGTGGGGGGTAGGGATATGTAAATTGATCAAATCTGACCCCGGATTCGTAATCAGCGATCCCGAAAACCCCTAGAATCACATTTTCACCGAATTTTAGCAATTTCATAAATTTTAATACTACAAAATTTTTCCTATCCCTTACCGGACCGGAGAGCCGATATATCGGCTCGCCCTGTGATATGAACTTTTTATATAGTTGATACGTGATACCAGATACAAATTTGGGCACTTTTCAAGGGCAATGTTAGCTCCCAAATCCCGGCCGTCTAAAGATTAAATACAATGATATTCGAAGCATAGATAGAATTTCATTCGAATTTAGAAGTGGATTTCAAGGAATTTTACTTCCGAATTAAAATTGAAGGTATCTTAATTCCTAGTCTCTAAAATGTTAGTGTAACTTTTTTTCCAATTACATATAATTGCGCATATTTATTTAAGACCTCGAAGCGAATGCTGCACAACGTTCTGCGGAGTATTAGGGATATTTGCAGAACAATTGCGACACTGCAATCCTAAATATTTTAAAGTTGTTCTATTTAATTGAAACACAATTTCAAGCTTTCGAAATGCATGTAATTTTTAGTAAAATATATACAGTACAAGTTCTACACAGTAAGTTCACAGTAAGTCTTAAAGATAGAGTACACCTAATATTTATATACAAACAATTAACATAATGAATGTCCTTGCTTATAAATATATAAAAAAATTTATTTACATGAATGAACAAATTTCATATAATATGCTTGACTTTCGAAACCATTTTCTTTTGTAATGCAGTCGAAGCGAGTTTTCGGCTTTATAGGAGACGTGTTAATTCGCTCTCCATGCATGTTTAATTTATAGCTTTCTTATTTTAAATGAAAAGAAATTCTTTATAAGATGATGCTCTTTAAAAGAAATATTGGATCTCTCACGGTTTTCCGGATTTAAGCTATCGAGTTTTAATAAAAATATCCAATTTAAACGGTTGAAAACTTTTATGAGTGTCGCTGAGAAAATAGGAAGTAAGGCTATTTTTTATATTTTTTATATTTTCTTTTTTTACAATTTTTATCTGTACAGTAATAGCAAAGAATAATTTGTTGAGCAGAACTACTTTAACTGATAATTAAAATTGCAGAAAAGTAATAATACAATTAATAGTTGTTGAATGTTCAATGATTATTATGTATGTATAAGCATGATTGATTAAGACTTCTTTTAATTCTGCGAAAGAAAGGACGGATGGCAAGTACTACTAGAAAAGGTTTACTTTAATCTTCTAGTGTCAAAATAATTCCATGAAAGCTGAGAAAATGTCCCATAAAAGATTATCACAACTTCTCATTAGGTGGACTTTGGCCCGAATAAAATACTGACCCAGAGTTAATGCCTTAACCTGAACCTTCTACAATTACAACCAGGTCGTCTTCTCACTGTCAAACATCTGTACTAAGTGGTCTGGGGCTGGTGTTTTACGTTGAAAGGAATTCAAACTCAAAAATTCTACATATTTTGTTGTTTAAAGAGGTGGTATAAATAGTCTATTAAATTGAAAAAAGAACTTCGCAAAATAAACGTGAGTGAATATAATTTTCAGATAAGGAATTTTCGTTCGAAAGCTGCTATGAAATTTTTGCCATTATTACGTCGCCCGCCGTAAGACCAAATGTATTTTATTTTACAAATCAGACCACTTTACCCTATCGTTCTGTGTGTATGTATGCCCAAAACCACTTCACGGTTTGTAAGTGTAGAAGGTTTCACCTCAACCGATTCACATAAGCGGAAGGTTCCGCCCCATGACTTTACACGACGCCCTTTTTGTTATCAATCCATAAAATGATAATTTTGAATGCAGCACAAGCCCAATATTCAGTTCAGTGACTCAGTGCAATCTTGCCAGTGGCCCAGTGCTTCACATTGTTATCACTTTCATCTTAATTGAATTCCAATCGATATGTTGCTGAATCCTCTGTAACATTTTTATAGCTTCTTACTTCACGGAGATAATTTGCCTCAGTTCGTGAACGTCATTCCATGAACCATTTTGAGTCACAGTTCGTCTTCGTGAAGTTCCTGTTCCGCTATTCCTGACGTACTCCGATACTGTAAAAATATGTAATTACATTATTTTGACAAAAGGATCTTTAAAGCATTATAATAAAGTAAAATTTTACGGGCGATTTAAATTAATGTATCATATATGTGTAAAACAGACATCAGGTATCAGATCGGCTAAAATTTTCTCTTCAATAAAAGCGGTAGCATATTTCAATCATAATAAAATATGCTCTCTCGAACTAGACACGGATGTTACATGGTATGCCGGCAGTGGGTGGGATGTCGTTAAGCTTAGGTACGTTACTTTATTGTATGCGCTGAGAAAACACATTTTGCCTTGTTCTATACTCTTGATGTCAAGATAATGGGAATTTGCGGCTCGGCAGAAGTTTTACAACAGTCTATATAATGGCTGTCGTTAAAGCTTTAAGTTTGATACCGCTTTAATTTGCCTGGCAGATAATTCCTATGGCTCAATTGCTATGGTACGCATATACAGTAGAGGAAGTCAATATAATTTGGAAGATTAGTTAATTATTTATTATTTCATAATTAATTCCACCAAGAGGAAAATTGTGGCAAATGTGTAACATGGATTCAAATAAATTTAATTATAATAATGTAATTAATTCATCATAAAATATATGAAATCTGAGAAACATATGAAGTCGAAAGGTCCTGTAGCCAATCAAATCGCGTGTTAATTAAGAGTGATTAAAAACTTTTTAACAGTACTGAACTCAATACGTAATATCGTAAAAATTGGAATAATGACTAGGCGTTATCCAATTATATGTACCACAATGCTTTCTGCCAAAGCTAACAAAACATACTAATGCCGAAAACGTTTGAAACGTGTGTTCCTAAGAACTCACGGAAGAAGCCCATTTGAGTGGGTCAGATATAGCAGAAAAGGTGTTACATAGATTATGTGGAAATCATAAATTGGTTCCGCCAAAGTCGTAAAAGTGGTGGGCAAGTCATAAAGGAATCCATCAGGCTAAGATGTGTCATTATGGACGATCTGCTCATTGATTTTTCCATTTAATATTCCGCATGTTTATGTTGTAAATTCGATTTTATTGATATCTATAAGACTATAGAGAAACCATTTAATACATTACATAATATATATATTTCTACCGTAACCAGTCAAAAGACCGATTTTAAGGTACTAATCATATTTTTCTGAATTGCATAAAAGATATTTTTCAATTTAATTTCGATTAAAGCGGCCCATAAACGGTTAGTATTATTGAGCAATATCTGGGTTTGTGCAATATAATTGATCGTGTGTAGACAATATTGAAATGTTGTGCAATATATTGTACGAAATCATAATTTTTTTAAATATATTGCGCAACCTGGAAAATATTGTGCCGTCTGTTGAGCAATATGGTGCAATATCCTGTCAGTCGGTATCAACAAGTGGTAGAGAACGTGTGATGGCGGATAAAAATTGGATAAAAAACTGATTTTGGAATTTATTGAAGTTTACCTGGACTTCCGGCCCTATGCACATTGTTCCCAGTAGGTTCAAAACCACCCACAAGTTCTTGGATCGTAAGATTGAAGTTTCAATATGCTGAATTTTTGAAATCAAAGTGAAGTATTTAGAATTTTTAAAATCACCCAAGAAATTTTTGGTAAAAAGTGCTTGGAGAGTTTCTTTGTTTCCTACTCACAAGTATCCTCCAACAAAAATGTTCACATTTCGTTAAAAATTGCGACTTGTGGGTGGTTTTAAACCAATTTAGCAATATAACCCCAATGTGACGTGAAATGCAACGATTATACTAATCGCCTACAAGCAAGATGTTGTCAAAACAATAAATTCTTTGCGGACAAACTTCCGGAAAAAACTCAAGCGGCTTCGTGATGCTGAAAAGAGTGGAGCAGGTGACTGACAATATATTGCCAACCACATTGTACGTCTGTTCTCGTGATTGCGCAAAATATTACACAACCATCAACATCACGTCCATACGATTCAATTTATTGTAGAAACCCAATTATTGTGCAATAATATTGAACGTCTATGGACAACCGTCAAAATATTGTGCAATTCATATTGTGCACATAGTATTCGAAAGTTTTTCCGACAGTGTGTGTTATTTCAATAATCCCTATTCTATATATGTATATATAAAAATGAAAGTTCGTTTGTTTGCTTGTTTGTTGCTCAATCACGCCTAAACGTCTGCATCGATATTTTTCATTTTTTGTCTGAAGGTAGTACATATTCCAACTTAACATATAAGCTAATTTTGTCGGATAATATATAGGATTTCAAAATGGCGGATCCAAGATGGCGGCCGAAAATTTTAAATTTGAAGCGAAAACTGGTACTTAGGGGTTTTGCAGTATGCTCAATTCAAATCTGCTGTCCAAATTTGGAAATTTAAAATGGCGGGTCCAATATGACGATCAAGATTTCTCGATTTCAACGGATTTTAATGAAAATTAGTACAATGATTGTTTTGAGGTCACTGATTTTGAATAATATCAAAATTTACAAATCCAAGATGGCCGATACAAATGTGTCGATTTCAACGGATTTTAATGAAAATTGGTACAATAATTATTCTGAGGCCACTAATGTCGAATATAATCGAAATTTCCAAATCCAAGATGGCTGATCCAACATGGCTACTGAAATGTCTTGATTTCAACGGATTTTATGAAAGTACAATGATTATTCTGAGGCCACTAATTTTGAATATTATCAAAATGTCCAAATCCAAGATGGCGGATACAAATGTCTCGATTTCGACGGATTTGAATGAAAATTGGTAGAATGATTATTCTGAGGCTACTAATTGCCAATATTATCAACATTTGCCAAAATGGTGGATCCAATGTGGAGACCAGATAACGGATTTTAATGAAAATTATTACAATGATGAATATTATCAAAATTTCCAAATCCAAGATGGCGGATTCAATATGGTAATCAAAATTTCTCAATGGTGGTCTCTTTTTGTGAAATACTACAATATCATCAATACTCAAAACGGTGGTTTAAAAAAAAATTTAAATAAAAACTTAAAAAAAAATATATATACCACCTTACAAAATCTTCCCCCTCCGCTACTATTCTTTGAATATTGCGTCTTACAATTTTACAAGATGCTTGAAATCACATCGCAAAAACATGACTGACATTAATTCAATACTAAGAAATCAAGACAAACTGATGACTGCCTTCATTACTGAGTATTGATATGGTATTTCGCAGAGGTATTTAGTAGAACCGATCCCGATTTTGTAATAAATTCTTTGTTTCGCTTTACACGGTAACTGTAAACGTATCTACGACTTTTCTTTATATTCTTTGATTCGAGTTACATGGTCTAATAAAGTATATTTGAACCTAATTTCGTTAGTAAATATTTATTTTATGGTCTGGCAAAATTTTTTTTTAGTATAGGTATTGTCTGTAATTGCAAGTATAGCTTGTACATATCAATTTGGCCCCCTTAATAATTATGGAAGTATGTAATAATCACGACGATATTTGAAAGCTTAACTAATCGGAAAGTGAAGCGCGGAAGCAATGTAATTATAGTCGTAACTTAGTTTACACATACACGCTGTAATCTGATTCACGCAATGTGCCACAGGGATTAGGTTTAATACATTTGTAATGAGGGTTCATGTTTCTTTTTAATAAGTATCTGTAAACTTTCCCTTCTATTCATCGTTATCAGTTTTCCTATTTGCGAGACTTGGTGATTTCTATCTACTAAAAATGTCACTTTATATATTTTCATTGAAGCTCCTTTATCACGCTCAATTTATCCATAACAAACTACTTAGCTCTGCAAAATGTACGAAATATTTGTGTAGAAGGACATCAATAATCCGAACTACTCCCAAGAGAACTATTCAGAGTTTATGCTTCTTTAGATCCTTATTTACAGCAAAATTCTTGTACTTCAACAGTCAGGAAAAGAGAGAAGTGTTTGTAAAAATATCTTTTTTCAGGATAAATAATCAGAAACGGGAAATACCTATGAGAGCACGCGAAGAATCTTGATGCTTGCTTAATTCAGAAATAATTTTTCATTGCCGTCGTTGAACTTCTGCTCCACCTAAAGCACACACACTTTTAGGAAGGTGTAAGGAAATAAGCTTAAAGAAAAGGAGTTCCTCATCCCCTCCAGTATATTTTGAATAGACAGGTGTGTATTTTTCACTTCTGGTTGTCAGGGCTTTGTACAAATGTAGACGATTCAGAGATGATGTTTTGTGAAGGTTCTAGACAAATTTGATTTTTGCTACCAATCCAAAAAGAGAAAGGCACTTCATTCTCAGAATGTTTAACATTTCTCTTTGTGAGGGATGTGTACCATAAGTGGTATTAAATTCTAAAAGATTGGAGATCAGCCTAAAAAAGACGTATGTACATACTTATGTACAATTCGAAATTTGATGGTTCATTTTCAATTTCATCACGCAACTAGGCCTTTGAGAAGGATAGGATTAACCACCGTCTCGGCACTTGTTGTGTTTGGTTAGAGATGACAAAGATGTTGAATATCAATCATATTTTCGATATATAATACAATATGTATGAAGATTTCCACACACGTGTGTTTCGAATTTAAGAAAATAGATTTTCGAAAATAGGAAGATAGATTTTAACGAATAGAATTGCTTATTGTTAATGATTAATGTTAAGTGGTATCTGGCTGGCAGTTGTAAAGACTTGATTACGATTAATTTTTACTTCTTAGAGCATTTTGTTAAATTCCAAATTTAAATGTATGGCTACAGTGTTACCTTAAAACTGTCTCTTTTGGGACTTAAATTCATAATAATAAGTTGATAATTAATCACTTATTGCACTTATCATAACTATTACAAATCTTGTTCATGAAAAAAATTAGCAGCTCTCTTCGCAGCTGTTTGTTTATTAAAATTTGACAGCAAAATTTCAAAATGGCTGGAATTTTTGTTTACGATTCTATACATATGCTTTGCTATAGAATGTCATCTTCTTTAATTCTCTCCTTAAAGATTTAAGATTATAGTTTTAAGTTTCAAAATGTCTGTGCCTTAAGGGGTAATAATACCTTGTGTGCACGAAATCAAGGGTCATTTTTGGAAAATTGTCTAATATAATGTAATTCTGTTTTGTTACATGTTTATATAAATCTTAAAGTACTTAAAGAAAATTTCTTAATAATTTTTTAGATGCGAATCCAGAGTGCAGTATAGTATAGTATAGTACATTAATTTCCTGTGTGAATGTTTTTTTTACATATAACTGGAGAACTAATGTATCGGTTTTGACACACGAAATCTAATTATCCCTGATGAAAGTCTAATTTAACATCTACACTTCATATTCTAAACAGACTTGAATATTTCGAAAAATCGTGTGAATATACCTATTTTTACGTATCGTATATTCAAACAATGGTAAAAATGGTGAAAACATTTTTTCTATGCGTCCTAATCGAAACCAACAATATACAATTTTTTTTTATTGATGTGTGTTATCAAACAAAGTACGAATTAAAAGAGAAGAACTTTAAAAAAGCATTTTCGAAATTATTTTAATGGTGATTATTCTTTCTTTTGTCTTCGTTAATTACTAGAACATTAAGTGCCTTGTTATGGAAGGCGATTTCGCTCGATTTGACTAGCGAAGACAATAATTGCGTAAATATGTTTTCGATAGTCGAGTCGAGCGAAATCGACTTTCATAATAGGGCCCTTAATCTCTAGCGGGAATCGAACTTCTTAAAACCTATGCTAGCTAACCCGTTGAGCTACAAAGACTTATTATTATTAGGTCTGTTCGTTGACAACCCTTTGGCCTAACAAGGCGCCATAGACGCACTGGTTTTTAAACGTCAAATGCCAGTTCGGTGTGTTTTTTGAGAAATCAGTTAAAATTCGGTGTAAACTCATGTATATGATACAAAACAGGAGATGTAGAACATTATACAAAACAACAAAAACACAAAACAAGTAGATAAACATGTAAACTAGTATTAAATCGGCATACCATTTTCTTACCTGTTACTTGGGTTGCTCCATCCCTTTGTGTTGAAGACGAAACTTTTCTAAACATACTTATTACAGCTTTTCTAAAATTGTTGTAGAAAAGTAAGAATGATAAATTTCAACTGGTTTGCAAAATAATTAATTGAGAGTTACCTGAAATTTTGTCCGCTTACACAGTAAAGTACAAAATTAATTCCAAAATTTGTCAAAAATAGAAACCAACAAATATACTGGATAATTATTGTTGCTTTTGAGGCTTTCACCTAGAAGGAAATGAAAAAGGATAAGGCTTAATATATATTTTACTTTTTGGTTAAATAATATGACTTCTAACTACAATAATTGTGTTACTGTTGAGTATTTTCAGTATTGAATACACCGAGTCGTCGTAAATTTATGATTAATTAAACGATTTAAAAAAAGAGGCTTTTGATAACCCATATGTATTTTCTTTATGTCTGCGCATAACTTTGGACCGCATGAACCGATTTCGATACTCTATCTATCGATTGGTGCTATTATCTACTTCCGGTTACGATCGGAAGTGGTTTATTTTGACTGGAAGTTGAGTTTTTCAAATGCAATATGCATATTTTTACAGCAGATTCGGTCAAAAAACACACATCTTTTGTTTCAACAACTTTTTGAAAAAATGCATTTTTAGACCTCTAAATAACCTTTGATACCTACTACGTGATCACCTTCAAAAAACTTACAATTGTCTGCTTTATCCTCCCACCATGGAACAATATATGTACTTTTAAAAGTCAATTTGGCTTTTTATTTTTGTCTGAAAAATAATTACAAGCATTTACCTAAAAAAGCAGTATTAGTTTTTGGAAACAATCGCTTTTATCGATTGGTAGTAGGTTTTAACGTCATTTAGAGGTCTAAACATGCATTTTTGCAAAAAGTTGTTCAAACGAAAGATGTATGTTTTTTGACCGACTCCGCTGTAAATATATGCATATTGTATTTGAAAAACTCAACTTCCGGTCAAAATAAACCACTTCCGGTCGTAACCGGAAGTTTATAATAGCACCAATTGATAGAACATATGGCATTTACCTATAAAGAAGGTTTACTTTTTCGAAAAAAAAAAGGTTTTATCGATTTAGAAGTGGTTGACGGGTGGTCTGAGACACTCTGTATAAAAAGCCTGGAGCGGCAGAGGGCACTATAGTAGGCAGTTTATTGGGTTGCTGACTTCAAAATCTTTTAAGGATTCTCAAAATTCAAGATGGCGACATCTATTACTAAATCTCATAAAGCTAAATATATAAGGGTTCTTGGCACTGGTAATTTAAATTGCGATGCCAAATTTTGTCTCAATATGTTTAAAATTGAAATTAAATTTTATGAAGTTGCATATGTTTGAGTATTTGAGAACGTTGATTTTGAATTTAATGATAAGGAACAAATATAAAATTGTTTATAGGGTCAAATGGAGTATTGACGAAAGCCCTAACGCCTCCTTGTCGTCATGATAACTTTAACAAAAATGATCCAATCTGCAAAAATAAAAACATAATCTTGTAAAATAATGTAGTAGTTATGGTCTGTCGGGGTTTTTTTTTTCTTTCTTTTTTTGGTTGGACAATTTCGTATAAATAATTAAACATACATTTTTTAATTGCATACTAAAGTGTGAAACATGGTTTTTTTTTTTTTTTTTTTTTTAAAGAAAAACACGGCTGGATGAAGATTGGGTCATTTTGCCGACGTCATCTTGCCGACAAGATTTTCCTCAGTAGTCTATTTGACCCTTTAAAAAATGTAAACATTAAAAAAAAAAGTTACATATTTTTCGTTATAATTAAAAGCTCAGTAAAAATGTATAACCGGTATTTTTTTTATATTTTACAATTAATCCCCTTTAAAATAATTTTTTAAATTAACACAGTTATGTAACGGATATGTAACCTCACAAAGAAAAAAGAGTAGAACCGTCTCCAAAAAGTTATAAATAATTTTAATTAAAAATGTTATGTAACTACTTTCAAAATTGAATCCTACGATTTTACCAAATGATTGAAGTTTACCCGAAAACCTTACTGATATTAATCCAATAATAAGAAATAAAGATAAACTTATTATCGTTTGATTACTGAGTACTGGATTAAAATCAGTCAGTCAATTAAGGCACTAAATATTATATCAAAGATCCATTTCTTCACTCTATTATTCATAAAGCATACTGAAAAATTGAAGTTTCCAAATGGTATAGGTGATTTGGCATTGGTGCTTTTGGCGGGTTCATGAAATTTCCTCGTAAATTAGTATGTACCCTGATTAAAATATGTATTAATTCCCATCGAAAGTTTTGTGATTTTTCGATTCTCCGAAACTAACTCCTTGCACCGTTAAACAGCCATATTTTGCAAGGCATGTTAACAAAACGCTGTGATTACTACAAATGTCAATGTATGACTCCACAAATTATAGAGAATATCAATGAAGATTCTAACAATCCATTAAAAAAAAAATTACAATCGTACTGCCACTGTACGCTCAAAAGTTCCCTTTCTTTTTGATCATGGTAGCATATTCCTAATCTATTGGTGTGAACTGGATTATATTTCAAATCATAAGGATAATATGCATCTTTAAAACCTCTTCAGGGATACCGGCACATATGTGTACGTTTGGCTTTTTTTTTAGTCAGTCATGCAAAGATAAACTAACTTCTAATTAGTCAAATATTTCTTATGTATTAACCTCTTCAGACATAAACTTTAAAAATCCTCAAGAAAAATCATTTGTTTCTTTAATATAGTTATTTTTGTACATTAAAGAAACCCAATAACTCCCCTTACGAATTTTGAAAATGCGTCACTGAAGAGGTTCGTTTTCTACTTTGCTCGAGATAAAGAATTATAAGACGTTATTAATAACTTTAAGATTATTTTAATTCGTATCTTATGTTTTATGAATGATAAATTTGAAATTGAAATACTTACTAGAATAATTTTTACTGTTGGGTAAACCAAGTATCAGTTTCTATAATAAAAAAATTAGCTATTTATCACGCATTAAAAAAATGCTCATTCATTATTCGGTGCCAATCAAGATATTCCAATTCGCCACGAAAACTTTCCACAGCATAATGAATTCGTAGTAATGTTGACAGATGCATTATTAATTACGGACGTAGCCTGCCTCATCACACCACCTCTTTTGA